>CM075772.1:60986688-62186688 GCA_037974665.1 Ehretia macrophylla | reverse complement strand
AACAATAAAATAATACTAAACTATTCCTACATTTTCCACTATCTATTATTCTATTCATAATTCAACTCATCAACAAACATTCCTATATTTTATTCTACCTAGATTCCCTCATTCCCCAACATTCCTATGACAATTCTAATGACACAAATGCATAAAGAATTATTCCTAGACAAACTATGACAAACACTTAGCACAATGCATAAAAAAATGCTCAAAACCACCTAAATCCTCTATCTTGCTCAACCAAACCACCCTTGCCCATGCTAAACATTTTAAAATCACACTTTGAAGACACAAAAATCAGAATTTAATGGCCCAAGGCCGACCACATGCTTAAAGGATGCAAAGGCTTTCATTTTTTTGTCATTTCTTCTTTCCTCTCACATTTTCTCTCTCTCCCTCTCACTCTTCTCTCTGCATTTCGGTTTTGGCTGAGTTCTCTCCACCTCCTAGCTCTTCTTCTTCATCATATGGTGCAACAAGACAAGCAACCATCAAAGAAACTCAAGCAAACAAGCTAAGACGCGAAAACTACACTTGCATGTCCTTTGAAGCCTTCATTTCGGCCCTAGGTGAGTTTTAAGCTTCCATTTCTTTTCTTCTTGTTCTAACCTCATGAATGTACTAAGAGATTGATCACTAAGCTAGGAAAAATAGAGAAAAGCTAGTTGGGATTTCAGCTAGGCAAAGGAAAAGAGAAGATTTGAGCTTCAACAAGGTTTTTGAGCATCTTTTGGTTGATTGCTAAGGTGAAGGCTAAAACCTTTTGAAAACTCTTCAAAAATTCAAATACATGCTCATAAATGTATGTCTTTGCTTCTGTACTTGAGTTATATGTTCGTTCATAAGCTTAAACAACCATGCATGGCAAGATCTTGGCTTGAAAGTGGTGATAGGTGAAGTCGGATTGTTGACAGCTCTCTGACCAGTCTGTTTCGAGGTAAGCTAAGCTAGGAAAATGATGTTGAAAATGCTTGCAAATTGGTAGGTGACTAGTTTGGACCATTTTGAACACTTTTCGCAGAAATAGGCCAAAGCTAATTTCGACTCTAAGGTCCTCAAAATGGCGAATCTTTAAAATGTGTCCAAATCTGGAAATCTGGAAAAATGAAGCAGGTTTTGGCAGATGCACTGACCTTGTAGAACAAACCAGATTTGACTTAGTTAATGATGTCCAAAATGCATTAAAATTGGTATTCTAATAGATGTTTCAGTTTTGGACATTTTTGTCAGAAATGGACTAAGGCTGAATCTGACCCTAAGGACCTCAAAAACGTCAATTATCGAAATGTGTGCAAATCTGGACAGTTTTGTGCTATTCCACTGTTTCGGCTATATCTAATGATCCCGAACTCCAATTGATGCAAGGTTTGTTTCTGATTTTAGTTAACTTCTTAAGATTTAATTTGACATCTTATTCACTGGATTTGGAGATGTTTTTGTTATCCTATTGATTGTGAGAAACAGCCTATTGCAGAAAAGGTTTCACTTAGCTACATGCTTGGAAAATTGTTGTAACCTCTCTTGTGGTACTAATTGTGTGGAAATGTGATGTTGGGATGTTGTGTGGACTGTTTTGAGTACTTGAGGATGTTTGAATTGAATGATGCATGACTTGAGAATGATTTTGAGATTGACTTTGAATTGGGTTGAGGCTCAAATTGCATGAATATACACGAAATGGAAACCCTAATGACTAGGTAGTTTTGCTAAGTGTTTTTCATTTCGATGTTGTGTGGAAATTATATGCTTAGTGGGCTGCCTGTAAATGTCTTATAACTTCAAATGTGAATTTGATCTTCGCATGTTGACAAATGAGCTTTTCTCGCACCCGAACCCACGTAAATGATATTGCATGTTGAATAATCTTATCACTTGATTACGTGGACTTCGAAATGAGTTATATGGCTTGACTCGCATGTGTTACATGTCTGTCCGTTTAATGTTCATATGGCTCTATATGCCTTTCAAGTGAAATTACTTGTCTTATCATGCCTCGTTTGATTACTTGATAACATGTGATCTTGAAATTGCTCGGAGGCAACCTACTTTGTTGTCCTCCTAATGTGAATTTTTTAAAAGATACTCAATGGTTTATTTGAACTTGATTACTTGGCTGCCCGTGAAAGTTTAATTGCTCTCAAATGGATATATGAAATGATTATATGTTCTTACAATGCCTTATATGCTAATATGTCAAAATGTGATCATATACTTGCTCGGAGGCAACCTACTTTGTTGACCTCCTAATGTGAAATGTTAAATGACATAAATGGGCATTGTATACAAGGTTGCAACCTTTTATTGTGGCATGGTAGCGTTTCACGAGCGTCGGGCGGCATAGGGCTTGTCGGTGCTCCTGTGACTACTATGGTCCAATTCCCTCTCTCACTTGGCATTCCACCCTCGAAGAGTTGGGTCGTAGGATTTCGGGGTACATCCGGAGTACACCCACCTGGCGTGTTTTTGGGGATGATTTGAAGTCGGCCACAACTTCTGATTCTGAAACTGATCTGAGAGCAAAAGCTCACTGTATCATTTTTACTATGTGTATAAGTACTCTCGCTTGGTTCCTAGAGAACCTCGGGGAGGAAAGACTGGTATTTCTATTTTTGTACTTGTATTATTGATATATTCATGCTTGCAAAAGGATTTTTATAAGTTGAACCGAAAAATGAGTTTCAAAACCTATTTCTCGTTCTCCCTCGCTGAGTTCATAAGGACTCACCCTCTTTTATCATCTCAGGTGAAGAAGATCAAGAACATGTACCCGAGGACGATGTACCTAACAATGATTCCTTGGAGTGATTGCCTGTCTTGTGTGCTTTGCGTGATTATGGCTATTTATGAACTATGCTACTTGAAGACTATTTCTTTTATGTTGCTCGTTGTTTATTGATGTAAATGACCCCGTTGTAATTTGGGTCTAATTCTGGGATTGTACTATCTATAACTGGACGAACTTTTATTTGGTTGTTTGCTTTCGTTTACTTAATTAGTAGTTATCGTAGGCATTCAAACCACTAGATGAACAATCAACTAAGTTAATTCTATCTAATTTCACTTAGGTGCTCATTTGCAAACTAAAGGATAATAGGTACTTGCATGATAGGAAATTGACAAATAAACGGGGCATAGTTATCATGTTAGGCTTATTAACCAAACGAGACTTTCAAGATAAACTAGCAGGCAAATCTGTTGGTGACAAATAGGAGTCCTTAATGGAATTGGATTAATGATTGGAATAATTGAGGCATTTATAGAATTAGGTCAAACCAAATAGCCCAATTACAGTCGTTATGCTGCCGGTTTTCCGGAAAATTTTGGAGTCTAGGATTAAATATTAAGTGGTAAACCTCCTTGAACGATTAAGTACGTGAAAGGACTTGAATGTTTAGATCACACCCTAGTCTAACCTTTATAGGCCGGGTTGGGGCGTGACATACTTGAGGTGAAGTTGTCTTGCCAAATGTATAGTGGGATTCGATAATAGAAATGTAATAGATTAGGTTGTCGTCCTTTTTGCGGCTCATGACGTACAATCCTGGCCGAAAAAATAGTGCAAAAGTAGAAAAGTATCCCGAAACTGATGAAAACGTTCAATTTTGGGCTCCAAAAATAGGCGCAGCCAAGCAAGCTTGCTGCCCTAGTTGTAGATCTCTCGGAGAGCTTTCCAACGGTATACTGTGCGCCACGTAACTCCTTACAGATCAAAAGTTATGGGCACCGGAGCGACGGAGACTTGGTCGCAAGCCCTACGCCCTCGGTTTGCGGACCCAGCCTCTATGTGAAGCGAAGTTTTCTTACCTAAGGTGCCATGGGATTTTGTAATAGAAATGTGATGGATTAGGTTGTCGTCCCTTTCGCAGCTCACGACATACGATCCGGGATGAAAAAACTGCGCAAAATAAGAAAAGTGTCCTAAAATTGATGAAAACATTCGATTTTGGGCTCTGAAAATAGGTAGTGTTGAGCAGGCTAGCTGCCCCCGTCGCAGTGCTCTCGGAGAGCTTTACAATGGTATGCTGCGCTGCGTAACTCCTTACGAATCAAAAGTTATGGGTACTAGAGCGAAGAAGACCTGGTCCCAAGCCCCACGGCCTCAATTTGCGGGCCTAGCCTCTACCTGAAGCGAAGTTGTCTTGTCCAAGGTGCCATGGCATTCGGTAATAGAAATGTGATGCATTAGGTTATCGTCCTTTTCGCGGCTCACAACGATCGACCTGGGATGGAAAAAAAGCGCAAAAGAAGAAAAGTGTCATGAAACTGTTGAAAACATTCAATTTTGGGGTCCGAAAACTAGTGCAGTCATGCAGGATAGTTGCCCCCGTTGTAGAGCTCTCGGAGAGCTTTCCAACGGTATGATGTGCGCCGCGTAACGCCTTACGGATCGAAAGTTATGGGCATCGGAGCGACACAGACATGGTCCCAAGCCCCACGCCCTCGGTTTGCGGGCCCAACCTCTACATGAAGCAAAGTTGTCTTGCCCAAGGTACCAAGGGATCCGATAATACAAATGTGATGGTTTCGATTGTCGTCCTTTTCACGGCTCACGACGTACGATTCGGGACAGAAAATAGTGCAAAAGAAGAAAAGTGTCCCGAAACTGATAAAAATTTTCAATTTTGTGCTTCGAAAATAGGCGCAGCCTAGCAGGCTTGCTGCCGTCATCGTAGAGCTCTCAGAGAGCTTTTCAACGGTATGCTGTGCACCACGTAACTCCTTACGAATCAAATGTTATAGGTACCGGAGCGACGGTGTCCTGGTCCCGAGCCCCCCGCCCTCGGTTTGCGCGCCCAGCCTCTACGTGAAGCGAAGTTGTCTTGCCAAAGGTACTGTGGGATTCGGTAATAGAAATGTGATGGGTTCGGTTGTAGTCCTTTTCGCGGCTCACGACGTACGATCCGGGACGGAAAAACAGCGCAAAAAAAGAAAAGTATCCTGAAACTGGTGAAAATGTTTGATTTTGGTCTCTGAAAATTGTCACAGCCGAGTAGACTAGCTGCCCCAGTTGTAGAGCTCTCGAAGAGCTTTCCAATGGTATGCTGTGCGTTGCGTAACTCTTTACGAATCAAAAGTTATGGGCACCGAAGCGACGGATATATGGTCCCAAGCTCCACGCCCTCGGTTTGCGGGCCTAGCCTCTGCGTGAAGTGAAGTTTTCTTTCCCAAGGTACCGTGGGATTCGGTAATAGAAATGTGATGGATTAAGCTGTCGTCCTTTTCACGGCTCACGACATACGATGCCGGATTGAAAAAAAGCGCAAAAGAGGAAAAGTGTCACGAAACAGATGAAAATGTTTGATTTTGGGCTCCAAAAATAGGCACAGCCTTTAAGCCGGCTATCCCCTGTCGTAGAGCTCTCGTAGAGCTTTCCAACGAGATGCTGTGCATCGCGTAACTCCTTACGGATCAAAAGTTATGGGCACCGGAGCGACGGAGACCTGGTTCCAAGCCCCACGCCCTCGGTTTGCGGACCCATCCTCTATGTGAAGCGAAATTGTCTTGCCCAAGGTATCGTAGGATTCGGTAATAAAAATGTGATGGATTACGTTGTCGTCCATTTCGCAGCTCACGACGTACTATCCAGGACGAAAAAACAGAGCAAAAGAATAAAAGTATCCTAAAATTGATGAAAATATTTGATTTTGGGCTCTGAAAACAGGTGTCGTTGAGCAGGCTAGCTACCCCAGTCGTAGAGCTCTCGGAGAGCTTTCCAAAGGTATGATGTGCGCCGCATAACTCTTTACGGATCAAAAGTTAAGGGCATCAGAGCGAAGAAGACCTGGTCCGAAGCCCCACATCCTCGGTTTGCGGGCCCAACCTCTACGTGAAGTGAAGTTGTATTGCCCAAGGTGCCGAGGGATTCGGTAATACAAATGTGATGGTTTCGATTGTCGTCCTTTTTGCGGCTCACGACGTATGATCCGGGACAGAAAAATAGCGCAAAAGAAGAAAAGTGTACCAAAACAGATGAAAATTTTCAATTTTGGGTTCCAAAAATAGGCGCAGCCGAGCATGCTTGCTGCCATCATCGTAGAGCTCTCAGAGAGCTTTCCAACGGTATGTTGCGTTCCGCGTAACTCCTTACGGATCAAAAGTTATGGGCTCCGGAGTGACGGAGACTTGGACCCAAGCCCCAAGCCCTCAGTTTACGGGCCTAGCCTCTACGTGAAGTGAAGTTGTCTTGTCCAAGGTACCGTGGGATTCGGTAATAGAACTGTGATGAATTAGGTTATCGTCCTTTTCGCGGCTCACGACGTACGATCCCGGATGGAAAAAAAGAGCAAAAGAATAAAAGAGTCTCAAAACATATGAAAATATTTGATTTTGGGCTTCGAGAATAGGCACAGCCTTTAAGCAGGCTATCCCCCGTCGTAGAGCTCTCGGAGAGCTTTCCAACGGTATACTGTGCGCTGCATAACTCCTTACGGATCAAAAGTTATAGGCACCGAAGCGACGGAGAACTAGTCCTAAGCCCCATGCCCTCGGTTTGCGGGCCTAGCCTCTACATGAAGCGAAGTTGTCTTGCCCAAGGTACCGTGGGATTTGGTAATAGAAATGTGATGGATTAGGTTGTCGTCCTTTTCACGGCTCACGACGTACGATGCCGGATGGAAAAAAAAGCGCAAAAGAAGAAAAATGTCCTAAAACAGATAAAAATGTTCGATTTTGGACTCCGAAAATAGGCACAGCTTTTTGGATGGCTACCACCAGTCATAGAGCTCTTGGAGAGCTTTCCAACGGGATGCTGTGCGCCGCGTAACTCCGTACGGATCAAAAGTTATGGGCACCGGAGCGACGGAGAACTGGTCCCAAGCCCCACGTCCTCGGTTTGCGGACCCAGCCTCTACGTGAAACGAAGTTGTCTTGCCCAAGGTGCCGTAGGATTCGGTAATAGAAATGTGATGGATTAGGTTGTCGTTCCTTTCGTAGCGCACGACGAACGATCCGGAACAGAAAAACAGCGCAAAACAAGAAAAGTGTCCCAAAACTGATGAAAACGTTTAATTTTGGGATCTGAAAGCAGGTGTTGTTGAGCAGGTCAGTTGCCTCCGTCGTAGAGCTCTCGGAGAGCTTTCCAACGGTATGTTGTGCGCCACGTAACTCCTTACGGATCAAAAGTTATGGGCACCGAAACGAAGGAGACCTGGTCCCAAGCCCCACACCCTCGGTTTTCGGGCCCAACCGCTACCTGAAGCGAAGTTGTCTTTCCCAAGGTGCCATGGGATTCGGCAATAGAAATGTGATGGATTAATTTGTCATCCTTTTCGCGGCTCACAACACACGACCCAGGACGAAAAAACAGCGCAAAAGAAGAAAAGTCTCTCGAAACTGATCAAAACGTTCAATTTTGGGCTACGAAAAACCAGTGCAGTTGTGTATGCTAGCTGCCCCCATTGTAGAGCTCTCGGAGAGCTTTCCAACGGTATGCTGTGCGCCGCGTAACTCCATACAGATCAAAAGTTAAGGGCATCGGAGTGACGGAGACCTGGTCCAAAGCCCCACGCCCTCGGTTTGGGGGCCAACCTCTACGTGAAGCGAAGTTGTCTTGCCCAAGGTGCCAAGGGATTCGGTAATACAAATGTGATGGTTTCGATTGTCGTCCTTTTTGCGGCTCACGACGTACGAACCGGGACAGAAAAATAGCGTAAAAGAAGAAAAGTATCCCGAAACAGAAGAAAATCTTCAATTTTGGGCTCCGAAAATAGGCGCAGCCGAGCAGGCTTGCTGCCGTCGTCGTAGAGCTCTCGGAGAGCTTTCCAACAGTATGTTGTGCACCGCGTAACTCCTTACGAATCCAAAGTTATAGGCTTCGGAGCGACGGAGACCTGGACCCAATCCCCATGGCCTCGGTTTGCGAGCCCAACCTCTACGTGAAGCGAAGTTGTCTTGCCAAGGGTACTATGGGATTCGCTAATAGAAATGTGATGGATTAGGCTGTCATCTTTTTCGCGGCTCACAACATATGATCTGGGACGGAAAAACAGCGCAAAAGAAGAAAAGTATCCCGAAACTGGTGAAAACATTCGATTTTGGGCTCTGAAAATAGTTGCAGCCAAGCAAGCTGGCTGCACCAGTTGTAGAGCTCTCGGAGAGCTTTCCAATGGTTTGCTGTGCGTCGCATAACTCCTTACAAATCAAAAGTTATGGGCACCGGAGTTACAGAGACCTGGTCCCAAGCCCCACGCCCTCAGTTTACGGGCCTAGCCTCTACGTGAAGCGAAGTTCTCTTGCCCAAGGTACCGTGGGATTCGGTAATAGAAATGTGATGGATTAAGTTGTCATCCTTTTCGCAGTTCACGACGTACGATCCCGGATGGAAAAAAAATGCAAAAGAAGAAAAGAGTCTCAAAATAGATGAAAATGTTCTATTTTGGGCTCCGAAAATAGGCACATCCTTTAAGCAGGCTACCTCCCGTCGTAGAGCTCTAGGAGAGCTTTCCAACGATATGTTGTGCGTCGCGTAACTCCTTACGGATCAAAAGTTAGGGGCACCGGAACGACGAAGACCTAGTCCCAAGCCCCACGCCCTTGGTTTGTGGGCCCAGCCTCTACGTAAAGAGAAGTTGTCTTGCCCAAGGTACTGTGAGATTCGTTAATAGAAATGTGATAGATTAGGTTGTCGTCCCTTTCGCAGCTCACGACGTACGATCCGGGACAGAAAAACAGCGCAAAAGAAGAAATGTGTCCCGATACTGGTGAAAACTTTCGATTTTGGGCTCCAATAACGGGCACAGCCGAGCAGGCTTGCTACCCCCATCGTAGAGCTCTCGGAAGGCTTTCCAACGGTATGCTGTGCGCCGCGTAGCTCCTTACCGATCAAAAGTTATGGGCCCCGGAGCGCCGGAGCCTTGGTCCCAAGCTCCACACCCTCGGTTTGCGGGCCTAGCCTCTACGTATAGCGAAGTTGTCTTGCCCAATGTACCATGGGATTCAGTAATGGAAATGTGATGGATTAGGTTGTCTTCCTTTTCGCAGCTCACAACGTATGACCCAGGACTAAAAAATAGCGCAAAAGAAGAAAAGTGTACCATAACAGATGAAAACGTTCGATTTTGGGCTCCAAAAATAGGTGCAGTTGAGCAGGCTAGCTACCCCTGTCGTAGAGCTCTCGAAAAGCTTTCTAACGGTATGCTATGCACCGCGTAACTCTTTACGAATCAAATGTAATGGTACCGGAGCGAAGGAGACCCTGTCCTAAGCCCCACACCCTCGGTTTGCGGGCCCAGCCTCTACCTGAAGCGAAGTTGTCTTGGCCAAGGTGCCATGGGATTCGGTAATAAAAATGTGATAGACTAGGTTGTCGTCCTTTTCGCTGCTCACAACGTACGACGCGGGACGGAAAAACTGTGCAAAAGAAGAAAAAATGTCCAAAAACTGATAAAAACGTTCAATTTTGGGATCTGAAAATAGGCACAGCCGAGCAGGCTTGCTGCCGCCGTCGTAGAGCTCTTAAAGAGCTTTCCAACCGTATGCTGTGCGCCGCATAACTCCCTATAAATCAAAAGTTTTGGGCACCGGAACGACGGAGACCTGGTCCCAAGCCCCAAGCCCTCGGTTTACGGGCCCAGCCTCTACGTGAAGCGAAGTTGTCTTTCCAAAGGTGCCATGCGATAGTAATAGAAATTTGATGGATTAGGTTGTCGTCCTTTTCGCGACTCACGACGTACGATCCGGGACGGAAAAACAGCGCAAAAGAAGAAAAGTATCCCGAAACTGGTGAAAACGTTCGATTTTGGGCTCCGAAAATAGGCGTAGCCGAGCAAGCTGGCTACCCCATTTGTAGAGCTCTTGGAGAGCTTTCCAACGGTATGCTGTGCATCGCGTAACTCCTTACGGATCAAAAGTTATGAGCACCGGAGCGACAGAGACCTAGTCCCAAGACCCACGCCCTCGGTTTGCAGGCCCAGCCTCTACGTGAAGCGAAGTTGTCTTGCCCAAGGTACCGTGGGATTCGGTAATAGAAATGTGATGGATTAGGTTGTCGTCCTTTTCACGGCTCACAACGTACGATCCTAGACGGAAAAAAAGCGTAAAAGAAGAAAAGTGTACCAAAACATATGAAAATGTTCGATTTTGGGCACCGAACATAGGCATAGCCATCAGGCTTGCTACCCCCATCGTAGAGCTCTGGGTGAGCTTTCCAACGGTATGCTGTACGCCGCGTAACTCCTTAGGGATCAAATGTTATGGGCACCGGAGCGATGGAGACTTGGTCCTAAGCCCCACGCCCTCGGTTTGCGGGCCCAGCCTCTACGTGAAGCGAAGTTGTCTTGCCCAAGGTGCCGTGGGATTCGGTAATAGAAATGTGATGGATTAGGTTGTCGTCCTTTTCGCAGCTCACGATGTACGATCCAGGACGAAAAAACAGCGCAAAAGAAGAAAAGTATCCCGATACTGGTGAAAACTTTTGATTTTGGGTTCCGAAAACAAGCACAGCTTAGTAGGCTTGCTGCCCCTGTTGTAGAGCTCTCAGAGAGCTTTCCAACGGTATACTGTGCGCCGTGTAACTCCTTACGGATCAAAAGTTATGGGCACCGGAGCGACGGAGACCTAGTCCCAAGCCCCATGCCCTCGGTTTGCGGGCCCGGCCTCTACTTGAAGCGAAGTTGTCTTGCCCAAGGTATTGTGGGATTCGGTAATAGAAATGTGATAGATTCAGTTGTCGTCCTTTTCGCGGCTCACAATGTACGACTCGGGACGGAAAAACAACGCAAAATAAGAAAAGTGTCCCAAAACTGATGAAAACGTTCGATTTTGGGCTCCGAAAACAGGTACAGTTGAGCAGGCTAACTACCCCCGTAGTACAGCTCTCGGAGAGCTTTCCAACGGTATACTGTGCATCGCGTAACTCTTTACGGATCAAAAGTAATGGGCACCAGAGCGACGGAGACCTGGTCCCAACACCCATGCCCTCGGTTTGTGGGCCCAGCCTCTACGTGAAGCGAAGTTGTCTTGCCCAAGGTGCCGTGGGATTCGGTAATACAAATGTGATGGATTCGATTGTCGTCCTTTCCGCGGCTCACGACGTACGATCCGGGACAAAAAAACACCGCAAAAGAAGAAATGTGTCCCGAAACAAATGAAAACATTCAATTTTGGACTCCGAAAATAGGTGCAGCCTAGCAAGCTTGCTGCCACCGTCAAAGTGCTCTCGGAGAGTTTTCCAACGGTATGCTGTGCGTCGCGTAACTCCTTACGGATCAAAAGTTATGGGTACCGGAGCGATGGAGACCTAGTCATAAGCCCCACTCCCTCGGTTTGCGGGCCTAGCCACTACGTGAAACGAAGTTGTCTTGCCCAAGATGCCGTGGAATTCGGTAATAGAAATGTGATGGATTAGGTTGTCGTCCTTTTCGTGGCTCACGACGTACGATCCGGGATGAAAAAATAGCGCAAAAGATGAAAAGTGTCCCAAAACTGATGAAAATGTTCAATTTTGGGCTCTGAAAATAGGTGCAGTAAAGCAAGCTAGGTGCCCCCATCGTAGAGCTCACGGAGAGCCTCCCAACGGTCTGCTGTGTACCGCATAACTCCTTACGAATCAATAGTTATGGGCACCAGAGCGACTGATACCTGGTCAAAAGCCCCACGCCCTTGGTTTGCGGGCCCAGCCTCTAAGTGAAACGAACTTGTCTTGCCCAAGGTGTCATGCGATTCGATAATAAAAATGAGATGGATTAGGTTGTCATCCTTTTCGCGGCTCACGACGTACGATCCGGGACGAAAAAACAACGCAAAAGAAGAAAAGTTTCCCAAAACTGATAAAAATGTTCAATTTTGGGCTCCGAAAATAGTTGCAGTCGAGCAAGCTTGGTGACCCCATCGTAGAACTCTCGGAGAGCATTCCAACGGTATGCTGTGCACCGCGTAACTCCTTACAAATCAAAAGTTATAGGCACCAGAGCAACGGAGACATGGTCCCAACACCCATGCCCTCGGTTTGTGGGCCCAGCCTCTACATGAAGCGAAGTTGTCTTGCCCAAGGTGCCGTGGGATTCGGTAATACAAATGTAATGGATTCGGTTGTCGTCCTTTCCGCGGCTCACGACGTACGATCCGCGACAAAAAAACAGCGCAAAAGAAGAAAAGGGTGCCGAAACAGATGAAAACGTTTGAGGTTAGACTAGGGTGTGATCTAATCATTCACGTTCTTTTACGACTATAACTGATTAACAAAGATTAAGCTTATCCGTTAGACTAGAACTCCAAAAATTCTCCAGAATACGGACAGCATAACAACTGTAATTGGCTTCTTAGTTTGACCTAATTTTTTAAACGCCTCGAAATATTCAATCTCAAATTCGATTCCAACTAAGGTTACTATTTATCACCAATTGATATGTCTACTATTTATCTCAAGTCTCGTTTGATTAACACCTAGCATGGCAACTATGTCTCGTTTATGTGTCAATTCCTGTTGCACAAGTACCTGTTGATCTTAGCTTACAAATGAGTACCTGCTTAAGATTGGATGGATTCATTTTACTTAGCCCTTTGCCTAATACTTCATAAGCCTGTAGTAGTTACTAATCAAGTAGCAAAACGATCAAATAGGGTGTCTGTCTAGTTATAATCAGTACAAATCAAAATTAGACCCCAAATTACAACGAGGGTCTTTTACAATAACAACGACAGACAACATAAGAGATAATCTTCAAAACAAACATATCGTTCACAAAATGGCCACAGTCAAGTAAGGCACGTAGGGCAAGCAATCACTCCAAGGAGTCATCAATAGGCACGTTATCCTCGGGTACCTGTTCCTGATCTTCTTCACCTGTGATGATAAAAGAGGGTGAGTCCTTATAAACTCAGCGAGGGGGAACGAGAAATATGTTTTGAAACTCTTTTTCCGGTTGAACTTATGAAAAACCCCTTTTAAAAACATGTCACGTATCACAAGTAGTAAGGTACGCAAAGTATATGAATCAAATTGAGCAGAAGATACAATTACCAATCATTTCAAGGATACAGTGAGCATTTGCTCTCAATATCATTTTCGATAACGATGGTTGTGGCCACTTCAATAATCCACTTATCGCTCCCAATTGGGTGTACTCCGGATGTACCCCAAAAACCGACAACCCAACTCTCCGAGGGTGGAATGCCAAGCGAGAGAGGGAATTGGACCATGGTAGTCACGGGAGCACCGGCAAGCCCTATGCCGCCCGGCATTCGTGAAACGCTACCATGCCGCAATGAAAGGTTGCAACCTTGTATGCAATGCACATTTATAACATTTAACATATCACATTAGGAGGACAACAAAATAGGTTGCCTCTGAGTAGTTATAAGATCGCACGTTGACAAGTAAACACACGAGGCATACTTTGACATTTAATTTCACTTGTAATACACATGGAGGTAAATGAATATTAACCGGGCAGCCGTGTAACACATGTAAATCAAGTCATATAACTCATTTCGGGGTTCACGTAATCAAGTAATAAGTTTATACAAGCATGCAACAGCGTCTACATGGGACCGGGTGCAAGAAAAGTCTACTTATCAACATGTAATCATTGGGAATCACATTTCAAGCATACTTAACATTTATTAGGCAGCCCACTAATCACACAATTAGACACAATAACCATAGGATCAACACTTAGCGAGTTTTCATAGTCAATAGGGTTTCAATTCATGCTTACACGTGTGATTAAGCCGCAAGCTGTCACGTAATTAAACTCAAGCCATGCATCGATTAATTAAAACATCCTCAATCATCCAACATAGTCCACACAACATCCAAGTGCCACAATCCCAAGCATTCAATACCACAAGAGAAGTTACAATATTTTTCAAAGCATATCACTAAATAAAAACCTCACTGCAATGGTCTGTTTTCCTACAATCATTTAGACAAGCAAACATTCTCCAATTCCAGTGAACAAAATTTCAAATTAAATCTTAATGAGTGATTTAAATCCAGAAACAAACCTCGCATCATTTGGAGTTCGGATTCAAGAGTTATAGCTAAAACTGTGAGACTACGCAAAACTGTCCAGATTCGTACATATTTCAATACTTGTCATTTTTTAGGGTCTTAGGGTCAGATTTAGCTTTAGTCTATTTCTGACAAAAAATGTCCAGAACTGAAAAATCTAGCAACCTACCAAATTTCATGCAAGGACAATGAACTGCCAAAAACCTGCTCCATTTTCCCAGATTTTCCAAATTTAGACATCCTTCGATGTTTTGTTATTTTGGAGACCTTAGAGTCAAAATTGACCTTGGCTTATTTCTACGAAAAATTCTCAGAACTGGAAAAACTAGTCACCTACCGATTTTCATGCATTTTCAACATCATTTACAAGGCCAAATGAACTTCGCTCTACCAAGTCAGAAATCTGCCAGCTACTTGACTATTACCTATCTTCAAGTTCTAGCCAAATATCTTGCCATGCATGGTTACATAAGCTCATGTACACACATATACAACAAGTACATATGTAAATCTAGACATATGAAGGCATGCATGTGGTTTTTGAAAGCTTTTAAAAAGGATTAACCCTCACCTTAGCCTATTGATGATAAATGATGCTCAAAATTCTTGAAGATGCACAACAAGGTCTTCTCTCCTTGTTTGGCCGAGAGATATTGCTTGATTTCCTTAATTCCTAGCTGAGTTATCATATTCTTAGTATGTGCATGTGGTTAGAACAAAAGGGAGATGAAAGAAAAGCTATCAAATATACCTAGGGCCGAAATGAAGGGTTTTTATGAGCTTGCATGCGTTTCTTGCTTCTTGCTTGCTTTCTTTTGCCTTGGACGATGCTTGGGTTTTATGGAGAGTAATTTTTTCAGTCTTGGAAGCTCATGAACATGCTAAGGCCGAGAGATAGAGAGGAGATGAGAGCTTGAGAGGATGTTAAAAGCAAATGAGAGTTTGAGAGAAAGAAAATGATATGTTTGTGCATGTGGTCGGCTATAGGCTTGCAAAATTCTGATTTTGTGTCTTCAAAAGCATGTTTTGAATTTTTTTTTGGCATGGTATTGCAAGGGCTAAGACAAGCATGCTAGGGTAGGATTTTCAGGAGTTTTTTAGGCATTGTTTAATGTGTTGGTGTCATAGAATGTTTATGATGCTTTGAAATTATGTATTGTTTATTCAAGTGCAAGATATGGTCAGCCAAGGCATAAGCAAAATCTGAATTTTGTTATGTTTTGAACATTATTTTATTGTGTGTGCTTGGGATATGCAAAAGAATAAAGAATAAAGAATAAGAATGTTTTGCTTTTGGTGAAATTTTGTCTTCTAGTGAGTTGATTTAGGATTATAATATTAGTTAGTGGAATTTGTAGGATTAATTAATAATCTAGTGCTTCGTGTAAGATGCTTTCTTGATTAGTGTGCGGGCACGCTTGCCTAGGTTTAGGGCACGCACTACGAGCTAAAGCACAGACTACGAGACAAATGCACGTTTCCTAAACAAATGTACGCAACTGTAAATGAATGCACGTAATTCAATGCAAGGCACAAAAAATGAGACATGAATCTAAAACCTAGGTCAAGGCAACCAATTCTAGATTAGGGCACATGAAACAAGGTATCGCATGCAAATCGAGGTCAGGCCTTACACTGAAAATAGGAGCAGCTGAGCAGGCTTGCTGCCTCCGTCATAGTACTCTCGAAGAGCCTTCCAATGGTATGTTGTGCGCCGCGTAACTCCTTACAGATCAAAAGTTATAGGCACCGGAGCGACGGAGACCTGGTCCTAAGTCCCAAGCCCTCCGCGGGCCCAACCTCTACATGAAACGAAGTTGTCTTGCCCAAGGTGTTATGGGATTTTATAATATAAATGTGATGGATTAGGTTGTCGTCCTTTTCGCGGCTCACGACGTACGATCCGGGATGGAAAAATAGCGCAAAAGAAGAAAAGTGTCCCGAAACTGATGAAAACGTTCGATTTTGGGCTCAAAAAATAAGTACAGTCGAGCAGGCTAGCTACCCCCGACGTAGAGCTCTAGGAGAACTTTCCAACGGTATGATGTGCGCCGCATAACTCTTTACGGATCAAAAGTTATAGGCACCAAAGCGACGGAGACCTGGTCCCAAGCCCCATGCCCTCGGTTTACTGGCCCAACCTCTACGTGAAGCGAAGTTGTCTTGCCAAAGGTACCGTGGGATTCGGTAATAGAAATGTGATGGATTAGGTTGTCTTCCTTTTCGCGGCTCACGACGTACGATCCGGGACGGAAAAACAGCGCAAAAAAAGAAAAGTGTCCCGATACTGGAGAAAACTTTCGATTTTGGGCTCCGAAAACAGGCGCAGTCGAGCAGGCTTGCTGCCTCTGTCGTAGAGCTCCCGGAAAGCTTTCCAACGGTATGCTGTGCGCCGCGTAACTCCTCACAGATCAAAAGTTATGGGCACCGGAGTGACGGAGACCTAGTCCCAAGCCCCACGCCCTCGGTTTGCGGGCCCAGCCTCTACCAGAAGAGAAGTTGTCTTGCCCAAGGTGCCTTGGGAGTCGGTAATAGAAATGTGATGGATTAGGTTGTCATCCTTTTCTTGGCTCACAACGTACGACCTGGGACAAAAAAACAGCACAAAAGAAGAAATGTATCCCAAAACTAATGAAAACGTTCAATTTGGGGCTTCGAAAATAGGTGTAGTCAAGCAGGCTAGCTACCCCCGTCGTAGAGCTCTAGGAGAGCTTTCCAACGGTATGCTGTGCGCCGCGTAACGCCTTACGGATCAAAAGTTATGGTCACTGGAGCGACGGAGACCTGGTCCCAAGCCCCACGCCCTCAGTTTGCGGCCCAACCTCTACGTGAAGCGAAGTTGTCTTGCCCAAGGTGCCGTGGGATTCGGTAATACAAGTGTGATGGATTCGAATGTCGTCTTTTTTGTGGCTCACGACGTACGATCCGAGATAGAAAAATAGGACAAAAGAAGAAAAGTGTCCTGAAAGAGATGAAAACGTTCGATTTTGGGCTCCAAAAATAGGCGCAACCAAGTAAGCTTGCTGCCGTCATCTTAGAGTTCTCGGAGAGCTTTCCAACGGTATGTGGTGCGTCGCGTAACTCCATACGGATCAAAAGTTATGGGCACCGGAGCGACGGAGACTTCGTCCCAAGCCCTAAGCCCTCGGTTTGCGGGCCCGGCCTCTACGTGAAGTGAAGTTGTCTTGCCAAAGGTGCCATGGGATTCGGTAATAAAAATGTGATGGATTAGGTTGTCGACCTTTTTGCGGCTCACAATGTACGATCCAGGACGGAAAAACAACGCAAAAGAAGAAAAGTATCCAAAAATAGGCGCAGCCAAGTAGGCTAGCTGACCCCGTCATAGAGCTCTCAGAGAGCTTTCTAACGGTATGCTGTGCGTTGCGTAACTCCTTACGGATCAAAAGTTAAGGGCACCGGAGCGACGGAGACCTGGTCCCGAGACCCATGCCCTCGGTTTGCGGGCCCAGCCTCTACGTGAAGCAAAGTTGTCTTTTTCAAGGTACCGTGGGATTCAGTAATAGAAATGTGATGGATTAGGTTGTCGTCCTTTTCGCGGCTCACAACGTACGATCCGAGATGGAAAAAATGCTCAAAAGAAGAAAAGTGTCCTGAAACAGATGAAAACATTCAATTTTGGGCTCCGAAAATAGGCGCAGCCTTCTAGCTGGCTGCTCCAGTCGTAGAGCTCTCGGAGAGCTTTCTGGTGGTATGTTGTGCGTCGTGTAACTCCATACGGATCAAAAGTTATGGGCACCAGAATGACGGAGACCTTGTCCCAAGCCCCACGCCCTCGGTTTGCAGGCCCAACTTCTACGTGAAGCGAAGTTGTCTTGCCCAAGGTGCCGTGGGATTCGGTAATAGAAATGTAATGGATTAGGTTGTCGTCCTACCTCAATTTGTGTGCCTTAGACCTAGAATTATATGACCGACCTTGGATTACGTGTCCTATCTTGGTTTTTGTGCATGCCTCGTCATACGTGCTATGACCTTGATTTACATGCAAGACCTCGATTTGCGTGTCTCTTCGTTTCGTGTGCATTAACCTTGAACTGCGTGCCTTAACCTAAGTTTAAGAGTCGTGTCTTGAATTACGTGCATTGCATTGAATTACGTGCCTTGTTTTGGTTTACATGCATTCACCTAGGGTTACGTGCATTGCATTGGAATCCGTGCATTTATCTTGAAGTATGTGCCTTAGTCTTGAAGTACGTGTCGTACCTCAGAGTTCGTGTCTATCTCGTAGTTCATGCCCTAGTGTGAGGCCCGACCTCGATTTGTGTGCGATACCTCGATTTGTGTGCGATACCTCGTTTCGTGTGTCCTAACCTAGATTTGCGTGCCTTGACCTAGGTTTAAGAATCGTGTTTCGTTTTGTGTGCCTTGCATTGAATTATGTGCATATATTTAGGGTTGCGTGCATTTACTTGGGAAACGTGCATTTGTCTCGTAGTACGTGCCTTACCTCGTAGTGCGTGCCCAAAACGTAAGAAAGCGTGCCCTCACGCTAATCAAGAAAGCATCTTACACAAAGCACTAAATCATTGATTAATCCTACAAATTCCACTAACTAATATTAAATTTCTAATTCAACCCACTAGAAGACGAAATTGCACCAAAAGCTAGACATTCTTATTCTTTATTCCTTATTCTTTTACACTTTCCAAACACACAATTAAATAATGCTCAAAAGATGACAAAGATTCAGCATTTTTCATGCCTTGGCCGACCATCTTGTGAGCATTTGTGCTTGCTTGCTTAATTCAAATTAATTCCTAGACATTCTATGACAATTCTATAACACAAATGCATAAAAAAATTAGCTCAAAATCTTCCCCAAAGCTCCACCATTTCGACACAAGCTCCTTGCCCATGCTAGGTAATTCAAAATGCTTCTTGAAGACACAAAAGTCTGAAAATTATATGCCCAAGGCCGACACATGCTTCAACATTTGCAAGGCTTTTATTTTTCTTCCATTTCTCTCATTCTTCTCTCTCCCTCTCATTTTTCTCTCTCTCTCTCTCGGCTCTAGCTGAATATTGTAGACTCCATAGCTAAGTTCTTCATCCTAAGGCTCTTCAAGACTTGCAAGCAACCAAGGAACTCGACCAAGCAAAGCTAGGAGTAAAGAAATGCACATGCAAGCCCTTAGCATTTCCATTTTGGTTTATGTGAGTTTGCTAGCTTCCATTTCTTTTCTTCTTGTTCTAACCACATGCACCTACTAAGAACTTGGTTACTAAGCTAGGAAACTAGAGAAAAATCGAGTGGTGTCTCGGCTAAGCAAGGAAAAAGGTCAACTTTGTGCTTCACCAACAGTCTTGTGCATCTTCTTGTTGTTTTGCTAAGGTGAGGGCTAAACTTCTTGAAAATCTTTCAAAAAAACCACATGCATGCCCTTAAATGTCTATCTTTACTTCTGTACTTGAGATATATGTGTGTTCATGAGCTTTTATAAACATGCATGGCAAGATTTTGGGCTAGAATGTGATGATAGATGAAATCGTGCATGTGACAGCTTTCTGTCTTGTTGTTGCGAGGTAATTTTGGCTAGGTAAATGATGTTGCAAATGTGTGAAAATTGGTAGATAACTAGTTTTTCCAGTTCTGAACATTTTTTACAGAAATAGGCCAAAGCTAATTTTGACTCTAAGGTTCTCAAAATGGAAAATCATTAAAATGTATCAAAATCTGGAAAGTCTGGAAAAATGAAGCAGGTTTTGGCAGATTCACTGACCTTGTAGAACGAACCAGTTTTGACTTAGTAGATGACATAAAAAATGCATGAAATTTGGTGTACTTCTATATTTGTCAGTTCTGGACAGTTTCGTCAGAAATTGACTAAGGCTAAATCTGAACCTAAGGCCCTAAAAAACGAGAAGTATTGAAATGCATGAAAATTTGGACAGTTTTGTGCAGTCTCACTGTTTTGGCTATAACTATTGAACCCGAACTCCAAATGATGCGAGGTTTGTTTCTGAATTTAGTTCACTCCTTAAGCTTTAATTTGACATCTTATTCACTGGAATTGGAGATTGTTTGCTTGTCTTAATGATTGTGAGAAAATATTCCTTTGCAGTGAGGGTTTCACCTAGTGATATGCTTAGAAAAATTATTGTAGCTTCTCTTGTTGTATTAAATGCTTGAGATTATGGCATTTGGATGTTGTGTGAACTGTTTTGAATGCTTGAGGGTGTATGAACTAATCAATGCGTGGCTTGAGTTTAATTACGAGATGACTTGGGGCTTAATCGCACGAGTAAGCACGAATTGGAACCCTAGTAACTAGGTAAACTTGCTAAGTGTTGATCCTTTGGATATTGTGTTTGATTATGTGTTTAGTAGGCTGCCCGTAGTTTCCCTTGTAGCCCTAAACATGCTTTCGATGATTACATGTTGACAAGTAGGCTTTTCTTGCACCCGGACCTACGTAAATGTCGTTGCATGTTGAATAATCTTGTTATTTGATTACATAAACTTCAAAGTGATTTATATGACTTGATTTACATGCATTATATGGCTGCCCGTTTAATATTCATATAACTCCATGTGCTTTTCAAGTGAGTCTACTTGTCATATCATGCCTCGCGTTTTTAACTGTCAATGTGCAATCTTATGACTGCTCGGAGGCAACCTACTTTGTTGTCCTCCTAATGTGATATATTAAATGTCATAAATGTGCATTGCATACAAGGTTGCAACCTTTCATTCTGGCGTGGTAGCGTTCACGCACACCGGGCGACATCGGGCTTGCTGGTGCAACCGTGACTACCATTGTCCAATTCCCTCTCTCGCTTGGGGGCTAGACTTCCTCGGAGAGTTGGGTCGTAGGATTTCGGGGTACATCCGGAGTACACCCATTTGGCGTGATAAGGGGATGATTTGAAGTTGGCCACAACAACTGATACTGACATGAACTGAGAGCAAAAGCTCACAGTATCATTTTCACTATGTGTATAAGTACTCTCGCTTGGTTCCTAGAGGACCTCGGGGAGGAAAGACGGATAATTGTGTTCCTTTACTTTTATATTATGTTATGTACTTACTTGTGATATATTCATGCTTGCAAAAGGGTTTTCATAAGTTGAACCGAAAAATGAGTTTCAAAACATATTTCTCGTTCCCCCTCGCTGAGTTCATAAGGACTCACCCTCTTTTATCATCTCAGGTGAAGAAGACCAAGAACAGGTACCCGAGGACGACGTGCCTAATGATGATTCTTTGGAATGATTGCTTGTCCTACGTGCCTTGCTTGATTATGACATTATGGCCATTTGTGAAAACTATGTTGCTTGAAGACTATTTCATTTCTTATGATATTTGTTGTTGTATTGTAAAAGACCCCCGTTGTAATTTGGGGTCTAATTTTGGCTTGTACTGATAATAACTAAATAGACACTACTATGGTCGTTTTGCTATCGTCATTGACTAGTATCTATCATAGGATTATGAAGTATCAGGTAAGGACTAAGTAAAATAGACCCATCCAATCTTAAGCAGGTACTCATTCTTAAGCTAAGATCAACAGGTAATTTTGTAATGAGGATTAACAAACAAACAAGACATAGTATCATGCTAGGTTATTAATCAAACGAGACTTCGAGATAACCAGTAGGCATTTCAATTGATGGTAAATAGTAATCTTAGTTGGAAATGAAATTGAGATTGGAAAAATTGAGGCGTTTAGAGAATTAGGTCAAACCAAAGAGCCCAATTACAGCTGTTATGCTACCGGTTTTCCGGAAAATTATGGAGTTTAGGCTAAAACGTAAGTGTTAAACTTTCATGAACGATTAAGTACGAGATATGACTTGAATGTTTAGATCACACCCTAGTCTAACCTTTATAGGCCCGGGGCGTGACACCTAGACCCTAGGAAAATGTGCCTACACGCTAATCAAGAAAGTATCCTACATGAAGCACTAGACTATAGAATAATCCTACAAACTCCACTAACTATATTCTAATCCTAAGTCAATGTACTAAAAGACGAAACGCTAAACACTAGACATTCTTTATTCCTTATTTTTTTGCAAAATTCATGCTCCTCAAAATTCTACACTTATTATAACTTATAATACCACAATTTGAATCTGAAATTTCAGATTTCTAAGCACCTTGGTCGGCCAAACCAAGGCCTTGTAGCATGCTTTGCAATTTCAAAATCAAACTTAGACAAGCTATGACACCAACACATAAAATAATGCATAAAAAACTCCTAAATATCCTACCCAAAGCCACCATTCTCGGCCTTTGCAATGCCATGCCAAAAAACAATTCAAACATGCTTAATGGATGACACAAATTCAGAATTTTAGTAGCTCAAGGCTGACCACATACACAAACACATCATTTCTTTCTCTAAAACTCTCATTCTCTCTCCTTCTCTCTCATTTTCGACCATGGCTTCTCTTGAGCTTCCAAGACCTCAAGCTCACTCTCAAGATCTCTCCCAAGCTCGGCCATGGCAGCCCAAGCAAGCAAGAAGCAAGAAAGAAGCTCCATTGGTGCATCTTCAAGAGTTTTGAACATCATTTGTTGTCAATAGGCTAAGGTGAGGGTTAATCTTTTTTAAAAGCTTTCAAAATCCACATGCATGCCTTCATATGTCTATTTTTACCTCTGTACTTGTGGTATATGTGTGTTCATGAGCTTTGATAACCATGCATGCCAAGATATTTAGCTAGAACTTGAAGATAGATAAAATCACGAAAATGGCAGATTTCTGACTTGTTAGGACGAAGTGTATTTGGCCTGGTAAACGATGTTTAAAATGTATGAAAATTGGTAGCTAACTAGTTTTGCCAGTTCTGAGCATTTTTCGTAGAAATAGGCCAAGGCCAATTTTAAATCTATGGTCTCCAAAATGGCAAGACATCGAAGGGTGTCTAAATCTGGAAAATCTGGAAAATGAAGCAGGTTTTTGGCAGTTCACTGTCCTTGTAGAACGAACCAGTTTTGACTTAGTAAATGATATATAAAATGCATTAAATTTGGTAGGATACTATATTTTCAATTCTGGACATTTTTGTCAGAAATAGACTAAAGCTAATTCTGACCCTAAGACCCTCAAAATTAGAAAACATCGTAATGTGTCTAAAACTGGACAGTTTTGCGTAGTCTCACGGTTTTTGCCATAACTCCTAGGTCTGAACTCCAAATGAGGTGAGGTTTGTTTCTGGATTTAAATCACTCCTTAGGATTTAATTTGACATTTTTCTCACTGGAATTGGATATTTTTTTCTTGTCCAAATGATTGTGGGAAAACAGACCATTGCAGTAAGATTTTTGTTTAGTGATATGCTTTGAAAAATGTTGTAACTTCTCTTGTGGTAGTGAATGCTTGGGATTGTGGCACTTGAATGTTGTGTGGACTGTTTTGCATGCTTGAGGATGTTTTAATTAATCAATGCATGGCTTGGGTTTAATTACTTGTCAACTTGTGGCTTAATTGCACGTGTAAGCATGAAACGAAACCCTATCGACTATGAAAACTCGCTAAGCGATGATCCTATGGTTATTGTGTTTTATTGTGTGATTAGTGGGCTGCCTAATAAATGTTAAGTATATTTGAAATGGTTTAAGAATTGCTTATGGTGATTAGCAAACGAACCAACCCCGAGCACGGCCTAGCAAACCCTAATGGCCTCGTAGGTTCCCAAGTCATAAACCGTCCTTTTGTGAATTATGAATGATATTGAGGAAGGTTAATAGGCTGCCCGTATATGTCCTTATAGCCCTAAATGTGATTCCTGATGATTACATGTTGATAAGGAGACTTTGCTTGCACCCGGTCTAAAGTAAACGTCGTTGCATGCTTGTATAATCTTATTTCTTGATTGCGTGGACCTTGAAATGAGTTATATGGCTTGATTCACATGTGTTACATGGCTGTCCGCTTAATATTCACATCACTCCATGTGCCTTACAAGTGAAATTACCTGTCATAGCATGACTTGTGTGTTTACTTGTCAACGTGCGATCTTATAACTGCTCGGAGGCAACCTACTTTGCTGTCCTTCTAATGTGATATGTTAAATGTTATAAATGTGCATTGCATACAAGGTTGCAACCTTTCATTGTGGCATGGTAGCGTTTCACGCACGCCGGGCGGCATCGGGTTTGCCGGTGCTACCATGACTACCATGGTCCAATTCCCTCTCTCACTTGGCATTCCACCCTCGGAGATTTGGGTCGTAGGTTTTCAGGGTACATCCGGAGTACACCCAAATGGGAGCGATAAGTGGATTATTGAAGTCGGCCGCAACAATCGTATCGAAATTGATATTGAGAGCAAATGCTCGCCGTATCCTTGAAATGATTGGTAATTGTATCTGTTGCTCAATTTGATTCTTATACTTTGCGTACCTTATTACTTGTAGTACGTGACATATTTTCAAAAGGAGTTTTTCATAAGTATAACCGGAAAAGAGTTTCAAAACGTATTTCTCGTTCCCTCTCGCTGAGTTCATAAGGACTCATCCTCTTTTATCATCACAGGTGAAGAAGATTAGGAACAGGTACCCGAGGATAACGTGCCTATTGATGACTCCTTGGAATGATTGCTTGCCCTACGTGCCTTACTTGACTATGGCCATTTTGTGAACGATATGTTGCTTTGAAGACTATTTCTTATGTTGCTTGTTGTTGTATTGTAAATGACCCCTATTGTAATTTGGGGTCTAATTTTGGTTTGTACTGATCATAACTAGATAGACACTCTTCTGGTGGTTTTGCTTTTGCTACTTTGGTTTAGTATCTATGACAGGCTTATGAAGTATTAGGTAAAGGGTTAAGTAAAATGAATCTATCCAATCTTAAGCAGGTACACATTGGTAAGCTAAGATCAACAGGTACTTTGTAACAAGGATTGACACATAAACGAGACATAGTTGCTATGCTAGGTGTTAATCAAACGAAACTTGAGATAAATAGCAGACATTTCAATTGGTGATAAATGGTAATCTTAGTTGGAATCAAATTTGAAATTGAAAGTTTTGAGGCGTTTAGGAAATTAGGTCAAACTAAAGAGCCAATTACAGTCGTTAAGCTATCGGGTTTTCAAAGAATTTTTGGAGTTCTAGGCTAACGTTAAGTGTTAAATCACAACAAACGGTTAAGTATGTGAATTGGCATAAAGGAATTAAGTCATACCCTAGTCTAGCCTCTATAGGTCGGGTTGGGGCGTGATAGCAGACGAGTAAGCTGGCTGCCCCCGTCATAGAGCTCTTGGAGAGCTTTCCAACGGTATGCTGTGCGACGCGTAACTCCTTACAGATCAAAAGTTATGGGCATCGGAGCGACGGAGACCTGGTCCCAAGCCCCACGCCCTCGGTTTACAGGCCTAGCCTCTATGTGAAGTGAAGTTGTCTTGCCCAAGGTACCACGGGATTCAGTAATAGAAATGTGATAGATTAGGTTGTTGTCCTTTTTGCGGCGCACGACGTACTATCCAGGATGGAAAAAAAGCGCAAAAGAAGAAAAATGTCCCGAAACAGATGAAAACGTTTGATTTTGGGCTCCGAAAATAAGCGCAGCCTTCAGGCTAGCTACCCCCGTCGTAGAGCCCTTAGAAAGCGTTCCAACGGCATGCAGTGCGCCGCGTAACTCCTTACGGATCAAAAGTCATGGGCACTGTAGTGACGGAGACTTGGTCTAAAGCCCCACGCCCTCAGTTTGCGGGCCCAGTCTCTACGTGAAGCGAAGTTATCTTGCCCCAGGTTCCATGGGATTCGGTAATAAAAATGTGATGGATCAGGTTGTCGTCCTATTCACAGCTCACGACGTACGATCCAGGATGAAAGAACAGCGCAAAATAAGAAAAGTGTCCCGATACTAGCGAAAACGTTCGATTTTGGGCTCCGAAAATAGGTGCAGCCTAGCTGGCTTGCTGCCTCTGCCGTAGAGCTCTTGGAGAACTTTTCATCGGTATGCTGTGCACCGCGTAACTCCTTACTGATCAAAAGTTATGGGCACCGGAGCGACGGAGACTTGGTCCTAAGCCCCACGCCCTCGGTTTGTAGGCCCAGCCTCTACGTGAAGCGAAGTTGTCTTGCCTAAGGTACCATGGGATTCGGTAATAGAAATGTGATGGATTAGGTTGTCGTCCTTTTTGCAGCTCACAACGTACGACCCGGGACGGAAAAACAGCGCAAAAGAAGAAAAGTGTCCCAAAACTGATAAAAATGTTCGATTTTGGGCTCCGAAAGCAGGTTCAGTTAAGTAGGCTAACCACCCCCGTCGTAGAGCTCTCGGAGAGCTTTCCAACGGAATGCTGTGCGCCGCGTTACTCCTCACGAATTAAAAGTTATGGGCACCGGAGCGACGAAAACCTGGTCCCAAGCACCACGCCCTCGATCTGCGGGCCCAGCCTCTACATGAATCAAAGTTGTCTTGACCAAGGTGTCGTGGGATTCGGTAATACAAATGTGATGGATTCGATTGTCGTCCTTTTTGCGGCTCATGACGTACGATCCGGGACAGAAAAACAGTTCAAAAGAAGAAAAGTGTCACGAAATAGATGAAAACGTTCGATTTTAGGCTCCGAAAATAGGAGCAGCCGAGCAGGCTTGCTGCCTCCGTCGTAGAACTCTTGGAGAGCTTTCCAACGGTATGCTGTGCGTCGCGTAACTCCTTACGGATCAAAAGTTATGGGCACCGAAGCGACGGAGACCTGGTCCCAAGCCCCAAGCCGTCGGTTTGCGGGCCGAGCCTCTACGCGAAGCGAATTTGTCTTACCCAAGGTGCCTTGGGATTCGGTAATGGAAATGTGAGGGATTAGGTTGTCGTCCTTTTCATAGCTCACGACGTACGATCAAGGACGGAAAAACTAGTGAAAACGTTAGATTTTGGGCTACGAAAATAGGCGCAGCGTTCAGGCTAGCTACCCCCGTCGTAGAGCTCTCGGAGAGCTTTTCCAACGGTATGCTGTGCGCCGCGTAACTCCTTACAGATCAAAAGTTATGGGCACTGGAGCGACGGAGACCTGGTCTCAAGACCCACGCCCCTGGTTTACGGGCCCAGCCTCTACGTGAAGCGAAGTTGTCTTGCCCAAGGTACTGTAGGATTCGGTAATAGAAATTTGATGGATTACGTTGTCATCCTTTTCGCAGCTCACGACGTACGATCCGGGACGAAAAAACAGCACAAAAGAAGAAAAGTACCCTGAAACTGATGAAAATGTTCGATTTTGGGATCTGAAAACAGGCGCAAATGAGAAGGCTTCCTGCCCCAGTCATAGAGCTCTCGGAGAGCTTTCCAACGGTATGATATGCGCTGCGTAACTCCTTATAGATAAAAAGTTATGGGCACCGGAGTGACGGAGACTTGGTCCCAAGCCCTACGCCCTCGGTTTGCAGGCCCAGCCTCAACATGAATCGAAGTTGTCTTGCCCAAGGTTTCATGGGATTCGGTATTAGAAATGTGATAGATTAGGTTGTCGTCCTATTCGCGCCTCACGCCGTATGATCTGGGACCGAAATACAGCGCAAAAGAAGAAAATTGGCCCGAAATAGATGAAAACGTTTGATTTTGGGCTCCGAAAATAGGCACAGCCAAGCAGGCTTGTTGCCCCAGTCATGGAGCTCTCGGAGAGGTTTCCAACGGTATACTGTGCGCCGCGTAACTCCTTACGGATCAAAAGTTATGGGCACCGGAGCGATGGAGACCTAGTCCCAAGCCCCACGCCCTCGGTTTTCAGGCCTAGCCTCTACCTGAAGCGAAGTTGTCTTGCCCAAAGTGACATGGGATTCGGTAACAGAAATGTGATGGATTAGGTTATCGTCCTTTTCGCGGCTCACGACATACGACCCGGGACGAAAAAATAGCGCAAAAGAAGAAAAGTGTTCTGAAACTAATGAAAACGTTTGATTTTGGCCTCCAAAAATAGGAGCAGTCGAGTAGGCTAGCTGCCCCAGTCGTAGAGCTCTCGGAGAGCTTTCCAATGGTATGTTGTGCGCCGCGTAATACCTTTCGGATAAAAAGTTATGGGCACCGGAGTGGCACAAACTTGGTCCCAAGCCCCACGCCCTCGGTTTACGGGCCCAGCCTCTACCTGAAGCGAAGTTGTCTTGCCCAAGGTGTCATGGTATTCAGTAATAGAAATCTGATGGATTAGGTTGTTGTCCTTTTGGCGGCTCATGACGTACGACGCGGGATCGAAGAACAGCACAAAAGAAGAAAAGTGTCCCAAAACTGATGAAAATGTTCAATTTTGGGCTACTAAAACAGGCGCAGTTGAGCATGCTAGTTGCCCCAGTCGTAGAACTCTCTGAGAGCTTTCCAACGGTATGCTGTGCGCCGCGTAACTCCTTACGGATCAAAAGTTATGGGCACCGGAGCGACGGAGACCTGGTCCCAAGCCCTACGCCCTCGATTTGCGAGCCCAGCCTCTACATGAAGCGAAGTTGTCTTGCCCAAGGTGCAGCAGGATTCAATAATAGAAATGTGATGGATTAGGTTGTCGTCCTTTTCGCGGCTCATGACGTACGATTTGGGACAGAATAACAGTGCAAAAGAAGAAAAGTGTCCCGAAACTGATGAAAATATTTGATTTTGGGCTCCGAAAACTAGCACAGCCGAGCAGGATAGCTACCCCCATGGTAGACCTCTAGGAGAGCTTTCCAACGGTATACTGTGCTCCGCGTAACTCCTTACGGATTAAAAGTTAGGGGCACCGGAGCGACGAAGACTTGGTCCCAAGCCCCACGCCCTCAGTTTGTGGGCCTAGCCTCAACCTGAAGCGGAGTTTTCTTGCCCAAGGTTTCTTGGGATTCGGTAATAGAAATGTGATGGATTAGGTTGTCGTCCCATTCGCGGCTCACGACTTACGATCCGGGATGAAAAAACAGCACAAAAGAAGAAAAGTGTCCCAAAACTAATGAAAACATTCGATTTTGGTCTCCGAAAACATGCGCAACCAAGTAGGCTTGCTACCTTCGTCGTGGAGCTCTCTGAGAGGTTTCCAACGGTATATTGTGCACCACGTAACTCATTTCGGATCATAAGTTATGGGCACCGGAGTGACGGAGACCTGGTCCCAAGCCCCACGCCCTCGGTTTGCGGACCCAGCCTCTACGTGAGGCGAAGTTGTCTTACCCAAGGTGCCATGGTATTCGAAAATAGAAATGTGATTGATTATGTTGTCGTCCTTTTCGCGTCTGACGACGTACGATCCGGGATAGAAAAACAGCGTAAAAGAAGAAAAGTGTCGCGAAACTGATGAAAACATTCAATTTTGGGCTCTAAAAATAGGCGCAGCTGAGCAGGGTTGCTGCCCCTATCGTAGAGCTCTCGGAGACCTTTCCAACGGTATGCTGTGCGCCGACTCCATACGGATCAAAAGTTATAGGCACCAGAGTGACGGAGACTTGGTCCCAAGCCCCATGCCCTCGTTTTGCGGGCCCAGCCTCAACCTGAAGCGAAGTTGTCTTGCCCAAGGTTTCATGGGATTTGGTAATAGAATTGTGATGGATTAGGTTGTCGTCCTATTCGCGGCTCACGACGTACTATCCGGGATGGAAAAACAGCGCAAAGGAAGAAAAGTGTCCCGAAACTGATGAAAAAGTTTGATTTTGGGCTCCTAAAACTAGGCCAGCAGGGCAGGCTTGCTGCCTCCATCGTGGAGCTCTCGGAGAGGTTTCTAACGGTATGCTGTGTGCCGCGTAATTCCTTACGGATCAAAAGTTATGGGCACCGGAGCGACGGAGACCTGGTCCCAAGCCCCGTGCCCTCGGTTTGCGGACCCAGCCTCTACGTGAGGCGAAGTTGTCTTGCCCAAGGTGCCATGGCATTCGGTAATAGAAATGTGATTGATTAGGTTGTCATCCTTTTCGCGGCTGATGACGTACGATCCGGGATGGTAAAACAGCGTAAAAGAAGAAAAGTGTCCCGAAACTGAAGAAAATGTTCGATTTTGGGCTTCGAAAATAAGCGCAGCATAGTAGGCTTGCTGCCCCAGTCGTGGATCTCTCAGAGAGGTTTCCAATGGTATGCTGTGCGCCGCGTAACTCGTTACGGATCAAAAGTGATGGGCACCGGAGCGACGGAGACCTGGTCCCAAGCCCCACGCCCTCGGTTTGCAGGCCCAACCTCTACGTGAAATGAAGTTGTCTCGCCCAAGGTACCATGGGATTTGATAATAGAAATGTGATGGATTAGGTTGTCGCACTTTTCGCGGCTCACGACGTACGATCCGGGACGGAAAAACAATGCAAAAAAAAAAAGTGTCCAGAAACTGATAAAAATGTTCAATTTTGGGCTCCGAAAATAGGAGCAGTCGGGCAGGCTAGCTGCCCAAGTCGTACAGCTCTCAAAGAGCTTTCCAATTGTACGTTGTGAGCCGCGTAACACCTTACGAATAAAAAGTTATGGGTACCGGAGCGACGGAGACCTGCTCCAAAGCCCCACACCCTCGGTTTGCTGGCCCAGCCTCTACGTGAAGCGAAGTTGTCTTGCCCAAGGGGCCATGGGATTCGGTAATAGAAATGTGATAGATTAGCTTGTCGTCCTTTTTGCGACGCACGACATACGATCCGGGACGAAAAAATAGCATAAAAGAATAAAAGTGTCCCAAAACTGATGAAAACGTTCAATTTTGGACTCCAAAAATAGGAGCAGTCGAGCAAGCTAGTTGCCCCAGTCGTAGAGCTCTCGGAGAGCTTTCCAACGGTATGTTGTGCGCCGCGTAACTCCTTACGGATAAAAAGTTATAGGGACTGGAGTGACGGAGACCTGGTCTCAAGCCCCTCGCCCTCGGTTTGCGGGCCCATTCTCTACCCGAAGCGAAGTTGTCTTGCCCAAGGTGTCGTGGTATTCGGTAATAGAAATGTGATGGTTTAGGTTGTCGTCCATTTGGCGGCTCACGACGTACAACCCGGGATGAAAAAATAGCACAAAAGAAGAAAAGTGTCCTGAAACTGATGAAAACGTTCAATTTTGAGCTCCTAAAATAGGCGCAGTAGAGCATGCTAGCTATCCCAATTGTGGAGCTCTCGGAGAGCTTTTCAACGATATGCTGTGCGCTGCGTAACTTCTTACGGATCAAAAGTTATGGGCACCGGAGCGATGAAAACCAAGTCACAAGCCGTACTCCTTCGATTTGTGAGCCCAACCTCTACGTGAAGTGAAGTTGTCTTGCCCAAGGGGCCGTGGGATTTGGTAATAGAAATGTGATGGATTCGGTTGTCGTCCTTTTTGTGGCTCACAACTTACGATCTGGGACGAAAAAATAGCTAAAAAGAAGAAAAGTGTCCTGAAACTGATAAAAATGTTCAATTTTGGACTTTGAAAACAGGCGCAGTCGAGCAAGCTTGGTGCCCCCGTCGTAGAGCTCTCAGAGACCTTTCCAACGGTATGCTGTGTATCGCGTAACTTCTTACGGATCAAAAGTGATGATCACCGGAGCGACGGAGACTTGGTCCCAAGCCCCACGCCCTTGGTTTGCGGGCCTAGCCTCAACTTGAAGCAAAGTTGTCTTGCCCAAGGTTTCTTGGGATTCGGTAATAGAAATATGATGGATTTGGTTGTCGTCCTATTCGCGGCTCACGACGTACGATCCGGGACGAAAAACCAGCACAAAAAAAGAAAAGTGTCCCGAAACTGATGAAAACATTCGATTTTGGGCTCCGAAAACAGGCGCAGCCGAGCAGGCTTCCTACCCCCGTCGTGGAGCTCTCGGAGTGGTTTACAACGGTATACTTTGCGCCGCGTAACTTATTACGGATCAAAAGTTATGGGCACCGGAGCGACAGAGACCTGGTCCCAAGCCCCACGCCCTCAGTTTACGGACCAAGCCTCTACGTGAGGCGAAGTTGTCTTACCCAAGGTGCCATGGTATTCGGTAATAGAAATATGATTGATTAGGTTGTCGTCCTTTTCGCGACTGACGACGTACGATCCGGGAAAGAAAAACAGCGTAAAAGAATAAAAGTGTCCCGAAACTGATGAAACCGTTCGATTTTGGGCTCCAAAAATAGGCGCAGCCGAGTAGGGTTGCTGCCCCCGTCGTAAATCTCTCGGAGACCTTTGCAACGGTATATTGTGCACCGACTCCATACGGATCAAAAGTTATGGTCACCGAAGCAACGGAGACTTGGTCCTAAGCCCCACGCCCTAAGTTTGCGAGCCCTTCCTCAACCTGAAGAGAAGTTGTCTTGCCCAAGGTTTTGTGGGATTCGGTAATAGAATTGTGATGGATTAGGTTGTCATCCTATTCGCGGCTCACGACGTACGATCCGGGACGGAAAAATAGCGCAAAAGAAGAAAAGTATCCCGAAACTAATAAAAACGTTCAATTTTGGGCTGCGAAAACAAGCGCAGCCGAGCAGGCTTACTGCCCTTGTTGTAGAGCTCTCGAAGAGGTTTCCAACAGTATGCTGTGCATCGCGTAATTCCTTGTGGATCAAAAGTTATGGGCACCGGATCGATGGAGACCTAGTCCCAAGCCCCGCGCCCTCGGTGTGCGGACCCAACCTCTACGTGAGGCGAAGTTGTCTTGCCCAAGGTGCCAAGGCATTTGGTAATAGGAATGTGATTGATTAGGTTGTCGTCCTTTTTGCGGCTCACGACGTACGATCCGGGACAAAAAAACTTCGTAAAAGATGAAAAGTATCTCGAAACTAATGAAAACGTTCGATTTTAGGCTCTGAAAATAAGTGCAACCGAGCAGGCTTGCTGCCCATGTCGTGGAGCTCTAGGAGAGGTTTTCAACGGTATTCTGTGCGACACGTAACTCCTTACGGATCAAAAGTTATGAGCACCGGAGCGACGGAGACCTGGTCCCAAGCCCTACGCCCTCGGTTTGCGGGCCCAACCTCCACCTGAAGCAAAGTTGTCTTGCCCAAGGTGTCGTGGGATTCGTTAATAGAAATGTGATGGATTAGGTTGTCGTCCTTTTGGCGGCTCACGACGTACGAACCGCGATAGAAAAACAGCGCAAAAAAAGAAAAGTGTCTCGAAACTGATGAAAATGTTCGATTTTGGACTCCGAAAATAGGAGCAGTCGAGCAAGCCAGTTGCCCCAGTCGTAGAGCTCTCTGAGAGCTTTCGAACTGTACGTTATGGCCGCGTAACTCTTTACGAATAAAATGTTATGGGCACCAGAGCTACGGAGACCTGGTCCAAAGCCGCACACCCTCGGTTTGCGAGCCTAGCCTTTACCTGAAGCGAAGTTGCCTTGCCTAAGATATCGTGGGATTCGGTAATAGAAATGTGATGGATTAGGTTGTCGTCCATTTGGCAGCTCACGAAGTACGACCCGGGACGGAAAAATACCGCAAAAGAATAAAAGTGTCCCAAAACTGATGGATACATTCGATTTTGGGCTCTGAAAACAGGCGTAGCAAAGCAGGGTTGATGTCCCCATCGTAGAGCTCTCGGAGAGCTTTCCAACGGTATGTTGTACGCCGCGTAACTCCTTACGTATCATAAGTTATGGGCACCGTAGTGACGGAGACCTTGTCCCAAGTCCCACGCCCTCGATTTGCTGGCCGAGCCCCCACATGAAGTGAAGTTGTCTTGCCCAAGATGCCATGGGATTCGGTAATAGAAATATGATGGATTAGGTTGTCGTCCTTTTCGTAGCTCACGACGTATGATCCGGGACGGAAAAACAGCCCAAAAGAAGAAAATTGTCCCAAAACTGATGAAAACATTCGATTTTGGGCACCAAAAACAGGTGCAGTTGAGCAGGCTAGCTGCCCCCATCGTAGAGCTCTCGGAGAGCTTTCCAACGGTATGCTGTGCGCCGCGTAACTCCTTACGGATCAAAAGTATGGGCACCGGATCGACGGAGACCTGGTGGCAAGCCCCAAGCCCTCGGTTTGTGGGCCTAGCCTCTACGTGAAGCGAAGTTGTCTTGCCCAAGGTACTGTGGGATTCGGTAATAGAAATGTGATGGATTAGGTTATCGTCTTTTTCGTAACTCACGACGTACGATCCGGGACGGAAAAACAGCGCAAAAGAAGAAAAGTGTCCCGATACTGGCAAAACTTTCAATTTTGGGCTCCGAAAACAGGCGCAGCCGAGCAGGCTTGCTGCTCCCGTCGTAGAGCTCTCAGAGAACTTTCCAACGGTATGCTGTGAGCCGCGTAACTCCTTATAGATCAAAAGTTATGGGCACCGGAGCGACGGAGACCTGGTCCCAAGCCCCACGCCCTCGGTTTTCGGGCCCAGCCTCTACCTGAAGCGAAGTTGTCTTGCCCAAGGTGCCGAGGGATTCGGTAATAGAAATGTGATGGATTAGGTTGTCGTCCTTTTCGCGGCTCACGACGTACAACCCGGGACAGAAAAACAGCACAAAATAAGAAAAGTGTCTCAAAACTGATGAAAACATTCAATTTTGGGCTCCTAAAATAGGTGCAGTTCAGTAGGCTAACTGCTCCCGTTGTAGAGCTCTCGGAGAGCTTTCCAACGGAATGCTGTGTACCGCGTAACTCCTTACGGATCAAAAGTTATGGGCATCGGAGCGACGGAAACCTGGTCCCAAGCCCCACGCCCTCGGTCTGCGGGCCCAGCCTCTACGTGAATCAAAGTTGTCTTGACCAAGGTGCCATGGGAGTCGGTGATACAAATGTGATGGATTCGATTGTCGTCCTTTTCGCGGCTCATGACGTACGATCCGGGATAAAAAAATAGTGCAAACGAAGAAAAGTATCCCAAAATAGATGAAAACGTTCGATTTTGGGCTCTAAAAATAGGCGCAACCGTGCAGGCTTGCTACCACCGTCATATAACTCTCGGAGAGCTTTCCAACGGTATGCTGTGCGTCGCATAACTCCTAACGGATCAAAAGTTATGGGCACCGGAGCGACGGAGACCTGGTCCCAAGCCCCAAGCTGTCGGTTTGCGGGCAGAGCCTCTACGTGAAGCAAATTTGTCTTACCCAAGGTGCCTTGGGATTCGGTAAGAAATGTGAAGGATTAGGTTGTCGTCCTTTTCACAGCTCACGACGTACGATCAGGGAAGGAAAAATAGCGCAAAAGAAGAAAAGTATCCCAAAACAGGTGAAAACATTAGATTTTGGGCTCCAAAAATAGGTACAGCCGAGCAGAATTACGACCGCCATCGTAGAGCTCTCGGAGAGCTTTCCAACGGTATGATGTGCGCCGCGTAACTACTTACAGATAAAAAGTTATGGGCACCGGAGTGAAGGAGACTTGGTCCCAAGCCCCACGCCCTCGGTTTGCTGGCCCAGCCTCAACATGAATCGAAGTTGTCTTGCCCAAGGTTTCGTGGGATTCGGTAATAGAAATGTGATGGATTAGGTTGTCATCCTATTCGCGGCTCACGACGTATGATCCGAGACGAAAAAACAGCGTAAAAGAAGAAAACTGGTCCGAAATTGTTGAAAACATTTGATTTTGGGCTCCGAAAATAGGCACAACCGAGCAGGATTGCTGCCCCCGTCGTGGAGCTCTCGGAGAGCTTTCCAACAATATGATGTGCGCCACGTAACTCCTTACGGATCAAAAGTTATGGGCATCGGAGCGATAGAGACCTGGTCCCAAGCCCCACGCCCTCGGCTTGCGAGCCCAGCCTCAACCTGAAGCGAAGTTGTCTTGCCCAAGGTTTCGTGGGATTCGGTAATAGAAATGTGATGGAATAGGTTGTCGTCCTATTCGCGGCTCACGACGTACGATCCGAGACGAAAAAACAGCGCAAAAGAAGAAAAGTGGCTCGAAACTGATGAAAACGTTTTATTTTGGGCTCCTAAAATAGGCACAGCTGAGCAGGCTTGCTGCCCCCGTCGTGGAGCTCTCGGAGAGGTTTCCAACGGTATGCTGTGCGACGCGTAACTCCTTACGGATCAAAAGTTATTGGCACCGGAGACTTGGTCCCAAGCCCCACGCCCTCGGTTTGCGCACCCAGCCTCTATGTGAGTCGAAGTTGTCTTACCCAAGGTACAATGGGATTCGATAATAGAAATGTGATTGATTAGGTTGTCGTCCTTTTCTCGACTGACGACGTACGATCCAAGGCAGAAAAATAGTGTAAAAGAAGAAAATTGTCCCAAAACTGAAGAAAACGTTCGATTTTGACCTCTGAAAATAGGAGCAGCTGGGCAGGCTTGCCACCCCCGTCGTGGAGCTCTCGGAGTGGTTTCTAACTAACTACTTACGGATCAAAAGTTATGGGCACCGGAGCGATGAAGTACTGGTCCCAAGCCTCACTCCCTCAATTTGCGGGCCCAGCCTCTACCTGAAGCGAAGTTGTCTTGCCCAAGGTGACGTGGGATTCAATAATAGAAATGTGATGGATTAGGTTGTCGTCCTTTTGGCGGCTCACGACATACGACCCCGGACGAAAAAATAGCGCAAAAGAAGAAAAGTGTTCCGAAACTAATGAAAATGTTTGATTTTGGGCTCCAAAAATAGGAGCAGTCGAGTAGGCTAGCTACCCCAGTCGTAAAGCTCTCGGAGAGCTTTCCAACGGTATGTTGTGCGCCGCGTAACTCCTTACGGATAAAAAGTTATGGGCACCGAAGTGACGGAGACCTGGTCCCAAGCCCCATGCCCACGGTTTGCGGGCCCAGCCTCTACCTGAAGCGAAGTTGTCTTGCCAAAGGTGTCGTGGTATTTGGTAATAGAAATGTGATGGATTAGGTTGTCGTCCTTTTGGCGGCTCACGACGTATGACGCTAGACGAAAAAGCATCACAAAAGAAAAAAAGTGTCCCAAAACTGATGAAAATGTTCAATTTTGGGCTACTAAAAGAGGCACAATCGAGCATGCTAGATGCTCCAGTCGTAGAGCTCTCGGAGAGCTTTCCAACGGTATGCTCTGCACCGCGTAACTCCTTACGGATCAAAAGTTATGGGCACCAGAGCATCGGAGACCTGGTCCAAGCCCCATGCCCTCGGTTTGCGGGCCCAGCCTCTGCGTGAAGTAAAGATATCTTGCCCAAGGTGCCGTGGGATTCGGTAATAGAAATGTGATTAACTAGGTTCTCATCCTTTTTGCGGTTCACGATGTACGATTCGGGACGAAAAAACAGTGCAAAAGAAGAAAAGTGTCCCGAAACTGATGAAAATGTTCAATTTTGGGCTCCAAAAACTAGCGCAGCCGAGCAAGCTAGGTGCCCTGTCGTTGAGCTCTCGGAGACCTTTCCAACGGTATACTGTGCACCGCGTAACTCCTTACGGATCAAAAGTTATGGGCACCGGAGCGACGGTGACTTGGTCTCAAACCCCATGCCCTCGGTTTGCGGGCCCAGCCTCAACCTGAAGCGAAGTTGTCTAGCCCAAGGTTTCTTGGGATTCGGTAATAGAAATGTGATGGATTAGGTTGTCATCCTTTTCGCGGCTGACGACGTACGATCAGGGATGAAAAAACAGCGTAAAAGAAGAAAAGTGTCCTGAAACTGATTAAAACGTTCGATTTTGGGCTCTGAAAATAGGCGCAGCCGAGTAGGGTTGCTGCCTCCGTCGTAGAGCTCTCGGAGACCTTTCCAACGGTATGCTGTGCACCGACTCCATACAGATCAAAAGTTATGGGCACTGGAGCGACGGAGACTTGGTCCTAAGCCCCACGACCTCGGTTTGCGGGCCCAACCTCAACCTGAAGCGAAGTTGTCTTGCCCAAGGTTTCGTGGGATTCGGTAATAGAATTATGATGGATTAGGTTGTCGTCCTATTCGCGGCTCACGACGTACGATTCGGGATGGAAAAATAGCGCAAAGGATGAAAAGTGTCCCAAAATTGATGAAAACATTTGATTTTGGGCCCCTAAAACAGGCGTAGCAGATCAAGCTTGTTGCCCCCGTCGTGGAACTCTAGGAGAGGTTTCCAACGGTATGCTGTGCGCCACGTAATTCCTTACGGATCAAAAGTTATGGGCACGGGAGCGACGGAGACCTGGACCAAAGCCCCACGCCCTTGGTTTGCGAGCCCAACCTCTACCTGAGGCGAAGTTGTCTTGCCCATGGTGCCATGGCATTCGGTAATAGAAATGTGATTGATTAGGTTGTCGTCCTTTTCGCGGCTAATAACGTACGATCCGGGATGAAAAAACAGCATAAAAGAAGAAGAGTGTCCTGAAACTGAAGAAAACGTTCTATTTTGGGCTCTGAAAATAAGCGCAGCCGAGCAGGCTCGCTGCCCTTGTCGTGGATCTCTCAGAGAGGTATCCAACGGTATGCTGTGCGCCGCGTAACTCCTTACGGATCAAAAGTTATGGGCACTGGAGCGACGAAGACCTGGTCCTAAGCCCAACGCCCTCGGTTTGCTGGCCCACCCTCTACTTGAAGCAAAGTTGTCGTGGGATTCGGAAATAGAAATGTGATGGATTAGTTTGTTGTCCTTTTGGCGGCTCACGACATACGACCCAGGACGGAAAAATAGGGCAAAAAAAGAAAAGTGTCCCGAATATGATGAAAATGTTCAATTTTGGGCTCCGAAAATAGGAGCAGTCGGGCAGGCTAGCTGCCCCAGTCGTAAAGCTCTCAAAGAGCTTTCCAACTGTACGTTGTCCACCACGTAACGTCTTACAAATAAAAAGTTATGGGCACCGGAGAAACGGAGACCTGGTCTAAAGCCGTACGACCTCGGTTTGCAGGCCTAGCCTCTACCTAAAGCGAAGTTGTCTTGCCCAAGGTGACATGGGATTCAGTAATAGAAATGTGAAGGATTAGGTTGTCATCATTTTGGCGGCTCACGACATACGACCCGGGATGAAAAAATAGCGCAAAAGAAGAAAAGTGTCCTGAAACTGATGAAAACGTTCAATTTTGGGCTTAAAAAATAGGAGCAGTCGAGTAGGCTAGCTGCCCCAATTGTAGAGCTCTCAGAGAGCTTTCCAACGGTATGTTGTGCGCCGCGTAACTCCTTACGGATAAAAAGTTATAGGCACCAGATCGACGGAGACCTGGTCCTAAGCCCCACGCCCTCGGTGTGCGGGCCCATTCTCTACCTGAAGCAAAGTTGTCTTGCCCAAGGTGTCATGGTATTCGGTAATAGAAATGTGATGGTTTAGGTTGTCATTCTTTTGGCGGCTCACGATGTACGACCCGGGACGGAAAAATAGCACAAAAGAAGAAAAGTGTCCCAAAACTGATGAAAACATTCAATTTTGGGCTCCTAAAATAGGTGCAGTTAAGAAGGCTAGCTGCCCCCGTCGTAGAGCTCTCGGAGAACTTTCCAACGGAATGCTGTGCGCCGCGTAACTCCTTCCGGATCAAAAGTTATGGGCATCGGAGCGACGGAAACCTGGTCCAAGCCCCACGCCCTCGGTCTGCGGGCCAAGCCTCTAGGTGAATCAAAGTTGTCTTGACCAAGGTGTTGTGGGATTCGGTGATATAAATGTGATGGATTCGATTGTCATTCTTTTCGCGGCTCATGACGTACGATACGGGACAGAAAATCAATGCAAAAGAAGAAAAGTGTCCCAAAACATATGAAAATGTTCAATTTTGAGCTCCGAAAATAGGCGCAGGCGAGCAGGCTTACTGCCGCCGTCGTATAACTCTCGGAGAGCTTTCCAACGGTATGCTGTGCATCGCATAACTCCTTTTGGATCAAAAGTTATGGGTACCGGAATGACAGAGACTTGGTCCCAAGCCCCAAGCCGTCGGTTTGCGGGCCGAGCCTCTACGTGAAGCGAATTTCTCTTACCCAAGGTGCCTTAGGATTCGGTAATAGAAGTGTGAGGGATTAGGTTGTCATCCTTTTCACGGCTCACGACGTACGATCAGGGACAAAAAAACAGCGCAAAAGAAGAAAAGTATCCCAAAACTAGTGAAAACATTAGATTTTGGGCTCCGAAAATAGGAGCAGCCTTTAGGCTAGCTGCCCTCGTCGTAGAGCTCTCGGAGAGCTTTCCAATGGTTTGCTATGCGCCGCGTAACTCCTTACGGATCAAAAGTTATGGGTACCGGAGCGACAAAGACCTGGTCTCAAGACCCACGCCCTCGGTTTACGGGCCCAGCCTCTACGTGAAGCGAAGTTGTCTTGCCCAAGGTACTATCGGATTCGGTAATAGAAATTCAATCGATTAGGTTATTGTTCTTTTCGCGGCTCACGAGGTACAATCCGGGACGAAAAAACAGTGCGAAAAAAGAAAAGTACACCAAAATTGATGAAAATGTTTGATTTTGGGATCTGAAAATAGGCGCAAACGAGAAGGCTTGTTGCCCCCGTCGTAGAGCTCTCGGAGAGCTTTCCAACGGTATGATGTGCACCGCGTAACTCCTTACAGATAAAAAGTTATGGGCACCGGAGTGAAGGAGACTTGGTCCCAAGCCCCACGCCCTCGGTTTGCGGGCCCAGCCTCAACCTGAAGTGAAGTTGTGTTGCCCAAGGTTTCGTGGGATTCGATAATAGAAATGTGATGGAATAGTTTGTCGTCCTATTTGCGTCTCACGATGTACGATCCGGGACGGAAAAACAGCGCAAAAGAAGAAAAGTGGCCCGAAACTGATGAAAACGTTTGATTTTGGGCTCCTAAAATAGGCACAGCAGAGCAGGCTTGCTGCCTCAACATGGAGCTCTCAGAGAGGTTTCCAACGGTATGCTGTGTGCTGCGTAACTCCTTACGGATCAAAAGTTATGGGCACCGGAGACCAGGTACCAAGCCCCACGCCCTTGGTTTGCGGACCCAGCCTCTATGTGAGGTGAAGTTTTCTTGCCCAAGGTGCAATGGGATTCGGTAATAGAAATGTGATTGATTAGGTTGTCATCCTTTTCTCGGCTGACGACGTACGATCCGGGACGGAAAAATAGCATAAAAGAAGAAAAGTATCCCAAAACTGAAGAAAATGTTTGATTTTGGCCTCTGAAAACAGGTGCAACTGAGCAGGCTTGCTGCTCCTGTTGTCGAGCTCTCGGAGAGGTTTCCAACGATTTGCTGTGTGCCACGTAACTCCTTACGGATCAAAAGTTATGGGCACCGGAGCGATGAAGACCTTGTCCCAAGCCCCACTCTCTCGGTTTGCGGGCCCAGCCTTTACTTGAAGCGAAGTTGTCTTGCCCAAGGTGACGTAAAATTCGATAATAGAAATGTGATGGATTAGGTTGTCGTCCTTTTGGCGGCTCAAGACATACGACCCGGGACGAAAAAATAGCGCAAAAGAAGAAAAGTGTTTTGAAACGGATGAAAATGTTTGATATTTGGCTCCAAAAATAGAAGCAGTGGAGCAGGCTAGCTGCCCCAGTCGTACAGCTCTCGGAGAGCTTTCCAATCGTATATTATGCGTCGCGTAACTCTTTATGGATAAAAAGTTATGGGCACCAGAGTGACGGAAACCTGGTCCCAAGCCCCACGCCCTTAGTTTGCGGGCCCAGCCTCTACCTGAATCGAAGTTGTCTTGCCAAAGGTGTCGTGGTATTCGGTAATAGAAATGTGATGGATTAGCTTATCCTCCTTTTGGCGGCTCACGACGTACGACGTACGACGCTGGACGAAAAAACAGCACAAAAAAAGAAAAGTGTCCCAAAACTGATGAAAATGTTCGATTTTGGGCTACTAAAAGAGGCGCAGTCGAGCATGCTAGCTTCCCCAGTCGTAGAGCTCTCGGAGAGCTTTCCAATGGTATGTTGTGCGTCGCGTAACTCCTTACGGATCAAAAGTTATGGGCACCGGAGCATCGGAGACTTGGTACCAAGCCCCACGCCCTCGGTATGCGAGCCCAGCCTCTACGTGAAGCAAAGTTATTTTGCCCAAGGTGCTGTGGGATTCGGTAATAGAAATGTGATGGATTAGGTTGTCGTCCTTTTCGCGGCTCACGACGTACGATCCGGGACGGAAAAACAGCGCAAAAGAAGAAAAGTGTCCCGAAACTGATGAAAATGTTTGATTTTGGGCTCTGAAAACTGGCGCTGCCGAGCAAGCTAGGTGCCCATGTCGTAGAGCTCTCGGAGACCTTTCCAACGGTATGTTGTGCACTGCGTAACTCCTTATGGATCAAAAGTTATGGGCACTGGAACGACTGAGACTTGGTTCCAAGCCCCACGCCCTCGGTTTGTGGGCCCAGCCTCAACCTAAAGCGAAGTTGTCTTGCCCAAGGTTTCTTGGGATTCGGTAATAGAAATGTGATGGATTAGGTTGTCGTTCTATTCACGGCTCACGACTTACGATCCGGGACGAAAAAATAGCGCAAAAGAATAAAAGTGTCCCAAAATTGATGAAAACATTCGATTTTGGTCCCCGAAAATAGGCGGAGTCGAGTAGGCTTGCTGCCCCCGTCGTGGAGCTCTCGGAAAGGTTTCCAACAGTATGCTATGCACCGCGTAACTCATTACGAAAAAAAGTTATGGGCACCGGAGCGACGGAGACTTGGTCCCATACCCCACGACCTCGGTTTGCGAGCCCAGCCTCAACCTGAAGCGAAGTTTTCTTGCCCAAGGTTTCGTGGGATTCAGTAATAGAATTGTGATGGATTAGGTTGTCGTCCTATTCGCGGCTCACGACGTACGATCCGGGATAGAAAAACAGCGCAAAGGAAGAAAAGTATCCCGAAACTGATAAAAACATTCGATTTTGGGCTCCTAAAACAGGCGCAGCAGAGCAAGCTTGTTGCCTTCGTCGTGGATCTCTAGGAGAGGTTTCCAACGGTATGCTGTGCGCCGCGTAATTCCTTACGGATCAAAAGTTATGGGCACGGGAGCGACGGAGACCTGGTCCAAAGCCCCGTGCCCTCGATTTGCGAACCCAGCCTCTACATGAAGTGAAGTTGTCATGCCCAAGGTGTCATGGGATTCGGTAATAGAAATGTGATTAATTAGGTTGTCGTCCTTTTCGCGGCTGATGACGTGCGATCCGGGACGAAAAAATATCGCAAAAGAAAAAAAGTGTCCCGAAACTAATGAAAATGTTTGATTTTGAGCTCCGAAAATAAGCGCAGCCAAGCAGGTTTGCTGCCCCCGTCGTGGATCTCTAAGAGAGGTTTCCAACGGTATGTTGTGCGCCGCGTAACTCCTTACGGATCAAAAGTGATGGGCACCGGAGCGACAAAGAGTTGGTCCCAAGCCCCACGCCCTCGGTTTGCGGGCCCAACCTCTACCTGAAGCAAAGTTGTCTTGCCCAAGATGCCGTGGGATTCGGTAATAGAAATGTGATAGATTAGGTTGTTGTCCTTCTGGCGGCTCACGACGTACGACCCAGGATGGAAAAACAGCGTAAAAAAAGAAAAGTGTCCCGAAACTGATGAAAATGTTCAATTTTGGGCTATGAAAATAGGAGCAGTTGGGCAGGTTAGCCGCCCCAGTCGTAGAGCTCTCAGAGAGCTTTCCAACTGTACGTTGTGCGCCACGTAACGCCTTACGGATAAAAAGTTATGGGCACCGGAGCGACGGAGACCTGGTCCAAAGCCCCACGTCCTCGATTTGCGGGCCCATCCTCTACCTGAAGCGAAGTTGTCTTGCCCATGGTGACGTGGGATTCGGTAATAGAAATGTGATGGATTAGGTTGGCGTCCTTTTGGCGGCTCACGTCGTACGACCCGGGACAGAAAAACAGCGAGAAAAAAGAAAAGTGTCCGGAAACTGATGAAAATGTTCAATTTTGGGCTCCGAAAATAGGAGCAGTCGGGCAGGCTAGCTATCCCAGTCGTAGAGTTCTCAGAGAACTTTCCAACTGTATGTTGTGCGCCGCGTAACTCCTTACGGATAAAAAGTTATAGGCACTGGAGCGACGGAGACCTGGTCCCAAGCCCCACGCCCTCGGTTTGCTGGCCCATTCTCTACCTGAAGCGAAGTTGTCTTGCCCAAGGTGTCGTGGTATTCAATAATATAAATGTGATGGTTTAGGTTGTCATCCTTTTGGCGGCTCACGACGTACGACCCGAGACAGAAAAATTGAGAAAAAGAAAAAAAGTGTCCCGAAACTGATAAAAAAGTTCAATTTTGGGCTTCTAAAACAGGCGCAGTCGAGCATGCTAGCTGCCCCAGTTTTGGAGCTCTTGGAGACCTTTCCAACGGTATTCTGTGCGCCGCGTAACTCCCTACGGATGAAAAGTTATGGCCACCGGAGCGACGGAGACCTGGTCCCAAGTCCCACGCCCTCGGTTTGCGAGCCCAGCCTCTACGTGAAGCGAAGTTGTTTTGCCCAAGGTTTTTTGGGATTAGGTAATAGAAATGTGATGGATTTGGTTGTTGTCTTATTCGCGGCTCACGACGTACGATCCAGGACGGAAAAATAGCAAAAAAGAAGAAAAGTGTCCCGAAACTGATGAAAACATTCGACTTTGGGCTCCGAAACAAGCGCAGCCGAGCAGGCTTCCTCCCCCATCGTGGAGCTCTCGGAGAGGTTTCCAACGGTATGCTTTGCGCCGCGTAACTCATTACGGATCAAAAGTTATGGGCACTGGAGCGACGGAGACCTGGTCCCAAACCCCATGCCCTCGGTTTACGGACCCTGCCTCTACGTGAGGCGAAGTTGTCTTACCCAAGGTGCCATGGTATTCAGTAATAGAAATGTGATTGATTAGGTTGTCATCCTTTTCGCGACTAACGACGTACGATCCGGGAAGGAAAAACAGCGCAAAAGAAGAAAAGTGTCCTGAAACTGTTGAAAACGTTCGATTTTGGGCTCCGAAAATATGCGCAGCCGAGCAAGGTTGCTGCCCCCGTCGTAGAGCTCTCGGAGACCTTTGCAACAGTATGCTGTGCGCCGACTCCATACGGGTCAAAAGTTAAGGGCACCGGAGCGACGGAGACTTGGTCCCAAGCCCCACGCCATCAGTTTGCGGGCCCAGCCTCAACCTGAAGCGAAGTTGTCTTGCCCAAGATTTCATGGGATTCGGTAATAGAATTGTGATGGATTAGGTTGTCGTCCTATTCGCGGCTCACGATGTACGATCCGGGACCGAAAAACAGCGCAAAAGAAGAAAAGTGTACCGAAAGTGATGAAAACGTTCGATTTTGGGCTCCAAAAACAAGCACAGCCGAGTAGGATTACTACTCTTGTCTTGGAGCTCTCGGATAGGTTTCCAACGGTATGCTATGCGCTGCGTAATTCCTTACGGATCAAAAGTTATAGGCACCGGAGCGACGGAGACCTGGTCCCAAGCCTCGCGCCCTCGGTTTGCGGACCCAACCTCTACGTGAGGTGAAGTTGTCTTGCCCAAGGTCCCATGGCATTCGGTAACAGGAATGTGATTGATTAGGTTGTCGTTCTTTTCGCGGCTGTCGACGTACAATCCGGGACGGAAAAACAGCGTAAAAGAAGAAAAGTGTCCAGAAACTGATGAAAACGTTCAATTTTGGGCTCCGAAAATAAGCACAGCAAAGCAGGCTTGCTGCCCCCGTCGTGGAGCTCTCGGAGAGGTTTCCAACGGTATTCTTTGCGTCGCGTAACTCCTTACGGATCAAAAGTTATGGTCACCGGAGCGACGGAGACCTGGTCCTAAGCCCCACGCCCTCGGTTTGCGGGCCCAACCTCTACCTGAAGTAAAGCTGTCTTGCCCAAGGTGCCGTGGGATTCGGTAATAGAAATGTGATGGATTAGGTTGTCGTCCTTTTGGCGGCTCACGACGTACGACCCGGGACAGAAAAACAGCGCAAAAAAAGAAAAGTGTCCCGAAACTGATGAAAATGTTCAATTTTGGGCTCTAAAAATAGGAGCAGTTGAGCAGGCTAGCTGCCCCTGTCGTAGAGCTCTAGGAGAGCTTTCAACTGTACGTTGTGCGCCGCGTAACTCTTTACAGATAAAATGTTATGGGCACCAGAGCGACGGAGACCTGGTCCAAAGCCCCATGCCCTCGGTTTGCAGGCCTAGCCTCTACTTGAAGTGAAGTTGTCTTGCCCAAGGTATCGTGGGATTCGGTAACAAAAATGTGATGAATTATGTTGTCGTCTATTTGGCGGCTCATGACGTATGACCCGGGACGGAAAAATACAGTAAAAGAAGAAAAATGTCCCAAAACTAATGAAAATGTTAGATTTTGGGCTCCAAAAACAGGCGCAGCAAAGCATGGTAGCTGCCCCCGTCTTAGAGCTCTCGAAGAGCTTTCCAACGGCATGTTGTGCGCCGCGTAACTCCTTACGGATCATAAGTTATGGGCACTTGAGCGACGGAGACCTTGTCCAAAGTCCCATGCCCTCGATTTGCGGGCCGAGCCCCCACGTGAAGTGAAGTTGTCTTGCCCAACGTGCCTTGTGATTCGGTAATAAAAATATGATGAATTAGGTTGTCGTCCTTTTCGCAGCTCACGACGTATTATCCGGGAAGGAAAAATAGCGCAAAAGAAAAAAAGTGTCTCAAAACTGATGAAAATATTCGATTTTGGGCACCGAAAATAGGTGTAGTTGAGCAGGCTAGATGCCCCAATCGTAGAGCTCTCGGAGAATTTTCCAACGGTATGCTATGCACCGCATAACTCCTTACGGATCAAAAGTTATGGGCACCGGAGTGATAGAGACCTGGTCCTAAGCCCCAAGCCCTCAGTTTGCGGGCCCAGCCTCTACGTGAAGCGAAGTTTTCTTGCCCAAGGTGCCATGGGATTCGGTAATACAAATGTGATGGATTTGATTGTCGTCCTTTTCGCGGCTCTCGACGTACGATCTGGGACAGAAAAATAGCACAAAAGAATAAAAGTGTCCCGAAATAGATGAAAACGTTTGATTTTGGGCGCCGAAAATGGACGCAGCCGAGCAACCTTTTTGCGAACGTCGTAGTACTCTCGGAGAGCTTTCCAACGGTATGCTGTGCGCCGCTTAACTCCTCACGGATCAAAAGTTATGGGCACTGGAGCGACGGAGACATGGTTCGAAGCCCCAAGCCCTCGGTTTGCGGGCCCAGCCTCTACGTGAAGCGAAGTTGTCTTACCAAAGGTGCCATGGGATTTGGTAATAGAAATGTGATAGATTAGGTTGTCGTCCTTTTCGCGGCTCACGACGTATGATCTGGGATGGAAAAACAACGCAAAAGAAGAAAAATGTCCCGATATTGGAGAAAACTTTCAATTTTGGGCTCCAAAAATAGGCGCAGTCGAGCAGGCATGCTACCTCCGTCGTAGAACTCTCGGAGAGCTTTCCAATGGTATGTTGTGCGCCGCGTAACTCCTTACGGATCAAGAGTTATAGGCATCGGAGCGACGGAGACCTGGTCCCAAGCCCCACGCCCTCGGTTTGCAGGCCCAGCCTCTACGTGAAGCGAAATTGTCTTGGCCAAGGTACCGTGGGATTCGATAATAGAAATGTGATGGATTAGGTTGTCGTCCTTTTCGCGGCTCACAATGTACGACCCGGGACGGAAAAACAGCGCAAAAGAAGAAAAGGGTCCCGAAACTGATGAAAACATTTGATTTTGGGCTCCGAAAACAGGTGCAGTCGAGCAGGATAGCTGCCCCCGTCGTAGAGCTTTCGGAGAGCTTTCCAAAGGTACGATGTGCGCCACGCAACTCCTTATAGATCAAAAGTTATGGGCATCGGACAGACGGAGACCTGGTCCCAAGCCCCACACCCTCGGTTTGCGGGCCCAACCTCTACGTGAAGCGAAGTTGTCTTGCCCAAGGTACCGTGGGATTCGATAATACAAATGTGATGGATATGATTGTCGTTTTTTTCGCGGCTCACGACGTACGATCCGGAATAGAAAAATAGCGCATAAGAAAAAAAGTGCCCCGAAATAGATGAAAATATTCAATTTTGGGCACCAAAAATAGGCGCAGCCAAGCAGACTTGCTCTTTCGTCGTAGAACTCTCGAAGAGCTTTCCAACGCTATGTTGTGCACCGCGGAACTCCTAACGGATCAAAAGTTATGGGCATCAGAGCGATGGAGACTTGGTCTTAAGCCCTACGCCCTCGGTTTGCTGGCCCAGCCTCTACGTGAAGTGAAATTGTCTTGCCTAATGTGCCGCGGGATTCGGTAATAGAAATGTGATGGATTAGGTTGTCGTCCTTTTCGCGGCTCACAATGTACAACCCGGGACCGAAAAACAGCGCAAAAGAAGAAAAGGGTCCCGAAACTGATGAAAACATTTGATTTTGGGCTCCGAAAATAGGTACAGTCGAGCAGGATAGCTACCCCCGTCGTAGACCTTTTGGAGAGCTTTAAAAAGGTAAGCTGTGCGTTACGTAACTCCTTACAGATCAAAAGTTATGGGCATCGGACAGACGGAGACCTGGTCCCAAGCCCCACACCATCGGTTTGCGGGCCCAACCTCTACATGAAGCGAAGTTGTCTTGCTCAAGGTGCCGTGGGATTCGATAATACAAATGTGATGGATACGATTGTCGTCTTTTTCGCGGCTCACGACGTACGATCCGTAATAGAAAAATAGCGCATAAGAAAAAAATGCCCCAAAACATATAAAAACATTCAATTTTGGGCTCCGAAAATAGGCGCAGCCAAGCAGACTTGCTCCGCCGTCGTAGAACTATCGAAGAGCTTTCCAATGGCATGCTGTGCGCCACGTAACTCCTTACAGATCAACAGTTATGGGCACCGGAGCGACGGAGACTTGGTCCCAAGCCCCTCGCCCTCGGTTTGCGGGCCCAGCCTTTGCGTGAAGCGAAGTTGTCTTGGCCAAGGTGCCATGGGATTCGGTAATAAAAATGTGATAGATTAGGTTGTCCTCCTTTTCGTGCCTCATAATGTACGACCCGGGACGGAAAAACAGCGCAAAAGAAGAAAAGGGTCCCGAAACTGATGAAAACATTCGATTTTGGACTCCGAAAATAGGTGCAGTCGAGTAGGATAGCTGCCCCCGTAGTAGAGCTTTCAGAGAGCCTTCCAACGGTATGCTGTGCGCCGCGTAACTCCTTACGGATCAAAAGTTATGGGCACTGGAGCGACGGAGACCTGGTCCCAAGCCCCACGCCCTCAGTTTACGGGCCCAACCTTTACGTGAAGCAAAGTTGCCTTGCCCAAGGTGCCGTGGGATTCAGTAATACAAATGTGATGGATTCGTTTGTCGTCCATTTCGTGGCTCACGACGTACGACCCGGGACGGAACAACAGCGCAAAAAAAGAAAAGTATCCCGAAACTGATTAAAATGTTCAATTTTGGGCTCTGAAAATAGGAGCAGTCGAGCAGGCTAGTTTCCCCAGTTGTAGAGCTCTCGGAGAGCTTTCAACTGTACGTTGTGCGATGCGTAACTCTTTACGGATAAAATGTTATGGACACCAGAGCTACGGAGACCTTGTCCAAAGCCCCATGCCCTCGGTTTGCGGGCCTAGCCTCTACCTGAAGCGAAGTTGTCTTGCCCAAGGTATCGTGGGATTCGGTAATAGAAATGTGATGGATTAGGTTGTCGTCTATTTGGCGGCTCATGACGTACGACCCGGGACCAAAAAACACCGTAAAAGAAGAAAAGTATCCCGAAACTAATGAAAATGTTAGATTTTGGGCTCCAAAAATAGGCGCAGCAAAGCTGGGTAGCTGTCCCCGTCGTAGAGCTCTCGAAGACCTTTCCAACGGTATGCTGTGCGCCACGTAACTTTTTACGGATCACAAGTTATCGGCACCGGAGCGACGGAGACCTTGTCCAAAGTCCCACGCCCTCGATTTGTGGGCCGAGCCCCCACGTGAAGTGAAGTTGTCTTGCCCAAGGTGCCTTGGGATTCGTTAATACAAATATGATGAATTAGGTTGTCGTTCTTTTCGCAGCTCACGACGTACGATCCGGGACGGAAAAACAGCGCAAAAGAAGAAAAGTGTCCCAAAACTGATTAAAACATTCGATTTTGGGCACCGAAAACAGGTGTAGTTGAGCAGGCTAGCTGCCCCCATTGTAGAGCTCTCGGAGAATTTTCCAACGGTATGTTATGCACTGCATAACTCCTTACGGATCAAAAGTATAGGCATCGGAGCGACGAAGATCTGGTCCCAAGCCCTAAGCCCTCGGTTTGCGGGCCTAGCCTCTACGTGAAGCGATATTGTCTTGCCCAAGGTGTTGTAGGATTTGGTAATAGAAATGTGATGGATTAGGTTGTCGTCCTTTTCGCGGCTCATGACAGACGATTCGGGACAGAAAAACAGCACAAAAGAAGAAAAGTGTCCCAAAACTGATGAAAACGTTTGATTTTGGGCTCCAAAAATAGGTGTAGTTGGGTAGGCTAGCTTCCCCTGTGGTAGTGCTCTCGGAGAGCTTTCCAAATGTATGCTGTGCGCCGCGTACCTCCTTACGGACCATAAGTTATGGGCACGGGAGCGACGGAGACCTTGTCTAAAGTCCCACGCCCTCGATTTGTGGGTCGAACCCCCACGTGAATTGAAGTTTTCTTTCCCAAGGTGCCATGGGATTCAATAATAGAAATATGATGAATTAGGTTATCGTCCTTTTCGCAGCTCACGACGTATTATCCGGGAAGGAAAAATAGCGCAAAAGAAGAAAAGTATCCCAAAACTGATGAAAATATTCGATTTTGGGCACCGAAATAGGTGTAGTTGAGCAGGCTAGCTGCCCCAATCGTAGAGCTCTCAGAGAATTTTCCAACGGTATGCTATGCACAGCATAACTCCTTACGGATCAAAAGTATGGGCATGGGAGCGACGAAGATCTGGTCTCAAGCCTCAAGCCCTCGGTTTGCGGGCCTAGCCTCTACGTGAACCGATATTGTCTTGCCGAAGGTGCTGTGGGATTTGGTAATAGAAATGTGATGGATTAGGTTGTCGTCCTTTTCGCGGCTCACGACGTACAATTCGGGACAGAAAAACAGCGCAAAAGAATAAAAGTGTCCCAAAACTGATGAAAACGTTTGATTTTGGGCTCCGAAAATAGGTGCAGTTGAGTAGGCTAGCTGCCACCGTGGTAGTGCTCTCGGAGAGCTTTCTAACGGTATGCTGTGCACCGCGTAACTCCTTACAGATCAAAAGTTATGGGTACCGGAGTGACAGAGACCTGGCCCTAAGCCCCAAGCCCTCAGTTTGCGGGCCCAGCCTCTACGTTAAGCGAAGTTTTCTTGCCCAAGTTGCCATGGGATTCGGTAATACAAATGTGATGGATTTGATTGTCGTCCTTTTCGCGACTCACGACGTACGATCTGGGACAGAAAAATAGCACAAAAGAATAAAAGTGTCCCGAAATAGATGAAAACGTTTGATTTTGGGCACCGAAAATAGGCGCAGCCGAGCAACCTTTTTGCGAATGTCGTAGTACTATCGGAAAGCTTTCCAACGGTATGCTGTGCGCCGCTTAACTCCTCACGGATCAAAAGTTAAGGGCACTGGAGCGACGGAGACATGGTTCGAAGCCCCAATCCCTTGGTTTGCGGGCCCAGCCTCTACGTGAAGCGAAGTTGTCTTGCCGAAGGTGCCATGGGATTCGGTAATAGAAATGTGATGGATTAGGTTGTCGTCCTTTTCGCGGCTCACGACGTATGATCTGGGATGGAAAAATAGCGCAAAAGAAGAAAAGTGTCCCGATACTGGAGAAAACTTTCAATTTTGGGCTCCAAAAATAGGCGCAGTTGAGCAGGCATGCTACCTTCATCGTAGAGCTCTCGGATAGCTTTCCAATGGTATATTGTGCGCCGCGTAACTCCTTACGGATCAAGAGTTATGGGCATCGGAGCGACGGAGACCTGGTCCCAAGCCCCACGCCCTCGGTTTGCAGGCCCAGCCTCTACGTGAAGCGAAATTGTCTTGGCCAAGGTGCCATGGGATTCGGTAATAGAAATGTGATGGATTAGGTTGTCGTCCTTTTCGCGGCTCACAATGTACGACCCGGGACGGAAAAACAGCGCAAAAGAAGAAAAGGGTCCTGAAACTGATGAAAACATTCAATTTTGGGCTCCGAAAACAGGTGCAGTCAAGCAGGATAGCTGCCCCCGTCGTAGAGCTTTCGGAGAGCTTTCCAAAGGTACGATGTGCGCCACGCAACTCCTTACAGATCAAAAGTTATGGGCATCGGACAGACGGAGACCTGGTCCCAAGCCCCACACCCTCAGTTTGCGGGCCCAACCTCTACGTGAAGCGAAGTTGTCTTGCCCAAGGTGCCATGGGATTCGATAATACAAATGTGATGGATATGATTGTCATTTTTTTCGCGGCTCACGACATACGATCCGGAATTAAAAAATAGCGCATAAGAAAAAAAGTGCCCCGAAATAGATGAAAACGTTCAATTTTGGGCTCCGAAAATAGGCGCAGCCAAGAAGACTTGCTCTGCCGTCGTAGAACTCTCGAAGAGCTTTCCAACGGTATGTTGTGCGCCGCGTAACTCGTTACAGATCAAAAGTTATGGGCATCGGAGTGATGGAGACTTGGTCCCAAGCCCCACGCCCTCGATTTGCGGGCCCAGCCTCTGCGTGAAGTGAAATTGTCTAGGCCAAGGTGCCGTGGGATTCGGTAATAGAAATGTGATGGATTAGGTTGTCATCCTTTGCGCGGCTCACAATGTACGACCCGGGACGGAAAAACAGCGCAAAAGAAGAAAAGGGTCCCGAAACTAATGAAAACATTCGATTTTGGGCTCCGAAAATAGGTACAGTCGAGCAGGATAGCTACCCCCGTCGTAGACCTTTCGGAGAGCTTTCCAAAGGTACGCTGTGCGCTACGTAACTCCTTACAGATCAAAAGTTATGGGTATCGGACAGACGGAGACCTGGTCCCAAGCCCCACACCCTCGGTTTGCGGGCCCAACCTCTACGTGAAGCGAAGTTGTCTTGCCCAAGGTGCCATGGGATTCGATAATACAAATGTGATGGATACCATTCTCGTCTTTTTCGCGGCTCACGACGTACGATCCGTAATAGAAAAATAGCGCATAAGAAAAAAGTACCCCGAAACAGATGAAAACGTTCAATTTTGGGCTCCAAAAATAGGCGCAGCCAAGCAGACCTGCTCCGCCGTCGTAGAACTATCGAAGAGCTTTCCAATGGTATGCTGTGCGCCACGTAACTCCTTACGGATCAAAAGTTATGGGCACCGGAGCGACAGAGACCTGGTCCCAAGCCCCACGCCCTCGGTTTGCGGGCCCAGCCTCTGCGTGAAGCGAAGTTGTCTTGGCCAAGGTGCCGTGGTATTCTGTAATAGAAATGTGATGGATTAGGTTGTCGTCCTTTTCGTGGCTCATAATGTACGACCCGGGACGGAAAAACAACGCAAAAGAAGAAAAGGGTCCCAAAACTAATGAAAATATTCGATTTTGGGCTCCGAAAATAGGTGCAGTCGAGCAAGATAGCTGCCCCCGTCGTAGAGCTTTCGGAGAGCTTTCCAACGGTATGCTGTGCACCGCGTAACTCGTTACGGATCAAAAGTTATGGGTACTGGAGCGACGGAGACCTGGTCCCAAGCCCCACGCCCTCAGTTTGCGGGCCCAACCTCTACGTGAAGCAAAGTTGTCTTGCCCAAGGTGTCGTGGGATTCGGTAATACAAATGTGATGGATTAGGTTGTCGTCCATTTCGCAGCTCACGACGTACGACCCGGGACGAAAAAACAGCGTAAAAAAAGAAAAGTGTCCCGAAACTGATTAAAATGTTCAATTTTGGGCACTGAAAATAGGAGCAATCGAGCAGGCTAGCTGCCCTAGTCGTAGAGCTCTCGGAGAGCTTTCAACTGTACGTTGTGCGACGCGTAACTTTTTACGGATAAAATGTTATGGGCACCAGAGCTACGGAGACCTTGTCCAAAGCCCCACGCCCTCGGTTTGCGGGCCTAGCCTCTACCTGAAGTGAAGTTGTCTTACCTAAGGTATCGTGGGATTCGGTAATAGAAATGTGATGGATTAGGTTGTCCTCTATTTGGCGGCTCATGACGTACGACCCTGGACGAAAAAACACCGTAAAAGAAGAAAAGTATCCCGAAACTAATGAAAATGTTAGATTTTGGGCTCCAAAAATAGGCGCAGCAAAGCAGGGTAGCTGTCCCCATCGTAGAGCTCTCGAAGAGCTTTCCAACGGTATGCTGTGCGCCACGTAACTCTTTACGGATCATAAGTTATGGGCACCGGAGTGACGGAGACCTTGTCCAAAGTCCCACGCCCTCGATTTGTGGGCCGAGCCCCCACGTGAAGTGAAGTTGTCTTGCCCAAGGTGCCTTGGGATTCGTTAAAAGAAATATGATGAATTAGGTTGTTGTCCTTTTCGCAGCTCACGACGTACGATCCGAGACGAAAAAACAGCGCAAAAGAAGAAAAGTGTCCCAAAATTGATTAAAACATTCGATTTTGGGCACCGAAAACAGGTGTAGTTGAGCAGGCTAGCTGCCCCCATCGTAGAGCTCTCGGAGAATTTTCCAACAGTATGCTATGCACCGCATAACTCCTTACGGATCAAAAGTATGGGCATCGGAGCGACGGAGATCTGGTCCCAAACCCCAAGCCCTCGGTTTGCGGGCCTAGCCTCTACGTGAAGCGATATTGTCTTGCCCAAGGTGCTGTGGGATTTAGTAATAGAAATATGATGGATTAGGTTGTCGTCCTTTTCGCGGCTCACGACGTACGATTCGGGACAGAAAAACACCACAAAAGAAGAAAAGTATCGTAAAACTGATGAAAATGTTTGATTTTGGGCTCCAAAAATAGGTGTAGTTGAGTAGGTTAGCTGCCCCCGTGGTAAAGCTCTCGGAGTGCTTTCCAACGGTATGCTGTGCGCCGCGTAACTCCTTACGCATCAAAAGTTATGGGTACCAAAGCGACGGAGACGTAGTCCCAAGCCCCATGCCCTCGGTTTGAGGGCCCAGCCTCTACGAGAAGTGAACTTGTCTTGCCCAAGGTGTCGTGGGATTCGGTAATAAAAATGTGATGGATTAGCTTATCGTTCTTTTTGCGGCTCACGACGTACGATCTGGGATAGAAAAATAGCACAAAAGAATAAAATTGTCCCGAAATAGATGAAAACGTTCGATTTTGGGCTCCGAAAATAGGTGCAGCCGAGCAAGCTTTTTGAGAACGTCGTAGTACTCTCGGAGAGCTTACCAACGGTATGCTGTGCGCTACTTAACTCCTCACGGATCAAAATTTATGGGCACTAGAGCGACGGAGACATGGTCCGAAGCCCCAAGCCCTCGATTTGCGGGCCCAGCCTCTACGTGAAGCAAAGTTGTCTTGCCTAAGGTACTGTGGGATTCGGTAATAGAAATGTGATAGATTAGGTTGTCGTCCTTTTCGCGGCTCACGACGTATGATCCGGGATGGAAAAACAGCGCAAAAGAAGAAAAGTGTTCCAAAACTGATTAAAACGTATGATTTTGGGATCTGACAATAGGCGCAAAAGTGAAGGGTTGCTGCCCCCGTCGTAGAGCTCTAGGATAACTTTCCAACGATATGATGTGCGCCGCGTAACTTCTTACGGATGAAAAGTTATGGGCACCGGAGCGACGGAGACCTGGTCCCACGACCCACGCCCTCGGTTTCTGGGCCCAGCCTCTACCTGAAGCAAAGTTGTCTTGCCCAAGGTGCTGTGGGATTCGGTAATAGAAATGTGAAAGATTAGGTTGTCGTCCTTTTGACAGCTCACGACGTACGATCCGGGACGGAAAAACAGCGCAAAAAAAGAAAAGTGTCCCGAAAATGATGAAAATGTTCGATTTTGGGCTCTAAAAATAGGCACAGTTGAGCAGGCTAGCTGCCCCTTTTGTAGAGCTCTCGGAGAGCTTTCAACTGTACGTTGTGCGCCGCGTAACTCTTTACAGATAAAATGTTATAGGCACCAGAGCGACGGAGACCTGGTCCAAAGCCCCACGCCCTCGGTTTTCGGGCTTAGCCTCTACCTGAAGTGAAATTGTTTTGCCCAAGGTATCGTGGGATTCGGTAATAGAAATGTGATGGATTAGGTTGTCGTCCATTTGGCGGCTCATGACGTACGACCCGGGATGGAAAAACACAGTAAAAGAAGAAAAGTGTCCCGAAACTAATGAAAACATTAGATTTTGGGCTCCAAAAACAGGGGCAGCAAAGCAGGGCAGCTGTCCCCATCGTAGAGCTCTCGAAGAGCTTTCCAACGGTATGCTGTGCACCGCGTAACTCCTTACGGATCATAAGCAAAGTTTTCTTGCCCAAGGTGCCATGGGATTCGGTAATACAAATGTGATAGATTTGATTGTCGTCCTTTTCGCAGCTCACGACGTACGATCTGGGACAGAATAATAGCACAAAAGAATAAAAGTGTCCCGAAATAGATGAAAATGTTTGATTTTGGGCACAGAAAAAAGGCGCAGCCGAGCAAGCTTTCTGCCAACATCGAAGTACTCTCGGAGAGCTTTCCAACGGTATGTTGTGCGCCGCGTAACTCCTTACGGATCAAGAGTTATGGGCATCGGAGCGACGGAGACCTAGTCCCACACCCCACGCCCTCGGTTTGCGGGCCCAGCCTCTACCTGAAGCGAAGTTGTCTTGCCTAATGTGCGGTGAGATTGGGTAATAGAAATGTGATGGATTATGTTGTCATCCTTTTAGCGACTCACAGCGTACGACCCAGGACAAAAAAATAGCGCAAAAGAAGAAAAGTGTCCCGAAATTGATGAAAACGTTCGATTTTGTTCTCCGAAAATAGGTGCAGTCGTGCAGGCTAGGTGCCCCCGTCGTAGAGCTCTCGGAGAGCTTTCCAAAGGTACGTTGTACGCCACGTAACTCGTTACAGATCAAAAGTTATGTGCATCGGACAGACGGAGACTTGGTCCCAAATCCCACACCCACGGTTTGCGGGCCCAACCTCTACGTGAAGCGAAATTGTCTAACCCAAGGTGCCATGGGATTTGATAATGCAAATGTGATGGATTCGATTGTTGTCTTTTTCGCGGCTCACGACGTACGATCCGGAATAGAAAAATAGCGCATAAGAAAAAAAGTGCCCCGAAACAGATGAAAACGTTCAATTTTGGGCTCCGAAAATAGGCGCAGCCAAGCAGACTTGCTCTGCCATCGTAGAACTCTCAGAGAACTTTCCAATGGTATGCTGTGCGCCGTGTAACTCCTTACGGATCAAAAGTTATGGGCACCGGAGCGACGGAGACCTGGTCCCAAGCCCCACGCCCTCGGTTTACGGGCCCAGCCTCTACGTGAATTGAAGTTGTCTTGGCCAAGGTGGCGTGGGATTCGGTAATAGAAATGTGATGGAATAGGTTGTCGTCCTTTTCACGGCTCACAATGTACAACCCAGGACGGAAAAACAGTGCCAAAGAATAAAAGGGTCCCGAAACTGATGGAAACATTCGATTTTGGGCTACGAAAATAGGTACAGTCGAGCAGGCTAGATGCCCCCGTCGTAGAGCTTTCGGAGAGCTTTCTAACGGTATGTTGTGCGCCGCGTAACTCCTTATGGATCAAAAGTTATGGGCACTGAAGCGACGGAGACCTGGTCCCAAGCCCCACGCGCTCAGTATGCAGACCCAACCTCTTCGTGAAGCGAAGTTGTCTTGCCCAAGGTATCGTGGGATTCGCTAATACAAATGTGATGGACTCGTTTGTCGTCATTTTTGCGGCTCATGACGTACGATCCGGGAATGAAAAACAGCGCAAAAGAAGAAAAGTGTCCCGAAACAGATGAAAACGTTCGATTTTGGGCTCCGAAAATAGGCGCAACTAAGTAGACTTCCTACCGTCGTCGTAGAGCTCTCGGAGAGCTTTCCAACGGTATGCTGTGCACCACGTAACACTTTACGGATCAAAAGTTATGGGCACCGGAGCGACGGAAACCTGGTCCCAAGCCCCATGCCCTCGGTTTCCGGGCCCAGCCTCTACGTGAAGCGAAGTTGTCTTGCCAAAGGTACCGTGGGATTCAGTAATAGAAATGTGATGGATTAGGTTGTCATCCTTTTCACGGCTCACGACGTACGATCCGGGATGGAAAAACAGCACAAAAGAAGAAAGGTGTTCCAAAACTGATTAAAACGTTAGATTTTGGGATCTAAAAATAGGTGCAAATGAGAAGGGTTGCTGCCCCCGTCGTAGAGCTCTAGGATAACTTTCCAACGGTATGATGTGCGTCGCGTAACTCCTTACGGATGAAAAGTTATGGGCACCGGAGCGACGGAGACCTGGTCCCACGACCCACGCCCTCGGTTTGCGGCCCAGCCTCTACGTGAAGCGAAGTTGTCTTGCCCAAGGTACTGTGGGATTCGGTAATAGAAATGTGATGGATTAGGTTGTCGTCCTTTTGCGGCTCACGAGGTACGATCCGGGACGGAAAAACAGTGCAAAAAAAGAAAAGTGTCCTGAAAATGATGAAAATGTTCGATTTTGGGCTCTGAAAATAGGAGCAGTTGAGCAGGCTAGCTGCCCCTGTCGTAGAGCTCTCAGAGAGCTTTCAACTGTACGTTGTGCGCTGTGTAACTCTTTACAGATAAAATGTTATGGGTATCAGAGCGACGGAGTCCTGGTCCAAAGCCCCACGCCCTCGGTTTGCAGGCCTAGCCTCTACCTGAAGAGAAGTTGTGTTGCCCAAGGTATCGTGGGATTCGGTAATAGAAATGTGATGGATTAGGTTGTCGTCCATTTAGCGGCTCATGACGTACGACCTGGGACGGAAAAACACCGTAAAAGAAGAAAAGTGTCCCGAAACTAATAAAACATTAGATTTCGGGCTCCAAAAACAGGCGCAGCAAAGTAGGGTAGTTGTCCCCGTCGTAGAGCTCTCGAAGAGCTTTCCAACGGTATGCTGTGCACCACGTAACTCCTTACGGATCTTAAGTTATGGGCACCGGAGTGACGGAGACCTTGTCCCAAGCCCCAAGCCCTCGATTTGCGGGCCGAGCCCCCACGTGAAGCGAAGTTTTCTTGCCCAAGGTGCCATGGGATTCGGTAATACAAATGTGATAGATTTGATTGTCGTCCTTTTCGCAGCTCACGACGTACGATCTGGGACAGAATAATAGCACCAAAGAATAAAAGTGTCCCGAAATAGATGAAAATGTTTGATTTTGGGCACCGAAAATAGGCGCAGCAGAGCAAGCTTTCTACGAACGTCGTAGTACTCTTGGAGGGCATTCCAACGGTATGCTGTGCACCGCTTAACTCCTCACGGATCAAAAGTTATGGGCACTTGAGCGACAGAGACATGGTCCGAAGCCCCAATCCCTCGGTTTGCAGGCCCAGCCTCTACGTGAAGCAAAGTTGTCTTGCCGAAGGTGCCGTGGGATTCGGTAATAGAAATGTGATGGATTAGAATGTCGTCCTTTTCGCGGCTCACGACGTATGATCCGGGATGGAAAAACAGCGCAAAAGAAGAAAAGTATCCCGATACTGGAGAAAACTTTCAATTTTGGGCTCCAAAAATAGGCGCAGTCAAGTAGTCATGCTACCTCTGTCGTAGAGCTCTCGGAGAACTTTCCAACGGTATGTTGTGCGCCACATAACTCCTTACGGATCAAGAGTTATGGGCATCGGAGCGACGGAGACCTGGTCCCACACCCCACGCCCTCGGTTTGCGGGCCCAGCCTCTACCTGAAGCGAAGTTGTCTTGCCTAAGGTGCAGTGAGATTGGGTAATAGAAATGTGATGGATTATGTTGTCATCCTTTTCGCGACTCACAACGTACGACCCAGGACAGAAAAATAGCGCAAAAGAAGAAAAGTGTCCCGAAACTGATGAAAACGTTCGATTTTGTTCTCCAAAAATAGGTACAGTTGTGTAGGCTAGCTGCCCCCGTCGTAGAGCTCTCGGAGAGCTTTCCAAAGGTACATTGTACGCCACGTAACTCCTTACAGATCAAAAGTTATGGGCATCGGACAGACGGAGACTTGGTCCCAAGCCCCACACCCACGGTTTGTGGGCCCAACCTCTACCTGAAGAGAAGTTGTCTTACCCAAGGTGCCATGGGATTCGATAATGCAAATGTGATGGATTCGATTGTCGTCTTTTTCGTGGCTCACGTCGTACGATCCGGAATAGAAAAATAGCGCATAAGGAAAAAAGTACCCCGAAACAGATGAAAACGTGCGATTTTGGGCTCCGAAAATAAGGGCAGCCAAGCAGGCTTGCTCTACCATCGTAGAACTCTCAGAGAGCTTTCGAACGGTATGCTGTGCGCCGTGTAACTCCTTACAGATCAAAAGTTATGGGCACCGGAGCGACGGAGACCTAGTCCCAAGCCCCACGCCCTCGGTTTACGGGCCCAGCCTGTACGTGAGGCAAAGTTGTCTTGGCCAAGGTTGCGTGGGATTCGGTAATAGAAATATTATGGATTAGGTTGTCGTCCTTTTCACGGCTCACAATGTACGACCCGAGACGGAAAAACAGCGCAAAAGAAGAAAAGGGTCCCGAAACTGATGGAAACATTCAATTTTGGGCTCCGAAAACAAGTGCAGTTGAGCAGGCTAACTGGCCCTGTCGTAGAGGTTTCGGAGAGCTTTCCAACGGTATGCTGTGCGCCTCGTAACTCTTTATGGATCAAAAGTTATGGGCACTGGAGCGACGGAGACCTGGTCCCAAGCCCCACGCCCTCAGTTTGCGGGCCCAACCTCTACGTGAAGGGAAGTTGTCTTGTCCAAGGTGCCGGAGTATTCGGTAATACAAATGTGATGGATTCGTTTGTCGTCCTTTTTGCGGCTCACGACATAATCCGGGAAAGAAAAACAACGCAAAAGAAGAAAAGTGTCCCGAAATAGATGAAAATGTTCGATTTTGGGCTCTGAAAATAGGCGCAGCTGAGTAGACTTCCTGCCGCCGTCGTAGAGCTCTCAGAGAGCTTTCCAACGGTATGCTGTGCGCCGCGTAACACCTTACGGATCAAAACTTATGGGTACCGGAGCGACGGAGACCTGGTCCCAAGCCCCATGCCCTCGGTTTTCAGGCCCAGCCTCTACGTGAAGCAAAATTGTCTTGCCAAAGGTGCCGTGGGATTCGGTAATAGAAATATGATGGATTAGGTTGTCGTCCTTTTCGCGGCTCACGACGTGCGATTCGGGACGGAAAAACAGCACAAAAGAAGAAAAGTGTTCCAAAACTGATTAAAACGTTTGATTTTGGGATCTAAAAATAGGCGCAAATGAGAAGGGTTGCTGCCCCCGTCGTAGAGCTCTAGGATAACTTTCCAACGGTATGATGTGCGCCGCGTAACTCCTTACGGATGAAAAATTATGGGCACCGGAGTGACGGAGACCTGGTCCCACGCCCTCGGTTTGCGGCCCAGCCTCTACGTGAAGCGAAGTTGTCTTGCCCAAGGTACTGTGGGATTCGGTAATAGAAATGTGACAGATTAGGTTATCGTCCTTTTCGCGGCTCACGAGGTACGATCTGGGTCAGAAAAACATCGCAAAATAAAAAAATGTCCCGAAACTGATGAAAACGTTCGGATTTGGGATCTGAAAACAGGCGCAAACGAGAAGGCTAGTTGCCCCTGTCGTAGAGCTCTCGGAGAGCTTTCCAACGGTATGATGTCCACCGCGTAACTCCTTACGGATCAAAAGTTATGGGCACCGGAGTGATGGAGACCTGGTCTGAAGCCCCACACCCTCGGTTTGCGGGCCCTGCCTCTACGTGAAGCGAAGTTGTCTTGTGCAAGGTTCCGTGGGATTTGGTAATAGAAATGTGATGGATTAGGTTGTCGTCCTTTTCGCGGCTCACGACGTACGATCCGGGACAGAAAAATAGCGTAAAAGAATAAAAGTGTCCCAAAACTGGTGAAAACGTTTGATTTTGGGCTCCAAAAATAGGCGTAGCCAAGCAGGTTTGCTTTCTCCGTTGTAGAGCTCTCAAAGAGCTTTCCAACGGTACGTTGTGCACCGCGTAACTCCTTACAGATCAAAAGTTATGGGCAACAGAGCAAAGGAGACCTGGTCCCAAGCCCCACGCCCTCGGTTTGTGGGCCCAGCCTCTATGTGAAGCAAAGTTGTCTTGCTCAAGGTGCCATGGGATTCAATAATACAAATGTGATGGATTCGATTGTCGTCCTTTTCACGGCTCATGACGTACGATACGGGACAGAAAAACAGCGCAAAAGAAAAAAAGTGTCCCGAAACAGATGAAAACGTTCGATTTTGGGCTCCGAATGTCACGCCCCCAAACTGACCTATGGAGGTTAGACTAAGGTGTGATCTAATCATTCATTTTCTTTTACGACTATAACTGATTAACGAAGATTAAGCTTATCCGTTAGACTAGAACTCCAAAAATTCTCTGGAAAACCGGCAGCATAATGGCTGTAATTGGCTTCTTAGTTTGACCTGATTTTCTAAACGCCTTGAATTATTCAATCTCAAATTCGATTCCAACTAAGGTTACTATTTATCACCAATTGATATGTCTACTATTTATCTCAAGTCTCGTTTGATTAACACCTAGCATGGCAACTGTGTCTCGTTTATGTGTCAATTCCTGTTGCACAAGTACCTGTTGATCTTAGCTTACAAATGAGTACCTGCTTAAGATTGGATGGATTCATTTTACTTAGCCCTTTGCCTAATACTTCATAAGCCCGTAGTAGTTACTAATCAAGTAGCAAAACGATCAAATAGGGTGTCTGTCTAGTTATAATCAGTACAAATCAAAATTAGACCCCAAATTATAACGAGGGTCTTTTACAATAACAACAACAAACAACATAAGAGATAATCTTCAAAACAAACATATCGTTCGCAAAATGGCCACAGTCAAGTAAGGCACGTAGGCTAGGCAATCACTCCAAGGAGTCATCAATAGGCACGTTATCCTCGAGTACCTGTTCCTGATCTTCTTCACCTGTGATGATAAAAGAGGGTGAGTCCTTATGAACTCAGCGAGGGGGAACGAAAAATATGTTTTGAAACTCTTTTTCCGGTTGAACTTATGAAAAACCCCTTTTAAAAACATGTCACGTATCACAAGTAGTAAGGTACGCAAAGTATATGAATCAAATTGAGCAGAAGATACAATTACCAATCATTTCAAGGATACGGTGAGCATTTGCTCTCAATATCATTTTCGATAACGATGGTTGCGGCCGACTTCAATAATCCACTTATCGCTCCCAATTGGGTGTACTCCGGATGTACCCTGAAAACCTATGACCCAACTCTCCGAGGGTAGAATGCCAAGCGAGAGAGGGAATTGGACCATGGTAGTCACGGGAACACCGGCACGCCCTATGCCACCCGGCGTTCGTGAAACGCTACCATGCCACAATAAAAGGTTGCAACCTTGTATGCAATGCACATTTATAACATTTAACAAATCACATTAGGAGGACAACAAAGTAGGTTGCCTCTGAGCAGTTATAAGATCGCACGTTAACAAGTAAACACATGAGGCATGCTTTGACATTTAATTTCACTTGTAATACACATGGAGGTATATTAATATTAAACGGGAAGCCATGTAACACATATAAATCAAGTCATATAACTCATTTCGGGGTTCACATAATCAAGTAATAAGTTTATACAAGCATGCAACGATGTCTACATGGGACCAGGTGCAAGAAAAGTCTACTTATCAACATGTAATTATTGGGAATCACATTTCAAGCATACTTAACATTTATTAGGCAGCCCACTAATCACACAATTAGACACAATAACCATAGGATCAACACTTAGCGAGTTTTCATAGTCAATAGGGTTTTAATTCATGCTTACACGTGTGATTAAGCCGCAAGTTGTCACGTAATTAAACCCAAGCCATGCATCGATTAATTAAAACATCCTCAATCATCCAACACAGTCCACACAACATCCAAATGCCACAATCCCAAGCATTCAATACTACAAGAGAAGTTACAATATTTTTCAAAGCATATCACTAAATAAAAATCTCACTGCAATGGTCTGTTTTCCCACAATAATTTAGACAAGCAAACAATCTCCAATTCCAGTGAACAAAATGTCAAATTAAATCTTAATGAGTGATTTAAATCCAGAAACAAACCTCACATCATTTGGAGTTCGGATTCAAGAGTTATAGCTAAAACGGTGAGACTACGCAAAACTGTCCAGATTCGTACATATTTCAATACTTGCCATTTTTTAGGGTCTTAGGGTCAGATTTAGCTTTAGTCTATTTCTGACAAAAAATGTCCAGAACTGAAAAATCTAGCAACCTACCAAATTTCATGCATTTTTAATATCATTTACTAGGTCAAAACTGTTTCGTTCTACAAGGACAGTGAACTGCCAAAAACCTGCTCCATTTTTCCATATTTTCCAGATTTAGACACCCTTCGATGTTTTTCCATTTTAGAGACCTTAGAGTCAAAATTGACCTTGGGTTATTTCTACAAAAAATGCTCAGAACTGGCAAAACTAGTCACCTACCGATTTTCATGCATTTTCAACATCATTTACAAGGCCAAATGCACTACGCTCTACCAAGTCAGAAATCTGCCAGCTACTTGACTATTACCTATCTTCAAGTTCTAGCCAAATATCTTGCCATGCATGGTTACATAAGCTCATGTACACACATATACAAGAAGTACAGAGGTAAATCTAGACATATGAAGGCATGCATGTGGTTTTTGTAAGCTTTTAAAAAGGATTAACCCTCACCTTAGCCTATTGATGATAAATGATGCTCAAAATTCTTGAAGATGCACAACAAGGTCTTCTCTCCATGTTTGGCCGAGAGATATTGCTTGATTTCCTTAATTCTTAGCTGAGTTATCATGTTCTTAGTATGTGCATGTGGTTAGAACAAAAGGGAGATGAAAGAAAAGCTATCAAACATACCTAGGGCCGAAATGAAGGGTTTTTATGAGCTTGCATGCGTTTCTTGCTTCTTGCTTTCCTTTTCCTTGGACGATGCTTGGGTTTTATGGAGAGTAATTTTTTCAGTCTTGGAGGCTTATGAACATGCTAAGGCCGAGAGATAGAGAGGAGATGAGAGCTTGAGAGGATGTTAAGAGCAAATGAGAGTTTGAGAGAAAGAAAATGATATGTTTGTGCATGTGGACGACTATAGGATTGCAAAATTCTGATTTTGTGTCTTGAAAAGAATGTTTTGAATTGTTTTTTGGCATAGCATTGCAAGGGCCGAGACAAGCATGCTAGGGTAGGATTTTCAGGAGTTTTTAGGCATTGTTTAATATGTTGGTGTCATAGAATGTTTAGGATGCTTTGAAATTATGTATTGTTTATTCAAGTGCAAGGTATGGTCGGCCAAGGCATAAGCAAAATCTGAATTTTGTTATGTTTTGAGCATTATTTTATTGTGTGTGCTTGGGATATGCAAAAGAATAAAGAATAAAGAATAAGAATGTTTAGCTTTTGGTGAAATTTTGTCTTCTAGTGAGTTGATTTAGGATTATAATATTAGTTAGTGGAATTTGTAGGATTAATTAATAATCTAGTGCTTCGTGTAAGATGCTTTCTTGATTAGCGTGTGGGCACGCTTTCCTAGGTTTAGGGCACGCACTACGAGCTAAAGCATGAACTATGAGAGAAATGCATGTTTCCCAAGCAAATGCACCCAATCCTAAATGAATACACGTAATTCGATGTAATGCACATAAAACGAGACACGACTCTAAAACCTAGGTCAAGGCACACAATTCTAGGTTAGGGCACACAAAATGAGGTATCACACGCAAACCGAGGTCGAGCCTCACACCGAAAATAGGCGCAGCCGAGCAGGCTTGCTACCGCCGTCGTAGTGCTCTCGGAGAGCTTTCTAACGGTATGCTGTGCACCGCATAACTCCTTACGGATCAAAAGTTATGGGCACCGGAGCGACGGAGACCTGGTCCCAAGCCTCACGTGTCACGCCCCAACCCGGCCTATAAAGGTTAGACTAGGGTGTGATCTAAACATTCAAGTCTATCTCGTACTTAAATATTCATGAAAGTTTAACATTTAACGTTTTAGCCTAAACTCTATAATTTTTCGGAAAACCGGCAGCATAACGACTGTAATTGGGCTCTTAAGTTTGGCCTAATTCTCTAAACGCCTCAAATTTTCCAATCTCAATTTCATTTCCAAGTAAGATTATTATTTACCATCAATTGAAATGCCTACTGGTTATCTCGAAGTCTCGTTTGATTAATAACCTAGCATGATACTATGTCCGTTTATTTGTTAATCCTCGTTACAAATATACCTGTTGATCTTATCTTATCAATGAGTACCTGCTTAAGATTGGATGGGTTCATTTTACTTAATCCTTACCTGATACTTCATAATCCTATGATAGATATTAACCAGTGACGATAGCAAAACGACCATAGTAGTGTCTGTCTAGTTATTATCAGTACAAGCCAAAATTAGACCCCAAATTACAACGGGGGTCTTTTACATTACAAACATCAAGCAACATGAAAAGAAACAGTCTTCAAGCAGCATAGTGTTCACAATGGCCATAATCAAGCAAAGCACATAGGACAGGCAATCATTCCAAGGAATCATCGTTAGGCACGTCGTCCTCGGGTACCTGTTCTTGATCTTCTTCACCTGAGATGATAAAAGAGGGTGAGTCCTTAAGAACTCAGTGAGGGGGAACGAGAAATAGGTTTTGAAACTCATTTTCCGGTTCAACTTATGAAAACCCTTTTTGCAAGCATGAATATATCACAAATAAGTACATAACAATAATATAAAAGTAAAGGAACACAATTACCCGTCTTTCCTTCCCGAGGTCCTCTAAGAACCAAGCGAGAGTACTTATACACATAGTGAAAATGATACGGTGAGCTTTTGCTCTCAGTTCATTTCCAGTATCAGTTGTTGCGGCCGATTTCAAATCATCCCCTTATCACGCCAAATGGGTGTACTCCGGATGTACCCCGAAATCCTATGACCTAACTCTCCGAGGAAGTCTAGCCCCCAAGCGAGAGAGGGAATTGGACAATGGTAGTCATGATTGCACCGGCAAGCCCAATGCCTCCCGGTGTGCGTGAACGCTACCACGCCAGAATGAAAGGTTGTAACCTTGTATGCAATGCACATTTATGACATTTAATATATCACATTAGGAGGACAATAAAGTAAGTTGCCTCCGAGCAGTTATAAGATTGCACATTGAAAAGTAAACAAGCGAGGCACAATAAGACAAGTAATTTCACTTGAAAGGCACATGGATTTATATGAACATTAAACGGGCAGCCATGTAACGCACGTAAATCAAGTCATATAACTCATTTCAAAGTTCACGTAATCAAATAACAAGATTATTCAATATGCAACGACATCTACGTGGGACCAAGTGCAAGAAAAGCCTACTTATCAACATGAAATCATCGAAATCATATTTAGGGCTACAAGGGAAACTACGGGCAGCCTACTAAACACATAATCCAACACAACATCCAAAGGATCAACACTTAGCAAATTCACCTAGTTACTAGGGTTCCAATTCGTGCTTACCTGTGCGATTAAGCCCCAAGTCATCTCAAAATCAAACTCAAGCCATGCATCGATTAATTCAAACACCCTCAAGTATTCAAAACATTCCACACAACATCCCAATGCCACAATCCCAAGCATTTAACACAACAAGAGAAGCTACAATAATTTTTCTAAGCATATCACTAAGTAAAACCCTCACTGCAATGGGCTGTTTTCTCACAATCATTAAGACAAGCAAACAATCTCCAATTCCAGTGAATAAGATGTAAAATTAAATCTTAAGAAGTGAACTAAATTCAGAAACAAACCTCGCATCATTTGGAGTTCGGGTTCAATAGTTATAGCCAAAACAGTGAGACTGCACAAAACTGTCCAGATATGCACACATTTCAATACTTGTCATTTTTTAGGGCCTTAGGGTCAGATTTAGCCTTAGTCCATTTCTGACAAAAATGTCCAGAACTGAAAAATATAGTATCACACCAAATTTCATGCATTTTTATATCATTTACTAAGTCAAAACTGGTTCGTTCCACAAGGTCAGTGAATCTGCCAAAACCTGCTTCATTTTTTCAGGCTTTCCAGATTTGGACACATTTTAATGATTTTCCATTTTGAGGACCTTAGAGTCAAAATTAGCTTTGGCCTTTTTCTTCAAAAAATGTTCAGAACTGGAAAAAATAGTCATCTACCAATTTTCATGCATTTTAAACATCATTTACCTATCCAAAATCACCTCAAACCAACAATACAGAAAGCTGTCACATGCACGATTTCATCTATCATCACATTCTAGCCCAAAATCTTGCCATGCATGGTTGTAAAAGCTTATGAACACACATATATCTCAAGTACAGAAGAAAAGATAAACATTTAAGAGCATGCATGTGATTTTTTTTGAAAGATTTTCAAGAAGTTTTAGCCCTCACCTTAGCAAAACAACAAGAAGATGCACAAGACTCTTGGTGAAGCACAAAGTTGACCTTTTTCCTTGCTTAGCCGAGACACCACTCGATTTTTCTCAAATTTCCTAGCTTAGTAACCAAGTTCTTAGTAGGTGCATGTGGTTAGAACAAGAAGAAAAGAAATGGAAGCTAGCAAACTCACCTAAGCTGAAATGGAGATTCAAAGAGCTTGCATGTGTGTTTCTTGCAACCTAGCTTGCTTAGTCAAACTCCCTAGCTTCTTGCTTGCCTTGATGAACCATGGAGTGATGAAGATGAGCTATGGAGTCTACAATATTCAGCTAGGGCTGAGAGAGGGAGAGAAGAATGAAAGGGAGAGAGAAGAATGAGAGGAAAATGAGAGAAATAAAAGAAAAATGAAAGCCTTGCAAATGATGAAGCATGTGTCGGCCTTGGGCATACAAATTTCAGATTTGTGTCTTCAAGAAGCATGATTTTTGAATCACCTAGCATGGCAAGAGAATGGGTCGAAAATATGGGTGCATTGGGTAGGATTTTGGGTTATTTTTTTTCTACATTTGTGTCATAAGTTGTCTAAGAATGTTCGAGGAATAAATTGAATTATGCAAGCAAGCACAAAAGCTCACAAGGTGGTCGGCCAAGGCATGAAAAATGCAGAATCTTTGTCATCTTTTGAGCATTATTTAATTGTGTGTTTGGAAAGAATAAGGAATAAAGAATCAGGAATGTCTAGCTTTTTGTGAGATTTTGTCTTCTAGTGGGTTGAATTAGTAATTTAATATTAGTTAGTGGAATTTGTAGGATTAATTAATGATCTAGTGCTTCGTGTAAGATGCTTACGCTCTCCTAGGTCTAGGGCACGCACTACGAGGTAAGGCATGAACTACGAGATGAATGCACGTTTCCCAAGTAAATGCACGCAACCCTAAATGAATGCATGTAATTCAATGCATGGCACACAAAACAAAACACAATTCTTAAACCTAGGTCAAGGCACGTAAATCTAGGTTAGGGTACACGAAACGAGGTATCGCACGTAAATCGACGTCAGGCCTCACACCACGCCTCCGGTTTACAGGCCCAACCTCTACGTGAAGCGAAGTTGTCTTGCCCAAAGTACAGTGGGATTTAGTAATAGAAATGTGATGGATTAAGTTGTCATCCTTTTCGTGGCTCACGACGTACATCCGGGACGGAAAAACAGCGCAAAAGAATAAAAGTGTCCCGATATTGGAGAAAACATTCGATTTTGGACAACGAAAATACATGCAGTCGAGCAGGCTTGCTGCCCTCGTCGTAGAGCTCTCGGAGACCTTTCCAACAGTATGTTGTGCACCTCTACCTCCTTACAGAACAAATGTTATAGGCACCGAAGCGACGGAGACCTGGTCCCAAGCCCCACGCCCTCGGTTTGTGGGCCTAGCTTCTACGTGAAACAAAGTTGTCTTGCCCAAGGTGCCGTGGAATTCGGTAATAGAAATGTTATGGATTAGGTTGTCATCCTTTTTGCAGCTCATGACGTACGATCCGAGACGGAAAAACAGCGCAAAAGGAAAAAAGTATCCCGAAACTGATGAAAAAGTTCAATTTTGGGCATCAAAAATAGGTGCAGTTGAGCAGGATAGCTGCCTCCGTCATAGAGCTCTCGAAGAGCTTTTCAACGGTATGTTGTGCGCCGCGTAACACCTTGCGGATCAAAAGTTATGGGCACCGGAACGACGGAGACCTAGTCCTAAGACCCATGCCCTCGGTTTGCGGGCCCAGCCTCTACGTGAAGCGAAGTTGTCTTGCCCAAGGTACCGTGGGATTCGGTAATACAAATGTGATGGATTCGATTGTCGTCTTTTTCGTGGCTCACGACGTACGATCCGAGATAGAAAAACAGCACAAAAGAAGAAAAGTGTCCCGAAAGAGATGAAAACGTTCGACTTTGGGCACCAAAAATAGGTGCAGCCAAGCAGTCTAGGTGCCGCCATCGTAGAGCTCTCAGAGAGCTTTCCAACGGTATGTTGTGAGCCGCATAACTCCTTACGGATCAAAAGTTATGGGCACCGGAGCGACGGAGACCTGCTCCCAAGCCCTAAGCCCTCGGTTTACGGGCCCAGCCTCTATGTGAAGTGTAGTTGTCTTACCAAAGGTGATGTGGGATTTCATAATAGAAATGTGATAGATTAGGTTGTCGACCTTTTTGCGGCTCACGACATACGATCCGGGACAGAAAAACAGCACAAAAGAAGAAAAGTTTCCCAAAACTGGTGAAAACATTCAATTTTTGGCAACAAAAATAGGCGCAACCAAGTAGGCTGGCTGCCCCCATCGTAGAGCTCTCAGAGAGCTTTCCAACGGTATGCTGTGCGCAGCGTAACTCCTTACGGATCAAAAGTTATGGGCACGGGAACGACGGAGACCTAGTCCTAAGACCATGCCCTCGGTTTGCGGGCCCAGCCTCTACGTGAAGCGAAGTTGTCTTGCCCAAGGTACCATGGGATTCGGTAATAGAAATGTGATGGATTAGGTTGTCGTCCTTTTCACGGCTCACGACGTACGATCCAGAATGGAAAAAAAGCGCAAAAGAAGAAAAGTGTCCCGAAACAGATGAAAACGTTCAATTTAGGGCTCCAAAAATAGTCGCAACCTTCTAGTTGGCTGCCCATATCGTAGAGCACTCAGAGAGCTTTCCAACGGTATGCTATGCGTCGCGTAACTCCTTACGGATCAAAAGTTATGGGCACCAAAGCGACGGAGACTTAGTCCCAAGCCCCACGCCCTCGGTTTGCGAGTCCAACCTCTACGTGAAGCGAAGTTATCTTGCCGAAGGTGCCATTGGATTCAGAAATAGAAATGTGATGGATTAGGTTGTCGTCCTTTTCGCGGCTCACAACGTACAACCAGGGATGGAAAAACAGCGCAAAAGAAGAAAAGTGTCGCAAAACTAATGAAAATGTTCAATTTTGGGCCATGAAAACAGGTGCAGTTGAGCAGGCTAGCTGCCCCAGTCATAGAGATCTCGGAGAGCTTTCCAACGGTATGCTGTGCGCCACGTAACTCCTTACGGATGAAAAGTTATGGGCACCTAAGCGACGGAGACCTGGTCCCAAGGCCCACGCCCTCGATTTGCGGACCCAACCTCTACGTGAAGCGAAGTTATCTTGCCTAAGGTGCCGTGGGATTCGTTAATACAAACGTGATGGATTCGATTGTCGTCATTTTTGCGGCTCATGACGTATGATCCGGGACAAAAAAATAGCGCAAAAGAAGAAAAGTATCTCGAAACTGGTGAAATGTTTGATTTTGGGCAACGAAAATAGGCATAGCCGAGTAAGCTGGCTGCCCCCGTCGTAGAGCTCTCGGAGAGCTTTCCAACGGTATGCTGTGCGACGCGTAGCTCCTTACGGATCGAAAATTATGGGCACCGGAGCAATGGAGACCTGGTCCCAAGCCCCACGCCCTCGGTTTGCGGGCCCAGCCTCTACGAGAAGTGAAGTTGTCTTCCCAAGGTATCGCGGGATTCAGTAATAGAAATGTGATGGATTAGGTTGTCGTCCTTTTCGCGACTCACGACGTACGATCCGAGACGAAAAAAAGCGCAAAAGAAGAAAAGTGTCCCAAAACAGATGAAAACGTTCGATTTTGTGCTCTGAAAATAGGCGCAGCCTTCAGGCTAGCTGCCCCCGTCGTAGAGCCCTCAGAGAGCTTTCCAACGGTATGCTGTGCGCCGCGTGACTCCATACGGATCAAAACTTATGGGTACCGGAGCGACGGAGACCTAGTCCAAAGCCCCACGCCTTTGGTTTGTGGGCCCAGACTCTACATGAAGTGAGTTGTCTTGCCGAGATGCCGTGGAATTTGGTAATAGAAATGTGATGGATTAGGTTGTCATCCTTTTCGCAGCTCACGACGTACGATCCAGGACGGAAAAACAGCGCAAAAGAAGCAAAGTGTCCCGATACTGGTGAAAACTTTCGATTTTGGGCTCCGAAAATAGGCGCAGCTGAGCAGGCTTGCCGTCCTCGGAGAACTTTCGAACGGTATGCTGTGAGCCGCGTAACTCCTTACGGATCAAAAGTTATGGGCGCCGGAGCAACGGAGACCTAGTCCCAAGGCCCACGCCCTCGGTTTACAGACCCAGCCTCTACCTAAAACGAAGTTGTCTTGCCCAAGGTGCCGTGGGATTTGGTAATAGAAAAGTGATGGATTAGGTTGTCGTCCATTTCGCTGCTCACAACGTATGACCCGGGATGAAAAAACAGCGTAAAAGAAGAAAAGTGTCCCAAAACTGATGAAAACATTCGATTTTGGGCTCTAAAAATAGGTGTATTTGAGTAGGCTAACTGACCCCGTCGTAGAGCTCCCGGAGAACTTTCCAACAGAATGCTGTGCGCCGCGTAACTCCTTACGGATCAAAAGTTATGGGTACCAGAGCGACGGAGACTTGGTCCCAAGTTCCAAGTCCCAAGCCCCACGCCTTCGGTTTGCGGGCCCAACCTCTACGCGATGCGAGGTTGTCTTGCCGAAGGTGCCGTGGGATTCGGTAATAAAAATATGATGGATTCAATTGTCAATTTTTTCGCGGCTCATGACGTACGATCCGAGACAAAAAAACAGTGCAAAAGAAGAAAAGTGTCCCGAAATAGATGAAAACGTTCGATTTTGGGCTCTGAAAATAGGCACAGCCAAGCAGGCTTGCTGCCGCCGTTGTAGAGCTCTTGGAGAGCTTTCCAACGTTATGCTGTGCGCTGCATAACTCCTTACGGATCAAAAGTTATGGGCACTAGAGCGACAGAGACCTGGTCCCAAGCCCCAAGCCATCGGTTTGCGGGTCGAGCCTCTACGTGAAGCAAATTTTTCTTGCCCAAGGTGCCTTGGGATTCGGTAATAGAAAAGTGATGAATTAGGTTGTCGTCCTTTTTGCGGCTCACGACGAACGATCCGGGACGGAAAAACAGCGCAAAAGAAGAAAAGTCTCATGAAACTGATGAAAACGTTCGATTTTGGCTCCAAAAACAGGAGCAGTCGAGCAGGCTTGCTGGCCCCGTCGTAGAGCTCTCGGAGAGCTTTCCAACGGTATGTTGTGCACCGCGTAACGCCTTACAGATCAAAAGTTATGGGCACCGGAGCGACGACTACCTGGTCACAAACCCCACGCCCTCAGTTTGCGGGCCCAGCCTCTACCTGAAGCGAATTTGTCTTGCGCAAGGTGTCGTAGTATTCGGTAATAGAAATGTGATGGATTAGGTTGTCGCCCTTTTGGCGGCTCACGACGTATGACCCGAGACAGAAAAACAGCACAAAAGAAGAAACGTTTTCCCGAAACTGATGAAAACATTCGATTTTGGGCTCCTAAAATAGGCACAGTCGAGCATGCTAGCTACCGCAGTCGTATAGCTCTCGAAGAGCTTTCCAACGGTATGCTGTGCACCGCGTAACTCCTTACGGATCAAAAGTTATAGGCACCGGAGCGACGGAGACTTGGTCCCAAGCCCCACGCCCTCGGTTTGCAAGCCCAGCCTCTACGCTAAGCGAAGTTGTCTTGCCCAAGGTGCCGTGGGATTCGGTAATACAAATGTGATGGATTCGATTTTCGTCCTTTTCGCGGCTCACGACGTACGATTCGGGATGGAAAAACAGCGCAGAAAAAGAAAAGTGTCCCAAAACTGATAAATTTTTTTGATTTAGGGCTCCGAAAATAGGCGCAGCTGAGCATGCTTGCTGCCCCCGTCGTAGAGCTCTTGGAGAGCTTTCCAACGGTATGCTGTGCACTGCGAACTCCTTATGGATCAAAAGTTACGGGCACCGGAGCGACAGAGACTTGGTCCCAAGCCCCACGCCTTCGGTTTGTGGGCCAAGCCTCAACCTGAAGCGAAGTTGTCTTGCCCAAGGTTTCTTGGGATTCGGTAATAGAAATGTGATGGATTAGGTTGCCATCCTTTTCGCGGCTGACGACGTACGATCAGGGACGAAAAAACAGCGCAGAAGAAGAAAAGTGTCCCAAAACTGATGAAAACTTTCGATTTTGCTCTCTGAAAATACATACAGCCGCGCAGGCTTGCTGCCCCCATCGTGGAACTCTCGTAGAGGTTTCCAACGGTGTGCGCTACGTAACTCATTACGGATCAAAAGTTATGGGCACCGGAGCGACGGAGACCTGGTCCCAAGCCCCACGCCCTCGGTTTGCGGACCCATCCTCTATGTGAGGCGAAGTTTTCTGACCCAAGGTGCCATGGTATTCGGTAATAGAAATGTGATTGATTAGGCTGTCGCCCTTTTCGCGGCTGACGACGTACGATCCAGAACGGAAAAACAGCGTAAAAGAAGAAAAGTGTCTCAAAACTAATGAAAAAGTTCAATTTTGGGCTCCGAAAATAGGCGCAGCCGAGCAGGGTTGCTGCCCCCGTCGTAGAGCTCTCGGATTCCTTTCCAACGGTATGCTGTGTGCCAACTCTATACGAATCATATGGGCAACGCAGAGACGGAGACTTGGTCCCAATCCCCACGCCCTCGGTTTGCGGGCCCAGACTCAACTTGAAGCGAATTTATCTTGCCCAAGGTTTCATGGGATTCGCTAATAGAATTGTGATGGATTAGGTTGTCGTCCTATTCGCGGCTCACGACGTACGATGCGGGACGGAAAAATAGCACAAAAGAAGAAAAGTGTCCCAAAACTAATGAAAACGTTCGATTATGGGCTTCGAAAATAGGCGCAGCCGAGCAGGCTTGCTGCCCCCGTCGTGGAGCTCTCGGAGAGGTTTCCAACGGTATGCTGTGCGCCGCGTAATTCCTTACGGATCAAAAGTTATGGGCACCGGAGCGACGGAGACCTGGTCATAAGCCCCGCGCCCTCGGTTTGCGGACCCAGCCTCTATGTGAAGCAAAGTTGTCTTGCCCAAGGTGCCATGGCATTCGATAATAGAAATGTGATTGATTAGGTTGTCATCCTTTTCGCGACTGACGACGTATGATCCGGGACGGAAAAACAGCATAAAAGAAGAAAAGTGTCCCGAAATTAATGAAAACGTTCGATTTTGACCTCCGAAAATAAGCGCTGCCGAGGAGGCTTGCTGCCCCCGTCGTGGAGCTCTCGGAGAGGTTTCCAACGATATGTTGTGCGCCGCGTAACTCCTTACGGATCAAAAGTTATGGGCACCGGAGCGACGAAGACTTGGTCCCAAGCCCTACGCCCTCGGTTTGCGGGCCCAGCCTCTACCTGAAGCGAAGTTGTCTTGCCCAAGGTGCCATGGGATTCGGTAATAGAAATGTGAGGGATTAGGTTGTCGTCCTTTTGGCGGCCCACGACGTACGACCCGGGACGAAAAAACTGCGTAAAAAAAGAAAAGTGTCCCAAAATTGATAAAAAGGTTCGATTTTGGGCTCTGAAAATAGGACCAGTCGTGCAGGCTAGTTGCCCCAGTCGTAGAGCTCTCGGAGAGCTTTCCAACTGCATGTTGTGCGTCGCGTAACTCCTTACGGATAAAAAGTTATAGGCACCGAAGCGACGGAGACTTGGTCCAAAGCCCTACGCCCTCGGTGTACGGGCCCAACCTCTAACTGAAGCGAAGTTGTTTTTGTGAGGCCCGACCCCGAATAACGTGTGTAACCTAGATTTGCGTGCCTTGACCTAGGTTTAAGAATTGTATTTTATTTTGTGTGCCTTGCATTGAATTACGTGCATTCATTTAGGGTTGCGTGCATTTACTTGGAAAATATGCATTCATCTCGTAGTTCATGCCTTACCTCGTAGTGCGTGCCCTAGACCTAGGAAAGTGTGCCCTTACGCTAATTAAGAAAGCATCTTACACAAAGCACTAGGTCATTAATTAATCCTACAAATTCCACTAACTAATATTAAATTACTAATTCAACCCACTAGAAGACAAAATCTCACAAAAAGCTAGACATTCCTTATTCTTTATTCCTTATTCTTTATTCCTTAGTCTTTTGCACTTTCAAACACACAATTAAATATGCTCAAAAGATGTCAAAAAATTAGATTTTTAGATGCCTTGGCCGACCACCATGTTGGGCTTTGTGCTTGCTTGTTTAATTCAATTTAATTCCTAGACAATCTATGACACAAATGCATAAAAAACTAGCTCAAATACCTCCTCAAAGCCTTCAAATCTCGACAAAATGTTCCTTGCCCATGCTAGGAATTTCAAAATGCTTCTTGAAGACATAAAAATCTGAATTGCAAAGCTCAAGGCCGACATATGCCTTAACAATTGCAAAAGCCTTCATTTTTTTTTTCTTCATTCTCTCATTTCCTCACATTTCTCTCTCTCCCTCTCATTCTTCTCTCTCTCTCTCGGCTTTGGCTGAGTTCATTCACTACATAGCTCATCTTCATCATTCTATGGTGCATCAAGACAAGCAACAAGCTAAGAAACTCGACCAAGCTAGCTAAGTTGCAAGAATCACACATGCAAGCTCTTTGAGTCTCCATTTCGGCCTAGGTGAGTTTGCTAGCTTCCATTTCTTTTCTTCTTGTTCTAACAACATGCACCTACTAAGAACTTGGTCTCTAAGCTAGGAAAAATAGAGAGAAATCGGGTGGTGTCTCGGCTAAGCAAGGAAGAAGACCAAATTTGTGCTTCATCAAAGTTTTGTGCATCTTCTTGTTGTTTTGCTAAGGTGAGGGCTAAAACTTCTTGAAAATCTTTCAAAAATCCACATGTATGCTCTTAAATGTTTGTCTTTGCTTTTGTACTTGAGATATATGTGTGTTCATAAGCTTTTACAACCATGCATGGCAAGATTTTGGCTTGAAGGTGATGATAGATGAAATTGGGTTTTTGTGACAGCTCTCTGTCTTGTTGTTTCGAGGTGCGTTTGGCTAGGCAAATGATGTTGAAAATGCATGAAAATTGGTAGGTAACTATTTTTTCCAGTTTTGAACATTTTCCGAATAGATAGGTCAAAGCTAATTTTGACTCTAAGGTCCTCAAAATGGCAAATCATTAAAATGTGTCCAAATCTGAAAGTCTGGAAAAAAATGAAGCAGGTTTTGGCGGATGCACTGACCTTGTAGAACGAACAATTTTTGACTTAGTAAATGATGTCCAAAATGCATGAAATTTGGTGTACTGCTAGGTTTTTCAGTTCTGGACATTTTTGTCAGAAATGTACTAAGGCTAAATCTGACCCTAACGACCTAACAAACGACAAGTATTGAAATGTGTGCAAATCTGGATAGTTTTGTGCTATCCCACTGTTTTGGCTATAACTATTGAACCCGAACTCCAAATGATGTGAAGTTTATTTCTGAGTTTAGTTCACTTCTTAAGCTTTAATTTGAAATCTTATTCACTGGAATTGGAGATTTTTTACTTGTCTTAATGATTGTGAAAAAATAGCATATTGCAGTGAGGGTTTCACTTAGTTAAATGCTTAGAAAATTTGTTGTAACTTCTCTTATGGTATTAAATGCTTGGGATTGTGGTATTGGGATGTTGTGTGTACTGTTTTGAATACTTGAGGATATTTGAATTAATTGATGCATGGCTTGAGATTGATTTTGAGTTGACTTGGGACTTAATCGTACTGGTAAGCACGAAATGGAAACCCTAGTGACTAGGTAAACTTGCTAAGTGTTGATCCTTTGGATATTGTGTGTAATTATATGTTTAGTAGGCTGCCCGTAGTTGCCCTTATAGCCCTAAGTGTGATTTTGATCATTGCATGTTGACAAATAGGCCTTTCTTGCATCCAAACCCACGTAGATGTTGTTGCATGTTGAATAATCTTATTATTTGATTACGTGAACGTTGAAATGAGTTATATGAATTGATTTACGTGCGTTACATGGCTGCTCGTTCAATGTTCATATAACTCCATATGCCTTTCAAGTGAAATTACTTGTCTTATCGTGCCTCGCTTGTTTACTTGTCAATGTGCAATCTTATGACTGTCCGGAGACAACCTACTTTGTTGTCCTCCTAATGTGATATATTAAATGTCATAAATGTGCATTGCATATAAGGTTGCAACCTTTCATTCTGGCGTGGTAGCATTCACGTACACCGGGCGGCATCGGGCTTACCGGTGCAACCGTGACTACCATTGTCCAATTCCCTTTCTCGCTTGGGAGCTAGACTTCCTCGGAGAGTTGGGTCGTAGGATTTTGGGGTACATCCGGAGTACACCCATTTGGCGTGAAAAGTGGATGATTGAAGCCGGCCACAACAACTGTTATTGAAAATGAACTTGAACGGTAGGAAGTAAGTGCTATGCGGGGGAAAGTGCTACACCTAAATGTAGTGGGAGCTACCTCTTGAGCCCATATGAGCTACCTCTAGAGTCTTGTACATATCAAACCGTATCCTTTTTACTATGTGTTTAAGTATTCTCGCTTGGTTCCTAGAGGACCTCGGGGAGAAAAGACGGGTAAATGTATTCATTTATATATATATATGCTATATTATGAGCTTACTTATTCTGTTTGACATATTTTCAAAGGAGTTCTCATAAAGTTTAACCGGAAAAGGATTTCAAAACGTTATCTCTCGTTCTCCCTTGCTGAGTTCATAAGGACTCACCCTCTTTTATCATCTCAGGTGAAGAAGATCAAGAACAGGTACCCGAGGATGACGTGCCTAACGATGATTCCTTGGAGTGATTGCCTGTCCTATGTGCTTTGCGTGATTATGGCTATTTGTGAACACTATACTACTTGAAGACTATATCTTTTCGTGTTGCTTAATGTTTGTGATGTAAAAGACCCCCGTTGTAATTTGGGGTCTAATTTTGGGTTGTACTGATAATAACTAGACGGACACTACTATGGTCATTTTGCTGTTGTCATTAGCTAGTATCTATTATAGGATTATGAAGTATCAGGTAAGAATTAAGTAAGATGAGCCTATCCAATCTTAAGTAGGTACGCACTATTAAGCTAAGATCAACAGGTACTTTCGCAACGAGGATTAACAAACCAACGAGACATAGCATCATGCTAGGTTATTAATAAAACGAGACTTCAAGATAATTGGTAGGCGTTTCAATTGATGATAAATAGTAATCTTAGTTGGAAATGAAGTTGAGATTGTAAATTTTGAGGCGTTTAGAGAATTAGGTCAAACCAAAGAGCCTAATTACAGCCGTTATGCTATCGATTTTCTGGAGAATTTGTGGAGTTTAGGCTAAAACATTAAGTGTTAAACTTTCAGGAACGATTATGTACGAGACATGACTTGAATGTTTAGATCACACCCTAGTCTAACCTAATAGGCCGGGTAGGGGCGTGACAGTCTTGCCCAAGGTGACGTGGGATTCGGTAATAAAAATGTGATGGATTAGGTTGTCGTCCTTTTGGCGGCTCACGACATACGACACGGGATGAAAAAATAGCGCAAAAGAAGAAAAGTGTCCCGAAACTGATAAAAACGTTCGATTTTGGGCTCCAAAAATAGGAGCAGTCGAGCAGGCTAGCTACCCCAGTCGTAGAGCTCTCGAAGAGCTTTCCAACGGTATGTTGTGCGCCGCGTAACCCCTTACGGATAAAAAGTTATGGGCACCGGAGCGACGGAGACCTGGTCTCAAGCCCTACGCCCTCGGTTTGCGAGCCCAGCCTCTACGTGAAGCAAAGTTGTCTTGCCCAAGGTGCCGTGGGATTCAGTAATACAAATGTTATGGATTCGGTTATCGTCCTTTTCGCGGCTCACAACGTACGATCCAGGACGAAAAAACAGCGCAAAAGAAGAAAAGTGTCCCAAAACTGATGAAAATGTTCTATTTTGGGCTCTGAAAATAGGCGCAGCCGAGAAAGCTTGGTGCCCCCGTCGTAGAGCTCTCGGAGACCTTTCCAACGGTATGTTGTGCACCGCATAACTCCTTACGGATCAAAAGTTATGGGCTCCAGAGCGATGGAAACTTGGTTCCAAGCCCCACGCCCTCGGTATGCGGGCCCAGCCTCAACCTGAAGCGAAGTTGTCTTGCCCAAGGTTTCTTGGGATTTGATAATAGAAATGTGATGGATTAGGTTGTCCTCCAATTCGCGGCTCACGACGTACGATCCAGGACGGAAAAACAGCGCAAAAGAAGAAAAGTATCCCGAAACTGATGAAAACATTCGATTTTGGGCTCCAAAAATAGGTACAGCCGAGCAGGGTTGTTGTCCCCACCGTAGAACTCTCGGAGAGCTTTCCAACGGTATGCTGTGCACCGCATAACTCCTTACGGATCATAAGTTATGGGCACCAGAGCGACGGAGACATGGTCCCAAGCCCCACGCCCTCGATTTGCGGGCCGAGCCCCCACATGAAGTGAAGTTGTCTTGCCCAAGGTGCCGGGGGATTCAGTAATAGAAATGTGATGGATTAGGTTGTCTTCCTTTTCGCAGCTCATGACGTACGATCCGAGACGAAAAAACAGCGCAAAAGAAGAAAAGTGTCCCAAAACTGATGAAAATGTTCAATTTTGGGCTCCGAAAACTAGTGCAGTTCAGCAGGCTAGCTTCCCTCATCGTAGTGCTCTCAGAGAGATTTCCAACGGTATGCTCTACGCCACGTAACTCCTTACGGATCAAAAGTTATGGGCACCGGAGCGATGGAGACCTGGTCCCAAGCCCTACGCCCTCTGTTTGCGGGCCCAGCCTCTACGTGAAGCGAAGTTGTCTTGCCCAAGGTGTCGTGGGATTCGGTAATAGAAATATGATGGATTAGGTTGTCGTCATTTTCGCGGCTCACGACGTACGATCCGGGACGGAAAAACAGCCCAAAAAAAGAAAAGTATCGCAAAACTGATGAAAACGTTTGATTTTGGGCTCCGAAAATAGGAGCAGCCGAGCACGCTTACTGCCCCCATCGTAGAGCTCTCAGAGAGCTTTCCAACTGTATGCTGTGCGACATGTAACTCTTTACGAATCAAAAGTTATGTGCACCGGAGTGACTGAGACCGGGTCCTAAGCCCCACGCCCTCGGTTTGCGGGCCCAGCATCTATGTGAAGCGAATTTTTGTCTTGCCCAAGGTTCCATGGGATTCGGTAATAGAAATGTGATGGATTAGGTTGTCGTCCTTTTCGCGGCTCACGATGTACGATCCGTGACGGAAAAACAGCGCAAAGGAAAAAAGTGTCGCGAAACTGATGAAAACGTTCAATTTTGGGCTCCGAAAACAGGCGTAGCCGAGCAGGCTTGCTGCCCCCGTCGTAGAGCTCTCGGAGAGTTTCCACAGGTATGCTGTGCTCCGTGTAACTCCTTACGGATCAAAAGCTATGGGCACCGGAGCGACGGAGACCTGGTTCTAAGTCCCACACCCTCGGTTTTCGGGCCTAGCCTCTACGTTAAGCAAAGTTGTCTTGCCCAAGGTGCCATGGGATTCGGTAATAGAAATGTGATGGATTAGGTTGTCATCCTTTTCGCGGCTCACAACGTATGATCCGGGATGAAAAAACAGTGCAAAAGAAGAAAAGTGTCCCGAAATTGATAAAAATGTTTGATTTTGGGCTCCAAAAATAGGCGCAGCCGAGCAGACTTGCTACCCCCGTCGTAGAGCTCTCGGATAACTTTCCAACGGTATGTTGTGGGCCGTGTAACTCTTTACGGATTAAAAGTTATGGGCACAGGAGCGACGGAGACCTGGTCTCAAGCCCCACACCCTCGGTTTGCAGGCCCAGCCTCTACGTGAAGCGAAGTTGTCTTGCCCAAGGTGTCGTGGGATTCGGTGATAGAAATATGATGGATTAGGTTGTCGTCCATTTTGCGGCTCACGACGTACGATCCGGGACGGAAAAACAGCGCAAAAGAAGAAAAGTCTCCCAAAACTGATGAAAATGTTTGATTTTGGGCTCCAAAAATATGCGCAGCCGAGCAGGCTTGCTGCCCCCGTCGTAGAGCTGTAGGAGCTTTCCAACAGTATGTTGTGCGCCATATAACTCCTGACGGATCAAAAGTTATGGGTACCGGAGTGACGGAGACCTGGTCCCAAGACCCACGCCCTCAATTTGCGGGCCCAGCCTCTACGTAAAGCGAAGTTGTCTTGACCAAGGTGTCATGGGATTCGGTAATAGAAATTTGATGGATTAGGTTGTCGTCCTTTTCGCACCTCACGACATACGATCCAGGATGAAAAAACAACGCAAAAGAAGAAAAATATCCTGAAACTGATGAAATCATTCAATTTTGGTCTCCGAAAATAGGCACAACTGAGCAGGCTTACTGCCCCTGTCGTAGAGCTCTCAGAGAGCTTTGCAACGGTATGTTGTGCGCCACGTAATTCCTTACGGATCAAAGGTTATGGGCATCGGAGGGACGGATACCTGGTCACAAGCTCCACGCCCAAGGTTTGCAAGCCCAGCCTCTACGTGAAGTGAAATTGTCTCGCCCAAGGTGCCGTAGGAATCGGTAATAGAAATGTGATGGATTAGCTTGTCATCCTCTTCGCGCCTCACGACGTACGATCCGGGACGAAAAAATAGCGTAAATGAAGAAAAATATCCCAGAACCAATGAAAACGTTCAATTTTGGGCTCCAAAAATAGGTACATCCGAGCAGGCTTGCTACCCCTGTCATAGAGCTCTCAGAGAGCTTTACAACGGTATGTTGTGCGTCGCGTAACTCCTTACGGATCAAAAGTTATAGGCACCGGAACGACGGAGACCTGGTCCCAAGCCCCATGCCCTCGGTTTGCGGGCCCAACCTCTACGTGAAGCGAAATTGTCTTGCCCAAGGTGCCTTGGTATTCAGAAATAAAAATGTGACGGATTAGGTTGTCGTCCTTTTGGCGGCTCACGACGTACGATCCTAGACGGAAAAACAGCGCAAATGAAGAAAAATGTCCCAAACCTGATGAAAATGTTCGATTTTGGGCTCCGAAAATAGGTGCAGCCGAGCAGGCTTGCTGCCCCAGTCATACAGCTCTCGAAGAGCTTTCCAACGGTATGTTGTGCGCCGCGTAACCCCTTACGGATAAAAAGTTATGGGCACCAGAGCGACGGAGACCTGGTCTCAAGCCCTACGCCCTCGGTTTGCGAGCCCAGCCTCTACGTGAACCGAAGTTGTCTTGCCCAAGGTGCCGCGGGATTTGGTAATAGAAATGTTATGGATTCGGTTGTCGTCCTTTTCGCTGCTCACGACGTACGATCCGGGATGAAAAAATAGCAAAAAAGAAGAAAAGTGTCCCAAAACTGATGAAAATTTTCTATTTTGGGCTCTGAAAACAGGCGCAGCCGAGAAAGATTGGTGCCCCCGTCGTAGAGCTCTCGGAGACCTCTCCAACGGTATGATGTGCACCGCATAACTCCTTACGGATCAAAAGTTATGGGCTCTGGAGTGACGGAGACTTGGTCCCAAGCCCCACGCCCTCGGTATGCGGGCCCAGCCTCAACCCGAAGCAAAGTTTTCTTGCCCAAGGTTTCTTGGGATTCGGTAATAGAAATGTGATGGATTAGGTTGTCGTCCTATTCACGGCTCACGACGTACGATCCGGGATGAAAAAACAGCGCAAAACAAGAAAAGAATCCCGAAACAGATCAAAACATTCAATTGTGGGCTCCGAAAACTAGTGCAATTGAGCAGGGTTGCTATCCCCGCCGTAGAGCTCTCGGAGAGCTTTCCAACGGTATGCTATGCGCCGCGTAACTCCTTACGGATCATAAGTTATGGGCACCGGAGCGACGGAGACCTGGTCCCAAGCCCCACGCCCTCGATTTGCGAGCTGAGCCCCCACGTGAAGTGAAGTTGTCTTGCCCAAGGTGCCGTGGGATTCGATAATAGAAATGTGATGGATTAGATTGTCATCCTTTTCGCAGCTCACGACGTACGATCCAGGACAGAAAAATAGCGCAAAAGAAGAAAAGTGTCCTAAAACTGATGAAAATGTTCAATTTTGGCCTCCGAAAACTGGTGCAGTTCAGTAGGCTAGCTTCCCCTGTCGTAGAGCTCTCGGAGAGCTTTCCAACGGTATGCTCTACGCCACGTAACTCCTTACGGATCAAAACTTATGGGCACCGGAGCGATGGAGACCTGGTCTCAAGCCTCAAACCCTCTGTTTGCGGGCCCAGCCTCTACGTGAAGCGAAGTTGTATTGCCCAAGGTGCCATGGGATTTGGTAAGAGAAATGTGATGGATTAGGTTGTCGTTATTTTTGCAGCTCACGACGTACGATCCGGGACAGAAAAACAGCCCAAAAAAACAAAAGAGTCCCAAAACTGATGAAAACATTTGATTTTAGGCTCTGAAAAATGGACCAGCCGTGCACGCTTGCTGCCCCCATCGTAGAGCTCTCGGAGAGCTTTCCAACTGTATACTGTACGACATGTAACTCTTTATGAATCAAAAGTTATGGGCACTGGAGTGACTGAGACCGGGTCCCAAGCCCCACGCCCTCAGCTTGCGGGCCCAGCATCTACGTGAAGTGAAGTTTTGTCTTGCCCAAGGTGTCATAGGATTCGGTAATAGAAATGTGATGGATTAGATTGTCATCCTTTTCGCAGCTCACGACGTACGATCCAGGACAGAAAAATAGCGCAAAAGAAGAAAAGTGTCCTAAAACTGATGAAAATGTTCAATTTTGGCCTCCGAAAATGAGCGCAGCCGAGTAGGCTTGCTGCCCCCGTCGCAGAACTCTTGGAGAGTTTTCACAGGTATGCTGTGCGCTGCGTAACTCCTTACGGATCAAAAGTTATAGGCACCGGAACGACGGAGCCTTGGTCCTAAGTCCCACACCCTCGATTTTTGGGCCTAGCCTCTACGTGAAGTGAAGTTGTCTTGCCCAAGGTGCCGTGTGATTTGGTAATAGAAATGTGTTGGATTAGGTTTTCGTCATTTTCGCGGCTCACGACGTACGATCCTTGACGAAAAAATAGCGTAAAGGAAGAAAAGTATCCCGAAACTGATGAAAATGTTTGATTTTTGGTCCCAAAATAGGTGCAGCAGAGCATACTTGGTGCCTCCATCGTAGAGCTCTCAGAGAGTTGTCCAACGGTATGCTATTTGCCGCGTAACCCCTTTCGGATCAAAAGTTATGGGCTCCGGAGCGACGGAGACCTGGTCCCAAGCCCCACGCCCTCGGTTTGCAGGTCCAGCCTCTACGTGAAGCGAAGTTGTCTTGTCCAAGGTGTCGTGGGATTTGGTGATAGAAATATGATGGATTAGGTTGTCGTCCATTTTGCGACTCACGACGTACGATCCGGGACAGAAAAACAGCGCAAAAGAAGAAAAGTGTCCCAAAACTGATGAAAATGTTCAATTTTGGGCTCTGAAAATATGCGCAGCCGAGCAAGATTGCTGCCCCCTTCATAGAGCTCTTGGAGAGCTTTCCAACGGTATGCTGTGCACCGCGTAACTTCTTACGAATCAAAAGATATATGCACCGGAGTAACGGAGACCTGGTCCCAAGCCCCACGCCCTCGGTTTGCGGGCCCAGCCTCTATGTGAAGTGAAGTTGTCTTGCCCAAGGTGCCGTCGGATTCGTTAATAAAAATGTGATGGATTAAGTTGTCATCCTTTTTGTGGCTCGTGATGTACGATTCGGGACCGAAAAACAACGCACAAGTAGAAAAGTTGCCCGAAACTGATGAAAATGTTGAATTTTGGGCTCCCAAAACAGGCACAGCCAAGCAGGCTTGCTGCCCCCGTTGTAGAGCTCTAGGAGAGCTTTCCAACAGTATGCTATGCGTCGCGTAACTTCTTACAGATCAAAAGTTATTGGTACTGGAGCGACGGAGACCTGGTCACAAGCCCCACGCCCTCAGTTTGCTGGCCCAGCCTCTACGTGAAGTGAAGTTGTCTTGCCCTTGATGTCATGGGATTCGGTAATAGAAATGTGATGGATTAGGTTGTCGTCCTTTTCGCCCCTCACGACGTACGATTTGGGACGAAAAAATAGTGCAAAAGAAAAAAAATATCCCAAAACTGATGAAATCATTCAATTTTGAGCTCCGAAAATAGGCACAGCTAAGTAGAGTTACTGCCCCCATCGTAGAGCTCTCAAAGAGCCTTCCAACGGTATGTTGTGCACTACGTAACTCCTTACGGATCAAAAGTTCTTGGCACCGGAGTGACGAAGACCTGGTCCCAAGCCCCACGCCCTTGGTTTGCGGGCCCAGCCTCTACGTCAACCAAAGTTGTCTTGCCCAAGGTTCCATAGGATTCGGTAATAGAAATGTGATGGATTAGGTTGTCGTCCTTTTCACGGCTCACGACGTACGATCCAGGACGAAAAAACAGAGCAAATGAAGAAAAATATCCCGAAACTGATGATAACCTTCAATTTTGGGCTCTGAAAATGGGCACAACCGAGGCGGCTTGCAGCCCCCGTCATAGAGCTCTCGGATAGCTTTCAAACGGTATGCTGTGCGCCGCATAACTCCTTACGAATCAAACGTTATGGGCACCGGAGTGACGGAGACCTGGTCCTAAGCCCTATGCCCTCGGTTTCCGGGCCCAGCCTCTACGTGAAGCGAAATTGTCTTGCCTAAGGTGCCCTAGGATTCAGAAATAAAAATGTGACGGATTAGGTTGTCGTCCTTTTCGCGGCTCACGACGTACTATCCCGGATGAAAAAGTAGCGCAAATGAAGAAAAATGTCCCAAAACTGATGAAAACGTTCGATTTTGGGCTCCGAAAATAGGCGCAGCCAAGCAGGCTTGCTGCCCCCGTTGTAGAGCTCTCGAACAGCTTTCCAACGATATGCTGTGCGCCATGTAACTCTTTACGGATCAAAAGTTATGGGCACCGGAGCGACTAAGACATGGTCCCAAGCCCCACGCCCTTGGTTTGCGGGCCCAGCGTCTACGTGAAGTGAAGATGTTTTGCCCAAGGTGCCGTGGGATTCGGTAATAGAAATGTGATGGATTAGGTTGTCGTCCTTTTCGTGGCTCATGACGTACGATCCGGGAAGGAAAAACAGCGCAAAAGAAGAAAAGTATCTCGAAACTGATGAAAATGTTCAATTTTGGGCTCCGAAAATAGGTGCAGCCAAGCAGGCTTGATGCGCCCATTGTAGATATCTCAGAGAGCTTTCCAACGGTATGCTGTGCGCCGCGTAACTCTTTACGAATCAAAAGGTATGGGCACCAGAGTGACTGACACTGGGTCCCAAGCCCCACACTCTCGGTTTGCGGGCCCAGCCTCTACTTGAACCGAAGTTGTCTTGCCCAAAGTACTGTGGGATACGGTAATAGAAATGTGATGGATTAGGTTGTCGTCCTTTTCGCTGCTCACGACGTACGATCCGGGACGGAAAAACATTGCAAAAGAAGAAAAGTGTCCCAAAATTGATGAAAACGTTTGATTTTGATCTCTGAAAATACGCGCAGCCTAGCAGGCTTGCTGCCTCCTTCGTAGAGCTCTCGGAGAGCTTTCCAACGGTATGTTGTGCGTCGCATAACTCCTTACGGATCGAAAGTCATGGGTACCGGAGTGACGGAGACCAGGTCCAAAGGCCCACACCCTCGGCTTGCGGGCCCAGCATCTACGTGAAGCGAAGTTGTCTTGCCCAAGGTTTCGTGGGATTCGATAATAGAAATGTGATGGATTATGTTGTCGTCCTTTTCGCGGCTCACGACGTACGATTAGGGATGGAAAAACAGCGCAAAAGAAGAAATGTGTCCCGAAACTGATGAAAATGTTTGATTTTGGGCTCCGAAAATAGGAGCAACCGAGCAGGCTTGCTGTCCCCGTTGTAGAACTCTCCGAGAGCTTTCCAACGGTATGCTCTACGCCGCGTAACTCCTTACGGATCAAAAGTTATAGGCACCGTAGCGATGGAGACCTGGTCCCAAGCCCCACTCCCTCTGTTTGCGGGCCCAGCCTCTACGTGAAGCGAAGTTGTCTTGCCCAAGGTGCCATGGGATTCGGTAATAGAAATGTGATGGATTAGGTTGTCTTCATTTTTGTAGCTCACGACGAACGATCCGGGATTGAAAAACAGCGCAAAAGAAGAAAAGTATCCTGAAACTGATGAAAACATTCGATTTTGGGCTCTAAAAATAAGCGCAGCTAAGCAGGCTTGCTGCCCCCGACGTAGAGCTTTCGGAGAGCTTTCCAACGGTATGTTGTGCGCTGCGTAACTCCTTACGGATCAAAAGTTATAGGCACCGGAGCGACGGAGACCAGGTCCCATGCTCCAAGCCCTCGGTTTGCGAGCCCAGCCTCTACGTGAAGTGAAGTTGTCTTGCCCAAGGTGCCGTGGGATTCGTTAATAAAAATGTAATGGATTAGGTTCTCGTCATTTTTGCGGCTCACGATGTACGATCCTGGATGGAAAAACAGCGCAAAAGAAGAAAAGTGTCCCAAAACTTATGAAAATGTTCGATTTTGGGCTCCGAAAATAGGCATAGTAAAGCAGGCTTGCTTCCCCCATCGTAAAGCTCTCGGAGAGCTTTCCAACGGTATACTGTGCACCGCGTAACTCTTTACAGATCAAAAGTTATGGGCACCAGAGTGACAGAGACTGAGTCCTAAGCCCCACACCCTCGGTTTGCGGGCCTAGCCTCTATGTGAAGCGAAGTTGTCTTGCCCAAGGTTCCGTGGGATTCGGTAATAGAAATGTGATGGATTAGGTGGTCGCCTATTTCGTGGCTCACGACGTACGATTCAGGACGAAAAAACGGCGCAAAAGAAGAAAAGTGTCTTGAAACTGATGAAAATGTTTGATTTTAGGCTCTGAAAGTAGGCGCAGCCGAGAAGGCTTGCTGCCCCCATCGTAGAGCTCTCGGAGAGCTTTCCAACGGTATGTTGTGTGCCGCGTAACTCCTTACGGATCAAAAGTTATGGGCACCGGAGTGACGAAGACCTGGTCCCAAGCCCTACGCCCTCGGTTTGGGGGCCCAGCCTCTACGTGAAGCGAAGTTGTCTTGCCCAAGGTGTCGTGGGATTCGGTAATAGAAATGTGATGGATTAGGTTGTCGTCCTTTTCGCGGCTCACGACGTACGATCCAGGACGGAAAAACAGCGCAAAAAGAAGAAAAGTGTCCCAAAATGGATGAAAACGTTTGATTTTGGGCTCTGAAAATAGGCGCAGCCGAGCAGGCTTGATGCCCCCGTTGTAGAGCACTCGGAGAACTTTCCAACGGTATGTTGTGCGCCGCATAACTTGTCACGCCCCAACCCGACCTATGTAGGCTAGACTAGGGTGTGACTTAAATCATTATCGTTATTTTATACACTTAGCCTTTTGTTATGATTTAATGCTTAATGTTGGCCTAGAACTCCAAAAGTTTTTCTGAAAAACCGATAGCATAACGGTTGTATTTAAGACCTTTGGTTTGACCTATTTTCTAAAACACCTCAAAACCATTAATCATTGATTCAATTCCAACAAAATTTCCTATTTTGTTACCAATAGATATGCCTACTAATTTATGTTGATAGTCTCGTTTGATTGACAAGCCTAGCATGATAACTATGTCCCGTTTATTTGCCAATTCCTATTATGCAAGTACCTATTATCCTTTAGCTTACAATGAGTACCTAAGTGAAATTAGATAGAGTTAACTTGTTTGATTCTTCACCTAGTGGTTTAAACGCCTACGATAACTACTAACCATGATAATGAAAGCAAACAACCAATAAAGAGTTCGTCTGATTATAATCAGTACAAGCCAAAAATTAGACCCAAATTACAACGGGGTCATTTACATCAACAAAATGAATAGTTGCAATCAAACACAACATCCAAATAGCAACTACTTTCAGACAAAGCACTAAAGCACGTAGTCACTCTAAGGAATCATCAACAAGCACATTCTCCTCGGGTACCTATTCCAAATCTACTTCACCTGTGACAAAAAGAGGGTGAGTCCTTATGAACTCAGCGAGGGGGAACGAGAGATAACGTTTTAAAAACTTTTTTCCGTTTAATCATATGAAAATCCCTTTTTAAAATGTGTCATATGAAATAAGCAAGTTCGTAACATAATATAATATAAATAAACACATTCACCCATCTTTCCTCCCCAAGGTCCTCTAGGAACCAAGCGAGAGTACTTAAACACATAGCGAAAAGGATACAGTGAGCTTTCGCTATCAAGATCAATCGGTGAGCATTTGCTCTCAAGATCATTTTTGATAATAGTTGTTGCGGCTGGCTTCAATCATCCACTTATCACGCCAAATGGGTGTACTCCGGATGTACCCCGAAATCCTAGGACCCAACTCTCCGAGGAAGTCTAGCCCCCAAGTGAGAGAGGGAATTGGACCATGGTAGTCACGGTAGCACCGGCAAGCCCGATGCCGCCCGGCGTGCGTGAAATGCTACCATGCCAAAATGAAAGGTTGCAACCTTGTATGTAATGCACATATATGCCATTCAACATTTCACATTGGGAGGTCAACAAAGTAGGTTGCCTCCGAGCAAGTACATGATCACATTTTTGACATATTGGCATATAAGGAATTATAAGAACATGTAATCATTTCATATATCAATTTGGAAGCAATTAAACTTCCACGGGCAGCCAAGTAATCATGTTCAAATAAGCCATAGAATGTCTTTTAACAATTCACATTAGGAGGACAACAAAATAGGTTGCCTTCGAGCAGTTATAAGATCGCACGTTGACAAGTAAACACACGAGGCATGCTTTGACATTTAATTTCACTTGTAATACACATGGAGTTATATGAATATAAAACGGACAGCCATGTAACACATGTAAAGCAAGTCATATAACTCATTTCGGGGTTCACATAATCAGATAATAAGTTTATACAAGCATGCAACGACGTCTACGTGGGACCGGGTACAAGAAATGTCTACTTATCAACATGTAATCATCGGGAATCACATTTCAAGCATACTTAACATTTATTAGGCAGCCCACTAACCACACAATTAAACACGATAACCGTAGGATCATCACTTAGCGAGTTTTCATAGTCAATAGAGTTTCAATTCATGCTTACACGTGCGATTTAAGCCACAAGTTGTCACGTAATTAAACCCAAGCCATGCATCGATTAATTAAAATATCCTTAATCATCCAAAACAGTCCACACAACATCCAACTGCCACAATCCCAAGCATTTAATAACACAAGAGAAGTTACAATAATTTTCCAAGCATATCACTAGATAAAAACCTCACTGCAATGGTCTGTTTTCCCATAATCATTCAGACAAGCAAACAATCTCCAATTCCAGTAAGCAAAATGTCAAATTAAAGCTTAAGGAGTGATTTAAATCCAGAAACAAACCTTGCATCATTTGGAGTTCGGATTCAAGAGTTATAACTAAAATCATGAGACTACGCAAAACTGTCCAGATTCGTACATATTTCAATACTTACCATTTTTGAGGGTCTTAGGGTTAGATTTAGCTTTAGTCTATTTCTGACACAAATGTCCAAAACTGAAAAATATAGCATCCTACGAAATTTCATGTATTTTAGATATCATTTACTAAGTCAAAACCGGTTCGTTCTTCGATGACAGTGAACTGCCAAAAACCTGCTTCATTTTCCAGATTTTCCAGATTTAGATACCCTTCGATGTCTTGCCATTTTGGAGACATTAGAGTCAAAATTGGCCTTGGCCTATTTCTATGAAAAATTCTCATAACTGGCAAGACGAGTCACCTACCAATTTTTACACATTTTCAACATTGTTTACCAGGCCAAATACACTTCGTCCTAACAAGTCAGAAATCTGCCATTTTTGCGATTTTGCCTATCTTCAAGTTCTAGCCGAATATCTTGCCATGCATGGTTATATAAGCTCATGCACACACATATACAACAAGTACAGAGGTAAATATAGACATATAAGGGCATGCATGTGGTTTTTGAAAGCTTTTAAAAAGGATTAACCCTCACCTTAGCAAGATAATAGATGAAGATGCATAAAATCCTTGTTTTTGAGCTTTGTGTGTGACTTTGAGCTATCCTTGCTTGACCTAGAGATACCTTGATTTCCCTTAAATCCTAGCTTAGTTAGCTTGTGTAGAAGGTGTGCATGTGTTTAGAACAAAAAGAAATGGAAGAAAACCATCAAAACTTTACCTAGGCCGAAAATGATGCGTTATGAGCTTGTATGAGACTTTCTTGCGTGTTTGCTTGCTATGGCCGAGCTTGGGAGAGTCTTAGAGAGTCCTTGAGAGCTTGTGAGGAGTCTTGGGAGCTCAAAGGCTGCCTTGGTCGAAAATGGAGAGAGAATGGGAGAGTTTGAGAGGAAAAAGAGAGTTTGAGAGAGAAATGATGCTTGTGTGTGTGTGTGTTGGCCTTGAGCCTTTCAAATCTGAATTTTGTGTCATCTTTAGCATTTTTTGAGTTGAAATGAAGCATGGCATTGAGAGGGTTGAAAATGAGATGCTTGGGTAGGGTGTAGGTGAATTTTTTATTCATTGTGCTTAGTGCATGTGTCATAGAATGTCTAGGCTTTAATTTACTTGTGCAAAGTTGATCAAATTGCCTTGTTTTGGCCGTGTAATGCAAGGGAGAATCTGAAATTTCAGATTCAAGTTAGTATATTTTGGATTATAATAAGTGTAGGTTTATAATAGTTTATTGGTTAGTTGAGTGTGATAGAATATTTTATTAGTTAGTGGGTTTTGTAGAGAATTTGAATTAGGAATATAATATTGGTTAGTAGATTGTGTATGATTATTTTATTATCTTGTGCTTTGTGTAGGATTCTTTATTGATTAGCGTGCGGGCACACTTTTCTAGGTCTAGGGCACGCACTACGAGACACGCACAGAAATCAATATTGGGCACAAATTATGAGGTAGACACGAACTATGAGGTAAGACAGGTACTTCAAGATAAATGCATGGATTCCAATGCAAATGCACGTAACCCTAGGTGAATGCGCATAAATCAATGCAAGGCACGTAATTCAATGCAATGCATATAAATCAAGGTACGACTCTTAAACCTAGGTTAAGGCGTGCAACTCAAGGTCAATGTACACAAATCGAGGTATCGCACGTAAATTGAAGTTAGGGCACGTAAGTCAAGGATTAGGGCACACAATTCTAGGTCAAGGCACGTATGACGAGGCATGCACAAAAGCCAAGATAGGGCATGTAATCCAAGATCAGTCATACAGTTTTGGGTCTAAGGCACGTGAATCGAGGTAAGACACGTTATTCGGGATCAGGCCTTACATAACCCCTTACAGATCAAAAGTTATGGGCACCAGAGTGACGGAGACCTAGTCCAAAGCCCCACGCCCTCGGCTTACGGGCCCAGCCTCTACGTGAAGCGAAGTTGTCTTGCCCAAGGTGCCGTGGGATTCGGTAATAGAAATGTGATGGATTAGGTTGTTGTCCTTTTCGCGGCTCACGACGTACGATTCGGGACAGAAAAACAGCGCAAAAGAAGAAAAGTGTCCCAAAATTGATGAAAACGTGTGATTTTAGGCTTTGAAAACATGGGCAACAGAGCAGGCTTGCTGCCCTCGTCGTAGAGTTCTCGGAGAGCTGTCCAAGGGTATGCTCTACGCTGCGTAACTCCTTACGGATCAAAAGTTATAGGCAACGGAGCGATGGAGACCTGGTCCCAAGCCCCACGCCCTCTGTTTGCGGGCCCAGCCTCTACGTGAAACGAAGTTGTCTTGCACAAGGTGCCGTGGGATTCGGTAATATAAATGTGTTGGATTAGGTTATCGTCCTTTTCGCGCCTCACGCCGTACGATCCGGGATGAAAAAACAGCACAAAAGAAGAAAAGTGCCCCAAAATTGATGAAAACGTGTGATTTTGGGCTTTGAAAATAGGCGTAGTAGAGAAGGCTTGCTGCCCCCGTCGTAGAGCTCTCGGAGAGCTTTCCAACGGTATGCTGTGCGACGTGTAACTCTTTAAGAATCAAAAGTTCTGGGCATCGGAGCGACTGAGACCTGGTCCCAAGCCCCACACCCTCGGTTTGCGGGCCCAACGTCTACGTGAAGTGAAGTTGTCTTGCCCAAGGTGCCATGGGATTTGGTAATAGAAATGTGATGGATTAGGTTGTCGTCCTTTTCGCAGCTCACGACGTACGATCCGGGATGGAAAAATAACGCAAAAGAAGAAAAATATCCCGAAACTCATAAAAATGTTCGATTTTGGGCTCCGAATATAGGCGCAGTAAAGCAGGCATGCTTCCGTCATCATAGAGCTCTCGGAGAGCTTTCCAACAGTATACTGTGTGCCGCGTAACTCTTTACGGATCAAAAGTTATGGGCACCAGAGTGACAGAGACCGGGTCCCAAGCCCCACGCCCTCGGTTTGCGGGCCCAGCCTCTACATGAAGCGAAGTTGTCTTGCCCAAGGTGCCGTGGGATTCATTAATAGAAAAGTGATGGATTAGGTTGTCGTCCTTTCCGCGGCTCACGATGCACGATCCGGGACGGAAAAACAGCGCAAAAGAAGAAAAGTATCCCGAAACTGATGAAAACGTTTGATTTTCGGCTCCAAAAATAGGCGCAGCTAAGCGGGCCTGCCGCCCTCGTCGTAGAGCTCTCGGAGAGCTTTCCAATGATATGTTGTCTACCGCGTAACTCCTTACAGATCAAAAGTTATGGGCACGGGAGTTACGGAGACCTGGTCTCAAGCCCCACGCCCTCGCTTTGCGAGCCCAGCCTCTACGTGAAGTGAAGTTGTCTTGCCCAATATTCCATGGGATTCGGTAATAGAAATGTGATGGATTAGGTTGTCGTCCTTTTTGCGGCTCACGACGTACGATTCGGGAAGGAAAAACAGCGCAAAAGAAGAAAAGTGTCCCATAAATGATGAAAATGTTCAATTTTGGGCTCCGAAAATAGGTGCAACCGAGCAGGCTTGCTGTCCCCGTTGTAGAGCTCTCGGAGAGCTTTCCAACGGTATGTTGTGCGCCACGTAACTCCTTACGGATCAAAAGTTATGGGCACCGAAGTAACGGAGAACTGGTCCCAAGCCCCACGCCCTCGATTTGCGGGCCCAGCCTCTACGTGAAGATAAGTTGTCTTGCCCGAGGTGCCTTAGGATTCGGTAATAGAAATGTGATGGATTAGGTTGTCGTCCTTTTTGCGGCTCACGATGTACGATCCGTGTCGGAAAAACAGCGCAAAAGAAGAAAATTGTCCCAAAACTGATGAAAACGTTCGAATTTGGGCCACGAAAACTAGCGCAGTACAGCAGGCTTGCTGCCCTTGTCGTAGAGCTCTCGGACAGTTTTCCAACGGTATGATGTGCGCCACGTAACTCTTTACGGATCAAAAGTTATGGGCACCAGAGCAACGGAGACTTGGTCCTAAGCCCCACGCCCTCAGTTTAGGGCCCAGCGTCTACCTGAAGTGAAGTTGTCTTGCCCAAGGCGCCATGCGATTTGGTAATAGAAATGTGATGGATAAAGTTGTCATCCTTTTCGTGGCTCACGACGTACGATCCGAGATGAAAAAATAGCGCAAAAGAAGTAAAGTGTCCCGAAACTGATGAAAATGTTTGATTTTAGGCTCTGGAAACTGGCGCAGCCGAGCAAGCTTGCTACCCCCATCGTAGAGCTCTCAGAGAGCTTTCCAACGGTATACTGTGCGCCACGTAACTCTTTACGGATCAAAAGTTATGGGCACCGGAACGACGGAGACCTAGTCCTAAGCTCCATGCCCTCGGTTTGCGGGCCCAATGTCTACGTGAAGTGAAGTTGTCTTGCCCAAGGTGCCATGGGATTCGGTAATAGAAATGTGATGGATTATGTTGTTGTCCTTTTCGCGGCTCACGACGTACGATCCGGGACGGAAAAACAGCGCAAAAGAAGAAAAGTGTCCAAAACTGATGAAAACATTTGATTTTGGGCTCCGAAAATAGGCGCAGCTATTCAGGCTTGCTGCCCCCGTCGTAGAGCTCTCGGAGGGCTTTCTAACGGTATGTTGTCTGCCGCATAACTCCTTACGGATCAAAAGTTATGGGCACCGGAGTGACGGAGACCTGGTCCCAAGCCCCACGCCCTCGGTTTGCGAGCCCAGCCTCTACGTGAAGTGAAGTTGTCTTGCCCAAGGTGTTGTGGGATTCGGTAATAGCAATGTGATGGATTAGGTTGTCATCCTTTTTGTGGCTCACAACGTACGATTTGCGAAGGAAAAACATTGCAAAAAAAATTAAAATACCCCATAAATAGTGAAAACGTTTGCGATTGGGCTCCGAAAATATCCGCACCCGAGCAGGCTTGCTGTCCCCGTCGTAGAGCTCTTGGAGAGCTTTCCAACGGTATTTTGTGCGCCGCGTAACTCTTTACAAATAAAAAGTTATGGGCACCGGAGTAACGGAGACTTGGTCCCAAGCCCCACGTCCTCGGTTTGTGGGCCCAGCCTCTACGTGAAGTTAAGTTATCTTCCCCAAGGTGCCTTGGGATTCGGTAATAGAAATGTGATGGATTAGGTTGTCATCGTTTTTGCGGCTCACGACGTACAATCCGGGACGGAAAAACAGTGCAAATGAAGAAAAGTGTCAGAAAATAGATGAAACGTTCAATTTTAGGCTCCGAAAATAGGCGCTGCTATGAGGCCCGACCTCGATTTGCGTGCGATACCTCATTTTGTGTGCCCTAACCTAGATTTACGTGCCTTGACCTAGGTTTAAGAATCGTGTTTTGTTTTGTGTGCCTTGCATTGAATTAAGGTTGCGTGCATTTACTTGAGAAACGTGCATTCGTCTCGTAGTTCGTGCCCTACCTCGTAGTGCGTGCCCTAAACCTAGGAAAGCGTGCCCTCACGCTAATCAAGAAAGCATCTTACACAAAGCACTAGATCAATAATTAATCCTACAAATTCCACTAACTAATATTAAATTACTAATTCAACCCACTAGAAGACAAAATCTCACAAAAAGCTAAACATTCCTTATTCTTTTGCACTTTCAAACACACAATTATTTAATGCTCAAAAGATGACAAAAAAATTCAGATTTCTCAAGCCTTGGCCGACCACCTTGTTTGCCTTGTGCTTGCTTTGCATAATTTAAATTGAACCTAGACAATTCTATGACACAAAGCAATAAAAAAATAGCTCAAAAACTCTACCAAGCTCCACCAATCTCGACATAAGCTCCTTGCCCATGCTAAACACTTCAAATGATGCATCTTGAAGACACAAAAATCTGAATTGCAAAGCTCAAGGTCGACACAAGCCTCAACAATTGCAAAAGCTTTATTTTTCTTTCATTTCTCTCATTTTCCTCACATTTCTTCTCTCTCCCTCTCATTCTTCTCTCTCTCTCTCGGCTTTGGCTGAGTTCCTATACTCCATAGCTTATCTTCATCACTCCATGGTTCATCAAGGCAAGCAAGAAGCTAAGGAGCTCGACTAAGCAAGCTACGTTGCAAAGAAACACACATGCCAGCTTGTTGAACATCCATTTCGGCTTAGGTGAGTTTGCTTGCTTCCATTTCTTTTCTTCTTGTTCTAACCACATGCATCTACTAAGAACTTGGTCACTAAGCTAGGAAAAATAGAGAAAATCGAGTGGTGTCTCGGCTAAGTAAGGAAGAAGATCAACTTTGTGCTTCACCAAGAGTCTTGTGCATCTTCTTGTTGTTTTGCTAAGGTGAGGGCTAAAACTTCTTGAAAATCTTTCAAAAACCCACATGCATGCTATAACTATTGAACCCGAACTCCAAATGATGCGAGGTTTGTTTTTGAATTTAGCTCACTTCTTAAGCTTTAATTTGACATCTTATTCACTGGATTTGGAGATTGTTTGCTTGTCTTAATGATTGTGAGAAAACAACCCATTGCAATGAGGGTTTCACTTAATGATATGCTTAGAAAAACTATTGTAGCTTCTCTTGTTGTGTTAAATGCTTGGGATTGTGGCATTGGGATGTTGTGTGGACTGTTTTGAATACTTGAGGGTGTTTGAATTAATCGATGCATGGCTTGAGTTTGATTTTGAGATAACTTGGGGCTTAATCGCACGGGTAAGCACGAATTGGAACCCTAGTAACTAGGTGAATTTGCTAAGTGTTGATCCTTTGGATGTTGTGTTGTATTATGTGTTTAGTAGGCTGCCTGTAGTTGCCCTTGTAGCCCTAAATATGATTTCAATGATTTCATGTTGATAAGTAGGCTTTTCTTGCACCCGGTCCCACGTAGATGTCGTTGCATGTTGAATAATCTTGTTGTTTGATTACGTGAACTTTGAAATGAGTTATATGACTTGATTTACGTGCGTTATATGGCTGCCCGTTTAATGTTCATATAACTCCATGTGCCTTTCAAGTGAAACTACTTGTCTTATCGTGCCTCGCTCGTTTACTTGTCAATGTGCAATTTTATGAATGCTCGGAGGCAACCTACTTTGTTGTCCTCCTAATGTGATATAATAAATGTCATAAATGTGCATTGCATACAAGGTTGCAACCTTTCATTCTGGCATGGTAGCGTTCATGCACACCGGGCGGCATCGGGCTTGCCGGTGCAACCGTGACTACCATTGTCCAATTCCCTCTCTCGCTTGGGGGCTCGACTTACTCGGAGAGTTGGGTCCTAAGATTTCGGGGTACATCCGGAGTACACCCATTTGGCGTGATAAGGGGATGATTTAAAATCGGCCGCAACAACTGATACTGAAAATGAACTGAGAGCAAAAGCTCACCGTATCCTTTTCACTATGTGTATAAGTACTCTCGCTTGGTTCCTAGAGGACCTCGGGGAGAAAAGACGGGTAATTGTGTTCCTTTACTTTTATATTATTGTTATGTACTTATTTGTGATATATTCATGCTTGCAAAAAGGATTTTCATAAGTTGAACCGGAAAATGAGTTTCAAAACCTATTTCTCGTTCCCCCTCGCTGAGTTCATAAGGACTCACCCTCTTTTATCATCTCAGGTGAAGAAGACCAGGAACAAGTACCCGAGGACGACGTGCCTAATGATGATTCCTTGGAATGATTGCATGTCCTATGTGCTTGCTTGATTATGGCCATTTGTGAACACTATGCCACTTGAAGACTATTTCTTTTCATGTTGCTTAATGTTTGTAATGTAAAAGACCCCCGTTGTAATTTGGGGTCTAATTTTGGCTTGTACTGATAATAACTAGACAGACACTACTACGGTCGTTTTGCTATTGTCATTGGCTAGTATCTATCATAGGATTATGAAGTATCAGGTAAGGACTAAGTAAAATGAACCTATCCAATCTTATGCAGGTATAAGCTAAGATCAACAGGTACTTTTGTAACGAGGATTAACAAACAAACGAGACATAGCATCATGCTAGGTTATTAATCAAACGAGACTTCAAGATAATGAGTAGGCTTTTCAATTGATGATAAATAGTAATCTTAGTTGGAAATGAATTTGATATTGTAAATTTTGAGGCGATTAGAGAATTAGGTCAAACTAAGGAGCCCAATTACAGCCGTTATGCTGCCGGTTTTCCGGAGAATTTGTGGAGTTTAGGCCAAAATGTTAAGTGTTAAACCTTCATAAATGGTTAAGTATGTGATATGACTTGAATGTTAGATCACACCCTAGTCTAACCTTTATTGGCCAGGTTGGGGCGTGATCCCTTATAGAAGAAGAATGGTATCAGAGCTTAGATTGCTTAAGTCGGGTTTAACTCTCGGACCATGGGTAGAGCCGTAAGATAATTAGGATGACTTGTCTATATGTTGTTGTGTGATAATGTTAATTGTGCCTTCTATGTTCTATGTGCTTAAGTGATTAACATGTCTTAATTGTTTCTAGAATTGTGTATCTATATTATGTTGTATACCTTATGCATTAAATTCTTGTTTGTCGTATTTCAATAAATTGTGCATCGTAATCTGTGCCTATAGATGGTTGACCCTAGTACCCGCACTACTAATAGGAGCGGTGAACCCCAAGAGACCGGAGATGCTTATCAAACTAATCCCGACATAGCTATATTTAACATGATGGCGAATGCCATGGATCGCGTGTCACGAGTGATGGAGCATCAAGATGCACGTGAAGTCAACAACAACAACAACAACAACAGGAATGATGGTAACCATGGGAAACATAGCAGAATGAGGGAGTTCCTTGACTTTCGCCTGTCCAAATTCCACGGGGAAGCTGATGATGAGAAAGCGGAGGCTTGGCTGTCCGAGATCGAGAGGATTTTCAGGCCACCTGATTATACTGATGAAGAGAAGGTGGAGTTTGCTGTGTTTCTGTTGCACGGGGATGCTGAACATTGGTGGCACACTGTGGAGGCACTGTGGGAAACTGATCAGACACCTCGCTTGTGGGGTAATTTCGTTAAGGCATTCAAGGAGAAATATGTTCCTGCAGTTTCCAGACAGAGGCGGATTGAGGAGTTCATGTACTTGACCCAGGGTAACATGATGGTGGCCCAGTATGAGGCTCGTTTTGACCGACTGTCCCGCTATGCTCAATACATGGTTAGTACTCCAGAGGCGAAGATGTAGAAATTTACTACGGGATTGAGGCCAGAGATTCAGGACTAGTTGGCTTCGCATGATTTCAATACCTATTATGCTCTCTTTGCTGCTGCTTCCCGAGTTGAGAAGATGAAACTTGATAGAGCCGGTTCGAGTCAGCCGAACAAGAAACCATACCAGCCTTCAGGTCAACAGAGGAAATTCCAGGGCCAGAATCGTAGTCAGGGCCAGAGCCAGAACAGACCAGTAAATAACCGTGGCCCGACTAAAGCGCCATCAGCCTCTTCCACCCGCGGATCCACAGGTAGTTCACCTGCTACTCAGTCTGTCAGCTGTTCTTACTATGACAAGAAGGGGCATACCAAGGCCTAGTGCTGGAAGAAGTCAGGATGATGTGTGCGGTGTGGCAGTGATCAGCATCAGATCAAGGATTGCCCTAAATGGCAAGCAGGACAAAATCAAGTTAAACCTGCTGGTAGAGGCAAGACTCTAGTTCCTAGAGTTCAGGCTCGAGCTTATGCTATTGAGTGCGAGGAGCTTCCAGAGGAGACCGCTGTTGTTGAAGGTACATTCTTCATACTGAATCAACCAGTTAGGGTGCTAATTGATCCGGGTGCTACTCCTTCATTTATTACTCCCTTGTATGTACAACGTGTGAAACTGAAAGTTGTATGTTTGCCTTACGAAGTAGAAGTTGGTACTCCGATGGGTTCTAAACTTGTTACTAGCTCAGCTTGTAAAGCATGTAAAATCCAAATTAAGGATAGGGAATTCTCAGCCAATCTTATTGTATTACCTTTTCAAGCCTATGAGGTCATTTTAGGGATGGATTGGTTGGCAAAGCATCATGTCCAACTAGATTGCCGGACGAAGATTGTAACGTTCTGGGTACCTGGTGAACCAATACTGGAGGTAATGGGTCGAAGAGATTTTACCGGGAGTTCCATCATTTCATCTACGAAAGCAGTGAAGTCCTTGAGAAAAAGGTGTAGTGGATACTTAGCTTACCTCATCAACAAGCCGTCGGACAAAGCTAAGTTGGAGGAGATGCCAGTGATCAAAGACTATGCAGATGTGTTTCCAGAAGAATTGCCTGGTTTACCCCAAAAGCGGGAGATCGAGTTCATTATAGAGTTACTGCCTGGCACCTAGCCGATATCTAAAGCCCCCTATCGTATGGCACCGGCCGAGCTACAAGAATTAAAGAACCAATTACAAGGATTGTTGAAGAAAGGGTTTGTTCAACCAAGTTCTTCTCCGTGGGGTGCACCAGTCTTATTTGTAAAGAAGAAAGACGGAACGTTGAGGCTATGCATTGATTACCGAGGATTGAACCAAGTGACTGTCAAGAATAAATACCCACTTCCACTGATCGACGAGTTGTTTGATCAACTTCAAGGAGCCAAAGTGTATTCGAAACTCGACTTAAGGCAAGGATACTATCAATTGCGGATCAAAAAGGAGGATGTGCCTAAAACAGCTTTCAGGACAAGATATGAGTATTATGAATATGTGGTGATGCCATTTGGACTAACCAATGCCCCTGCAGCTTTTATGGATTTAATGCACAGGGTGTTTCAACCCTACTTGGACCAATTTGTGGTGATCTTCATTGATGATATTTTGGTATACTCAAAATCCGAGGCTGAGCATGAACAACATTTGTGATTGGTATTGCAAAAACTTCGAGAGTATCGGTTGTATGCAAAGTTTAGCAAGTGCAAATTTTGGTTGCAGCAGATTGCATTTTTGGGGCATATCATATCCCAAGAGGGAATAGTAGTGGATCCAGCAAAGATAGAAGCAGTGATGTCTTGGAAGAAGCCGGAAAACGTTACGGAGGTCCGGAGTTTTCTTGGTCTAGCCGGCTATTATCGGAGGTTCGTGAAGGATTTCTCTAAGATTACAGGACCACTTACAAAGCTCACTCAAAAGAAAACAAAGTTTGTGTGGGATGATAAGTGTGAGAACAACTTCCAAGAGTTGAAGAAAAGATTGACTACCGCACCTGTTCTTGCATTGCCTGAAGGGAGTCAAGGTTTTGTAATCTATAGCGATGCTTCGAAGGAAGGATTGGGTTGTGTGTTGATGCAAAATGGTAGAGTGATTGCGTATGCTTCTAGGAAACTGAAGCCGTATGAATTGAACTACCCGACGCATGATTTGGAGTTAGCGGCTATTGTGTTTGCACTCAAGAAATGGAGGCACTATCTATGGGGTAACAAGTTTGAGATGTTTACGAATCACAAGAGCTTGAAATACTTGTTCTCACAAAAAGAGTTGAATATTAGGCAAATGCGGTGGATGGAGCTTTTGGATGATTATAACTGCACAATCAATTATGTGTCCGGTAAAGCAAATGTAGTTGCAGATGCCTTAAGTAGGAAAGCGAGCATGGCAAAACTGGAAGTCAAGGTGCATGAGTTGTTGGAGGAAGCATTTTTGTGGAAACCACAATTAACTCGAGAATGGTTACTTTTTGCCACTACACATGTTCAATCGACGTTGTTGTCTGAATTACGAGAGGCTCAATAGAAGGACCAACAATTCCAGAAGATTAAAGAAAGCAACACAGATTTCAAGTTTCATGATGATGATATTTGGAGGTTTAGGAATCGGATTTGTGTTTTTAATGAGCCAGAGCTGAAAAAGAAGATTCTTGAAGAAGCCCATAATTCAAGATACACAATTCACCCCGGCGGAACAAAGATGTTCCGGGATTTGAAGCAACACTATTGGTGGAATAACATGAAAAGAGAGATTGCGGAGTTTGTGGCACGGTGTTTAACTTGCCAGAGAGTCAAAGCGGAACATCAACGACCGGTAGGTTTACTTCAACCGTTGGAGATTCCTCAATGGAAATGGGAACATATAACTATGGACTTTGTTATGGACCTGCCCAGGTCACAAAAGGGTCATGATGCCGTTTGGGTCATAGTGGATAGATTGACTAAGTCATCGCAATTCTTACCCATGAACAAGGAGGATAGTCCTGAGAAGTTGGGAGATATATATATGGCGGAGATTGTAAGATTGCACGGGATGCCTGTGAGTATTGTATCCGATAGGGATCCTCGTTTTACTTCCTGATTTTGGAAGAGATTGCAAGAAGCTTTGGGAACGAAGTTGAGTTTCAGCACGGCTTATCACCCTCAGACTGATGGGCAATCGAAGAGAACTATTCAGATTCTGGAGGATATGCTGAGGGCATGTGTTTTAGATTTTGGGAAAGGTTGGGAGAAATATCTGTCTCTAGTGGAGTTCGCTTACAATAATAGTTATCAAGCCACTATCGGGATGGCCCCATTTGAGGCGTTGTATAGACGTAAGTGTCGATCCCCAATTTACTGGGATGAAGTAGGTGAGACGAAGGCTTTTGACCCGACCCTTTTACCTGAACTTATGAAGACTGTTGATAATATCCACCTCATCCAGAAATGGATGCTTACCGCCCAAAGCAAGCAGAAAAGTTATGCAAACCGTCGGAGACGAAGCCTAGAGTTTGAGGTAGGCGACAAGGTATTCTTGAAGATATCACCCCGGAGGGGACTGATTAAACACGGCAAGGGTGGAAAGTTGAGCCTGAGATTTGTAGGACCATTTGAGATAATTGAGAAGGTTGGAAAATTGGCGTATCGCCTGGCACTACCCCAAAACCTCTCCAATATTCACGACGTCTTTCATGTTTCGATGCTGTGGAAGTATCACCCTGATCCATCGCGCATATCTTGGAGCCAGAGCCATTGCAGCTTCGGGAGAACTTGTCTTATGAGGAGAAGCCCATTCGGATCCTAGACCAGCAAGATCGGAAGTTGCGCAGCAAAACTATACCGATGGTGAAAATGTTGTGGGATCATCATGAAATTGAAGAAGCAACGTGGGAAAGGCGAGACCAGATGGAACAACAGTATCCAGCTTTATTTCAAAGGTAATATTGAATTTCGGAACAAAATTATTTTAAGGAGAGGAGGATGTGAGGCCCGATCTCGATTTGCGTGTGATACCTCGTTTCGTGTTCTAACCTAGATTTGCGTGCCTTGACCTACGTTTAAGAATCGTGTTTCATTTTGTGTGCCTTGCATTGAATTACGTGTATTCAATTAGGGTTACGTGCATTTACTTGGGAAACGTGCATTCGTCTCGTAGCTCGTGCCCTACCTCGTAGTACGTGCCCTAAACCTAAGAAAGCGTGCCCTCACGCTAATCAAAAAAGCATCTTACACGAAATACTAGATCAATAATTAATCCTACAAATTCCACTAACTAATATTAAATTACTAATTCAACCCACTAGAAGACAAAATCTCACAAAAAGCTAGACATTCCTTATTCTTTATTCCTTATTCTTTTGCACTTTCAAACACACAATTATTTAATGCTCAAAAGATGACAAAAAAATTCAGACTTCTCAAGCCTTGGCGGGCCACCTTGTGTGCCTTGTGCTTGCTTTGCATAATTTAAATTGAACCTAGACAATTCTATGACACAAAGCAATAAAAAAATAGCTCAAAAACTCTACCAAGCTCCACCAATCTCGACATAAGCTCCTTGCCCATGCTAAACACTTCAAATGATGCATCTTGAAGACACAAAAATCTGAATTGCAAAGCTCAAAGCCGACACAAGCCTCAACAATTGCAAAAGCTTTATTTTTCTTTCATTTCTCTCATTTTCCTCACATTTCTTCTCTTTCCCTCTCATTCTTCTCTCTCTCTCTCGGCTTTGGCTGAGTTTCTACACTCCTTAGCTTATCTTCATCACTCCATGGTTCATCAAGGAAAGCAAGAAGCTAGGGAGCTCGACTAAGCAAGCTAGGTTGCAAGAAACACACATGCAAGCTATTTGAATCTCCATTTCGGCTTAGGTGAGTTTGCTAGCTTCCATTTCTTTTCTTCTTGTTCTAACCACATGCACCTACTAAGAACTTGGTCACTAAGCTAGGAAAAATATAGAAAATCGAGTGGTGTCTCGGCGAAGCAAGGAAGAAGATCAACTTTGTGCTTCGCCAAGAGTCTTGTGCATCTTCTTGTTGTTTTGCTAAGGTGAGGGCTAAAACTTCTTGAAAATCTTTCAAAAACCCACATGCATGCTCTTAAATGTTTATCTTTGCTCCTATACTTGAGATATATGTGTGTTCATAAGCTTTTACAACCATGCATGGCAAGATTTTGGGCTAGAATGTGATGTTAGATGAAATCATGCATGTGACAGCTTTCTGTCTTGTTGGTGTGAGGTGATGTTGGCTAGGTAAATGATGTTTAAAATGAGTGAAAATTGGCAAGTAACTAGTTTTGCCAGTTCTGAACATTTTTCGCAGAAATAGGCCAAAGCTAATTTTGACCCTAAGGTCCTCAAAATGGAAGATCATTAAAATGTGTCCAAATCTGGAAAGTCTGGAAAAATGAAGCAGGTTTTGGCAGATTCACTGACCTTGTGGGACGAACCAGTTTTTACTTAGTAAATGACATCCAAAATGCATGAAATTTATTGTGCTCATATATTTTTCAGTTCTGGAAATTTTTGTCAGAAATGGACTAAGGCCAAATCTGACCCTAAGGACCTCACAAACGACAAGTATTGAAATGTGTGCAAATCTGGACAGTTTTGTGCAGTTTCACTGTTTTGGCTATAACTATTGAACCCGAACTCCAAATGATGCGAGGTTTGTTTCTGAATTTAGTTCACTTCTTAAGATTTAATTTGACATCTTATTCACTGGAATTGGAGATTGTTTGCTTGTCTTAATGATTGTGAGAAAACAGCCCATTGCAGTGAGGGTTTCACTTAGTGATATGCTTAGAAAAATTATTGTAGCTTCTCTTGTTGTGTTAAATGCTTGGGATTGTGGCATTGGGATGTTGTGTGGACTGTTTTGAATACTTGAGGGTGTTTGAATTAATCGATGCATGGCTTGAGTTTGATTTTGAGATGACTTGGGGCTTAATCGCACGGGTAAGCACGAATTGGAACCCTAGTAACTAGGTGAATTTGCTAAGTGTTGATCCTTTGGATGTTGTGTTGGATTATGTGTTTAGTAGGCTGCCCGTAGTTTCCCTTGTAGCCCTAAATATGATTTCGATGATTTCATGTTGATAAGTAGGCTTTTCTTGCACCCAGTCCCACGTAGATGTCGTTGCATGTTGAATAATCTTGTTGTTTGATTATGTGAACTTTGAAATGAGTTATATGACTTGATTTACGTGTGCTACATGGCTTCCTGTTTAATGTTCATATAACTCAATGTGCCTTTCAAGTGAAATTACTTGTCTTATCATGCCTCGCTCGTTTACTTGTCAATGTGCAATTTTATGACTGCTCGGAGGCAACCTACTTTGTTGTCCTCCTAATATGATATAATAAATGTCATAAATGTGCATTACATACAAGGTTACAACCTTTCATTCTGGCGTGGTAGCGTTCATGCACACCGGGCGGCATCGGGCTTACCGGTGCAACCGTGACTACCATTGTCCAATTCCCTCTCTCACTTGGGGGCTAGACTTCCTCGGAGAATTGGGTCGTAGAATTTCGGGGTACATCCGGAGTACACCCATTTGGCGTGATAAGGGGATGATTTGAAGTCGACCGCAACAACTGATACTGGAAATGAACTGAGAGCAAAAGCTCACCGTATCCTTTTCACTATGTATATAAGTACTCTTGCTTGGTTCATAGAGGATCTCGGGGAGAAAAGACGGGTAATTGTGTTCCTTTACTTTTATATTATTGTTATGTACTTATTTGTGATATATTTATGCTTGCAAAAAGGGTTTTCATAAGTAGAACCGAAAAATGAGTTTCAAAATCTATTTCTCGTTCCCCCTCGCTGAGTTCATAAGGACTCACCCTCTTTTATCATCTCAGGTGAAGAAGACCAGGAACAGGTACCCGAGGACGACGTGCCTAATGATGATTCCTTGGAATGATTGCTTGTCTTATGTGCTTACTTGATTATGGCCATTTGTGAACACTATGCCACTTGAAGACTATTTCTTTTCATGTTGCTTAATGTTTGTAATGTAAAAGACCCCCGTTGTAATTTGGGGTCTAATTTTGGCTTGTACTGATAATAACTAGACAGACACTACTACGGTCGTTTTGCTATTATCGTTGGCTTGTATCTATCATAGGATTATGAAGTATCAGGTAAGGACCAAGTAAAATGAATCTATCCAATCTTAAGCAGGTACCCATTGTTAAGCTAAGATTAACAGGTACTTTTGTAACGAGGATTAACAAACAAACGAGACATAGCATCATGCTAGGTTATTAATCAAACGAGACTTCAAGATAATGAGTAGGCTTTTCAATTGATGATAAATAGCAATCTTAGTTAGAAATGAATTTGAGATTATAAATTTTGAGGCGATTAGAGAATTAGGTCAAACTAAGGAGCCCAATTACAGCTGTTATACTGCCGATTTTCTGGAGAATTTGTGGAGTTTAGGCCAAAATGTTAAGTGTTAAACCTTCATAAACGGTTAAGTATGTGATATGACTTGAATGTTAGATCATACCCTAGTCTAACCTTTATAGGCCGGGTTGGGGCGTGACAGCTGCCGAGCAGGATTGCTGCCCCCATAGTAGAGCTCTCGGAGAGCTTTCCAATGGTATGTTGTGCGCCAAGTAACTCTTTAAGGATCAAAAGTAATGGGCACCGGAGCGACGGAGACCTGGTCCCATGCCCCACGCCCTCGGTTTACGGGCCCAGCGTCTACATCAAGTGAAGTTGTCTTGCCAAGGTGCCTTGAGATTCGGTAATAGAAATGTGATGGATTAGGTTATCGTCCTTTTCGCAGCCCACAACGTACGATCCGGGTCGGAAAAACAGCGCAAAAGAAGAAAAGTATCCCGAAATTGATGAAAAAGTTCGAATTTGGGCCACGAAAATTGGCGCAGCCAAGCAGGCTTGCTACCCTTGTCGTAGAGCTCTCGGACAGCTTTCCAACGGTATGCTGTGCGCTGCGTAACTCTTTACAGATCAAAAGTTATGGGCACCGGAGCGATAGAGACTTGGTCCCAAGCCCCGCGCCCTCGGTTTGGGGCCCAGCGTCTACGTGAAGTGAAGTTGTCTTGCCCAAGGCGCCGTGTGATTCTGTAATAGAAATGTGATGGATTAGGTTGTCATCCATTTTGCGACTCACGGCGTACGATCCGGGACGGAAAAATAGCCCAAAAGAATAAAAGTGTCCTGAAACTAATGAAAATGTTTGATTTTGGGCTATGAAAACTGGCACAGCCAAGGAATCTTGCTGCCCCTATCGTAGAGCTCTCGGAGAGCTTTCCAACGATATACTGTGTGCCGCGTAACTCTTTACGGATCAAAAGTTATGGGCACCGGAGCGACAGAGACCTGGTCCCAAGCCCCACGCCCTCGGTTTGCGGGCCCAACGTCTACGTGAAGTGAAGTTGTCTTGCCCAAGGTACCATGGTATTCGGTAATAGAAATGTGATGGATTAGGTTGTCGTCCTTTTCGCGGCTCACGACGTACGATACGGGACAAAAAAACAACGTAAAAGAAGAAAAGTATTCCAAAATTGATGAAAATTTTTGATTTTGGGCCACGAAAACAAGCGCATCCTAGCAGGCTTGCTGCCCCCATCGTAGAGCTCTCGGAGAGCTTTCCAACTGTATGCTGTGTGCCACGTAACTCTTTACGGATCAAAAATTCTGGGCACCAGAGTGACGGAGACCTAGTCCCAAGCCTCACGCCCTCGATTTACGGGCCCAGAGTCTACGTGAAGTGAAGTTGTCTTGCCCAAGGTTCCATGGGATTCGGTAATAGAAATGTGATCGATTAGGTGGTCGTCCTTTTCGTGGCTTACGATGTACGATCCGGGACGGAAAAATAGCGCAAAAGAAGTTAAGTGTCCCAAAATGGATGAAAACGTTTGATTTTGGTCTCCAAAAATAGGCGCAGTCATGCAAGCTTGGTGCCCTCATCGTAGAGCTCTCGGAGAGCTTTCCAACGGTATGCTGTGCGCCGTGTAACTCTTTACGGATCAAAAGTTATGGGCACCGGAGCGATGGATACCTGGTCCCAAGCTCCACGCCCTCGGCTTGCGGGCCCAGCCTCTACGTGAGGCAAAATTTTCTTGCCTAAGGTGCCGTGGGATTCGAAAATAGAAATGTGATGGATTAGGTTGTCGTCTTTTTCGCGACTTACGACGTACGATCCGGGACGAAAAAATAGCGCAAAAGAAGAAAAGTGTCCCAAAACTGATGAAAACGTTCGATTTTGGTCTCTAAAAATAGGCGCAGTCGAGCATTCTTGCTGCCCCGTTGTAGAGCTCTCTAAAAGCTTTCCAACGGTATGCTATGCGCCGCGTAACTCTTTACGAATCAAAAGTTATAGGTTCCGGAGCGACAAAGACTTGGTCCCAAGCCCCACGCCCTCGATTTGCGGGCCCAGCGTCTACGTGAAGTGAAGGTGTCTTGCCCAACGTGCCATGGGATTCGGTAATAGAAATGTTATGGATTAGGTTGTCGTCCTTTTCACGGCTTGCGACGTACGATCAGGAAAAACAGCGCAAAAGAAGAAAAGTGTCCCGAAACTGATGAAAATGTTCAATTTTGGGCTCCGAAAACAGGTGCAATCGAGCAGGCTAGCTGCCCCCATCATAAAGCTGTTGGAGTGTTTTCTAATTGTATGATGTACGCTGCGTAGCTCTTTACGAATCAAAAGTTATGGGCACCGGAGGGATAGAGACCTGGTCCCAAGCCCCACGCCCTCGTATTGTGGGCCCAACGTCTAGGTGAAGTGAAGTTGTCTTGCCCAAGGTGCAGTATGGATTAGGTTGTCATCCTTTTCGTGGCTCACGACGTACGATCCGGGATGAAAAAACAGCGCAAAAGAAGAAAAGAGTCCCGAAACTGATGAAAACGTTCGATTTTGGCCTCAGGAAACAATCGCAATCGAGCAGGCTTGCTGCCCCAATCATAGAGCTCTCGGTGAGCTTTCCAATGGTATGTTGTGCGCCGCGTAACTCTTTACGGATCAAAAGTTATGGGCACCGGAGCGATGGAGACCAGGTCCCAAGCCCCACGCCTCGGTTTACGGGCCCAGCCTCTACGTGAAGTGAAATTTTCTTGCCCAAGGTGCCTTGGGATTTCGTAATAGAAATTTGATGGATTAGGTTGTCGTCCTTTTCACGGCTCACGACGTACGATCCGAGATGGAAAAACAGTGCAAAAGAAGAAAAGTGTCCAGAAATTGATGAAAACATTCAATTTTGGGCTCTGAAAACAATTGCAGCCTAGCAGTCTTGCTAACCCCGTCGTAGAGCTCTCGGGGAACTTTCCAATGATATGCTGTGCGCCGCGTAACTCATTACGGATCAAAAGTTATGGGCACCGGAGCGTCGGAGACCTGGTCTCAAGCCCCACGCCCTCGTTTTGCAGGCCCAGTGTCTAAGTGAAGTGAAGTTTTCTTGCCCAAGGTGCCGTGGGATTCGGTATTAAAAATGTGATGGATTAGGTTGTCGCCCTTTTCGCGTCTTACAACGTACGATCCGAGACGAAAAAATAGCGCAAAAGAAGAAAAGTGTCCCGAAACTGATGAAAATGTTCAATTTTGGACTCTGAAAAAAGGTGCAGCCGAGCAGGTTGGCTACCCCCGTCGTAGAGCTCTCGAAGAGCTTTCCAATCTATATGTTGTGCACCGCATAACTCTTTACGGATCAAAAGTTATGGGCACCGGAGCAACGAAGACCTGGTACAAAGCCCCACGCTCTCGGTTTGCAGGCCCAGCATCTACGTGAAGTGGAGTTGTCTTGCCCAAGGTACCGTGGGATTCGGTAACAGAAATGTTATGGATTAGGTTGTCGTATTTTTCGCCGCTCACGACGTACGATCCTAGACGAAAAAAAAGTGCAAAAGAAGAAAAGTGACCCAAAACTGATGAAAATGTTTGATTTTATGCTCCAAAAACAGGTGCAGCCGAGCAGGCTTGCTACCATCGTCGTAGAGCTCTCGGAGAGCTTTCCAACGGTATGCTATGCACCGCGTAACTCCTTACGGTTCAAAAGTGATGGGCACCGGAGCGACGGAGACCTGGTCCCAAGCCCCACGCCCTCGGTTTGTGGGCCCAACCTCTACATATAGCGAAGTTGTCTTGCCCAAGGTGCCTTTTGATTCGTTAATTAAAATGTGATAGATTAGATTGTCGTCCTTTTCGCGGATTACGACGTGCATTCTGGGACTGAAAAACAGTGCAAAAGAAGAAAAGTGTACCGAAACTGATGAAAATGTAAATTTTTGGCTATGAAAACAGGCGCAGCTGAGTAGGCTTGCTGCCCCCGTCGTAGAGCTCTCGAAGAGCTTTCCAATGGTATGCTGCGCGCAATGTAACTCTTTACGGATCAAAACTTATGGGCATCGGAGCGACAAAGACCTGGTCCCAAGCCCCACGCCCTCGGTTTGCGGTCCCAGTATCTACGTGAAGTGAAATTGTCTTGCACAAGGTGCCATGAGATTCGGTAAAAGAAATATGATAGATTATGTTGTCGTCCTTTTCGCGGCTCAGACGTACGATCAGGGATGGAAAAATAGGGCCAAAGAAGAAAAGTGTTCCGAAACTGATGAAAACTTCGATTTTGGATTCCAAAAATAGGCGCAGCTGAGCAAACTTGTTGCCTTATCGAAGACCTTTCGGAGAGCTTTCCAACGGTATGTTGTGTCCCGCATAACTCTTTACGGATCAAAAGTTATGGGCACCGGAGCGACGGAGACCTGCTCACAGGCCCCACACCCTCGGTTTGTGGGCCAAGCCTCTACGCGAAGCGAAGTTGTCTAACCCAAGGTGTCATGGGATTCGGTAATAGAAATGTGATGGATTAGGTTGTTGTCCTTTTTACGGCTCACAACGTACGATCCGGGATGAAAAAACAGCGCAAATGAAGAAAAGTGTCCCGAAACTGATGAAAACATTCGATTTTGGGCTCCGAAAAAGGAGCAGTCAAGCAGGCTTGCTACCCCCGTCGTAGAGCACACGGAGAGCTTTCCAACGGTTTGCTGTGCGCTGCGTAACTCCTTACGGATTAAAAGTTATGGGCATCGGAGTGACAGAGACTTGGTCCCGAGCCCCACGCCCTCGGTTTGCGGGCCCAACGTCTACGTGAAGTGAAGTTGTCTTGCCCTAGGTGCCGTGGGATTCGGTAATAGAAATGTGATGGATTAGGTTGTCGTCCTTTTCGCGGCTCACGACATACGATACGGGACGAAAAAATAACGTAAAAGAAGAAAAATATTCCAAAACTGATGAAAATTTTTGATTTTGGGCTACGAAAACAAGGGCATCCTAGCAGGCTTGCTGCCTCCATCGTAGAGCTCTCGGAGAGCTTTCCAGCGGTATGCTGTGTGCCGCGTAACTCTTTACAGATCAAAAATTATGGGCACCAGAGCGACGGAGACCTAGTCCCAAGCCTCACGCCCTCGATTTGCGGGCCCAGAGTCTACGTGAAGTGAAGTTGTCTTGCCCAAGGTGCCATAGGATTCGGTAATAGAAATTTGATGGATTAGGTTATCGTCCTTTTCGTGGCTTACGATGTACGATCCGGGAAGAAAAAATAGCGCAAAAGAATTAAGTGTCCCAAAATAGATGAAAACGTTCAATTTTGGTCTCCGAAAACAAGCGCAGTCTTGCAAGCTTGGTGCCCTCATTGTAGAGCTCTCGGAGAGCTTTCCAACGGTATGCTGTGCGCCTTGTAACTCTTTACGGATCAAAAGTTATGGGCACCGGAGCGATGGAGACTTGGTCCTAAGCCCCACGCCCTCAGTTTGCGGGCCCAGCCTCTACGTGAAGTGAAATTTTCCTGCCTAAGGTGCCTTTGGATTTGGCAATAGAAATGTGATGGATTAGGTTGTCGTCCTTTTCGCGACTTACGACGTACGATTCGGGACGAAAAAATAGCGCAAAAGAAGAAAAGTGTCCCAAAACTGATGAAAACGTTCGATTTTGGTCTCTGATAATTGGCGTAGTCGAGCATGCTTGCTGCCCCCGTGGTAGGGCTCTCTAAAAGCTTTCCAACGGTATGCTATGCACTGCGTAACTCTTTACGGATCAAAAGTTATAGGTTTCGGAGCGACAAAGACTTGGTCCCAAGCCCCACGCCCTCGATTTGCGGGCCCAGCGTCTACGTGAAGTGAAGTTGTCTTGCCCAAGGTGCTGTGGGATTCGGTAATAGAAATGTGATGGATTAGCTTGTCGTCCTTTTCACGGATCACAACGTACGATCAGAGACGGAAAAACAGCGCAAAAGAAGAAGAGTGTCCCGAAACTGATGAAAATGTTCAATTTTGGGCTCCGAAAAGAGGCGCAATAAAGCAGGCTGGCTGCCCCCATCGTAGAGCTGTCGGAGTGCTTTCCAATGGTTTGATGTACGCCGCGTAACTCTTTACAAATCAAAAGTTATGGGCACCAGAGGGATGGAGACCTAATACCAAGCCAAACGCCCCACGCCCTCGTTTTGTGGGCCCAACGTCTACGTGAAGTGAAGTTGTCTTGCCCAAGGTGCAGTGGGATTCGGTAATAGAAATGTGATGGATTAGGTTGTCATTCTTTTCGTGGCTCACGACGTACGATCCGGGACGAAAAAACAGCGCAAAAGAAAAAATGAGTCCCGAAACTGATGAAAACATTCGATTTTGGTCTCAGGAAACAATCGTAATCGAGCAGGCTTGCTGGCCCAATCACAGAGCTCTCGGAGAGCTTTCCAACGGTATGCTGTGCGCCGCGTAACTCTTTACGGATCAAAAGTTATGGGCACCGGAGCGATGGAGACCAGGTCCCAAGCCCCACGCCTCGGTTTGTGGGCCCAGCCTCTACGTGAAGTGAAATTTTCTTGCCCAAGGTGCCTTGGGATTTCGGAATAGAAATTTGATGGATTAGGTTGTCGTCCTTTTCACGGCTCACGACGTACGATCCGAGATGGAAAAACAGCGCAAAAGAAGAAAAGTGTCCAGAAATTGATGAAAACGTTCAATTTTGGGCTCCGAAAACAATTGCAACCTAGCAGGCTTGCTACCCCCATCGTAGAGCTCTCGGAGAGCTTTCCAATGATATGTTGTGCGTCGCATAACTCATTACGGATCAAAAGTTATGTGCACCGGAGCGTCGGAGACCTGGTCTCAAGCCCCACGCCCTCGTTTTGCAGGCCCTGTGTCTACGTGAAGTGAAGTTTTCTTGCCCAAGGTGCCGTGGGATTCGGTAATAAAAATGTGATGGATTAGGTTGTTGCCATTTTCGCGTCTCACAACGTATGATCCGGGACGAAAAAATAGCGCAAAAGAAGAAAAGTGTCCCGAAACTGATGAAAATGTTCAATTTTGGGCTTTGAAAAAAGGTGCAGTCGAGCAGGCTGGCTGACCCCATCGTAGTGCTCTCGGAGAGCTTTCCAATCGATATGTTGTGCACCGCGTAACTCTTTACCAATCAAAAGTTATGGGCATCGGAGCAACGGAGACCTGGTATAAAGCCCCATGCCCTCGGTTTACGGGCCCAGCCTCTACGTGAAGTGGATTTGTCTTGCCCAAGGTACCGTGGGATTCGGTAACAGAAATGTTATGGATTAGGTTGTCGTCTTTTTTGCGGCTCACGACGTACGATCCTAGACGAAAAAAAAGCGCAAAAGAAGAAAAGTGTCCCGAAACTGATGAAAACGTTTGATTTTCGGCTCCGAAAATAGGTGCAGCCGAGTAGGCTTGCTACCCTCGTCGTAGAGCTCAAGGAGAGCTTTCCAACGGTATGCTGTGCGTCGCGTAACTCCTTACGGTTCAAAAGTGATGGGCACTGGAGCGACGGAGACCTGGTCATAAGCCCCACGCCCTCGGTTTGCGGGCCCAGCCTCTACATGTAGCGAAGTTGTCTTGCCCAAGGTGCCTTTTGATTCGTTAATTGAAATGTGATGGATTAGATTGTCGTCCATTTTGCGGATTACGACGTGCATTCCGAGACTGGAAAATAGTGCAAAAGAAGAAAAGTGTACCGAAATAGATGAAAATGTCAATTTTGGGCTATGAAAACAGGCGCAACTGAGTAGGCTTGCTGCTCCCGTCGTAGAGCTCTCGAAGAGCTTTCCAACGGTATGCTGCGCGCAATGTAACTCTTTACGGATCAAAACTTATGGGCATCGGAGCGATGGAGACCTGGTCCCAAGCCCCACGCCCTCGGTTTGCGATCCCAGCATCTACGTGAAGTGAAATTGTCTTGCACAAGGTGCCATGGGATTCGGTAAAAGAAATGTGATAGATTATGTTGTCGCCCTTTTCGCGGCTCACGACGTACGATCAAAGAAGGAAAAACAACGCCAAAGAAGAAAAGTGTTCCGAAACTGATGAAAATGTTTGATTTTGGGCTCCAAAAATAGGCACAGCTGAGCTGGCTTGGTGCCTCTATTGTAGAGCTCTCGGAGAGCTTTCCAACGGTATGCTGTGCACCGCGTAACTCTTTACGGATCAAAAGTTATGCGCACCAGAGTGACGGAGACCTGGTCCCAAGCCCCACGCCCTCGGTTTGCAGGCCTAGCCTCTACGTGAATCGAAGTTGTCTAGCCCAAGGTGCCATGGGATTCGGTAATAGAAATGTGATGGATTAGGTTGTCGTCCTTTTTGCGGCTCACGACGTACGATCCGGGACGAAAAAGTAGCGCAAATGAAGAAAAGTGTCCCGAAACTGATGAAAACATTCGATTTTGGGCTCCGAAAATAGGAGCAGTCAAGAAGGCTTGTTACCCCCGTCGTAGAGCACACGGAGAACTTTTCAACGGTTTACTGTGCGCTGCGTAACTCCTTACGGATTAAAAGTTATGGGCACCGGAGCAATAGAGACCTGGTCCCAAGCCCCACGCCCTTGGTTTGTGGGCCCAGCCTCTACGTGAAGCAAAGCTTTCTTGCCCAAGGTGCCTTGGGATTTGGTAATAGAAATGTGATGAATTAGGTTGTCGTCCTTTTCGCAGCTCACGACGTTCGATCCAGGATGAAAAAACAGCGCAAAAGAAGAAAAGTGTCCCGAAACTGATGAAAATGTTCAATTTTGGGCTCTAAAAATAGGCGCAGCTGAGCAGGCTTGGTGCCTCTATGTTGCCCATGCTTTCCAACAGTATGTTGTGCGCCGCGTAACTCCTTACACATCAAAAGTTATGGCCACCGGTGCGACGGAGACCTGGTCCCAAGCCCTACGCCCTCGGTTTGCGGGCCTAGCCTCTACGTGAAGCGAAGTTATCTTGCCCAAGGTGACTTGGGATTCGGTAATAGAAATGTGATGGATTAGGTTGTCGTCCTTTTCGCGGCTCACGATGTATGATCCAGGACGAAAAAATAGCGCAAAAGAACAAAAGTGTCCCGAAAATGATGAAAATGTTCGATTTTGGGCTTTGAAAATATGCGCAGCCGAGCAAGCTTGCTGCCCCTATCGTAGAGCTATCGGAGAGCTTTCCAACGGTATGTTGTACGCCGCGTAACTCCTTACGGATCAAAAGTTATGGCCACCGGAGCGACGGAGACCAGGTCCTAAGCCCCATGCCCTCGGTTTGCGGGCCCAGTCTCTAAGTGAATCAAAGTTGTCTAGCCCAAAGTGCCGTGGTATTCGGTAATAGAAATGTGATGGATTAGTTTGTCGTCATTTTCGCGGCTCACGACGTACGATCCGGGACGGAAAAACAGCGCAAATGAAGAAAAGTGTCCCGAAACTGATGAAAACATTCGATTTTGGGTTCCGAAAATAGGAGCAGTCAAGCAAGCTTGCTGCCCCCGTCGTAGAGCTCTTGGAGAGCTTTCCAACGGTATGTTGTGTGCCGCGTAACTCCTTACGGATCAAAAGTTATGGACACCAGAGCGAAGGAGACCTGGTCCCAAGCCCCAAGCCCTCGGTTTGCGGGCCCAGCCTCTACGTGAAGCGAAGTTATCTTGCCCAAGGTGACTTGGGATTCGGTAATAGAAATGTGATGGATTAGGTTGTCGTCCTTGTCGCGGCTTACGACGTACGATTCGGGACGAAAAAATAGCGCAAAGGAACAAAAGTGTCCCAAAATTGATGAAAACGTTAGATTTTGTGCTCTGAAAATAGGCACAATTGAGCAGGCGTCCTGCCCCCGTCGTAGAGTTCTCGGATTGCTTTCCAATGATATGTTGTGCGCTGCGTAACTCCTTACTGATAAAAAGTTATAGGCACTGGAGCGACGGAAACCTGGTCCCAAGCCTCACGCCCTCGGTTTGCGGGCCCAGCCTCTACGTGAAGTGAAGTTGTCTTGCCCAAGGTGCCGTGGGATTCAGTAATAGAAATGTGATGGATTGGGTTGTCGTCCTTTTTGCGGCTCACGATGGGCTTGGCTGCGCCTGTTTTTGTAGCCCAAAATTGAATGTTTTCATCATTTTCAGTATATTTTTCTTCTTTTGAGCTGTTTTTTTATCCCAGATCGTATGTCGTGAGCCGCAAAAAGGATGACAACCAAATTCATCACATTTCTCTTACTGAATCCTATGACACCTTGGGCAAGACAACTTCGCTTCACGTAGAGGCTAAGCCCGTAAACCGAGGGCGTGGGGCTTGGGACAAGGTCACCGTCACTCTGGTGCCCATAACTTTTGATCCGTAAGGAGTTACGTGAGACACACCATGCCGTTGGAAAGCTCTCCGAGAGGTCTACGACAGAGGCAGCAAGCCTGGTCGACTGTGCATATTTTTGAAGTCCAAAATCTAACGTTTTCATCAGTTTTGGGACACTTTTCTTATTTTACGCTATTTTTTGGTCCCGGATCGTAAGTCATGAGCCGCAAAAAGGACGACAACCTAATCCATCACATTTCTATTACCGAATCCCAAGGCACCTTAGGCAAGACAACTTCACTTCACGAAGAGGTTGGGGCCGCTAACCGAGGGCGTGGGGCTTGTGACCAGGTATCCGTCGCTCCAGTGCCTATAACTTTTGATCGTAAGGAGTTACGCCGCGCACAACATACCGTTGGAAAGCTCTCTGAGAGCTCTACGATGGGGATGGTAAGCCTGCTCGGCTGCACCTATTTTCGGTGCACAAAATTGAACATTTTCATCAATTTTGGGCCACTTTTCTACGTTTGCGCTATTTTTCCGTCGTGGATCGCAAGTCATGAGCCGCGAAATGGACGACAACCTAATCCATCATATTTCTATTACCGAATCCCACGGTACCTTAGGCATGACAACTTCACTTCACGTAGACGCTAGGCCCGCAAACCGAGGGCGTGGGGCTTAGGACCAGGGCTCCGTCGCTCCGGTGCCCATAACTTTTGATCCGTAAAGAGTTACGCGGTACACAGCATACCGTTGGAAAGCTCTCCGAGAGCTCTACAACGAGGGCAGAAAGTCTGCCAAGCAGCGCCTATATTCCAAGCCCAAAATCTAACATTTTCATCGATTTCGGGATACTTTTCTTCTTTTGCGCTGTTTTTCTGTCCCGGATCGTACGTCGTGAGCCGCGAAAAGAACGATAACCAAATCTATCACATTTCTATTACCAAATCCTATGGCTCCTTGGGCAAGACAACTTGGCTTCACGTAGAGGCTGGGCCCATAAACCGAGGGCGTGGGGCTTGGGACCAGGTCTCCGTCGCTCTGGTGCCCATAACTTTTGATTCGTAAGAAGTTATGCGGCGAACAGTATACAGTTGGAAATCTGTCCAAGAGCTCTACGATGGGGGCAGCAAGCCTGCTCGGCTGCGCCTATTTTCGGAGCCCAAAATTGAACGTTTTCATCAGTTTCGGGACACTTTTCTTCTTTTACTCTATTTTTTATCCCGGATCGCACGTTGTGAGCCGCGAAAAGGACGACAACCTAATCTATCACATTTCTATTATTGAATCCGAAGGCACCTTGGGCAAGACAACTTCGCTTGACGTAGACACTGGGCCCGTAAACTGAGGGCGGGGGGCTTGGGACTAGGTCTCCATCGCTCTGGTACCCATAACTTTTGATCCGTAAGGAGTTACGCGGCGCACAGCATACCGTTGGAAAGCTCTCCGAGAGCTCTACAATAGAGGCAACAAGCCTGCTTGGCTGCGCCTATTTTTTGAGCCTAAAATCGATCGTTTTCATTAGTTTCGGGACACTTTTCTTTTTTTGCGCTATTTTTCCATCCCGGATCGTACTTCGTGAGCCGCAAAAAGGATAACAACCTAATCCATCACATTTCTATTACCGAATCCCACGACACCTTGGGCAAGACAACTTCACTTCACGTAGACGCTGGGCCCGCAAACTGAGGGCGTGGGGCATAGGACCAGGTCTCTGTTGCTCCGGTGCCCATAACTTTTGATCCGTAAAGAGTTACGCGGCCCACAACACATCGTTGGAAAGCTCTCCTAGAGCTCTACGACGGGGGCAGCAAGCCTACTCTGTCACGCCCCAACCCGGCCTATAAAGGTTGGACTAGGGTGTGATCTAAACATTCAAGTCATAACTCGTACTTAATCGTTCATGAAAGTTTAACACTTAACGTTTTAGCCTAACTCCATAATTTTTCAGAAAACCGGCAGCATAATGGCAGTAATTGGGCTCTTTGGTTTGACCTGATTCCCTAAACGCCTCAAATTTTTCAATCTCAATTTCATTTCCAACAAAGATTACTATTCATCAATTGAAACGCCTACTAGTTATCTCGATGTCTCGTTTGATTAATAACCTAGCATGATACTATATCTCGTTTGTTTGTTAATCCTCGTTACAAAAGTACCTGTTGATCTTACCTTAACAATGAGTACCTGCTTAAGATTGGATAGGTTCATTTTACTTAGTCCTTACCTACTACTTCATAATCCTATGATAGATATTAGCCAATGACGATAGCAAAATGACCATAGTAGTGTCTATCTAGTTATTATCAGTACAAGCCAAAATTAGACCCCAAATTACAACGGGGGTCTTTTACATTACAAACATCAAGCAACATGAAAAGAAATAGTCTTCAAGTAGCATAGTGTTCACAAATGGCCAAAATCAAGCAAAACACATAGGACAGGCAATCATTCCAAGGAATCATCGTTAGGCACGTCGTCCTCAGGTACCTGTTCTTGATCTTCTTCACCTGAGATGATAAAAGATGGTGAGTCCTTATGAACTCAGCGAGGGGGAACGATAAATAGGTTTTGAAACTCATTTTCCAGTTCAACTTATGAAAACCCTTTTTGCAAGCATGAATATATCACAAATAAGTACATAACAATAATATAAAAGTAAAGGAACACAATTACCCGTCTTTCCTCCCCGAGGTCCTCTAGGAACCAAGCGAGAGTACTTATACACATAGTGAAAAGGATACGGTAAGCTATTGCTCTCAGTTCATTTCCAGTATCAGTTGTTGCGGCCGACTTCAAATCAGCCCCTTATCATGCCAAATGGGTGTACTCCGTAGATTATTCATCATGCAACGGTATCTACGTGGGACCGGTTGCAAGAAAGGCCTACTTGTCAACATGTAATCATCAAGATCGCATTTAGGGCCACAATGGCAACTACGGGTAGCCTACTAAACATATAATTAAACACGATATTCATAGGATCAACACTTAGTGAATTTACCTAGTCAATAGGGTTTCCATTTCGTGCTTACCCGTGCGATTAAGCCCCAAGTCAACTCAAAATCAATCTCAAACCATGCATCGATTAATTCAAACACCCTCAAGTATTTAAAACAGTCCACACAACATCCAAATGCCACAATCTCAAGCATTTAATACAACAAGAGAAGCTACAATAGTTTTTCTAAGCATATCACTAAGTGAAACCCTTACTGCAATGGACTGTTTTCTCACAATAATTAAGACAAGCAAACAATATCTAATTCCATTGAATAAGATGTCAAATTAAATCTTAAGGAGTGAACTAAATTCAGAAACAAACCTCGCATCATTTGGAGTTCGGGTTCAATAGTTATAGCCAAAATAGTGAGACTGCACAAAACTGTCCAGATTTGCACACATTTCAATACTTGTCGTTTTTGAGGTCATTAGGGTCAGATTTAGCCTTAGTCCATTTCTGACAACAATGTCCAGAACTAAAACATCTAGCAGCACACGAAATTTCAAGCATTTTGGATGTCATTTACTAAGTCAAAACGGGTTCGTTCTACAAGGTCAGTGAATCTGCCAAAACCTGCTTCACTTTTCCAGACTTTCCAGATTTTGACACATTTTAATGAGTTGCCATTTTGAGGACCTTAGAATCAAAATTAGCTTTGGCCTATTTCTGCGAAAAATGTTCAGAACTGGTAAAACTAGTTTTCAACCAATTTTCACTCATTTTCAACATTATTTACATCGCCAAAATCACCTCGTACCGACAAGACAGAAAGCTGTCACATGCACGATTTCATCTATCATCACATTCTAGCCCAAAATCTTGTCTTGCATGTTTATAAAAGCTCATGAACACACATATATCTCAAGTACAGAAGCAAAGATAGACATTTAAGAGCATGCATGTGGTTTTTTGAAAGATTTTCAAGAAATTTTAGCCCTCACCTTAGCAAAACAACAAGAAGGTGCACAAGACTCTTGGTGAAGCACAAAGTTGATCTTCTTCCTTGCTTAGCCGAGACACCACTCGATTTTCTCTATTTTTCCTAGCTTAGTGACCAAGTTCTTAGTAGGTGCATGTGGTTAGAACAAGAAGAAAAGAAATGGAAGCTAGCAAACTCACCTAAGCCGAAATGGAGATTCAAAGAGCTTGCATGTGTGTTTCTTGCAACCTAGCTTGCTTAGTTAGGCTCCCTAGCTTCTTGCTTGCCTTGATGAACCATGGAGTGATGAAGATAAGCTAAGGAGTGTAGAAACTCAGCCAAGGCTGAGAGAGAGAGAGAAGAATGAGAGGGAGAGAGAGAGGAATGAGGGGAAATGAGAGAAATGAAAGAAAATGAAAGGTTTTGCAAGGTTTGAAGTATGTGTCGGCCTTGAGCTTTGTAATTTCAGATTTGTGTCTTCAAGAAGCATGGTTTTTGAATTACCTAGCATGGCAAGAGAATGGGTCGAGAATATGGGTCCATTGGGTAGGGTTTTGGGTTATTTTTTTATGCATTTATGTCATAGAATTGTCATAAAATGTTTGGGTTCAATCTGAATTATGCAAGCAAACGCAAATGTACACAAGGTGGTCGGCCAAGGCATGTAAAAATCTGATTTTTTGTCATCTTTTGAGTATTATTTAATTGTGTGTTTGGAAAGTACAAAAGAATAAGGAATAAAGAATCAGAATGTCTAGCTTTTGGTGCAATTTCGTCTTCTAATGGGTTGAATTAGTAATTTAATATTAGTTAGTGGGATTTGTAGGATTAATTAATGACCTAGTGCTTCGTGTAAGATGCTTTCTTGATTAGCGTGAGGGCATGCTTTCCTAGGTCTAGGGCACGCACTCTGCGGTAGGACACGAACTATAAGACGAATACACGTTTCCCAAGTAAATGCACGCAACCCTAAATGAATGCACGTAATTCAATGCATGGCACATAAAACAAAACATGATTCTTAAATCTAGGTTAAGGCACACAAATCTAGGCTAGGGCACACGAAACGAGGTATCATACACAAATCGAGGTCGGGCCTCACATCCTCCCTTCCTTAAAAGAATTTCATCCCGAAATTCAATATTACCTTTGAAATAAAGCTGGATACTGTTGCTCCATCTGGTCTCGCCTTTCCTACGTTGCTTCCTCAACTCCATGATGATCCAACAACACTTTCACCATCGGTATAGATTTGTTGCGCAACTCCCGATCTTGCTGGTCTAGGATCCAAATGGGCTTCTCTTCATAAGACAAGTTTTCCCGAAGCTGCAACGGCTCTGGCTCCAAGATATGCGATGGATCAGGGTGATACTTCCGCAACATCGAAACATGATAGACGTCGTGAATATTGGGGAGGTTTTGGGGTAGTGCCAAGCGATATGCCAATTTGCCAACCTTCTCAATTATCTCAAACGGTCCTACAAATCTCGGGCTCAACTTTCCACCCTTGTCGTGTTTAATCAGTCCCCTCTGGGGTGATATCTTCAAGAACACCTTGTCGCCAACCTCAAACTCTAGGCTCCATCTCCGTCGGTCTGCATAACTTTTCTGCCTGCTTTGGGCGGTAAGCATCCGTTTCCGGATGAGGTTGATATTATCCACAGTCTTCATAAGTTCTGGTAGAAGGGTCGGGTCAAAAGTTTTCGTCTCACATACTTCATCCCAGTAAATTGGGGATCAACACTTACGTCCATACAACGCCTCAAATGGGGCCATCCCGATAGTGGCCTGATAACTATTATTATAAGCGAACTCCGCTAGAGACAGGTATTTCTCCCAACCTTTCCCGAAGTCTAAAACACACGCCCTCAGCATATCCTCCAGAATCTGAATAGTTCTCTCAGATTGTCCATCAGTCTGAGGATGATAAGCCATGCTGAAACTCAACTTCGTTCCCAAAGCTTCTTGTAATCTCTTCCAAAATCGGGAAGTAAAACGAGGATCCCTATCCGATACAATACTCACAGGCATCCCGTGCAATCTTACAATCTCCGCCACATACATATCTCCCAATTTCTCAGGACTATCCTCCTTGTTCATCGGTAAAAAGTGCGCTGACTTAGTCAATCTATCCACTATGACCCAAACGGCGTCATGACCTTTTTGTGACCTGGGCAGGTCCATAACAAAGTCCATAGTTATATGTTCCCATTTCCATTGAGGAATCTCCAATGGCTGAAGTAAACCTGCTGGTCGTTGATGTTCTGCTTTGACTCTCTGGCAAGTCAAACATCGTGCCACAAACTCCGCAATCTCTCTCTTCATGTTATTCCACCAATAGTGTTGCTTCAAATCCCGGTACATCTTTGTTCCGCCGGGGTGAATAATCTATCTTGAATTATGGGCTTCTTCAAGAATCTTCTTTTTCAGCTCTGGTTCATTAGGAATACAAATCCGATTCCTAAACCTCCAAATACCATCATCATGAAACTTGAAATCTGTGTTGCCTTCTTTAATCTTCTGGAATTGTTGGTCCTTCTGTTGAGCCTCTCGTAACTCAGATAACAAGGTCAATTGAACTTGTGTAGTGGCAAAAAGTAACCCTTTCTGAGTCAATTGTGGTTTCCACAAAAATGCTTCCTCCAACAACTCCTGCACCTTGACTTCCAGTTTTGCCATGCTCTCTTTCCTACTTAAGGCATCTGCAACTACATTTGCTTTACTGGGCACATAATTGATTATGCAGTTATAATCATCCAAAATCTCCATCCACCACCTTTGCATCATATTCAACTCTTTTTGTGAGAACAAGTATTTCAAGCTCTTGTGATCAGTAAACACCTCGAACTTATTACCCCATAGATAGTGCCTCTATTTCTTGAGTGCAAACACAATAGCCGCTAACTCCAAATCATGCGTCGGGTAGTTCAATTCATACGGCTTCGGTTTCCTAGAAGCATACGCAATCACTCTTCCATTTTGCATCAGCACACAACCCAATCCTTCTTTCGAAGCATCGCTATAAATTACAAAACCTTGACTCCCTTCAGGCAATGCAAGAACAGGTGCGGTAGTCAATCTTTTCTTCAACTCTTGGAAGTTATTCTCACACTTATCATCCTACACGAACTTTGTTTTCTTTTGAGTGAGCTTTGTAAGCGGTCCTGCAATCTTAGAGAAATCCTTCACGAATCTTCGATAATAGTCGGCTAGACCAAGAAAACTCCAAACCTCCGTAACATTTTCCGGCTTCTTTCAAGACATCACCGCTTCTATCTTTGCTGGATCCACTGCTATTCCCTCTTGGGATATGATGTGCCCCAAAAATGCAATCTGCTGCAACCAAAATTCGCACTTGCTAAACTTTGCATACAATTGATGCTCTCAAAGTTTCTGCAATACCAATCGCAGATGTTGTTCATGCTCAGCCTCGGATTTCGAGTATACTAAAATATCATCAATGAAGATTACCACAAATTGGTTCAAGTAGGGTTGAAACACCCTGTGCATCAAGTCCATAAAAGCTGCAGGGGCATTAGTTAGTCCAAATGGCATCACCACATATTCATAATGCCCATATCTTGTCCTGAAAGCCGTTTTAGGCACATCCTCCTTTTTGATCCACAATTGATAGTACCCTTGCCTCAAGTCGAGTTTCGAATACACTTTGGCTCCTTGAAGTTGATCAAACAACTCGTTGATCAGTGGAAGTGGGTATTTATTCTTGATAGTCACTTGGTTCAATCCTTGGTAATCGATGCATAGCCTCAACGTTCCGTCTTTCTTCTTTACAAATAAGACTGGCGCACCCCACGGAGAAGAACTTGGTTGAACAAACCTCTTCTTCAACAATCCCTGCAATTGGTCCTTCAATTCATGTAGCTCGGCCGGCGCCATACGATAGGGGGCTTTAGATATCGGCTGGGTGCCAAGCAGTAACTCTATAATGAACTCGATCTCCCGATTTGGGGGTAAACCGGATAATTCTTCTAGAAACACATCCGCATAGTCTTTGCTTACTGGCATCTCCTCCAACTTAGCTTTGTCCGACGGCTTGTTGATGAGGTAAGCTAAGTATCCACTACACCCTATTCTCAAGGACTTCACTGCTTTCGTAGATGAAATGATGGAACTCCCGGTGAAATCTCTTCGACCCATTACCTCTAGTATTGGTTGACCAGGTACCTGGAACATTACAATCTTCGTCGGGCAATCTAGTTGGGCATGATGCTTTGCCAACCAGTCCATCCCTAAGATGACCTCATAGTCTCGAAAAGGTAATACAATAAGATTGGCTGAGAATTTCCTATCCTTAATTTGGATTTTACATGATTTACAAGCTGAGCTAGTAACAAGTTTAGAATCCATCGGAGTACCAACTTCTACTTCGTAAGGCAAACATACAACTCGTAGTTTCACACATTTCACACATAAGGGAGTAATAAATGAATGAGTAGCACCCGAATCAATTAGCACCCTAACAGGTTGATTCAGTATGAAGAATGTACCTTCAACAACAGCGGTCTCCTCTGGAAGCTCCTCGCACTCAATTGCATAAACTCGAGCCTGAACTCTAAGAACTGGAGTCTTGCCTTTACTAGCTGGTTTAACCTGATTCTGTCCTGCTTGCCATTTAGGGCAATCCTTGATCTGATGCTGATCACTGCCACACCGCACACATCGTCCCGACTTCTTCCAGCACTGGGCCTCTGTGTGTCCCTTCTTGTCACAGTAAGAACAGTTGATAAACTGAGTAGCAGGTGAACTACCTGTGGATCCGCGGGTGGAAGAGGCTGATGGCGCTTTAGTCGGGCCACGGTTGTTCACTGGTCTGTTCTGGCTCTGGCCCTGATTACGACTCTGGCTCTGGACTTTCCTCTGTTGACATGAAGGCTGGTATGGTTTCTTGTTCGGCTGACTCGACCCGGCTCTATCAAGTTTCCTCTTCTCAACTCGGGAAGCAGCATCAAAGAGAGCATAATAGGTATCGAAGTCATGCGAAGCCAACTGGTCCTGAATCTTTGGCCTCAATCCCGTAGTAAATTTCCACATCTTCGCCTTAGGAGTACTGACCATATACTGAGCATAGCGGGACAGTCGGTCAAAAGGAGCCTTGTACTGGGCCACCGTCATGTTACCCTAGTTCAAGTGCATGAATTCCTCAATCCGCCACTGCCTGAAAACTGTAGGTACACATTTCTCCTTGAATGCCTTAACGAAATTACCCCACAAGCGAGGTGTCTGATTAGTTTCCCACAGTGCCTCCACAGTGTGCCACCAATGTTCAGCATCCCCGTGCAACAGAAACACAGCAAACTCCACCTTTTCTTCATCAGTATAATCAAGTGGCCTGAAAATCCTCTCGATCTCAGACAGCCAAGCCTCTGCTTTCTCATCATCAGCTTTCTCGGGGAATTTGGACGGGCGAAATTCAAGGAACTCCCTTATTCTGCTATGCCTCCCATGGTTACCATAATTCTTGTTGTTGTTGTTTGCTTCTCGTGCATCTTGACGTTCCATCACCCGCGACACGCGATCCATGGCATTCGTCATCATGTTAAACATAGCTATGTTGGGATTAGTTTGATAAGCATCTCCGGTCTCTTGGGGTTCACCGCTCCTATTAGTAGTGCGGGTACTAGGGCCAGCCATCTATAGGCACAGATTACGATGCATAATTTATTGGAATACGACAAGACAAGAATTTAATGTATAAGGTATGCAACATACAATTTTACATAAACACACAGTTCTAGAAACAGTTAAGAGATGTTAATCACTTAAGCACATAGAACATAGAAGGCACAATTAACATTATCACACAACAACATATAGACAAGTCATCCTAATTATCTTAGGGCTCTACCCATGGTCCGAGAGTTAAACCCAGCTTAAGCAATCTAAGCTCTAATACCATTCTTCTTTAATAAGGTGTCACGCCCCAACCCGGCCTATAAAGGTTGGACTAGGGTTTGATCTAAACATTCAAGTCATATCTCATACTTAATCGTTCATGAAAGTTTAACACTTAACCTTTTAGCCTAACTACATAATTTTTTGGAAAATTGGCAGCATAACGGCTGTAATTGGGCTATTTGGTTTGACCTGATTCCCTAAACGCCTCAAATTTTCCAATCTCAATTTCATTTCCAACAAAGATTACTATTCATCAATTGAATCGTCTACTAGTTATCTCGATGTCTCGTTTGATTAATAACCTAGCATGATGCTATGTCTCGTTTGTTTATTAATCCTCGTTACAAAAGTACCTGTTGATCTTAGCTTAACAATGAGTACCTGCTTAAAATTGGATAGGTTCATTTTACTTAGTCCTTACCTGATACTTCATAATCCTATGATAGATACTAGCCAATGATGATAGCCAAATGACCATAGTAGTGTCTATCTAATTATTATCAGTACAAGCCAAAATTAGACCCCAAATTACAATGGGGGTCTTTTACATTACAAACATCAAGCAACATGAAAAGAAATAGTCTTCAAGCAGCATAGTGTTCACAAATGGCAAAAATCAAGCAAAGCACATAGGACAGGCAATCATTCCAAGGAATCATCATTAGGCACGTCGTCCTTGGGTACCTGTTCTTGATCTTCTTCACCTGAGATGATAAAAGAGGGTGAGTCCTTATGAACTCAGCGAGAGGGAACGAGAAATAGGTTTTGAAACTCATTTTTCGGTTCAACTTAGGAAAACCGTTTTTGCAAGCATGAATATATCACAAATAAGTACATAACAATAATATAAAAGTAAAGGAACACAATTACCCGTCTTTCCTCCCCGAGGTCCTCTAGGAACCAAGCGAGAGTACTTATACACATAGTAAAAAGGATACGGTGAGCTTTTGCTCTCAGTTCATTTCCAGTATCAGTTGTTGCGGCCGACTTCAAATCATTCCTTTATCACGCCAAATGGGTGTACTCCGGATGTACCCCGAAATCTTACGACCTAACTCTCCGAGGAAGTCTAGCCCCTAAGCGAGAGAGGGAATTGGACAATGGTAGTCACGGTTGCACCGGCAAGCCCGATGCTGCCCGGTGTACGTGAACGCCACCACTCCAGAATGAAAGGTTGCAACCTTGTATGCAATGCACATTTATGACATTTAATATATCACATTAGGTGGACAACAAAGTAGGTTGCCTCCGAGCAGTCATAAGATTGCACATTGACAAGTAAACGAGCAAGGCACGATAAGACAAGTAATTTCACTTGAAAGGCACATGGAGTTATATGAACATTAAATGGGCAGCCATGTAACGCACGTAAATCAAGTCATATAACTCATTTCAATGTTCACGTAATCAATTAATAAGATTATTCATCATGCAACGGCATCTACGTGGGACCGGGTGCAAGAAAGGCCTACTTGTCAACATGTAATCATCAAGATCGCATTTAGGGCTACAATGGCAACTACGGGAAGCCTACTAAACATATAATTAAACACGATATTCATAGGATCAACACTTAGTGAATTTACCTAGTCACTAGGGTTTCCATTTCGTGCTTACCCGTGCGATTAAGCCCCAAGTCAACTCAAAATCAATCTCAAGCCATGCATCGATTAATTCAAACACCCTCAAGTATTCAAAACAGTCCACAAAACATCCAAATGCCACAATCTCAAGCATTTAATACAACAAGAGAAGCTACAATAATTTTTCTAAGCATATCACTAAGTGAAACCCTCACTGCAATGGACAGTTTTCTCACAATCATTAAGTCAAGCAAACAATTTCTAATTCCAGTTAATAAGATTTTAAATTAAATCTTAAGGAGTGAACTAAATTCATAAACAAACCTCGCATCATTTGGAGTTCGGGTTCAATAGTTATAGCCAAAACAGTGAGACTGCACAAAACTGTCCAGATTTGCATACATTTCAATACTTGTCGCTTTTGAGGTCCTTCGGGTCAGATTTAGCCTTAGTCAATTTCTGACAAAAATGTCCAGAACTGAAAAATATAGCAGCACACCACATTTCATGCATTTTGGATGTTATTTACTAAGTTAAAACGGGTTCGTTCTACAAGGTCAGTGAATCTGCCAAAACCTGCTTCACTTTTCCACACTTTTCAGATTTGGACACATTTTAATTATTTTCCATTTTGAGAACTTTAGAGTCAAAATTAGCGTTGGCCTATTTCTTTGAAAAATGTTCAGAACTGGAAAAAATAGTTACCTACCAATTTTCAAGCATTTTCAACATCATTGACCTAGCCAAAATCACCTCGTACCAACAAGACAGAAAGCTGTCACATGCACGATTTCATCTATCATCACATTCTAGCCCAAAATCTTGTCATGCATGTTTATAAAAGCTCATGAACACACATATATCTCAAGTACAGAAGCAAAGATATACATTTAAGAGCATGCATGTGATTTTTTGAAAGATTTTCAAGAAGTTTTAGCCCTCACCTTAGCAAAACAACAAGAAGGTGCACAAGACTCTTGGTGAAGCACAAAGTTGATCTTCTTCCTTGCTTCGCCGAGACACCACTCGATTTTCTCTATTTTTCCTAGCTTAGTGACCAAGTTCTTAGTAGGTGCATGTGGTTAGAACAAGAAGAAAAGAAATGGAAGCTAGCAAACTCACCTAAGCCGAAATGGAGATTCAAAGAGCTTGCATGTGTGTTTCTTGCAACCTAGCTTGCTTAGTCGAGTTCCCTAGCTTCTTGCTTGCCTTGATGAACCATGGAGTGATGAAGATAAGCTAAGGAGTGTAGAAACTCAGCCAAGGCCGAGAGAGAGAGAGAAGAATGAGAGGGAGAGAGAGAGGAATGAGGGGAAATGAGAGAAATGAAAGAAAATGAAAGGTTTTGCAAGGTTTGAAGCATGTGTCGGCCTTGAGCTTTGTAATTTCAGATTTGTGTCTTCAAGAAGCATGGTTTTTGAATTACCTAGCATGGCAAGAGAATGGGTCGAGAATATGGGTGCATTGGGTAGGGTTTTGGGTTTTTTTTTTATGCATTTATGTCATAGAATTGTCATAGAATGTTTGGGTTCAATTTGAACTATGCAAGCAAGCACAAATGTACACAAGGTGGTCGGCTAAGGCATGTAAAAATCTGATTTTTTGTCATCTTTTGAGCATTATTTAATTGTGTGTTTGGAAAGTGCAAAAGAATAAGAATGTCTAGCTTTTGGTGCAATTTCGTCTTCTAGTGGGTTGAATTAGTAATTTAATATTAGTTAGTGGGATTTGTAAGATTAATTAATGACATAGTGCTTCGTGTAAGATGCTTTCTTGATTAGCATGAGGGCACGCTTTCCTAGGTCTAGGGCACGCACTATGAGGTAGGGCACGAACTACGAGACGAATGCACGTTTTCCAAGTAAATGCAAGCAACCCTAAATGAATGCACGTAATTCAATGCAAGGCACATAAAATGAAACATGATTCTTAAATCTAGGTTAAGGCACGCAAATCTAGGCTAGGGCACAAGAAACGAGGTATCACACGCAAATCGAGGTCAGGCCTCACATGCTCGGCTGCGCTAGTTTTCAGAGCCCAAAATTGGACGTTTTCACCAGTTTTGGGACACTTTTCTTCTTATGCGCTGTTTTTCCATCTCTGATCGTACGTCGTGAGCCTCGAAAAGGACGATAACCTAATCCAACTCATTTATATTACCGAATCCCATGGCACCTTGGGCAAGACAACTTCATTTCACGTAAACACTGGGCCCGCAAACCGAGGGCATAGGGCTTGGGACCAGGTCTCCGTCGCTCCAGTGCCCATAACTTTTGATCTGTAAAGAGTTACGCGGTACACAACATATCGTTGGAAAGCTTGCTGAGAGCTCTATGACTGGGGCAGCAAGCCTGCTAGGCTGCGATTGTTTTTGGAGCACAAAATCGAGTGTTTTCATCAGTTTCTGGCCACTTCTCTACTTTTGCGCTGTTTTTCTATCCCGGATCGTACGTCGTCAGTCGCGAAAAGGAAAACAACCTAATCCATCACATTTCTATTACCGAATCTCAAGGCACCTTGGGCAAGAAAACTTAGCTTCACGTAGAGGCTAGGCCTGCAAACCGAGGGCGTGGGGCTTGGGACAAGGTCTCCGTCGCTCCGGTGCCCATAAATTTTGATATGCAAAGAGTTACGCGACGCACAGCATACCGTTGGAAAGTTCTCCGAGAGCTCTACGACGGGGGTAGCAAGCCTGCTTGGCTGCGCCTATTTTCAGATCCCAAAATTGAAAGTTTTCATCAGTTTCGGGATACTTTTCTTCTTTTGCGCCGTTTTTTCGTCCTGGATCGTGCGTCGTGAGCAGCGAAAAGGACGATAACCTAATTCAACACATTTCTATTACCGAATCCCATGACACCTTGGGCAAGACAACTTCATTTCACGTAGATGCTGGGCCCACAAACCGAGGGATGGGGCTTGGGACCAGATCTCCTTCGATCTGGTGCCCATAACTTCTGATCCCTAAGGAGTTACGCGGCGCGCAGCATACCGTTGGCAAGCTCCTCGAGAGCTCTACGACGGGGGGCAGCAAGCTTGCTTGGTTGCGCCTTTTTTTGGTGCCCAAAATTGATCGTTTTCATCAGTTTTGGGATACTCTTCTTCTTTTGCGCTATTTTTCCGTCCCCGATCGTACGTCGTGAGTCGCGAAAAGAACGACAACCTAATCCATCACATTTCTATTGCCGAATCCCATGACACCTTGGCCGAGTCAACATCGCTTCACGTAGAGGCCGAGCCCGTAAACCGAGGGCGTGGCGCTCGGGACTAGGTCTCCGTCGCTCCAGTGCATGTAACTTTTGGTCCGTAAGGAGTTACGCGGCGAATAGCATACTGTTAGAAATCTCTCCGAGAGCTCTACGACGGGGGCAGCAAGCCTGCTCGGCTGCACCTATTTTCAAAGCACAAAATTGAACGTTTTCATTAGTTTCGAGACACTTTTTTTGTTTTCCTGTGTTTTTCCATCCCGGATCGTACGTCGTGAGCCGCGAAACGGACGACAACCTAATCTATCACATTTCTATTACCGAATCCCAAGGCATCTTGGGCAAGACAACTTCGCTTCACGTAGAGGCTGGGCCTGCAAACCGATGGCGTGGGGCTTGGGACTAGGTCTCCGTCGCTCCGGTGCCCATAACTTTTGATCCCTAAGGAGTTACGCGGCAAACAACATACCGTTGGAAATCTCTCTGAGAGCTTTACGACGGGGTTAGCAAGCCTGCTCGGCTGCGATTGTTTTCGGAGCCCAAAATTGAACGTTTTCATCAGTTTCAGGACACTTTTCTACTTTTGTACTGTTTTTCCGTCCTGCATCGTACGTCATGAGCCGCGAAAATGACGACAACCTAATCCATCACATTTCTATTACCGAATCTCATGGCACATTGGGCAGGACAACTTCACTTCACGTAGACGCTAGGCCCGCAAACTGAGGGCGAGGGGCTTGGGACCACTTCTCCGTCGCTCCGGAGCCCATAACTTTTGATCCGTTAAGAGTTACGCGGCGCACAGCATACCATTGGAAAGTTCTCAGAGAGCTTTACGACGGGGGCAAAAAGCCTCCTCGACTGCGCTAGTTTTTAGCTCCTAAAATCGAACGTTTTCATCAGTTTCGGGATACTTTTCTTATTTTGCTCTTTTTTCTCGTCCCGTATCATACGTCGCAGAGCCCTCGGAGAGCTTTCCAACGGTATGCTGTCCGCCACGTAACTCTATACAGATCAAAAGTTATGGGCACCGGAGCGACGGAGACCTGGTCCCAAGCCCGACACCCTCAGTTTGCAGGCCCAGCCTCTACGTGAAGCGAAGTTGTCTTGCCCAAGGTGCCATGGGATTCGGTAATAGAAACGTGATGAATTAGGTTGTCGTCCTTTTTGCGGCTCACGACATACGATTCGGGACGGAGAAACAGCGAAAAAGAAAAAAGTGTCCCGAAACTGATGATAATTTCGATTTTGGGCTCCGAAAATAGGTGCCACCAAGTAGACTTGTTTCCCCCATCGTAGAGCTCTCGAAGAGCTTTCCAACTGTATGTTGTGCACCGCGTAACACCATACGGATCAAAAGTTATGGGCACCGGAGTGACGGAGACCTGGTCCCAAGCCCCACGCTCTCGGTTTGTAGGCCCAGCCTCTACGTGAAGTGAAGTTGTCTTGCCCAAGGTACCGTGGGTTTTGGTAATAGAAATGTGATGGATTAGGTTATCATCTTTTTCGCGGCTCACGAAGTACGATCCGGGACGAAAAAACAGAGCAAAAGAAGAAAAGTATCCCGAAACTGTTGAAAACGTTCGATTTTGGGCTCCGAAAATAGGCACAGCCAAGCAGGCTTGTTTTCCTCATTGTAAAGCTCTCGGAGAGTTTTCCAACTGTAACTCCTTACGGATCAAAAGTTATGAGTACCGGAGCGACGGAGACCTAGTCCCAAGCCCCCATCTCTCGATTTATGTGCCCAGCCTCTACGTCAAGCGAAGTTATCTTGCCCAAGGAGCCATGGGATTTGATAATAGAAATGTGATAGATTAGGTTGTCATCACTTTCGCGGCTTACGACGTACGATCCGGGATGGAAAAACAGCGCAAAAAAGAAAAGTGTCCAGAAACTTATGAAAATTTTCAATTTTGGGGTCCAAAAATAGGTGCAGCCGAGTAGGCTTGCCGCCCTCTCGTAGAGCTCTCGGAGAGATTTCCAATGGTATGTTGTTCGCCGTGTAACTCCTTACGGATAAAAAGTTATGGGCACCAGAACGACGGAGACCTAGTCCCAAGCCCCACGCCCTTGGTTTGCAGGCCCAGCCTCTACGTGAAACGAAGTTGTCTTGCCCAAGGTGTCGTAGGATTCGGTAATAGAATTATGATGGATTTGGTTGTGGTCCTTTTCCGGGCTCACGACGTACGATCCGGGACGGAAAAACAGCGCAAAAGAAGAAAATTATCCCGAAACTGATGAAAATGTTCAATTTTGGGCTCTAAAAATAGGAGCTACCGGGAAAACTTTCCACCCCCGTCGTAGAGCTTTCCAACGGTATACTGTGCGCCGCGTAACTCGTTACGGATAAAAGGTTATGGGCATTGGAGCGACGGAGACCTGGTCGCAAGCCCCACGCCCTCGGTTTACGGGCCCAGCGTCTATGTGAAGTGAAGTTGTCATGCCAAGGTGCCGTGGGATTCAGTAAGAGAATTGTGATGGATTAGGTTGTCATCCTTTTCGCGGCTCACGACGTATGATCCGGGATGGAAAAACAGCGCAAAAGAAGAAAAGTGTCCCGAAACTGATAAAAACATTCGATTTTGGGCTCTGACATTGGGCACAGCCAAGCAGGCGTGCTACCCCCGTCATAGAGCTCTCGGAGAGCTTTCCAATGGTAGGTTGTGCGCCGCGTAACTCCTTACGGATCAAAAGTTATGGGCACCGAAATGACGGAGACTTGGTCCGAAGCTCCACGCCCTCGGTTTGCGGGCCCAGCCTCTACGTGAAGCGAAGTTGTCTTGCCTAAGGTGCCTTGGGATTCGGTAATAGAAATGTGATGGATTAGGTTGTCGTCCTTTTTACGGCTCAGAACTTACGATCCGGGACGGAAAAATAGTGCAAAAGAAGAAAAGTGTCCTAAAACTGATGAAAATGTTCAATTTTGGACTCCAAAAACAGGCGCAGCAAAGCTGGATTGTTGCCCCCGTCGTAGAGCTCTTGGAGAGATTTTCAACGGTATGGTGTGCGCCGTGTAACTCCTTACGGATCAAAAGTTTTGGGCACCAGAGTGACAGAGACCTTGTCCCAAGCCCCTCGCCCTCGGTTTGCGGGCCCAGACTCTACATGAAATACAGTTGTCTTGCCTAAGGTGCCATGGGATTCAGTAATATAAATGTGATGGACTAGGTTGTTATCCTTTTCGTGGCTTACGACGTACGATCCGGGATGAAAAAATAGCACAAAAGAAGAAAAGCATCCCAAAACTGATGAAATCTTCAATTTTGGGCTCCGAAAATAGGTGTAGCCGAGCAGGCTTGCTGCCCCAGTCGTAGAGCTCTCAGAGAGATTTCCAATGGTATACTGTTCGCCGCGTAGCTCCTTATGGATCAAAAGTAATGGGCACCGGAGCGACGGAGATCTGGTCCTAAGCCCCACGCCCTCGATTTGCGGGCCCAGCCTCTACGTGAAGCGAAGTTGTCTTACTAAGGTGCCGTGGGATTCGGTAATAGAAATGTGATAGATTAGGTTGTCGTCCTTTTTGCGGCTCACGGCGTACGATTCGGGATAGAAAAACAGCGCAAAAGAAGAAAAGTGTCCCGAAACTAATAAAAAATTTGATTTTGGGCTCCGAAAATAGGCGCAACCGAGCAGACTTGCTACCTCCGTCGTAGAGCTCTCGGAAAGCTTTCCAACGGTATGCTATGCGCCACGTAACTCTTTACGAATCAAAAGTTGTGGGCACCAGAGCGATGGAGACCTGGTCCCAAACCCCACGCCCTCGGTTTTCGGGCCCAACATCTACGTGAAGTGAAGTTGTCTTGCCCAAGGTGCCGTGGGTTTCGATAATAGAAATGTGATGGATTAGGTTATCATCCTTTTCGCGACTCACGACATACGATCCGGGACGGAAAAACAGCGCAAAAGAAGAAAAGTGTCCAAAACTGATGAAAACGTTCGATTTTGGGCTACAAAAATAGGCGCAACCAAGTAGGATTGCTGCCCCAGTGGTAGAGCTCTCGGAGAGCTATCCAACGGTATACTGTGCGTCACGTAACTCCTTACGAATCAAAAGTTATAGGCACCGGAGCGACGGAGACCTGATCCTAAGCCTCACGCCCTCGGTTTGTGGGCCTAGCCTCTATGTGAAGCGAAGTTGTCTTGCCCAAGGTGCCTTGGGATTCGGTAATAGAAATGTGATGGATTAGGTTGTCATCATTTTCGCGGCTCACGAAGTACGATCCGGGACCGAAAAACAGAGCAAAAGAAGAAAAGTGTCCCAAAACTGTTGAAAACGTTCGATTTTAAGCACTGAAAATAGGCGCAGGCGAGCAAGCTTGTTGCCCCCGTCGTAGAGCTCTCGGAGAGCTTTCTAATGGTATGTTGTGCGCCGCGTAACTCCTTACGGATCAAAAGTTATGGATATCGGAGCGACGGAGACCTTGTCTCAAACCCCACGCCCTTGGTTTGCGGGCCTAGCCTCTACGTCAATCGAAGTTGTATTGCCCAAAGAGCCTTGGGATTCGGTAATAAAAATGTGATGGATTAGGTTGTCATCTTTTTTTAGGCTCACGACGTACGATCCGGAACGGAAAAACAAGACAAAAGAAGAAAAGTTTCCCGAAACTAATGAAAACGTTCCATTTTGGACTCCGAAAATAGGTGCAGCCGAGCAGGCTTGCAGCCCCAGTCATAGAGCTCTCAAAGAGATTTCCAACGGTATGTTGTTCGTCGCGTAACTCCTTATAGATCAAAAGTTATGGGCATCGGAGTGACGGAGACTGGGTCCCAAGCCCCACGCCCTCGGTTTGCAGGCCCAGCTTCTACGTGAAGCGAAGTTGTCTTGCCCAAGGTACCGTGGGATTCGGTAATAGAAATGTGGTAGATTTGGTTGTCGTCCTTTATGCGGCTCACCACGTACGATTCGGGACGGAAAAATAGCGCAAAAGAAGAAAAGTGTCCCAAAACTGATGAAAATGTTCGATTTTGGGCTCCAAAAATAGGTGCAGCCGAGCAGACTTGCTACCCCCGTCGTAGAGCTCTCGGAGAGCTTTCCAACGGTATGCTGTGCATCAAGTAACTCTTTACGGATCAAAAGTTGTGGGGATCGGAGCGACGTAGACCTTGTCCCAAGCACCACGCCCTCGGTTTGTGGGCCCAACGTCTACGTGAAGTGAAGTTGTCTTGTAAGGTGTCGTGGGATTCGGTAATAGAAATGTGATGGATTAGGTTTTTGTCCTTTTTGCGGCTCACGACGTACGATCCGGGACGACAAAAGATTGCAAAAGAAGAAAAGTGTCCTGAAACTGATGAAAACGTTCGATTTTGGGATCCAAAAATAGGCACAGCCTAGCAGGATTGTTGCCCCTATCGTAGAGCTCTCGGAGATCTTTCCAACGGTATGCTGTGCCTCGCGAAACTCTATACAGATCAAAAGTTATGGGCACCGAAGTGACCGAGACCTGGCCCCAAGCCCCACGCCCTCGGTTTGCGGGCCCAGCCTCTAGGTGAAGAGAAGTTGTCTTGCCCAAGGTGCCATGGGATTAGGTAATAGAAATGTGATAGATTAGGTTGTCGTCCTTTTCGCGGCTCTCAAAGTACGATCCGGGACGGAAAAACAAAGCAAAAGAAGAAAAGTGTCCCAAAACTATTGAAAACGTTCGATTTTGGGCTCCGAAAATAGGCGCAGTCGAGTAGGCTTGTTGCCCCCGTCATAGAGCTCTCGTTGTGCTTCCCAACGGTATGCTGTGCGCCGCGTAACTCCTTACGGATCAAAAGTTGTGGGTACTAGAGCAACGGAGACTTAGTTCCAAGCCCCACACCCTCGGTTTGCTGGCCCAGCCTTTACGTCAAGCGAAGTTGTCTTGCCCAAGGTGCCTTCGGATTCGGTAATAGAAATGTGATCGATTAGGTTGTCGTCCTTTTCGCGGCTCACGATGTACGATCCGGGATGGAAAAACAGAGCAAAAGAAGAAAAGTGTCTCGAAACTGATAAAAACATTCCTTTTTGGGCTCCGAAAATAGGCGCAGCCGAGCAGGCTTGCTGCCCTTGTCGTAGATCTCTCGGAGAGATTTCCAATGGTATTCTGTTCACCGCGTAACTCATTGCAGATCAAAAGTTATGGGCACCAGAGCGACGGAGACCTGGTCCTAAGCCCCACGCACTCGGTTTGCGGGCCCACCCTCTACGTGAAGCGAAGTTGTCTTGCCCACGGTGGCATGGGATTCCGTAATATAAAAGTGATGAATTAGGTTGTTGTCCTTTTCGCGGTTGACGACGTACGATCCGGGACGGAAAAACAGCGCAAAAGAAGAAAAGTGTCCCAAAACTGATGAAAATATTCAATTTTGGTCTCCGAAAATAGGCGCAGCCGAGCAGGCTTGATGCCTCCATCGTAGAGCTCTCGGAGAGCTTTCCAACGATATGCTGTGCGCCGCGTAACTCTTTACGGATCAATAGTTATGGGCACCGGAGCGACGGAGACCTGGTCCCAAGCCCCACGCCCTCGGTTTGTGGGCCCAGCGTCTACGTGAAGTAAAGTTGTCTTGCCCAAGGTACCGTGGGATTTGGTAAAAGAAATGTGATGGATTAGGTTGTCGTCCTTTTTGCAGCTCACGACGTACGATTCGGGATCGAAAAATAGCGCAAAAGAAGAAAAGTGTCCCGAAACTGATGAAAATGTTCAATTTTGGGCTCTGAAAATAGGCACAACCGAGCAGACTTGCTGTCCACGTCGTATAGCTCTCGGAGAGCTTTCCAACGGTATGCTATGCGCCGCATAAATCTTTACGGATCAAAAGTTATGGGCACCAGAGCAACGGAGACCTGGTCCCATGCCCCACGGCCTCGGTTTGCAGGCCCAATGTCTACATGAAGTGAAGTTGTCTTGCCCAAGGTGACGTGGGATTCGGTAATAGAAATGTGATGGATTAGGTTGTCGTCCTTTTCACGGCTCACGACGTACGATCCGGGACTAAAAAATAGTGCAAAAGAAGAAAAGTGTCCCAAAACTAATGAAAATGTTCGATTTTGGTATCCAAAAGCAGGCACAACTGAGCAGGCTTGTTGCCCCCATCGTAGAGCTCTCGGAGAGCTTTCCAACGGTATGTTGTGCACCGCGTAACTCTTTACGGATCAAAAGTTATGGGCACTGGAGCGACGAAGACCTAGTCCCAAGCCCCACGCTCTCGGTTTGCGGGCCCAGCCTCTGCGTGAAGCGAAGTTGTCTTGTCCAAGTTGCCTTGGGATTCGGTAATAGAAATTTGATGGATTAGGTTGTCGTCCTTTTCGCGGCTCACGACGTACGATCCGGGACAAAAAAACAGAGCAAAAGTAGAAAGGTGTCCTGAAACTGATGAAAACATTCGATTTTGGGCTCTGAAAATAGGCGCAACCGAGTAAGCTTGTTGCCCCCGTCGTAGAGCTCTCGGAGAGATTTCCAACGGTATGTTGTTTGTAAGGCCCGACCCCGAATAACGTGTCCTACCTCAATTTACGTGCCTTAGACCTAGAATTATATGACCGACCTTAGATTACGTGTCCTATCTTGGTTTTCGTGCATACCTCGTCATACGTGCCATGACCTTGATTTACATGCAAGACCTCGATTTTTGTGTCTCTTCGTTTTGTGTGCATTAACCTTGAATTGCATGCCTTAACCTAGGTTTAAGAGTCGTGTCTTGAATTACGTGCATTGCATTGAATTACGTGCCTTATTTTTGTTTACGTGCATTCACCTAGGGTTGCATGCATTGCATTGAAATCCGTGCATTTACCTCGAAGTATGTGCCTTGGTCTTAAAGTACGTGCCATACCTCGTAGTTCGTGTCTATCTCGTAGTTCGTGCCCTAGACCCTAGGAAAACGTGCCTACACGCTAATCAAGAAAGCATCCTACACGAAGCACTAGACTATAGAATAATCCTACAAACTCTACTAACTATATTCTAATCCTAAGTCAATGTACTAAAAGACGAAACGCTAAACACTAGACATTCTTTATTCCTTATTCTTTATTCTTTTGCAAAATCCATGCTCCTCAAAATTCTACACTTATTATAACTTATAATACCACAATTTGAATCTGAAATTTCAGATTTCTAAGCACCTTGGTCGGCCAAACCAAGGCCTTGTAGCATGCTTTGCAATTTCAAAATCAAACCTAGACAAGCTATGACACCAACACATAAAATAATGCATAAAAAAACTCCTAAATATCCTACCCAAAGCCACCATTCTCGGCCTTTGCAATGCGATGCCAAAAAAACAATTCAAACATGCTTAATAGATGACACAAATTCAGAATTTTAGTAGCTCAAGGGTGACCACATACACAAACACATCATTTCTTTCTCTAAAACTCTCATTCTCTCTCCTTCTCTCTCATTTTCGACCATGGCTTCTCTTGAGCTTCCAAGACCTCAAGCTCACTCTCAAGATCTCTCCCAAGCTCGGCCATGGCAGCCCAAGCAAGCAAGAAGCAAGAAAGAAGCTCCATTGGTGCATCTTCAAGAGTTTTGAACATCATTTGTTGTCAATAGGCTAAGGTGAGGGTTAATCTTTTTTAAAAGCTTTCAAAATCCACATACATGCCTTCATATGTCTATTTTTACCTCTGTACTTGTGATATATATGTGTACATGAACTTTTGTAGACATGCATGGCAAGATATTTGGCTAGAATTTGAAGATAGGTGAAATTGCGTAAATGGTAGTTTTCTGACTAGTTGGAACGAAGTGAATTTGACCAGGTAAATGATGTTGAAAATGCGTGAAAATTGGTAGGTGACTAGTTTTTCCAGTTCTGGGCATTTTTCATAGAAATAGTTCAAGGCCAATTTTGACGCTAAGGTCTCCAAAATGGCAAGACATCGAACGGTGTCTAAATCTGGAAAATCTGGAAAATGAAGCAGGTTTTTGGCAGTTCACTGTCCTCGTAGAACGAACCAGTTTTGACTTAGTAAATGATATCTAAAATGCATAAAATTTGGTAGGATGCTATATTTTTCAGTTCGGGACATTTCTGTCAGAAATAGACTAAAGCTAATTCTGACCCTAAGACCCTCAAAATTAGAAAACATCGTAATGTGTCTAAAACTGGACAGTCTTGCATAGTCTCACGGTTTTGGCCATAACTCCTAGGTCTGAACTCCAAATGAGGTGAGGTTTGTTTCTGGATTTAAATCACTCCTTAATATTTAATTTGACTTTTTTCTCACTGGAATTGGAGATTGTTTGCTTCTCCAAATGATTGTGGAAAAACAGACCATTGCAGTGGGATTTGGTTTAGTGATATGCTTTGAAAAATGTTGTAACTTCTCTTGTGGTAGTGAATGCTTGGGATTGTGGCACTTGGATGTTGTGTGGACTGTTTTGGATGCTTGAGGATGTTTTAATTAATCAATGCATGGCTTGGGTTTAATTACTTGTCAACTTGTGGCTTAATTGCACGTGTAAGCATGAAATGAAACCCTATCGACTATGAAAACTCGCTAAGCGATGATCCTATGGTTATTGTGTTTTATTGTGTGATTAGTGGGCTGCCTAATAAATGTTAAGTATATTTGAAATGGTTTAAGAATTGCTTATGGTGATTAGCAAACGAACCAACCCCGAGCACGGCCTAGCAAACCCTAATGCCCCCGTAGGTTCCCGAGTCATAAACCATCTTTTTGTGAATTATGAATGATATTGAGGAAGGTTAATAGGCTGCCCGTATAAGTCCTTATAGCCCTAAATGTGACTCCCGATGATTACATGTTGATAAGGAGACTTTGCTTGCACCCGGTCTAAAGTAAACTTCGTTGCATGCTTGTATAATCTTATTTCTTGATTGCGTGAACCCTGAAATGAGTTATATGGCTTGATTCACATGTGTTACATGGCTGTCCGCTTAACATTCACATCACTTCATGTGCCTTACAAGTGAAATTACCTGTCATAGCATGCCTTGTGTGTTTACTTGTCAACGTGCGATCTTATAACTGCTCGGAGGCAATCTACTTTGTTGTCCTCCTAATGTGATATGTTAAATGTTATAAATGTGCATTGCATACAAGGTTGCAACCCTTCATTGTGGCATGGTAGCGTTTCACGCACGCTGGGCAGCATCGGGCTTGCCGGTGCTACCGTGACTACCATGGTCCAATTCCCTCTCTCGCTTGGCATTCCACCCTTAGAGAGTTGGGTCGTAGGTTTTTGGGGTACATCTAGAGTACACCCAAATGGGAGCGATAAGTGGATTATTGAAGTCGGCCGCAACAATCGTATCAAAATTGATATTGAGAGCAAATGCGCGTCGTATCCTTGAAATGATTGGTAATTGTATCTGTTGCTCAATTTGATTCTTATACTTTGCGTACCTTATTACTTGTAGTACATGACATGTTTTCAAAAGGGGTTTTTTCATAAGTATAACTGGAAAAGAGTTTCAAAACGTATTTCTCGTTCCCCCTTGCTGAGTTCATAAGGACTCACCCTCTTTTATCATCACAGGTGAAGAAGATCAGGAACAGGTACCCGAGGATAACGTGCCTATTGATGACTCCTTGGAATGATTGCTTTCCCTACGTGCCTTACTTAACTTAACTACGTGCCTAACGTTAAGTGTTAAATCACAACAAATGGTTAAGTATGTGAATTGATGTAAAGGAATTAGGTCATACCCTAGTCTAGCCTCTATAGGTCGGGTTGGGGTGTGACTAGGAATTAAGTCATACCCTAGTCTAGTCTAACCGAAGAGCTTTCCAACGGTATGCTGTGCGCCGCGTAACTCCTTACGGATCAAAAGTTATGGGCACCGGAGCAACGGAGACCTGGTCCCAAGCACTAAGCCCTCAATTTGTGGGCCCAATGTCTATGTGAAGTGAAGTTGTCTTGCCCAAGGTGCCGTGGAATTCGGTAATAGAAATGTGATGGATTAGGTTGTCGTCCTTTTCGAGGCTCACAACGTACGATCCGGGACGGAAAAACAGCACAAAAGAAGAAAAGTATCCCAAAAGTGATGAAAACGTTCAATTTTGGCTCCAAAAATAGGCGCAACTGAGTAGGCTTGCTGCCTCTGTCGTACAGCTCTCGGAGAGCTTTCCAACGATATGCTGTGCGCCGCGTAACTCTTTACGGATCAAAAGAAATGGGCACCGGAGTGACCGAGACCTGGTCCTAAGCCCCACGCCCTAGGTTTGCAGGACCAGCCTCTACGTGAAGCGAAGTTGTCTTGCCCAAGGTGTCATGGGCTTCGGTAATAGAAATGTGATGGATTAGGTTGTCATCCTTTTCGCGGCTCACGACGTACGATCCGGGACGAAAAAACAGCGCAAATGAAGAAAAGTGTCCCAAAACTGATGAAAATGTTCGATTTTGGGCTCTAAAAATAGGCACAGCCGAGTAGCCTTGCTACCCCCGTCGTAGAGCTCTCGATTAGCTTTCCAACAGTATGCTGTGCGCCGCATAACTCCTTACGAATCAAAAGTTATGGACACTGGAGCGACGGAGACCTAGTACCAAGCCCCACGCCCTCGGTTTGCGAGCCCAACCTCTACCTAAAGCGAAGTTGTCTTGCCTAAGGTGCCTTGGGATTCGGTAATAGAAATGTGATGGATTAGGTTGTCGTCCTTTTCGCAGCTCACGACGTATGATCCGGGACAGAAAACAGCGTAAAAGAAGAAAAGCATCCCGAAACTGATGAAAACGTTCGATTTTAAACTCCAAAAACAGGCTTAGCCGAGCAGGCTTTCTGTCCCTTTCGTAGAGCTCTCGGAGAGCTTTCCAACGGTATGCTGTGCACCGCGTAACTCCTTACGGATCAAAAGTTATGGGCACCGAAGCGACGGATACCTGGTCACAAGCTCCACACCCTCGTTTTAGGGCCCCAGCCTCAACGTGAAGTGAAGTTGTCTTTCCCAAGGTGCCTTGGCATTTGGTAATAGAAATGTGATGGATTAGGTTGTCGTCCTTTTCGCGGCTTACGACGTACGATCTGAGACAGAAAAACAGTGCAAAAGAAGAAAAGTGCCCCGAAACTGATGAAAACGTTCAATTTTAGGCTCCGAAAATAGGTGCAGCTCAGCAAACTTGCTACCCCCGTCGTAGAGCTCTCAGAGAGCTTTACAACAGTATGATGTACGCCCCGTACCTCCTTACGGATCAAAAGTTATGGGCACCGGAGCGACGGAGAACTGGTCTCAAGCCCCACGCCCTCAGTTTGTGGGACGAGCCGCTACGTGAAGCGAGGTTGTCTTGCCCAAGGTGCCATAGGATTCGATAATTGAAATGTGAGGGATTTGGCTGTCATTTTTTTTGCGACTCACGACGTACAATCCGAGGCGGAAAAATAGCGCAAAAGTAGAATAGTGTCCCGAAACTGATGAAAATGTTCCATTTTGGGCTAAAAAAATAGGCGCAGCCGAGCAGACTTGCTACCCCTGTCGTAGAGCTCTCGGAGAGCTTTCCAACGGTATGCTGTGCGCTGCGTAACTCTTTACGGATCAAAAGTTGTGGGTACCAGAGCGACAGAGACCTGGTCCCAAACCCCACGCCCTTGGTTTGCGGGCCCAATGTCTACGTGAAGTGAAGTTGTCTTGCACAAGGTGCCATGGGTTTCAGTAATAGAAATGTGATGGATTAAGTTATCGTCCTTTTCGCGGCTCACGACAAACGATCCGGGTCGGAAAAACAGCGCAAAAGAAGAAAAGTGTCCCAAAACTGATGAAAACATTCAATTTTGGGCTCCGAAAACAGGCGCAGCCTAGTAGGCTTGCTGCCCCTGTCGTAGAGCTCTCGGAGAGCTATCCAACGGTATGTTGTGCACCGCGTAACTCCTTACGGATCAAAATTATGGGCACCGGAGCGACGAAGACAGGGTCCCAAGCCCCACGCCCTCGTTTTGCGGGGCCAGCCTTTACGTGAAGCGAAGTTGTCTTGCCCAAGGTGCCTTGGGATTTAGTAATATAAATGTGATGGATTAGGTTGTCGTCCTTTTCGCGGCTTACGACGTACGATCCGGGACGAAAAAACAGCACAAAAGAAGAAAAGTATCCCGAAACTGATGAAAATGTTCAATTTTGGGCTCTTAAAAAAGGCACAGCTGAGCATACTTGCTACCCCCGTCGTAGAGCTCTCAGAGAGCTTTCAAATGGTATGGTGTGCGCCACATAACTCCTTACGGATCAAAAGTTATGGGCACCGGAGTGACGTAGACCTTGCCCCAAGCCCCACGCCCTCGGTTTGCGGGCCCAGCCTCTATGTGAAGCGAAGTTGTCTTGCCCAAGGTGCCTTGGGATTCAGTAATAGAAATGTGATGGATTAGGTTGTCTTCCTTTTCGCGGCTCACGACGTACGATCCGGGACGGAAAAATAGAACAAAAGAAGAAAAGTGTCTCGAAACTGATGAAAACATTCGATTTTGGGCTCTGCAAATAGGCGCGGCTGTCACACCCCAACCCGGCCTATAAGGTTTGATTAGGGTGTGACCTAAACGTTCAAGACATGTCACATGCTTAACCGTTTATGAAGATTTAACACTTATCATTTTAGTCTAAACTCCAAGTTTTTCCGGAAAACCGGCAGCATAACGGCTTTAATTGGGCTCTTTGGTTTGGCCTAATTCTCTAAACGCCTCAAAGTTTACTATCTCAATTTCATTTCCAACTAAGATTACTATTTAACATCAATTGAAATGCCTATTGGTTATCTCGATGTCTCGTTTGATTTATAACCTAGCATGACACTATGTCTCGTTTGTTTGTTTATCTTCGTTACAAAAGTACCTGTTGATCTTAGCTTAATAGCGAGCACCTGTTTAAGATTGGATAGGTTCATTTACTTAGTCCTTAACTAATACGTCATAACCTATGATAGGTACTAGCGGTAATAATAGCAAAATGATCATAGTAGTGTCTAGTGTCTGTCTAGCAATATCAGTACAAACCAAAATTAGACCCCAAATTACAACGGGGGTCTTTACATTACAACATCGAGCAACATAAAGGAAATAGTCTTCAAGTAGCATAAAGTTCACAAGTAGCCATATTCAAGCAAAGCAAACAATGACAGACAATCACTCCAGGGGTTCATCGTTAGGCACACCGTCCTCGGGGACCTGTACCTGTTCTTCTTCACCTGTGATGAAAAAGAGGGTGAGTCCTTATGAACTCACCGAAGGGGAAAACGAGAAATACGTTTTGAAACTCATTTTCCGGTTCAATTATGAAACTCTTTTTGAAAACATGTCATGTATTGCAAATAATAAGGTACACATTATATGAAACAAATCGAGTAACAGATACATTTACCAATCATTTCAAGGATACGGTGAGCAGTTGCTTTCAATTTCAATTTCGATATAATTGTTGCGGCCTACTTCAATAATCCACTTATCACTCCCAATTGGGTGTACTCCGGATGTACCCCGAAACCTACGACCCAACTCTCCGAGGGTAGAATGCCAAGCGAGAGAGGGAATTGGACCATGGTAGTCACAGTAGCACCGGCAAGCCCTATGCCACCTGGTGTGCGTGAAACACTACCATGCCACACTGAAAGGTTGCAACCTCGTATGCAATACACATTTATAACATTTAACATATCACATTAGGAGGACAACAAAGTAGGTCGCCTCCGAGCAGTTATAAGATCGCACGTTGTCAAGTAATCAAACAAGGCACGATAAGACAAGTAATTTCACTTGAAGGGCATATAGAGCCATATGAACATTAAACGGGCAGCCATGTAACATATGCAAGTCAAGTCATATAGCTCATTTCGAAGTCCATGTAATCAAGTGATACGATTATTCAACATGCAACAACATCTACGTGGGTTCAGTTGCAAGAAAAGCTTATTTGACAACATGCAATGGTCAAAATCACATTTGAAGTTATAAGACATTTACGGGCAGCCCACTAAGCATATAATTTCCACACAACATCCAAATGATCAACACTTAGCAGAACCACCTAGTCATTAGGGTTTCCATTTCGTGTATATTCATGCAATTTGAGCCTCAACCCAATTCAAAGTCAATCTCAAAATCATTCTCAAGTCATGCATCATTCAATTCAAACATCCTCAAGTACTCAAAAGAGTCCACACAACATCCCAACTTCACATTTCCATACAATTAGTACCACAAGAGAGGTTACAACAATTTTCCAAGCATGTAGCTAAGTGAAACCTTTTCTGCAATAGGCTGTTTTCCCACAATCAATAGGATAATCAAACAATCTCCAAATTCAGTGAATAAGATGTCAAATTAAATCTTAAGAAGTTAACTAAAATCAAAAACAAACCTTGCATCAATTGGAGTTCGGAATCATTAGTTATAGCCGAAACAGTGAGATAGCACAAAACTGTCCAGATTTGCACACTTTTCAGAATTTGACGTTTTTGAGGTCCTTAGGGTCAGTTTTAGCCTTGGTCCATTTCTGAAAAAATTGTCCTGAACTGAAAAATATAGCAGCACACCAAATTTCATGTATTTTGGACGTCATTTACTATGTCAAATATGGTTCGTTCCACAAGGTCAGTGTATCTGCCAAAACCTGCTTCATTTTTCCCAGGTTTCCAGATTTGGACACATTTTAAAGATTTGCCATTTTGAGGACCTTAGAATCAAAATTAGCTTCGGCCTATTTATGCAAAAAAATGTTCAAAACTGTCCAAACTAGTCACCTACCAATTTTCAAGCATTTTAAACATAATTTGCCTAGATAAACTTACCTCGAAACAGACTGGTTAGAGAGCTGTCAACAATCCGAATTCACCTATCACCACTTTCAAGCCAAGATCTTGCCATGCATGGTTGTTTAAGCTCATGAACGAACACATAACTCAAGTACATAAGCAAAGACATACATTTATGAGCATGCATGGGAATTTTTGAATGAATTTCAAAAGGTTTTAGCTCTCACCTTAGCAATCAACCAAAAGATGCTCAAAAACCTTGTTGAAGCTCAAATCTTCTCTTTTCCTTTGCCTAGCCAAAATCCCAACTAGCTTTTCTCTATTTTTTCCTAGCTTAGTGATCAGCACATGCATGAGATTAGAACACGAAGAAAATAAATGGATGCCAAGAAACTTACCTAGGCCGAATAGAGTCTTCAATGCACATGCATGTGTGATTTTCACTTCCTAGCTAGCTCGGTTGAGGTCCTTTGCTTGTGGCTTACTTGGTTTAGCTATGGTGTGAAGAAGATAGGCTATGGAGGTAGAGAACTCATCCAAGGCTGAGAATGAGAGCGGAAAATTGAGAGAGAAGTGAGAGAAGTTGAAGGAAATGAGAGAATATGACAAAAGTGATGGCTTTGCAATTTCTTTGAGGAGCATGTCGGCATTGGGCAGTCCAATTTCAGCATTTTGTGTCTTCAATGTGCAATTTGAAATTCCTAGGATGGGCAAGAGTGATGTGGCCGAAAATGGTGTGCAAATGGTAGGGTTTTTGAGCAATTTTTTAAGCATTTGTGTAATAAAATGTCTAAGCATGCATGGTTAATTATAAAATTGTTCAAACCTTGTGCAAAAACCATGGTATGGTCGGCCAAGCTAGCTCCAAATCTGAATTTTTTGTCAACTTTTGATCATTAATTAATTGTGTCTTGAAAGTGCAAAAAGAATAAGGAATAAAGAATGAGAATGTCTAGCTTTTGGTGCTATTTTGTCTTCTAGTGAGTTGAATTAGGATTATTATATTGATAGTGGATTTTGTAGGATTGTTTAATAGTCTAGTGCTCCGTGAAATATGCTTTCTTGATTAGCGTGAAGGCACGCTTTCCTAGGTCTAGGGCACGCACTACAAGGTAGGACACGAACTACGAGATGAACGCACATTTTTCAAGTAACTGCACGCAACCCTAAACGAACGCACGTACTTCAATGCATGACACATAAAATGAACACAGTTCTTAAACCTAGGTTAAAGCACGCAGTTCAAGTTTAATGCACACGAAACGAAGAGACACACGCAAATCGAGGTCTCGCACGTAAATTAAGGTCATGGCACGTTTATCTAGGTATCACACGTATATTGAAGATTAGGGCACATAATTCTAGGGCAAGGCACGTATGACAAGGTATGCATGAAAACCAAGACATGACACGTAATCCAAGGTCGGTCATATAATTCTGGGTCTATGGCACGCAAATTGAGGTATGACAAGTTATTCGGGGTTGGGCCTCACAGCGGCCGAGCAGGCTTGCTGCCTACGTCGTAGAGCTCTCGAAGAGCTTTCAGACGGTATATTGTGGGCTGCGTAACTCTTTACAGATCAAAAGTTATGGGCACCGGAGCGACGGAGACCTGGTCCCAAGCACCAAGCCCTCGGTTTGCGGGCCCAGCGTCTACGTGAAGTGAAGTTGTCTTGCCCAAGGTGCTGTGGGATTCGGTAATAGAAATGTGATGGATTAGGTTGTCGTCCTTTTCGCGGCTCACGACGTACGACCGAGGACGGAAAAACAGTGCAAAAGAAGAAAAATATCCCGAAACTGATAAAAACGTTCGATTTTGGGCTCCGAAAATAGGCGCAGATCTACAGGCTTGCTGCCACCGTCGTAGAGATCTCGGTGAGCTTTCCAACGGTATGCTGTGCGCCACGTAACTCTTTACAAATCAAAAGTTATGGGCACCGGAGTGACCGAGACCTTGTCCCAAGCTCCATGCCCTCGGTTTGCGGGCCCAGCATCTACGTGAAGCGAAGTTTTCTTGCCCAAGGTGCCACATGATTCGTTAATAGAAATGTGATGGATTAGGTTGTCGTCCTTTTCGCGGCTCACGACGTACGATCCGGGACGAAAAAATAGTGCAAATGAAGAAAAGTGTCCAGAAACTGATGAAAACATTCGATTTTGGGCTCTAAAAATAGGTGCAGTAGAGTAGGCTTGCTGCCCCCGTCGTAGAGCTCTCGGTTAGCTTTCCAACGGTATGCTGTGCGCCGCGTAACTCCTTACGGATCAAAAGTTATAGGCACTAGAGCGACGGAGACCTGGTACCAAGCCCCACGCCCTCGGTTTGCGAGCCCAGCCTCCACCTAAAGCGAAGTTGTCTTGCCTAAGGTGCCAAGGATTCTGTAATAGAAATATGATGGATTAGGTTGTCGTCCTTTTCGCAACTCACGACGAATGATCCGGGATGAAAAAACAGCGCAAAAGAAGAAAAATATCCCGAAACTGATGAAATCGTTCGATTTTGGGCTCCAAAAATAGGCTCAGCCGAGCAGGCTTTTTGCCCCCTTCGTAGAGCTCTCGGAGAGCTTTCCAACGGTACACTATGCACCGCGTAACTCGTAACGAATCAAAAGTTATGGGCTCCGTAGCGACGGATACTTGGTCACAAGCTCTACGCCCTCGGTTTAGGGGCCCAGCCTCAATGTGAAGTGAAGTTGTCTTTCCCAAGGTGCCTGGGCAGTCAGTAATAGAAATGTGATGGATTAGGTTGTCGTCCTTTACACGGCTTATGACGTACGATCTGGGAAGGAAAAACAGCACAAAAGAAGAAAAGTATCCCGAAACTGATGGAAAAGTTAGATTTTGGGCTTCGAAAATAGGCGTAGCTGAGCAGACTTTCTGCCGCTGTCGTAGAGCTCTCGAAGATCTTTTCAACAGTATGGTGTGCGTCGCGTAAGTCCTTACGGATCAAAATTTATGGGCTCCGTAGCGACGGATACTTGGTCACAAGCTCTACGCCCTCGGTTTAGGGGCCCAGCCTCAATGTGAAGTGAAGTTGTCTTGCCAAAGGTGCCATGGGATTTGGTAATAGAAATGTGATGGATTAGGTTGTGGTCCTTTTGGCGGCTCACTACCTACTATCCGAGACGGAAAAACAGCGCAAATGAAGAAAAGTATCCCGAAACTGATGAAAAGGTTCAATTTTTGGCTTTGAAAATAGGGGCAGCCGAGTTGGCTTGCTGCCCCCATTGTAGAGCTCTCGGTGAGCTTTCCAACGGTATGTTGTACGCCGCGTAACTCGTTACGGATCATAAGTTATGGGTACCGGAGCGACGGATACCTGGTCACAATCTCCACACCCTCGTTTTAGGGGCCCAGCCTTAACGTGAAGTGAAGTTGTCTTTCCCAAGGTGCCTTGGTATTCGGTAATAAAAATGTGATAGATTAGGTTGTCGTCCTTTTCGCGGCTTACGGCGTTTGATCTGGGAAGGAAAAACAGCGCAATAGAAGAAAAGTATCCAGAAACTGATGAAAACGTTAGATTTTGGGCTCTGAAAGCAGGCATAGCTAAGCTTTCTTGTGGCCCCCGTTGTAGAGCTCTCGGAGATTTTTCCAACAGTATGATGTACGCCGCGTAACCCCTTACGGATCAAAAGTTATGGGCACCGGAACGACGGAGACCTGGTCCCAAACCCTACACCCTCAGTTTGTGGGCCGAGCCTTTACGTGAAGTGAAGTTGTCTTGCCCATGGTGCCATGGGATTCGGTAAGATAAATTTGATGCATTAGGTTTTCCTCCTTTTCGAGGCTCACAACGTACGATCCGGGATGAAAAAACAACGCAAATAAAAAAAAGTATCTCAAAACTGTTGAAAACGTTCGATTTTGGGCTCCGAAAATAGGCGTAGCCAAGAATGCTTGTTTCTTCGTCATAGAGCTCTCGGTGAGCTTTCCAACGGTATGCTATGCGCCGCGTAACTCCTTACGGATCAAAAGTTATAGGCATTAGAGCGACGGAGATCTGGTCCCAAGCCCCACGCCCTCGGTTTGCGAGCCCAGCCTCTACCTAAAGTGAAGTTGTCTTGCCCAAGGTGCCATGTGATTCGGTAATATAAATGTGGTGGATTAGGTTGTCGTTCTTTTCGCGGCTCACGACGTACGATCAGGGACGGAAAAATAGTACAATAGAAGAAAAGTATTCCGAAACAGATGAAAACATTGAATTTTGGGCTAGAAAAATAGGCCCAGCTAAGCAGTCTTGGTACCCCTGTCGTAGAGCTCTCAGAGAGCTTTCCAACGGTATGCTTTGCGCCGCGTAACTCCTTCCGGATCAAAAGTTAAGGGCGCCGGAGCAACGGATACCTAGTCCCAAGCCCCACGCCCTTGATTTGTGGGTCCAGCCTCTTCGTGAAGCGAAGTTGTCTTGCCCAAGATGCCGTGGGATTCGTTATAGAAATGTGATGGATTAGGTTGTCATCCTTTTTGCTGCTCATGACGTACGATCTGGGACGGAAAAACAGCGCAAAAGAAGAAAAGTATCTCGAACCTGATGAAAATGTTCGATTTTGTTCTCCGAAAATAGGCGCAGCCGAGCAGACTTACTACCTTTGTCGTAGAGCTCTCGGAGAGCTTTCTATGGGTATGTTGTGCGTCACGTAACTCTTTACGAATCAAAAGTTATGGGCACTGGAGCGACGGAGACCTGGTCCCAAGCCCGACGCCCTCAGTTTGTAGGCCCAGCCTCTACGTGAAGCGAAGTTGTGTTGCCCAAGGTGCCGTGGGATTCGGTAATGAAAATGTGATGGATTAGGTTGTCATCCTTTTCGCGGCTTATGACATACGATCAAGGACGGAAAAACTATACAAATGAATAAAAGTGTCCCGAAACGGATGAAATGTTTGATTTTGGGCTCCGAAAATAGGGGCAGCTGACTAGGCTGCTGCCCCCATCGTAGAGCAGTCGGTGAGCTTTCCAACTGTATGCTGTGCGATGCGTAACTTCTTATGGATCAAAAGTTATGGGCACTGGAGCGACGGAGACCTGGTACCAAGCCACACGCTCTCGGTTTGAGAGCCCAGCCTATACCTAAAGGGAAGTTGTCTTGCCCAAGGTGCCTTGGGATTCGGTAATAGAAATGTGATGAATTAGGTTGTCGTTCTTTTCGCAGCTCACGACGTATGATCTGTGACGAAAAAATAGCGCAAAAGAAGAAAAGTGTCCCAAAATAGATGAAAACGTTCGATTTTGTGCTCCAAAAAAAGCGCAGCCAAGCAAGCTTTCTGCCCAGTTCGTAGAGCTCTCGGAGAGCTTTTCAACGGTATGCTGTGCGCCGCGTAACTCCTTACGGATCAAAAGTTATGGACATCGGAGCGACGGATACCTGGTCACAAGCTCCACGCCCTCATTTTTGGGGCCCAACCTCTACGTGAAGTGAAATTGTCTTTCCCAAGATGCCTTGGCATTCGGTAATAGAAATGTGATGGATTAGGTTGTCGTCCTTTTCGTGGCTTACGACATACGATCTGGGACGAAAAAATAGCGCAAAAGAAGAAAAGTATCCCTAAACTGATGAAAACATTTGATTTTGGGCCCCGAAAATAGGCGCAGCTAAGAACACTTGCTGCCCCCGTCTTAGAGCTCTCGGAGAGCTTTCCAACAGTATGATGTGCACCGCGTAACCCCTTACGGATCAAAAGTTATGAGCATCGTAGCGATAAAGACCTAGTCCCAAGCCCCACGCCTTCGGTTCGCGGGCCCAGCCTCTACGTGAAGTGAAGTTCTTTTGCCCAAGGTGCCTTGGGATTCGGTAATAGAAATGTGATGGATTAGGTTGTTGTCCTTTTCGTGGCTTATGACGTACGATCCTGGACGAAAAAACAGCGCAAAAGAAGAAAAGTGTCCTAAAACTGATGAATACGTTCGATTTTGGGCTCTGAAAACAGGCGCAGCCGAGCATACTTGCCGCCCCCATCGTAGAGCTCTAGGAGAGCATTCGAATGGTATGGTGTGCGCCACGTAACTCCTTACGGATCAAGAGTAATTGGCACCGGAGTGACGTAGACCTTGCCCCAAGCCCTACACCCTCGGTTTGTGGGCCTAGCCTCTACGTGAAGTGATGTTGTCTTGCCCAATGTGCCTTGGAATTCGGTAAAAGAAATGTGATGGATTAGGTTGTCGTCCTTTTCGTAGCTCCCGACATACGATCCGGGACGAAAAAATAGCATAAAAGAAGAAAAGTGTCCCAAAACTGATGAAAATGTTTGCTTTTGGGCTCAGAAAATAGGTGCAGCAGAGCAGGATTACTATTCCTCTGGTAAAGCTCTCAAAGAGCTTTCCAACGGTATGATGTGCGCCGCATAACTCTTTACAGATCAAAATTAATGGGCACTGGAGCGATGAAGACCTGGTCACAGGCCCCACACCCTCGGTTTGCGGGCCCAGCCTCTACGCGAAGTGAAGTTGTCTTGCCCAAGGTGCCATAGGATTCCGTAATAGAAATGTGATGGATTAGGTTGTCGTCCTTTTTGCGTCTCACGATGTACGATCCAGGACGAAAAAATAATGCAAAAGAAGAAAATTATCCCAAAATTAATGAAAACTTTCTATTTTGGGCTCCAAAAATAGGCGTAGCTGAGCAGGCTTGCTTCCCCTGTCGTAGAGCTCTCAGGGAGCTTTCCAACGGTATGCTGTGCACCGCGTAACTCCTTACGGATCAAAAGTTATGGGCATCGGAGTGACCGAGACATGGTCCCAAGCCCCACGCCCTCCGTTTGCGGGCCCAGCCTCTACGTGAAGCGAAGTTGTCTTGCCCAAGGTACCATGGGATTCGGTAATAGAAATGTGATGGATTAGGTTGTCATCCTTTTCGCGGCTCATGACGTACGATCAGGGATAGAAAAACAGTACAAATGAAGAAAAGTGGCTCGAAACTAATGAACACGTTAGGTTTTGGGCCCCAAAAATAGGCGCAGCCGAGTAGGCTTGCTACCCCCGTCCTAGAGCACTCAGTTAGGTTTCCAACGGCATGTTGTGCGCCGCGTAACTCCTTACGGATCAAAAGTTATGGGCACTAGAGCGACGGAGACCTGGTACTAAGCCCCACGCCCTCGGTTTGTGAGCCCAGCCTCTACCTAAAGCGAACTTGTCTTGCCCAAGGTGCCTTGGGATTCGTTAATAGAAATGTGATGGAGTAGGTTGTCGTCCTTTTCGCAGCTCACGACGTATGATCCGGGACAGAAAAATAGTACAAAAGAAGAAAAGTATCCCGAAACTGATGAAAACGTTCAATTTTGGGCTCCAAAAATAGGCTCAGCCGAGCAGGCTTTTGGTCCCATTCGGAGAACTCTCGGAGAGCTTTCCAATGATATGTTGTGTGCAGCATAACTCCTTACGGATCAAAAGTTATGGGTACCGGAGCGACGAATACCTGGTCACAAGCTCCACGCCCTCGTTTTAGGGGCCCAGCCTCAATGTGAAGTGAAGTTGTCTTTCCCAAGGTGCCTTGGCATTCGGTAATATAAATGTGATGGATTAGGTTGTCGTCCTTTTTGCGGCTTACGACGTACGATCTGGGATGGAAAAATCGCGCAGAAGTTGAAAAGTTTCTCGAAATTGATGAAAATGTTTGATTTTGGACTCCAAAATCAGGCACAGCTGAGCAAACTTACTGTCCTCATCGTAGAACTCTCGGAGTGCTTTCCAACAATATCATGTGCATCGTGTAACTCCTTACGGATCAAAAGTTATGGGCACCGGAACGACGGAGACCTGGTCCCAAGCCCCACACCCTCGGTTTGCGGGCTGAGCCCCTAGGTGAAGTGAAGTTGTCTTGCCCAAGGTACCTTGGATTCAGTAATAGAAATGTGATGGATTAAGTTGTCGTCCTTTTCGTGGCTCACGACGTACGATTCGGGGACGGAAAAACAGGGAAAAAGAAGAAAAGTATCCCGAAACTGATGAAAATGTTCAATTTTGGGCTCCAAAAACACGCGCAGCCGAGTGGGCTTGCTGCCCCCTTCGTAGAGCTCTTGGATCGCTTTTCAACGGTATACTGTGTGGCACTTAACTCCTTACGGATCAAAAGTTATGGGCACCGGGGTGACGGATACCTGGTCACAAGCTCCACACCCTTGTTTCAGGGGCCCAGCCTCTACGTGAAGTGAAGTTGTCTTTCCCAAGGTGTCTTGGCATTCGGTAATAAAATTGTGATGGATTAGTTTGTCACCCTTTTCGCGGCTTACGATGTACGATCCGGGATCAAAAAATAGCGCAAAAGAAGAAAAGTGCCCTAAAACTAATGAAAATGTTCAATTTTGGGCTCCAAAAATAGGCGCAGCTGAGGAGGCTTTCTGCCCTCGTCGTAGATCTGTCAGAGAGCTATCCAACGGTATGCTGTGCGCTGCGTAACTCCTTACGGATCAAAAGTTATGGGCACCGAAACGACGGAGACCTAGTCCTAAGCCCTACGCCCTCAGTTTGCGGGCCCAGCCTCTACGTGAAGCGAAGTTGTCTTGACCAAGGTGCCCTGGGATTTGGTAATAGAAATTTTATGGATTAGGTTGTCGTCTTTTTCGCGGCTCACGACGTATGATCCGGGAGAAAAAAATAGAGCAAAAGAAGAAAAGTGGTCCGAAACTGAAGAAAAAGTTCAATTTTGGGCTCCGAAAATAGGTGCAGCCTTGCTGGCTTGCTTCGCCCGTCGTAAAGCTCTCAGAGAACTTTTTAACGGTATGCTGTGCACCACATAACTCCTTACGGATCAAAAGTTATGGGCACAAGAGCGACGGAAACCTAATCCGAAGCCCCATGCCCTCAGTTTGCGGGCCCAGCCTCCACGTGAAGTGAAGTTGTCTTTCCCAAGGTGCCTGGGCAGTCAGTAATAGAAATGTGATGGATTAGGTTGTCGTCCTTTTCGCGGCTCACGACGTACGATCCGGGAAGAAAAAGCAGCGCAAAAGAAGAAAAGTGTCCCAAAACTGATGAAAATGTTCAATTTTGTTATCCGAAAATAGGCACAGTCGACCAGACTTGCTGCCCTCGTCGTAGAGCTCTCGGAGAGCTTTCCAACGGTATGTTGTTTGTTGCATAACTCTTTACGAATCGAAAGTTATGGGCACCGTAGCGACGGAGACCTGGTCCCATGCCCCACGCCCTCGGTTTGCGGGCTCAGCCTCTACGTGAAGCGGAGTTGTGTTGCCCAATATGCCTTGGGATTCAGTAATCAAAATGTGGTGGATTAGGTATTCATCCTTTTCACGGCTCACGACATACGATCTGGGACAGAAAACCAGGGCAAAAGAAGAAAAATGTCCTGAAATTGATGAAAACATTCAATTTTGGGCTCCAAAAACAAGCGCAGCCTAGTAGGCTTGCTATGCTTGTCGTAGAGCTCTCGGAGAGCTATCCAATGGTATGTTGTGCGCCGCGTAACTCCTTACGGATCAAAAGTTATGGGTACCGGAGCGACGGAGACCTGGTTCCAAGCCCCACGCCCTCGGTTTGCAGGCCCAACCTCTATATGAAGCGAAGTTGTCTTGCCCAAGGGGCCTTGGGATTCGGTAATAGAAATGTGATGGATTAGGTTTTTGTCCTTTTCGTGGCTTATGTCGTATGACCCGGGACAGAAAAACAGCGCAAAAGAAGAAAAGGGTCCCGATACTGATAAAAACGTTCGATTTTGGGCTCCGAAAACAAGCGCAGCCAAGCATAGTTGCTGCCCCAGTCGTAGAGCTCTCGGAGAGCTTCCCAACTGAATGGTCTGTGCCACGTAACTCCTTACGGATCAAAAGTTATGGGCACCGGAGTGACAGAGACCTTGTACCAAGCCCTACGCCCTAGGTTTGCGCGCCCAGCCTGAACGTGAAGTGAAGTTGTCTTGCCCAAGGTGCCTTGGGATTCGGTAATAGAAATGTGATGGATTAAGTTGTTGTCCTTTTCGCGGCTCACGACGTATGATCCGGGATGGAAAAATAACACAAAAGAAGAAAAGTATCCTGAAACTGATGAAAACATTCAATTTTGTGCTCCAAAAATAGGCGCAATCGAGCAGACTTTCCGTCTTCTTCGTAGAGCTCTCGGAGTGCTTTCCAACGGTATGCTGTGCGTCGCGTAACTCCTTACGGATCAAAACTTATGGGCACCGGAGTACCGGAGACCTTGTCCTAAGCCCCACGCCCTCGGCTTGCGGGCCCAGCCTCTATGTGAAGCGAAGTTGTCTTGCCCAAGGTGCCTTGGGATTCAGTAATAGATATGTGATGGATTAGGTTGTCGTCCTTTTTGCGGCTCACGACATACGATCCGGGACGAAAAAATAGCTTAAAAGAAGAAAAGTGTCCCGAAACTAATGAAAACGTTCAATTTTGGGTGCCGAAAATAGGCGCAACTGAGTAGGCTTGCTCCCCCCGTCGTAATGCTCCCGAAGAGCTTTCCAACGGTATGCTGTGCGTCGCGTAACTCTTTACGGATCAAAAGTTATGTGCAACGGAGAGACAGAGACCTCGTACCAAGCACCAAGCCCTCAGTTTGCGGGCACAGCGTCTACGTGAAGTGAAGTTGTCTTGCTCAAGGTGCCATGGGATTAGGCAATAGAAATGTGATGGATTAGGTTGTCGTCCTTTTCGCGACTCACAACGTACGATCCGAGACGGAAAACAGCAGCAAAAGAAGAAAAGTGTCCCAAAACTGATGAAAACATTCAATTTTGGCCAACGAAAATAGGTTCAACCGAGCAGGCTTGCTGCCCCCGTCGTAGAGCTCTCGGAGATCTTTCCAATAGTATGGTGTGCGCCGTGTAACACCATACGAATCAAAAGTTATGGGCATCGGAGTGACGGAGACCTTGTCCTAAGCCCCACGCCCTCGGTTTGCGGGCCCAACCTCTACATGAAGCAAAATTGTCTTGCCCACGGTGCCTTGGGATTCGTTAATAGAAATGTGATGGATTAGGTTATCGTTTTTTTCGCGGCTCACGATGTACGATCCAGGACGAAAAAATAGCGCAAAAGAAGAAAAAGTGTCCCAAAAGTAATGAAAATGTTCGATTTTGGGCTCTGAAAATAGGCCCAGCCGAGTACGCTTGCTGCCTCCGTCGCAGAGCTTTCGGAGAGCTTTCCAACGGTATGGTGTGCGCCGCGTAACTCCTTACGGATCAAAAGCTATGGGCACCGGAGTGACGGAGACTTTGTCCCAAGCCCCACGCCCTCGGTTTGCGGGCCCAGCCTCTATGTGAAGCGAAGTTGTCTTGCCCAAGATACCTTGGGATTTGGTAATAGAAATGTGATAGATTAGGTTGTCGTCCTTTTCGCAGCTCACGACGTACGATCCAGGACGGAAAAATAGCACAAAAGAAGAAAAGAATCCCGAAATTGATCAAAATGTTCGATTTTGGGCTCTGAACATAGGCGCAGCCGAGCAGGCTTGTTGCCCCCGTCGTAGAGCTCTTGAACAGCTTTCCAACGGTATGCTATGTGCCGCGTAACTCTTTACGGATCAAAAGTTATGGGTACCAGAGCGACGGACACCTGGTCCCAAGCACCACGCCCTCGGTTTGTGGGCCCAGCGTCTACGTGAAGTGAAGTTGTCTTGCCCAAGGTGCCGTGGGATTCGGTAATAGAAATGTGATGGATTAGGTTGTCGTCCTTTTCGTGGCTCATGACGTACTATCCGGGATGAAAAAATAGCGCAAAAGAATAAAAGTATCCCAAAACTGATGAAATCATTTGATTTTGGGCTCCGAATATAGGCCCAGCTGAGCAGGCTTGCTGCCCCTGTCGTAGAGCTCTCGGAGAGCTTTCCAACGGTATGCTGTGCGTCGCGTAACTCTTTACGGATCAAAAGTTATGGGCACCGGAGTGACCAAGACCTGATCCCAAGCCGCATGCCCTCGGTTTGCGGGCCCAGCCTCTACGAGAAGCGAAGTTACCTTGCCCAAGGTGCCATGGGATTCGGTAATAGAAATGTGATGGATTAGGTTGTCGTCCTTTTCGCGGCTCACGATATACGATCCAGGACGAAAAAAAAGCGCAAATGAAGAAAATTGTCCCGAAACTGTTGAAAACGTTCAATTTTAGGCTCTGAAAATAGGCCTAGCCGAGTACGCTTGCTTCCCCCGTCGTGGAGCTCTCAGATAGCTTTCCAACGGTATGGTGTGCGCCGCATAACTCCTTACGGATCAAAAGTTATGGGCACCGGAGTGACGGAGACCTTGTCCCAAGCCCCACTCCCTCGGTTTACGGGCCCAGCTTCTACGTGAAGCGATGTTGTCTTGCCCCAAGTGCCTTGGTATTCGGTAATAGAAATGTGATGGATTAGGTTGTCGTCCTTTTCGCGGCTTACGACGTACGATCTGGGACGGAAAAATAGCGCAAAAGAAGAAAAGTATCCCGAAACTGATGAAAATTTTCAATTTTGGGCACCGAAAACAGACGCAGCTGAGCAGACTTGCTGCCCCCGTTGTAGAGCTCTCGGAGAGCTTTCCAACAGTATGATGTGCGCTGCGTAACTCCTTTTCGATCAAAAGTTATGTGCACCAGAGCGACGGAGACCTGGTCCAAAACCCCACGCCCTCGGTTTGCTTGCCCAACCTCTACGTGAAGCGTAGTTGTGTTGCCCAAGGTGCCATGGGATTCGGTAATCGAAATGTGATGGATTAGGTTGTCAACCTTTTCGCGGCTCACGACATACGATCCGGGACCCAAAAATAGCGCAAAAGAAGAAAAGTGTCACAAAACTGATGAAAACGTTCGATTTTGGGCTCCGAAAACTGGCACAGCCGAGTAAGCGTGCTGCCCCTGTCGTAGAGCTCTCAGAGAGCTATCCAACGGTATGCTATGCGCCGCGTAACTCCTTACGGATCAAAACTTATGGGCACCAGAGCGACAAAAACCGGGTCCCTAGCCCCACACCCTCTGTTTGCCGGCCAAGCCTCTATGTGAAACGAAGTTTACTTGCCCTAGGTGCCTTGGGATTCGGAAATAGAAATGTGATGGATTAGGTTGTCGTCCTTTTCGCGGCTTACGACGTACGATCCGAAACGGAAAAACAACATAAAAGAAAAAAATTGTCCCAAAACTGATGAAAACGTTCGATTTTGGGCTCCCAAAACTGGCACAACAGAGCATACTTGCTGCCCCCGTCGTAGAGTTCTCAGAGAGCTTTCCAACGGTATGGTGTGCGCCACGTAACTCCTTACGGATCAAAAGTTATGGGCACCGGTGTGACGGAGACCTTGTCCCAAGCCCAACGCCCTCGGTTTGCGCGCCCGGCCTCTATGTGAAACAAAGTTTACTTGCCCAAGGTGCCTTGGGATTCAGAAATAGAAATGTGATGGATTAGGTTGTCGTCCTTTTCGCAACTCACGACGTACGATCCGGGACGGAAAAATAGCACAAAAGAAGAAAAGTGTCCCGAAACTGATGAAAATATTCCATTTTGGTCTCCAAAAATAGGCGCAGCCTAGCAGGCTTGTTGCCCCCGTAGTAGAGCTCTCGAAGCGCTTTCCAACTGTATGTTGTGCATCGCGTAACTCTTTACGAATCAAAAGTTATGGGCACCGGAGCGACAGAGACCTGGTCCCAAGCACCAAGCCCTCGGTTTGCGGGCCCAGCATCTACGTGTAAGTGAAGTTGTCTTGCCCAAGGGGCCGTGGGATTCGGTAATAGAAATGTAATGAATTAGGTTGTCGTCCTTTTCGCGGCTCACGACGTACGATCCGGGACGGAAAAACAGCGCAAAAGAATAAAAGTATCCTGAAACTGATGAAAGTGTTCAATTTTGGACTCCAAAAATAGGCGCAGTTGAGTAGGCTTGCTGCCTCCGTCGTAGAACTCTCGGAGAGCTTTCCAATGGTATAATGTGCGCCGCGTAACTCTTTACAGATCAAAAGTTATGGTCACCGGAGTGACCAAGACCTGGTAACAAGCCCCATGCTCTCAGTTTGCCGGCCCAGCCTTGACGTGAAGCAAAGTTGTCTTGCCCAAGGTGCCATGGGATTTGGTAATAGAAATGTGATGGATTAGGTTGTCGTCCTTTTCGCTGCTCACGACGTACGATCCGGGACAGAAAAATAGCACAAATGAAAAAAGTTTACCGAAACTGATGAAAATGTTCAATTTTGGGCTCCGAAAATAGGCGCAGTCGAGTAGGTTTGCTGCCCCCGTCGTAGAACTCTCGGTGAGCTTTCCAACGGTATGCTGTGTGCAGCGTAACTCCTTACGGATCAAAAGTTATAGGCACTAGAGCGACGGAGACCTCGTACTAAGCCCCACGCCCTTGGTTTTTGAGCCCAACCTCTACCTAAAGCGAAGTTGTCTTGCCCAAGATGCCTTGGGATTCGGTAATAGGAATGTGGTGGATTAGGTTGTTGTCCTTTTTGCAGCTCACGACGTATGATCAGGGACGGAAAAATAGCGCAAAAGAAGAAAAGTATTACGAAATTGATGAAAATGTTCAATTTTGGGCTCCAAAAATAGGTGCAGTCGAGTAGGCTTTCTACCCCCTTCGTAGAGCTCTCGGACAGCTTTCCAATGGTATGCTGTGCGCCGCGTAACTCCTTACGGATCAAAAGTTATGGGCACCGGAGCGACGGATACCTGGTCACAAGCTCCACGCCCTCGTTTTAGGGTCCCAGCCTCTACGTGAAGTGAAGTTGTCTTTCCCAAGGTGCCTTGGCATTCGGTAATAGAAATGTGATGGATTAGGTTGTCATACTTTACGCGGCTTACGACGTACGATCTGGGATTGAAAAACAGAGCAAAAGAAGAAAAGTGTCCCAAAACTGATGAAAACGTTCGATTTTGTGCTCCAAAAATAGGCGCAGCTGAGCAGACTTGCTGCCCGCATCGTAGAGCTCTCGGAAAGCTTTCCAACAGTATGATGTGCGCCGCGTAACTCCTTATGGATCAAAAGTTATGGGCACCGGAGCGACGGAGACCTGGTCCCAAGCCCCACGCCCTCGGTTTGTGGGCCGAGCCTCTACGTGAAGCGAAGTTGTCTTACCCAAGGTGCCTTGGGATTCGGTAATAGAAATGTGGTGGATTAGGTTGTCGTCCTTTTCGCGGCTCACGACGTACGACCTGGGACGAAAATACAGCGCAAATGAAGAAAAGTATCCCGAAACTGATGAAAACGTTCGATTTTGGGCTCCGAAAATAGGCGTAGCCGAGTAAGCTTGCTGCCCCTGTCGTAGAGCTCTCGGTGAGCTTTCCAACGGTATGCTGTGCGTCGCGTAACGTCTTACGGATCAAAAGTTATAGGCACTGGAGTGACGGATACCCGGTCCCAAGCCCCACGCCCTCTGTTTGCGAACCCAGCCTCTACCTAAAGCGAAGTTGTCTTGCCCAAGGTGCCTTGGGATTCGGAAATAGAAATGTAATGGATTAGGTTGTCGTCGTTTTCGCGGCTCACGACGTACGATCTGGGACGGAAAAACAACGAAAAAGAAGAAAAGTATCCCGAAACTAATGAAAACGTTCGATTTTGGGCTCCAACAACAGGCGCAGCCGAGTAGGCTTGCTGCCCTCTTCGTAGAGCTCTTGGAGAGCTTTCCAACGGTATGCTGTGTGCCGCGTAACTCCTTACAGATCAAAAGTTATGGGCACCGGAGCGACGGATACCTGGTCACAAGCTCCATGCCCTCGTTTTAGGGGCCCAACCTCTACGTGAAGTGAAGTTGTCTTTCCCAAGGTGTCTTGGCATTCAGTAATATAAATGTAATGGATTAGGTTGTCGTCCTTTTCACGGCTTACGACGTACGATCTGGGACGAAATAACAGTGCAAAAGAAGAAAAGTGTCCTGAAACTAATGAAAACGTTCAATTTTGGGCTCCGAAAACAGGCGCAACTGTGAGGCCCGACCTCGATTTGCGTGCGATACCTCGTTTCGTGTGCCCTAACCTAGATTTGCGTGCCTTGAACTAGGTTTAAGAATTGTGTTCGTTTTGTGTTCCATGCATTGAATTACGTGCATTCATTTAGGGTTGTGTGCATTTACTTGGAAAACGTGAGTTCATCTCGTAGTTCGTGCCCTACCTCATAGTGCGTGCCCTACACCTAGGAAAGCGTGCCCTAACGCTAATCAAGAAAGCATCTTACACGAAGCACTAGGTCATTAATTAATCCTATGAATTCCACTAACTATTATTAAATTACTAATTCAACCCACTAGAAGATAAAATCTCACAAAAAGTTAGACATTCCTTATTCTTTATTCCTTATTCTTTTTGCACTTTCAACACACAATTAAATAATGCTCAAAAGATGACAAAAAATCAGATTTTTAGATGCCTTGGCCGACCACCATGTGGGCTTTTGTGATTGCTTGTTTAATTCAACTTAATTCCTAGACAATCTATGACACAAATGCATAAAAAACTAGCTCAAACACCTTCTCAAAACTCCCAATCTCGACCAAATGCTCCTTGCCCATGCTAGGAATTTCAAAATGCTCCTTGAAGACATAAAAAAGCTGAATTACAAAGCTCAAGGCCGACATATGCCTTAACAATTGCAAAAGCCTTCATTTTTTTTTCTTCATTCTCTCATTTCCTCACATTTCTCTCTCTCCCTCTCATTCTTCTCTCTCTCTCTCGGCCTTGGCTGAGTTTCATCTTACCATTGCTCATCTTCATCATTCCATGGTGCATCAAGACAAGCAACAAGCAAAGAGACTCGACCAAGCTAGCTAAGTTGCAAGAATCACACATGCAAGCTCTTTGAGTCACCATTTCGGCCTTGGTGAGTTTGCTAGCTTCCATTTCTTTTCTTCTTGTTCTAACCACATGCATCTACTAAGAACTTGGTCACTAAGCTAGGAAAAATAGAGAAAATCGAGTTGGAGTCTCGGCTAAGCAAGGAAGAAGAAGAAATTTGTGCTTCATCAAAGTTTTGTGCATCTTCTTGTTGATTTGCTAAGGTGAGGGCTAAAACCTTTTGAAAATCCTTCAAAAATCCACATGCATGCTCTTAAATGTTTGTCTTTGCTTCTGTACTTGAGATATATGTGTGTTTATAAGCTTTTACAACCATGCATGGCAAGATTTTGGCTTGAAGGTGATGATAGATGAAATCGGGTTTGGTGACAGCTTTCTGTTTTGTTGTTGCGAGGTGAGTTTGGCTAGGCAAATGATGTTTAAAATGAATGAAAATTTGTAGGTAACTATTTTTGCCAGTTTTGAACATTTTTAGCCGAAATAGGCCAAAGCTAATTTTGACTCTAAGGTCCTCAAAATGGCAAATCATTAAAATGTGTCCAAATCTGGAAAGTCTGGAAAAATGAAGCAGGTTTTGGCAGATGCACTAACCTTGTAGAACGAACCAGTTTTGACTTAGTAAATGATGTCCAAAATGCATGAAATTTGGTGTTCTTCTAGGTTTTTCAGTTCTGGACGTTTTTGTCGGAAATGGACCAAGGCTAAATCTGACCCTAAGGACCTCAAAAACGACAAGTATTGAAATGTGTGAAAATTTGGACAGTTTTGTGCAATTCCACTGTTTTGGCTATAACTATTGGACCCGAACTCCAAATGATGCAAGGTTTGTTTCTGATTTTAGTTCATTTCTTAAGCTTTAATTTGACATCTTATTCACTGGAATTGGAGATTGTTTACTTGTCTTAATGATTGTGAGAAAACAGCCTATTGCAGTGAGGGTTTCACTTAGTTATATGCTTAGAAAATTTGTTGTAACTTCTCTTGTGGTATTAAATGCTTGGGATTGTGGCATTGGGATGTTGTGTGGACTGTTTTGAGTACTTGGGGATGTTTGAATTAATTGATGCATGGCTTGAGATTGATTTTGAGTTGACTTGGGGCTTAATCGCACGGGTAAGCACGAAATGGAAACCCTAGTGACTAGGTAAACTTGCTAAGTGTTGATCCTTTGGATATTGTGTGTAATTATATGTTGAGTAGGCTGCCCGTAGTTGCCCTTATAGCCCTAAATGTGATTTTGATCATTGCATGTTGACAAATAGGCCTTTCTTGCATCCAAACCCACATAAATGTTGTTGCATGTTGAATAGTCTTATTATTTGATTACGTGGACTTTGAATTGAGTTATATGACTTAATTTACGTGCGTACATGGCTGCCCGTTTAATGTTCGTATAACTCCATGTGCCTTTCAAGTGAAATTACTTGTCTATTCGTGCCTCGCCTGTTTACTTGTCAATGTGCAATCTTATGACTGTCCGGAGGCAACCTACTTTGTTGTCCTCCTAATGTGATATATTAAATGTCATAAATGTGCATTGCATATAAGGTTGCAACCTTTCATTATGGCGTGGTAGCGTTCACGCACACCAGGCGGCATCGGGCTTGCCGGTGCAACCGTGACTACCATTGTCCAATTCTCTCTATCGCTTGGGGGCTAGACTTCCTCGGAGAGTTGGGTCGTAGGATTTCGGGGTACATCCGGAGTACACCCACTTGGCATGATAAGGGGATGATTTGAAGTCGGCCGCAACAACTGAGAACAAAAGCTCACCGTATCTTTTTACTATATGTATAAGTACTCTCACTTGGTTCCTAGAGGACCTTAGGGAGGAAAGACTGGTAATTGTGTTCCTTTACTTTATATTATTGTTATGTACTTAATTGTGTACATTCATGCTTACAAAAGGATTTTCATAAGTTGAACCGAAAAATGAGTTTCAAAACCTATTTCTCGTTCCCCCTCGTTGAGTTCATAAGGACTCACCCTCTTTTATCATCTCAGGTGAAGAAGATCAAGAACAGGTACCTGAGGACGATGTGCCTAACGATGATTCCTTGGAGTGACTACCTGTCCTATGTGCTTTGCGTGATTATGGCTATTTGTGAACTATGCTACTCGAAGACTATTTCTTTTATGTTGCTTGTTGTTTGTAATGTAAAAGACCCCCGTTGTAATTTGGGGTCTAATTTTGGTTTGTACTGATATGAACTAGACAAACACTACTATGGTCATTTTGCTATTATTACTGCTAGTATCTATAATAGGATTATGAAGTATTAGGTAAGGGCTAAGTAAAATGAACCAACCAAATCTTAAGCAGGTACTCGTTGTTAAGCTAAGATCAACAGGTACTTTTGTAATGAGGATAAACAAACAAGCAAGACATAGTATCATGCTAGGTTATTAATCAAACGAGACATCGAGATAACCAGTAGGCATTTCAATTGATGGTAAATAGTAATCCTAGTTGAAAATGAAATTGAGATTGGAAAATTTGAGGCGTTTAGAGAATTAGGTCAAACCAAAGAGCCCAATTACAGCTGTTATGCAGCCGATTTTCTGAAAAATTTTTGGAGTTTAGGCTAATACATTAAGTGTTAAATTTTCATGAACAATTAAGTACGAGAAGTGACTTGAATGTTTAGATCATACCCTAGTCTAACCTTATAGGCCGGGTTGGGGCATGATAGCAACTGAGTAGGCTTGCTGCCTCCGTCGTAGAGCTCTCGGAGAGCTATCCAATGGTATGTTGTGCGCTGCGTAACTCCTTACGGATCAAAAGTTATGGGCACCGGAGCGACAGAGACCGGGTCCCACGCCCCCACGCCCCCGGTTTGCGAGCCTAGTCTCTATGTGAAGCGAAGTGCTCTTGACCAAGGTGCCCTGGGATTCGGTAATAGAAATGTGATGGATTAGGTTGTCGTCCTTTTCGTGGCTCATGACGTACGATCCGGGACAAAAAAATAGAGCAAAAGAAGAAAAGTGTCCCGAAATTGATGAAAACGTTCGATTTTGGGCTCCGAAAATAGGCGCAGCCATGCAGGCTTGTTGGACCCATCATAGAGCTCTCGGAGAGATTTCCAACGGTATGCTGTGCGCCACGTAACTCCTTACGGATCAAAAGTTATGGGCACCGGAGCAACGAAAAATTGGTCCCAAGCCCCACGCCTTCGGTTTGCGGGCCTAGCCTCTACGTGAAGCGAAGTTGTGTTGCCCAACATGCCACGGGATTCGGTAATAGAAATGTGATGGATTAGGTTGTCGTCCTTTTCGCGGCTCACGACCTACGATCCGGGATGAAAAAGCAGCACAAAAGAAGAAAAGTGTCACGAAACTGATGAAAATATTCGATTTTTTGTCCAAAAAAGGCGCAATCTAGCAGACTTGCTGCCCCCATCGTAAAGCTCTCGGAGAACTTTCCAACGGTATGCTGTGCGCTGCGTAACTCGTTACGAATCAAAAGTTATGGGCACCGGAGCTACGGAGACCTAGTCCCATGCCCCACGCCCTCGGTTTGCGGGCCCAGCCTCTATGTGAAATGAAGTTGTCTTGCCCAAGGTGCCTTGGGATTCAATAATAGAAATGTGATGGATTAGGTTGTTGTCCTTTTCGCGGCTTACGAAGTATGATCCGGGACGGAAAAACAGCGCAAAAGAAGTAAAGGGTCTCGAAACTGATGAAAACGTTCAATTTTGGGCTTCAAAAACAAGCGCAGCTGAGAATAGTTGCTGCCCCCGTCGTAGAGCTCTTGGAGAGATTTCCAACGGTATGATGTGCGCCACATAACTCCTTACGGATCAAAAGTTATGGGCACCGGAGTGACGGAGACCTTGTCCCAAACCCTATGCCCTAGGCTTGCGCGCCCAGCCTCTTCGTGATGGGAAGTTGTCTTGCCCAAGGTGCCTTGGGATTCAGTAATAGAAATGTGATGGATAAGGTTGTCGTGCTTTTTGCGGCTCACGAAGGACAATCCGGGACGGAAAAATAGCACTAAAGAAGAAAAAGTGTCCCGAAATTGATGAAAACGTTGGATTTTACACTCAGAAAATAGGCACAGTCGAGCAGGCTTGTTGCCCATGTTGTACAGCTCTCGAAGAGCTTTCCAATGGTATGTTGTGCGCCACGTAACTCTTTACGGATCAAAAGTTATGGGCACCGAAGAGACGGAGACCTGGTCCCAAGCACCAAGCCCTCGGTTTGCGGGCACATCATCTACGTGAAGTGAAGTTGTGTTGCCCAAGGTGCCATGGGATTCGGTAATAGAAATGTGATGGATTAGGTTGTCATCCTTTTCGCGGCTCACGACGTACGATCCGGGACGGAAAAACAGTGCAAAAGAAGAAAAGTATCCCGAAACAGATGAAAACGTTTGATTTTGGGCTCTAAAAATAGGCCTAGTCAAGCAGGATTGCTGCCCCCGTCGTAGAGCTCTCGGAGAGCTTTCTAACGGTATGTTGTGTGCCGCGTAACTCTTTACGGATCAAAAGTTATGGGCACCGGAGTGACCGAGACATGGTCCCAAGCCCCACGCCCTCGGTTTGCGGGCCTAGCCTTTGAGGCCCGATCTCGATTTGTGTGCGGTACCTCATTTCGTGTGCCCTAACCTAGATTTGCGTGCCTTGACCTAGGTTTAAGAGTCGTGTTTCGTTTAGTGTGCCTTGCATTGAATTACGTGCATTCATTTAGGGTTACGTGCATTTACTTGGGAAACGTGCATTCGTCTCGTAGTTCGTGCTTTACCTCGTAGTGCGTGCCCTAAACCTAGGTAAGCGTGCCCATATGCTAATCAAGAAAGCATCTTACATGAAGCACTAGATCATTAATTAATCCTACAAACTCCACTAACTAATATTAAAATGCTAATTCAACTCACTAGAAGACGAAATTGCACCAAAAGCTAAACATTCTTATTCTTTATTCTTTATTCTTTTGCATATTCCAAGCACATGCAATAAAATAAGCTCAACCAAGACAAAAATTCAGAATTTTCCACTAGCTTGGCCGACCACATGGAGCATTTGACAATGCTTTGCAATTTCAAAATTAAACTTAGACAACCTATGACACAAAGCATAAAAAAATGACTCAAAACCCTACCCAATGCACCAAAATCTCGACACACTCAATTGCCCATGCTAAGGTGATTCAAAAACATGCTCTTGAAGACACAAAAATCAGAATTTTCAAGGCCCTAGGCCGACACACTCACACACAACACTTCATACCTCACAAGCATTTCATTTTTCTTTCTCCCATTCTCTCACTCCCTCATTTCCTCTCTCTCTCTCTCAGCCTTAGCTGCAATTCTAGTCTCCATAGCTTAAGCTCATCATCCTAAGGTTCTTCAAGACATACAAGAAACTAAGGAACTCAACCAAGCAAGCTAGAATGCAAAAGACATACATGCAAGCTCATAGAACCTTCATTTCGGCTTAGGTATGTTGATAGCTTCTATTTCATTTCCTTTTTTTTGTTCTAACCACATGCACATACTAAGGGCATGGTAACTTAGCTAGGAATTAAGGAAACAAGCAATATCCCTCAGCCAAACAAGGAAAAGAGACCATTTGTGCATCTCCAAGAGTTTTGAGCATCCTTTGTTGATAAAGTTACTAAGGTGAGGGTTAATCCTTTCTAAAAGCTTTCGAAATCCACATGCATGCCTTCATATGTTTATTTTTACCTCTGTACTTGTGATATATGTGTGTACATGAGCTTTTGTAAACATGCATGGCAAGATATTTGGCTAGAATTTGAAGATAGGTGAAATCGTGGAAATAGCAGTTTTCTGACTTGTTGGAGCGAAGTGAATTTGACCAGGAAAATGAGGTTAAAAATGCGTGAAAATTGGTAGGTTACTAGTTTTTCCAGTTCTGAGAATTTTCCGTAGAAATAGGCCAAGGCCAATTTTGACTCTAAGGTCCCCAAAATGGAAAAACATCGAAAGATATCCAAATCTGGAAAAATCTGGAAAATGGAGCAGGTTTTTGGCAGTTCACTATCCTTGTAGAACGAACCAGTTTTGACTTAGAAATTGATGTTTAAAATGCATGAAATTTGGTAGGTTTCTATATTTTTCAGTTCTGAACATTTTTGTCAGAAATAGACTAAGGCTAAATCGGAACCTAAGGCCCTCAAAAATGACAAGTATTGAAATGTGTACAAACTGGACAGTTTTGCGTAGTCGCATGGTTTTGGCTATAACTCTTGAACCCGAACTCCAAATGATGCGAGGTTTGTTTCTGGATTTAGTTCACTCCTTAATATTTAATTTGAAATTTTTTCCACTGGAATTGGAGATTATTTGCTTGTGTAAATGATTGTGGAAAAACAGACCATGGCAGTGAGGTTTTCATCTAGTGATATGCTTTGAAAATTATGGTAACTTCTCTTGTTGTATTAAATGCTTGGGATTGTGGCACTTGGATGTTGTGTGGACCGTTTTGAATGCTTGAGGGTGTTTTAATTAATCGATGCATGGCTTGAGTTTAATTACGTGACAACTTGGGGCTTAATCGCATGGGTAAGCATGAATTGAAACCCTAGTGACTAGGAAAACTCGCTAAGTGTTGATCCTATGGATATCGTGTTTAATTATATGATTAGTAGGCTGCCCGTAGTTGCCCTTATAGCCCTAAATGTGATTCCGATGATTACAGGTTGACAAGTAGACCTTTCTTGCACCTGGTCCCGCGTAAACGTCGTTACATGTTGTATGACCTTATTATTTGATTACGTGAACTTTGAAATGAGTTATATGACTTGATTCACATGCGTTATATGACTAGATTTACATGCGTTACATGGCTTCCCATTTAATATTCATATAACTCCATGTGCTTTACAAGTGAAGTTACTTGTCATATCATGCCTCGTGTGTTTACTTGCCAATGTGCAATCTTATGACTGCTCGGAGGTAACCTACTTTGTTGTCCTCCTAATGTGATATATTAAATGTCATAAATGTGCATTGTATACAAGGTTGCAACCTTTCATTCTGGCGTGATAGCGTTTCACGCATACCGGGCGGCATCGAGCTTGCCGGTGCAACCGTGACTACCATTGTCCAATTCCCTCTCTCGCTTGGGGGCTAGACTTCCTCGGAGAGTTGGGTCGTAGGTTTTTGGGGTACATCCGGAGTACATCCAAATGGGAGCGATAAGTGGATTATTGAAGTCGGCCGCAACAATCGTATCGAAATCGATATTGAGAGCAAATGCTCACCGTATCCTTGAAATGATTGGTAATTGTATCTGTTACTCAATTTGATTCTTATAGTTGCATACCTTATTACTTGTAATACATGACATGTTTTCAAAAAGAGGATTTTCATAAGTTAATCGGAAAAAGAGTTCCAAATTGTATTTCTCGTTCCCCCTCGATGAGTTTATAAGGCCTCACCCTCTTTTATCATCTCAGGTGAAGAAGACCAGGAACAGGTACCCGAGGACAACGTGCCTATTGATGACTCCTTGGAATGATTGCTTGCCCTACGTGCCTTACTTGACTATGGCCATTTTTGTGAACGATATGTTGCTTGAAGACTATTTCTTATGTTGCTTGTTGTTGTATTGTAAATGACCCCCATTGTAATTTGGGATCAAATTTTGGGTTGTACTGATCATAACTAGATAGACACTCTTATGGTCGGGTTGGGGCGTGACACCTTAGAGAAATGGTATCAGAGCTTAGATTGCTTAAGACGGGTTTAACTCTCAGACCATGGGTAGAAGCCCTAAGGTAGTTGAGATGACTTATTTATGTGTGTTATTGTGTGACAATATCAATTGTGCCTTCTCTGTTTCTATGTGCTTATGTGATTAACATGTCTTGACTGTTTCGAGAATTGTGTGTCTATATAAAATTGTATGTTGCATACCTTATACATTAAATTCTTGTTTGTCGTATTCCAATAAATTGTGCATAATAATATGTGCCTATAGATGGCTGGCCCTAGTACCCGCAATACTAATAGGAGCGGTGAACCCCAAGAGACCGGAGATGCTCATCAAACTAATCTCGGCATGGCTATGTTTAACATGATGGCGAATGCCATGGATCGCGTGTCGCGAGTAATGGAACGTCAAGATGCACGTGAAGCAAACAACAACAACAACATGAATGATGGTAACCATGGGAGAAATAGCAGAATGCAGGAGTTCCTTGACTTTCGCCCATCCAAATTCCACGGGGAAGCTGATGATGAAAAGGCAGAGGCTTAGCTGTCTGAGATTGAAAGGATTTTCAGACCACTTGACTATACTGATGAAGAAAATATGGAGTTTGCTGTGTTTCTGTTGCACGGGGATGCTGAGCATTGGTGGCACACTGTGGAGGCGCTTTGGGAAACTGATCATACACCTCACTTGTGGGGTAATTTCGTTAAGGCATTCAAGGAGAAATACGTACCTGCAATTTCCAGGCAGAGGCGGATTGAGGAATTCATGCACTTGAACCAGGGTAACATGACGGTGGCCTAGTACGAGTTTCGTTTTGACCGACTGTCCCATTATGCTCAATACATGGTCAGTACCTCTGAGGCGAAGATGTGGAAATTTACGAATGGGTTGAGGCCAGAAATTCAAGATCAGTTGGCTTTGCATGACTTTACTACCTATTCTGCTTTCCTTGCGGCTGCCTCCCGAGTTGAGAAGAGGAAACTTGATAGAGCCGGTTCAAGCCAGCCGAACAAGAAACCATATCAGCCTCCAGGACAACAGAGGAAATTCCAGACTTAGAGTCATAGTCAGGGCCTGAGCCAGAACAGACCAGTTAATAACCGTGGCCCGACTAAAGCACCATCAGCCTCTTCCACCCGCGGATCCATAGGTAATTCACCTGCTACTTAGTCTATCAACTGTTCTTATTGTGACAAGAAAGGTCACACCGAGGCCCAGTGCTAGAAGAAGTCAGGACGATGTGTGCGGTGTGGCAGTGATCAGCATCAGATCAAGGTTGCCCTAAATGGCAAGGAGGACAAAATCAAGTTAAACCAGCTGGTAGAGGCAAGACTCCAGTTCCTATAGTTCAGGCCCGAGCTTATGCTATCGAGTGCGAGGAGCTTCCAGAGGAGACCGCTGTTGTTGAAGGTACATTCTTAATACTGAATCAACCTGTTAGGGTGCTAATTGATCCAGGTGCTACTCATTCATTTATTACTCCCTTATGTGGGCAACGTGTGAAACTACGAGTTGTATGTTTGCCTTATGAAGTAGAAGTTGGTAATCCAATGGGTTCTAAACTTACTCGCTCAGCTTGTAAAGCATATAAAATCCAAATTAAAGATAGGAAATTCTCAGGCAATCTTATTGTATTACCATTTCGAGACTATGAAGTCATTTTAGGGATGGACTAGTTGGCAAAGCATCATGCCCAACTAGATTTCCGGACGAAGATTATAACATTCCAGATACCTAGTCAATCAATATTGGAGGTAATGGGTCGATGAGACTTCACCGAGAGTTCCATTATTTTATCTACGAAAGCAGTGAAGTCCTTGAGAAAAGGGTGTAGTGGATACTTAGCTTACCTCATCAACAAGCCGTCAGACAAAGCTAAGTTGGAGGAGATGCCAGTGATTAAAGATTATGAGGATGTGTTTCTAAAAGAATTGCCTAGTTTACCCCCAAATCGGGAGATCGAGTTCATCATAGAATTACTGCCTGGCACCCAGCCGATATCTAAAGCTCCCTATCGTATGGCACCAGCCGAGCTACAAGAACTGAAGGACCAATTGCAAGGATTGTTGAAGAAGGGGTTTGTTCAACCAAGCTCTTCTCCGTGGGGCGCACCAGTCCTATTTGTAAAGAAGAAAGACGAAACGTTGAGACTATGCATCGATTACCGAGGATTGAACCAAGTGACCGTCAAGAACAAATACCCACTTCCACTGATCGACGAGTTGTTTGATCAACTTCAGGGAGCCAAAGTGTACTCGAAGCTCGACTTGAGGCAAGGGTACTATCAATTGCAGATCAAAAAGGAGGATGTGCCTAAAACAGCTTTCAGGACGAGGTATGGGCATTATGAATATGTGGTGATGCCATTTGGGCTAACTAACGCCCTTGCAGTTTTTATGGACTTGATGCACAGGGTGTTTCAACCCTACTTGGACCAATTTATGGTGATCTTTATTGATGATATTTTGGTATACTCGAAATCCGAGGCTGAGCATGAACAACATCTGCGATTGGTATTGCAGAAACTTCGAGAGCATTAATTGTATGCAAAGTTTAGCAAATGCGAATTTTGGTTGCAGCAGATTGCATTCTTGGGGCACATCATATCCCAAGAAGGAATAGCAATGGATCCAGCAAAGATAGAAGCGGTGATGTCTTGGAAGAAGCCCGAAAATATTACGGAGGTTCGGAGTTTTCTTGGTCTAGCCGGCTATTATTGGAGGTTCGTGAAGGATTTCTCAAAGATTGCAGGACCACTTACAAAGCTCACTCAAAAGAAAATGAAGTTTATATGGGATGACAAATGTGAGAACAGCTTCCAAGAATTGAAGAAAAGATTGACTACCGCACCTGTTCTTGCGTTGCCTGAAGGGAGTCAAGGCTTTGTAATCTATAGCGATGCTTTGAAGGAAGGACTGGGTTGTGTGTTGATGCAAAATGGTAGAGTGATTGCGTATGCCTCTAGGAAACCGAAGCCGTATGAATTGAACTACCCGACGCATGATTTGGAGTTAGCGGCTATTGTGTTTGCACTCAAGAAATTGAGGCACTATCTGTGGGGTAACAAGTTCGAGGTGTTTACTGATCACAAGAGCTTGAAATACTTGTTCTCACAAAAAGAGTTGAACATGAGGCAAAGACGGTGGATGGAACTTTTGGATGATTATAACTGCACAATCAATTATGTGCTCGGTAAAGCAAATGTAGTTACAGATGCCTTAAGTCAGAAAGCAAGCATGGCAAAAATGGAAGTTAAGGTGCAGGAGTTGTTAGAGGAAGCATTTTTGTGGAAACCACAATTGACTCAAAAAGGGTTATTATTTGCCACTACACAAGTTCAATCAACCTTATTGTCTGAATTGCGAGAGGCTCAACAGAAGGATTAACAGTTTCAGAAGATTAAAGAAAGCAACACAGATTTCAAGTTTCATAATGATGGTACTTGGAGGTTCAGGAATCGAATTTGTGTTCCTAATGATCCAGAGTTGAAAAAGAAGATTCTTGAAGAAGCCCATAACTCAAGATACACTATCCACCCCGGCAGAACAAAGATGTACCCGGATTTGAAGCAACACTATTGGTGGAATAACATGAAGAGAGAGATTGCGGAATTTGTGGCACGGTGTTTGACTTGCCAGAGAGTCAAATCAGAACATCAACGACCAGCAGGTTTACTTCAGCCATTGGAAATTCCTCAATGGAAATGGGAACATATAACTACGGACTTTGTCATGGACCTGCCCAGGTCACAAAAGGGTCATGATGCCATTTGGGTCATAGTGGATAGATTAACCAAGTCAGCACACCTCTTACCGATGAATAAGGAGGATAGTCCTGAGAAACTGGGAGATATGTATGCGGCGGATATTGTAAGATTGCATGGGATGCCTGTGAGTATTGTTTCGGATAGGGATCCTCGTTTTACTTCTCGATTTTGGAAGAGATTGCAAGAAGCTTTGGGAACGAAGTTGAGTTTCAGCACGGCTTATCACCCTCAGACTGATGGACAATCTGAGAGAACTATTCAGATTCTGGAGGATATGCTGAGGGCGTGTGTTTTAGACTTCGGAAAAGGTTGGGAGAAATATCTGTCTCTAGCAGAGTTCGCTTATAATAACAGTTATCAGACCACTATCGGGATGGCCCCATTTGAGGCATTGTATGGACGTAAGTGTCGATCCCCAATTTACTGGGAGGAAGTAGGTAAGACGAAGACTTTTGACCCGACCCTTCTACCTAAACTTATGAAGACTGTTGATAATGTCTACCTCATCCGAAAACGGATGCTTACCGCCCAAAGCAGGCAGAAAAGTTATGCAGACCGACGGAGACGGAGTCTAAAGTTTGAGGTCGGCGACAAGGTGTTCTTGAAGATATCACCTCGGAGGGGACTGATTAAACACGGCAAGGGTGAAAAGTTGAGCCCGAGGTTTGTAGGACTATTTGGCAAATTGACGTATCGCCTGGAACTACCCCAAAACCTCTCCAATATTCACGACGTCTTACATGTTTCAATGCTACGGAAGTATCACCCTGATCCATTGCATATCTTGGAGCCAGAGCCGTTGCAACTTCGAGAGAACTTGTCTTATGAAGAGAAGCCTATTCGGATCCTAGACCAGCAAAATCGGGAGTTGCGCAACAAATCTATACCGATGGTGAAAGTGTTATGGGATCACCATAGAGTTGAAGAAGCAACGTGGGAAAGGCTAGACCAGATGGAGCAACAGTATCCAACTTTATTTCAAAGGTAATATCGAATTTCGGGACAAAATTCTTTTAAGGAGAGGAGGATGTGAGGCCCGATCTCGATTTGCGTGCGATACCTCGTTTCGTGTGCCATAACCTAGATTTGCGTGCCTTGACCTAAGTTTTAGAGTCGTGTTTCGTTTAGTGTGCCTTGCATTGAATTACGTGCATTCATTTAGGGTTGCGTGCATTTACTTGGAAAACGTGCATTCATCTCGTAGTTCGTGCTTTACCTTGTAGTGTGTGCCCCAAACCTAGGTAAGCGTGCCCACACGCTAATCAAGAAAGCATCTTACACAAAGCACTAGATCATTAATTAATCCTACAAACTCCACTAACTAATATTAAAATGCTAATTCAACTCACTAAAAGACGAAATTGCACCAAAAGGTAAACATTCTTATTCTTTATTCTTTATTTTTTTGCATATTCCAAGCACATGCAATAAAATAAGCTCAACCAAGACAAAAATTCAGAATTTTCCACTATCTTGGCCGACCACATGGAGCATTTGACAATGCTTTGCAATTTCAAAATTAAACTTAGACAACCTATAACACAAAGCATAAAAAAATGACTCAAAACCCTACCCAATGCACCAAAATCTCGACACACTCAATTGCCCATGCTAAGGTGATTCAAAAACATGCTCTTGAAAACACAAAAATCAGAATTTTCAAGGCCCTAGGCCGACACACTCACACATAACACTTCATACCTCACAAGCATTTCATTTTTCTTTTTCCCATTCTCTCACTCCCTTATTTCCTCTCTCTCTCTCTCGGCCTTTGCTGCAATTCTAGTCTCCATAGCTTAAGCTCATCATCCTAAGGTTCTTCAAGACATACAAGACACTAAGGAACTCGACCAAGCAGGCTAGAATGCAAAAGACATACATGCAAGCTCATAGAACCTTCATTTCGGATTATGTATGTTGATAGCTTCTATTTCATTTCCTTTTTTTTGTTCTAACCACATGCACATACTAAGTGCATGGTAACTTAGCTAGGAATTAAGGAAACAAGCAATATCCCTTGGCCAAACAAGGAAAAGAGACCATTTGTGCATCTCCAAGAGTTTTGAGCATCCTTTGTTGATAAAGTTACTAAGGTGAGGGTTAATCCTTTCTAAAAGCTTTTGAAATCCACATGTATGCCTTCATATGTTTATTTTTACCTCTGTACTTGTGATATATGTGTGTACATGAGCTTTTGTAAACATGCATGGCAAGATATTTGGCTAGAATTTGAAGATAGGTGAAATCATAGAAATAGCAGTTTTCTGACTTGTTGGAGCGAAGTGAATTTGACCAGGCAAATGATGTTAAAAAAGTGTGAAAATTGGTAGGTGACTAGTTTTTCCAGTTCTGAGAGTTTTCCATAGAAATAGGAAAAGGCCAAATTTGACTCTAAGGTCCCCAAAATGGCAAAACATCGAAAGGTGTCCAAATCTGGAAAAATCTGGAAAATGGAGCAGGTTTTTGGCAGTTCACTGTCCTTGTAGAACGAACCAGTTTTGACTTAGAAATTGATGTCTAAAATTCATGAAATTTGGTAGGTTGCTATATTTGTCGGTTCTGGACATTTTTGTTAGAAATAGACTAAGGCTAAATCTGACCCTAAGGCCCTCAAAAATGACAAGTATTGAAATGTGTACAAACTGGACAGTTTTGCGTAGTCGCACGGTTTTGGCTATAACTCTTGCACCCGAACTCCGAATGATGCGAGGTTTGTTTTTGGATTTAGTTCACTCCTTAAGATTTAATTTTTAAAATTTTCCACTGGAATTGGAGATTGTTTGCTTGTCTAAATGATTGTGGGAAAACAGACCATGGCAGTGAGGTTTTCATCTAGTGATATGCTTTGAAAATTATGGTAACTTCTCTTGTTGTATTAAATGCTTGGGATTGTGGCACTTGGATGTTGTGTGGACTGTTTTGAATACTTGAGGTTGTTTTAATTAATCGATGTGTGGCTTGGGTTTAGTTTCTTGACAAGTTGGGGCTTAATCACACGGGTAAGCATGAATTGAAACCCTAGTGACTAGGAAAACTCGCTAAGTGTTGATCCTATGGATATCGTGTTTAATTATATAATTAGTAGGCTGCCCGTAGTTACCCTTATAGCCCTAAATGTGATTCTGATGATTACAGGTTGACAAGTAGACCTTTCTTGCACCCGATCCCATGTAAACGTCATTTCATGTTGTATGACCTTATTATTTGATTACGTGAACTTCGAAATGAGTTATATGACTTGATTCACATGCGTTATATGACTTGATTTACATGCGTTACATGGCTGCCCGTTTAATATTCATATAACTCCATGTGCTTTACAAGTGAAATTACCTGTCATATTATGTCTCGTGTGTTTACTTGCCAATGTGCAATCCTATGACTGCTCGGAGGCAACCTACTTTGTTGTCCTCCTAATGTGATATATTAAATTTCATAAATGTGCATTGCATACAAGGTTGCAACCTTTCATTCTGGCGTGGTAGCGTTTCACGCACACCGGGCGGCATCGGGCTTGCCAGTGCAACCGTGACTATCATTGTCCAATTCCCTCTTTCGCTTGGGGGCTTGACTTTTTCGGAGAGTTGGGTCGTAGGTTTTTAGGGTACATCCGGAGTACACCCAAATGGGAGCGATAAGTGGATTATTGAAGTCGGCTGCAACAATCGTATCGAAATCGATATTGAGAGCAAATGCTCACCGTATCCTTGAAATGATTGGTAATTGTATCTGTTGCTCAATTTGATTCTTATACTTGCGTACCTTGTTACTTGTAATACGTGACATGTTTTCAAAAAGAGGTTTTTCATAAGTTAACCAGAAAAAGAGTTTTAAAACGTATTTCTCGTTCCCCCTCGCTGAGTTTATAAGGACTCACCCTCTTTTATCATCTCAAGTGAAGAAGACCAGGAACAGGTACCCGAGGACAACGTGCCTATTGATGACTCCTTTGAATGATTGCTTGCCCTACGTGCCTTACTTGACTATGGCCATTTTTGTGAACGATATGTTGCTTGAAGACTATTTCTTATGTTGCTTGTTTTTGTATTGTAAATGACCCCCGTTGTAATTTGGGGTCTAATTTTGGGTTGTACTGATCATAACTAGATAGACACTCTTATGGTCGGGTTGGGGCGGTTAGACTAGGGAGTGATCTAAACATTCAAGTCCTTTCACGTACTTAATCGTTCAAGAAGGTTTAACACTTAACGTTTAGCCTAAACTCCACAAATTCTCCGGAAAATCGGTAGTCTAACGGCTGTAATTGGGCTCTTTAGTTTGACCTAATTTTCTAAAGGCCTCAAAACTTTCAATATCAAATTCATTTCCAACTAAGATTACTATTTATCACCAATTGAAACGCCTATTTGTTATCTCGAAGTCTCGTTTGATTAACAACCTAGCATGATAACTTTGTCTCATTTGTTTGTTAATCCTTGTTACAAAGTACCTGTTGATCTTAACTTATCAATGAGTACCTGCTTAAGATTGGATAGATTCATGTACTTAATCATTTACCTGATACTTCATAAGCCTGTGATAGATACTAACTAGTAGCGATAGCAAAAACGACCATAAGAGTGTCTATCTAGTTATGATCAGTACAACCCAAAATTTGACCCCAAATTACAACGGGGGTCATTTACAATACAACAACAAGCAACATAAGAAGTAGTCTTCAAGCAACATATCATTCACAAAAATGGCCATAGTCAAGTAAGGCACGTAGGGCAAGCAATCATTCCAAGGAGTCATCAATAGGCACGTTGTCCTCGTGTACCTGTTCCTGGTCTTCTTCACCTCAGATGATAAAAGAGGGTGAGCCCTTATGAACTTAGTGAGGGGGAACAAGAAATAAGTTTTGAAACTCTTTTTTCTGGTTCAACTTATGAAAACCCTTTTTTCAAGCATGACATATATCACAAGTAAGCTCATAACGTAATATAAGAGTAAAAGAACACAATTACCTGTCTTTCTTCCCCAAGGTCCTCTAGGAACCAAGCGAGAGTACTTATACAGGTAGTGAAAAGGATATGGTGAGCTTTTGCTCTCAGTTCATTTCCAGTATCAGCTGTTGCGGCCGACTTCAAATCATCCACTTATCACGCCAAATGAGTGTACTCCGGATGTACCCCGAAATCCTATGACCCAACTCTCCGATGGAGTTTAGCCCCCAAGCGAGAGAGGGAATTGGACAATGGTAGCCACGGTTGCACCGGCAAGCCCGATGCCACCCGGTGTGCATGAAATGCTACCACGCCAGAATAAAAGGTTGTAACCTTGTATGCAATGCACATTTATGACATTTAATATATCACATTAGGAGGACAACAAAGTAAGTTACCTCCGAACAGTCATAAGATTGCACATTGATAAGTAAACAAGCGAGACATGCTATGACATATAATTTCACTTGTAAGGCACATGGAGTTATATGAATATTAAATGGGCAGCCATGTAACACATGTAAATCAAGTCATATAACTCATTTCGGGGTTCACGAAATCAAATAATAAGGTCATAAAACATGCAACGACGTTTACGCAGGACCGGGTGCAAGAAAGGTCTACTTGTCAACATGTAATCATCGGAATCACATTTAGGGCTATAAGGACAACTACGGGCAGCCCACTAATCAAATAATTAGACACGATAACCTTAGGATCAACACTTATCGGGTTTTCATAGTCACTAGGGTTTCAATTCATGCTTACCCGTGCGATTAAGCCACAAGTTGTCACGTAATTAAGTCAAAGCCATGCATCGATTAATTAAACATCCTCAATCATTCAAAACAGTCAATACAACATCCAAGTGCCACAATCCCAAGCTTTTAATACAACAAGAGAAGTTACAATAATTTTCAAAGCATATCACTAAATGAAAACCTCACTGCAATGGTCTGTCTTCCCATAATCATTTAGACAAGAAAACATTCTCCAATTTCAGTGAACAAAATGTCAAATTAAATCTTAAGGAGTGAAATAAATCCAGAAACAAACCTCACATCATTTGGAGTTCGGGTTCAAGAGTTATAGCCAAAACCGTAAGACTACGCAAAACTGTCCAGATTGGTAAACATTTCAACACTTGTCGTTTTTGAGAACCTTAGGGTCAGATTTAGCCTTGGTCTATTTCTGAAAAAAATGTCCAGAACTGAAAAATATATCAGTCTACCAAATTTCATGCATTTTAGACATCAATTTCTAAGTCAACACTGGTTCATTCTACAAGGATAGTGAACTACCAAAAACCTGCTTCATTTTCCAGATTTTTCCATATTTGGACACCTTTCGATGTTTTGCCATTTTGGGGACCTTAGAATCAAAATTGGCTTTGGCCTATTTCTACGAAAAATTCTCAGAACTGGTAAAACTAGTCACCTACCAATTTTCACGCATTTTCAACACCATTTACCTGGTCCAATTTACTTCGCTCCAACAAGTCATAAAACTGCCATTTACTCGATTTCACCTATCTTCAAATTCTAGCCAAATATCTTGCCATGCATGTTTACAAAAGCTCATATACACACATATATCACAAGTTCAGAGGTAAAAATAGACATATGAAGGCATGCATGTGGTTTTTGAAAGCTTTTCAAAAGAGTTTTATCCCTCACATCCTCCCCTCCTTAAAAGAATTTCGTCCCGAAATTTAATTTTACATTTGAAATAATGCTGGATATTGCTGCTCCATCTGGTCTCGCCTTTCCCACGTTGCTTCTTCAACTCCATGGTGATCCCACAACACTTTCACCATCGGTATAGATTTGTTGCGCAACTCTCGATCTTGCTGGTCTAGGATCCGAATGGGCTTCTCTTCATAAGACAAGTTCTCCCGAAGCTGCAACGGCTCTGGCTCCAAGATATGCGAAGGATCAGGGTGATACTTCCGTAGCATTGAAACATGAAAGACGTCGTGAATATTGGAGAGGTTTTGGGGTAGTTCCAAGCGATACGCCAATTTGCCAATCTTCTCAATTATCTCAAATGGTCCTACAAACCTCGGGCTCAACTTTCCACCCTTGTCGTGTTTAATCAGTCCCCTCCGAGGTGATATCTTCAAGAACACCTTGTCGCCGACCTCAAACTCTAGACTCCGTCTCCGTCGGTCTGCATAACTTTTCTGCCTGCTTTGGGCGGTAAGCATTTGTTTCCGGATGAGGTGGACATTATCAACAGTCTTCATAAGTTCAAGTAGAAGGGTCGGGTCAAATGTCTTCGTCTCACCTACTTCATCCCAGTAAATTGGGGATCGACGCTTACGTCCATACAATGCCTCGAATGAGGCCATCCCGATAGTGGCCTGATAACTGTTATTATAAGCGAACTCCGCTAAAGGCAGATATTTCTCCCAACCTTTCCGAAAGTCTAAAACACAAGCCCTCAACATATCCTCCAGAATCTGAATAGTTCTCTCAGATTGCCCATCAATCTGAGGGTGATAAGCCGTGCTGAAACTTAACTTCGTTCCCAAAGCTTCTTGCAATCTTTTCCAAAATCGGGAAGTAAAATGAGGATCCCTATCCAATACAATACTCACAGGCATCCCGTGCAATCTTACAATATTCGCCACATACATATCTCCCAATTTCTCAGGACTATCCTACTTGTTCATCGGTAAGAAGTGCGCTGACTTGGTCAATTTATCCACTATGACCCAAACGGCGTCATGACCCTTTTGTGACCTGGGCAGGTCCATGACAAAGTCCATGGTTATATGTTCCCATTTCCATTGAGGAATTTCCAACGGTTGAAGTAAACATGCCGGTTATTGATGTTCTGCTTTGACTCTCTGGTAAGTCAAACACCGTGCCACAAACTCAGCAATCTCTCTCTTCATGTTATTCCACCAATAGTACTGCTTCAAATCCCGGTACATCTTTGTTCCGCCGGGGTGGATAGTGTATCTTGAGTTATGGGCTTCTTCAAGAATATTCTTTTTCAACTCTGGATCATTAGGAACACAAATTTGATTCCTGAACCTCCAAATACCATCATCATGAAACTTGAAATATGTGTTGCTTTCTTTAATCTTCTGAAACTGTTGGTCCTTCTGTTGAGCCTCTCGCAATTCAGACAACAAGGTCGATTGAACTTGTGTAGTGGCAAACATACAACTCGTAGTTTCACACGTTGCACACATAAGGGAGTAATAAATGAATGAGTAGCATCTGGATCAATTAGCACCCTAACAGGTTGATTTAGTATCAAGAATATACCTTCAACAACAGCGGTCTCCTCTGGAAGCTCATCGCCCTCAATAGCATAAGCTCAGGCCTGAACTCTAGGAACTGGAGTCTTGCCTCAAGTCGAGCTTCGAATACATTTTGGCTTCCTGAAGTTGATCAAACAACTCGTCGATCAATGGAAGTGGGTATTTATTCTTGACGGTCACTTGGTTTAACCCTCAGTAATCGATGCATAGTATCTATCACAGGCTTATGAAGTATCAGGTAAATGATTAAGTAAATGAATCTATCCAATCTTAAGCAGGTACTCATTGGTAGGCTAAGATCAACAGGTACTTTTGTAACAAGGATTAACAAACAAACGAGACAGAGTTATCATGCTAGGTTGTTAATCAAACGAGACTTCGAGATAACTAGTAGGCGTTTCAATTGGTGATAAATAGTAATCTTAGTTGGAAATGAATTTGAGATTGAAAGTTTTGAGGCCTTTAGAAAATTAGGTCAAACTAAAGAGCCCAATTACAACCATCATGCTGTCGGATTTTCGACGAATTAGTGGAGTTTAGGCTAAACGTTAAGTGTTAAACCTTCTTGAACGATTAAGTACATGAAAGGACTTGAATGTCTAGATCACTCCCTAGTCTAACCTCTATAGGTCGGGTTGGGGCGTGACACAGCCACTACGTGAAGCGAAGTTGTCTTGCCCAAGGTGCCGTGGAATTCGGTAATAGAAATGTGATACATTAGGTTGTCATCCTTTTCGCGGCTCACGACGTACGATCTAGGACAGAAAAACAGCTCAAATGAAGAAAAGTATCCTGAAACTGATGAAAACATTCAATTTTGGGCTCCAAAAATAGGCGCAACTGAGCAGGCTTTATGCCCCCTTCATAGAGCTCTTAGAGAGCTTTCCAACGTTATGTTGTGCGCCGCGTAACTCCTTACGGATCAAAAGTTATGGGCACCGGGGCGACGGATACCTGGTTACAAGCTCCACGCCCTCGTTTTAGGGGCCCAGCCTCTACGTGAAATGAGTTTGTCTTTCCCAAAGTGCCTTGGCATTCGGTAATAGAAATGTGATAGATTAGATTGTCGTCCTTTTCGCGACTTACGAAGTACGATCTGGGACAGAAAAACAGCGCAAAAGAAGAAAAGTGTCCTAAAACTGATGAAAACGTTCAATTTTGGGCCCTAAAAATAGTCACAGCTGAGTAGACTTGCTGCCCCCGTTGTAGAGCTCTCGGAGAGCTTTCCAACAGTATGATGTGCGTCGCGTAACTCCTTACGGATCAAAAGTTATGGGCACCGGAGCGACAGAGACCTGGTCCCAAGCCCCACGCCCCCAGTTTCCGGGCCGAGCCTCTACGTTAAGCGAAGTTTTCTTGCCCAAGGTGCCTTGGGATTCGGTAATAGAAATGTGATGGATTAGGTTGTCGTCTTTTTTGCGGCTTACGACGTACGATCCGGGATAGAAAAACAGCACAAAAGAAGAAAAGTGTCTCGAAATTGATAAAAATGTTCAATTTTGGGATCTGAAAACAGGCGCAGCCGAGCAAGCTTGCTGCCCCCGTCGTAGAGCTCTCGAAGTGCTTTCCAACGGTATGGTGTGCGCCGCGTAACTCCTTACGGATCAAAAGTTATGGGCACCGGGGTGACGGAGACCTTGTCCCAAGCCCCACGCCCTCAGTTTGCGGGCCCAGCCTCTACGTGAAGCGAAGTTGTCTTGCCCAAGGTGCCTTGGGATTCGGTAATAAAAATGTGATGGATTAAGTTGTCGTCCTTTTTGCGGCTCACGATGTACGATCCGGGATAGAAAAATAGCACAAAAGAAGAAAAGTGTCCCGAAACTGATGAAAATGTTCAATTTTGGGCTTCGAAAATAGGCGCAGCCGATCAGGCTTGTTGCCCCCGTCGTAGAGCTCTCGGACAGCTTTCCAACGGTGTGAGGCCCGACCCCAAATAACGTGTGTTATCTCGATTTACGTGCTTTAGACCTAGAATTATATGACTGATCTTGGATTGCGTGCCCTATCTTGGTTTTCGTGCATGCTTTGTCATATGTGCCTTGACTTAGAATTGTGTGCCCTAATCCTTGATGTACCGCATACCTAGATATATGTGTCCTGACCTTGAATTACGTGCGAGACCTCGATTTACGCGCGATACCTCATTTCGTATGCCCTAATCTAGATTTGCATGCCTTGACCTAGGTTTAAGAATTGTGTTCGTTTTGTGTGTCATGCATTGAATTGCGTGCATTCATTTAGGGTTGCGTGCATATACTTGATAAACATGCGTTTGTCTCGTAGTTCGTGTCCTACCTCGTAGTGCGTGCCTTAGACCTAAGAAAGCGTGCCCTCATGCTAATTCAGAAAGCATCTTACACAAAGTACTAGGTCATTAATTAATCCTACAAAATCCACTAACTATTATTAAATTACTAATTCAACTCACTAGAAGACAAACTTTCACTAAACACTAAGCATTTCTCATTCTTTATTCCTTATTCTTTTTGCACTTCCAACACCCAATTAAATAACACTCAAATGATGACAAAAATTCAGAATTTACACATGTTATAGCCGGCCATACCAAGACATTTGAGCAAGGATTAAACAATTATTCTTTTAACTATGCATGCTTAGACAAACTATGACACAAATGCATAAAAAATTGCTCAAAACCACCTCAAAACTCTACCCTACTCGACCAAACCCTCTTTGCCCATGCTAGCATTTTAAAATCACACCTTGAAGACACAAAAATCTGAATCATCAAGCTCAAGGCCGACCATATGCATCAAAGTTGCAAAGGCCTTCAATTTTTTTTGTCATTTCTTCTTTCTTCCTCAATCTTCTCTCTCTCCCTCTCATTTTACTCTCTCTCTCAGACTTGGCTGATTCTCTTCACTTCACAACTCATCTTCATCATCCTAAGGTCATTCAAGGCAAGCCCAAGCAAAGGAAAGCAAGAAGTTAGCTCAAAAGATGCATGCAAGCACATAGAGTCTTCATTTCGGCCCTAGGTCAGTTTTTAAGCTTCCATTTCTTTTCTTCTTGTTCTAACCACATGCATGTACTAAGAGCTTGGTCACTAAGCTTGGAAAAATAGAGAAAATATAGTCGGAACCTCGGCTAAGCAAAGGAGAAGAAGAAAAATTTGCTTCAACAAGTTTTGCGCATCTTCTTGGTTGATTGCTAAGGTGAGGGCTAAAACCTTTTGAAAATCCTTCAAAATTCCACATGCATGCTCTTAAATGTATGTCTTTGCTTCTGTACTTGAGTTATATGGTCGTTCATAAGCTTCTTCAACCATGCATGGCAAGATTTTGGCTTGAAAGTGATGATAGGTGAAGTCGGATTATGTGACAGCTCTCTGACCTGTTGTTTCTAGGTGAGTTTGGCTAGGAAAATTATATTGAAAATGCATGAAAATTGGTAGGTAACTATTTTTGCCAGTTTTGAACATTTGTCACAGAAATAGGCCAAAGCTAATTTCGACTCTAAGGTCCTCAAAATTGCAAATCATTAAAATGTATCCAAATCTGGAAATCTGGAAAAATGAAGAAGGTTTTGGCAGATGCACTGACCTTATAGAACGAACCAGATTTGACTTTTTAATGATGTCCAAAATGCATGAAATTTGGTGTTGTGCTAGGTTTTTCAGTTCTGGACATTTTTTTCAGAAATGGACTAAGGCTAAATCTGAGCCTAAGGACCTCAAAAACGTCAATTATTGAAATGTGTGCAAATCTGGACAGTTTTGTGCTATCCCACTGTTTCGGCTATAACTAATGATCCCGAACTCCAAATGATGCAGGGTTTGTTTCTGATTTTAGTTCACTTATTAATCTTTAATTTGACATCTTATTCACTGGAATTGGATATTGTTTTATTATCTTACTGATTGTGATAAAACAGCCTATTGCATTAAGGGTTTCACTTAGTGTTATGCTTAGAAAAATTGTTGTAACTTCTCTTGTTGAAATAAATGCTTGGGATTGTAGCTTTGGGATGTTGTGTGGACTGTTTTGAATGTTTGAGGATGTTGAATTAAATGATGCATGACTTGAGATTGATTTTGAATTGGTTTGGGGCTTAAATTGCACGGATATGCATGAAATGGAAACCCTAATGACTAGGTAGTCTTGCTAAGTGTTGATCATTTGGATATTGTGTGGAATTATATGCTTAGTAGGCTGCCCGTAGATGCCCTAATAGCCTTAAATGTGATTTTGATCATTGCATGTTGACAAATAGGCCTTTCTTGCATCCGAGCCCATGTAGATGTTGCTGCATGTTGAATAATCTTAATATTTGATTACGTGGACTTTGAAATGAGTTATATGACTTGATTTACATGTGTTACATGGCTGTCCGTTTAATGTTCATATAACTCCATATGCTTTTCAAGTGAAATTACTTGTCTATTCGTGCCTCGCTTGTTTACTTGTCAATGTGCAATCTTATGATTGTCCGGAGGCAACCTACTTTGTTGTCCTCCTAATGTGATATATTAAATGTCATAAATGTGCATTGTATACAAGGTTGCAACCTTTCAGTCTGTGGCGTGGTAGCGATCACGCACACCGGGCGACATCGGGCTTGCCGGTGCACCCGTGACTACCACTGTCCCATTCCCTCTCTCGCTTGGGGGCTAGACTTCCTCAAAGAGTTGGGTCGTAGGATTTCGGGGTACATCTGGAGTACACCCACTTGGCGTGTTAAGGGGATGATTTAAAGTCGGCCGTAACTACTGAGAGAAAAAGCTCACCGTATCCTTTTTCTATATGTATAAGTACTCTCGCTTGGTTCCTGGAGAACCTCGGGAAAGAAAGACTGGTAATTGTGTTCCTTTACTTTATATTATTGTTATGTACTTAATTGTACTATATTCATGCTTGCAAAAGGATTTTCATAAGTTGAACCAGAAAATGAGTTTCAAAACCTATTTATCGTTCCCCCTCGCTGAGTTCATAAGGACTCATCCTCTTTTATCATCTCAGGTGAAGAAGATCAAGAACAGGTACCTGAGGACGATGTGCCTAACGATGATTCATTGGAGTGATTGCCTGTCCTATATGCCTTGCGTGATTATGGCTATTTGTGAACTATGCTACTTGAAGACTATTTCTTTTCATGTTGCTTAATGTTTGTGATGTAAAAGACCCCCATTGTAATTTGGGGTCTAATTTTGATTTGTACTAATATCAACTAGACAGACACTACTATGGTCTTTTGCTATTGTCATTGACTAATATCTATCGTAGGGTCATGAAGTATCAGATAAGGACTAAGTAAATGAACCTATCCAATCTAAGCAAGTACTTACTATCAAGCTAAGAGCAACAGGTATTTTTGTAACGAGGATTAATAAACAGACGAGACATAGTATCATGCTAGGTTATTAATCAAACGAGACATCAAGACAACTAGTAGGCATTTCAATTGATGATAAATAGTAATCTTAGTTGGAAATGAATTTGAGATGATAAATTTTGAGGCGTTTAGAGAATTAGGTCAAACCAAAGAGCCTAATTACAGCCGTTATGCTATCGGTTTTTCAGAAAATTTTGGAGTTTAGGCTAAAACATTAAGCGTTAAACTTTCATGAACGGTTAAGTACGAGATATGACTTGAATGTTTAGATCACACCATAGTTTAACCTTTAGAGGTCGGGTTGGGGCGTGACACCTTATATTAGAATGGTATCAGAGCTTAGTTTACTAACTAGGCGTTAGTCAGGTTCAACTCTCGGACCATGGGTAGAAGCCCTAAGGTAATTATTATGTCTTATTTATATGTGTTAATGTGTGCTAATGTGCTTTAATTGCTTTGAGCATTGAATATTATGTACTTTTGTGAACCAATGTGAACAATATTTTTTAGGTGCTCAACATGCCTATGTGATTCAAGTGCACCGTATGCTTAAGTGTTTATTATATTACAGTGGGTTCTTGTATGCTAGGCTGTATACTAGTTGTTAATGTTTTATTATACAATCCTATGTATTAAGATATGGTTGTTCCTATGTGGTATGATTGTATAAGTACACCTTTGCTTCTCGTGTAGCATAATTGTATATATAAACACATGTCATATTTGGGGCTACCTCTTTTAGAATGGTTGGAAGAGTTCTTGGAAGTAGAGGGAGACTTCGAAGGAATGAGTTCGTGACCTTCAAATAAGGGGATTTGACGGTTGCACAGTACGAAACCCGATTGAATCAACTATCCTAGTATGCTCCTGAAATGGTACAGACTACTGAGAAACCTATGTGATTCAAGTGCACCGTATGCTTAAGTGTTTAGTATATTACAGTGGGTTCTTGTATGCTAGGCTGTATACTAGTTGTTAATATTTTATTATACAATCCTATGTATTAAGATATGGTTGTTCCTATGTGGTATGATTGTATAAGTACACATTTGCTTCTCGTGTAGCATAATTGTATATATAAACACATGTCATATTTGGGGCTACCTCTTTTAGAATAGTTGGAAGAGTTCTTGGACGTAGAGGGAGACTTCGAAGGAATGAGTTCGTGACCTTCAAATAAGGGGATTTGACGGTTGCACAGTACGAAACCCGATTGAATCAACTATCCCAGTATGCTCCTGAAATGGTACAGACTCCTGAGAAAAAGATCCAGAGATTTATTCAAGGGCTGAGATCCGAGATTCAAAATAGCTTAGCTCCTTTTCAGTTTCTCACCTATGGTGAAGTTCTTTTAGAGGCAATAAAAGCTGAGAGAGGAAAGAGTCAGGAAGTGGCAGGGTCGAGTCAACCGAGTCAAGTACAGAGCCTGGAGCAGCTACCTGTTGAGAAAGTTTGCCAAGGTGGTTTAGATATTCCTGTAGCTCGAGGCCCTTATGGAGGTGTTACTACTACTCTAATCCCATGTTGTACTCACTGTGCACATAGAGGTCATCTGGAGATTAACTGTTGGAGGAAAACAGGAAGGTGTAACGGTTGCGGTAGTAATCAACATAAGGTCAAGAAATGCCCAAAACGACAGAGGGTACAAGGACAGTCTACGAGAGGGAGTACCCAGGGTCAAGGCCAGAATTCGGGGAAGGCAGCTACTGACAGATTATAGCCGGGTACCATAGTCAACCAATTTAGTCATGTCACATCGAGAGGCTCGGTAAAACCCCATCTTGATACATGTAACTATTACAACAAGAGGGGGCACACGGAAGTCTAATGTTGGAAGAGGTCTGGTAGATGCAAAAGATGTGGGAGTGATCAACATCGCGTCAAGAACTATCCAAAGTGGCAAAAGAATCGTGTCCAGGTTGCAAGCAGTAACCACGGTTGAAGGTAAACTTACCTATTAAACCTATAGGAAAAATATTACTTGACCTCAGTATCATCTATCTTTTATGTGCACTTCTTTGGAAACAACGTATTGTCATGCAAGTAAAGAGGTCGCTTTATATAACGGAAGTAAAACACGGACATGATGATTTATAGTAAACCCTTGGACGTAAGGTCAATGAGTCTTGATGCTCATAGCTAATTGAACACGTAAATGAGGGGAGTAAGATTCCATATAGTTGAGATAGATATGAATTAGAGTTACGATGACCCAAGAGACTGTTGTTAGACAACCGTATTTAAGTGCACCATTTCACGTCTAGAAACTAGCGGTTGGTAGACTTCGAATCATGGCTGTTGAATAGAGGGTGAATCTTGTAGTGATAGTTAAATAAGTGGTTAATTACTTTTAAAGTTCTATTAGGTTATGTTGAAAAATGCCTCGTGGTCATAATTCTTATGTTTATACAACCTTGAAGTTATCTCGTGTAAGTATCTTATGATCTTGATCATTTCGATACCCATTTATAGTCCTAAGACTGTTGTTGAACGGTTGGTAACCTAGTGGAGTATTGATATCACTTACATGGCGATGAACCCAGCTTAGTAACACTAATGTTGAAGATATATATCGGCGAGCATTAAGTGTTCGAAGGAATGACTAGGTCGCTAAGTGAGTAGGACCATTGTCTTCTTAAGTATGACGTAACCTTGGATTGAGGTGAGTGGAATTTATTTGAGGTTAAAACTATTCGCCTTAGGAGTTTTGGATAAGATTAAAAGAAAATTCTGAAGCTTCATGACTTGAAGATGGAGATTTGAATAAGGAAATAAACTGTGGATTATGAGTTGATGAATTTACTTGTAAGAGTTGAACTAGTGCAACATGATTAATTTACCCATGCAATTTCAATGGCAATTTGTCGGTGGTACCTAATAAACCTCAGAGTTTGAGTTGAACGAATCTCAACAGTCTTTCTTCTTGATTTTGAGCTTGAAGGTTAATGAAGCTGGGGAAGAATGTCAATGAATAGGAGCCTGTAATCGGGAGACTAGTCATTAGAAGATTTGTTAGTCTAATGTACCTACGAGATAAGGACTATGATACTATCGATAGACGACGATTTGAGATGGATTAGTTTGTTTGGTGAGTTCTTCTTGAAGATAGGGTCATATTGTGGAAATAATCCATAACATGTGTATGTCCTACGTGCTAACAATTTTGAAGCTAGTAGATAGGATATGTAAATCAGATATAGACCTATCGTCTTGAAATTAGCGTATGTCACCCTAGGATCATGGAATTATTGTGATATTCCTTTTGAGGTATGAATGCGAGATTGATACAACATGAGTCATGATTTTAGAGTTATAGTTCTATTGTTAGAATACCGATGCAACTTTGATGACTATGTTTGAAGACTCTAACCTTAGTTAATGAACTTGACCTTAAGACCAAATGGAGGATAGAGTCATTCAAAGGAAAGAACTGTAAATGTAGAGGTCACACCGAATGAAATGATTGGAGAAAGCTAGGAAGTGAATTCGTTGTGGTAAGAGAGATCACAGAGCAAAGGACGACCCGGAGTTGGAAAATAACAATGGTCGGAATCCGTCTAAATGACCTCAATAGGCAAGAATGAATTTTGGGACGAAATTCTCTTAAGGAGGGGAGGATGTGAGGCTCGGCCCCGAATAACGTGTGTTACCTCGATTTATGTGCCTTAGACCTAAAATTATGTGATTGATCTTGGATTGTGTGCCCTGTCTTGATTTTTGTGCATGCGTCATCATACGTGCCTTCACTTAAAATTGTGTGCCCTAATCCTCGATGTACTGCATACCTAGATATACGTGTCTTGACCTTGAATTATGTGCAAGACCTCGATTTGCACGCGATACCTCATTTTATATGCCCTAATCTAGATTTGCGTGCCTTGACCTAGGTTTAAAAATTGTGTTCATTTTGTGTGCCATGCATTGAATTGCGTGCATTCATTTAGGGTTGCGTGCATTTACTTGGAAAACGTGCGTTCGTCTCGTAGTTCGTGTTCTACCTCGTAGTGCGTGCCCTAGACCTAGGAAAGCGTGCCCTCACGCTAATCAAGAAAGCATCTTACACGAAGTACTAGGTCATTAATTAATCCTACAAAATCCACTAACTATTATTAAATTACTAATTCAACTCACTAGAAGACAAAATTTCACTAAACACTAAGCATTTCTCATTCTTTATTCCTTATTCTTTTTGCACTTCCAACACCCAATTAAATAACACTCAAATGATGACAAAAATTCAGAATTTACACATGCTATAGCCGGCCATACCAAGACATTTGAGCAAGGATTAAACAATTATTACTATGCATGCTTAGACAAACTATGACACAAATGCATAAAAAATTGCTCAAAACCACCTCAAAACTCTTCCCTACTCGACCAAACCCTCTTTGCCCATGCTAGCATTTTAAAATCACACCTTGAAGACACAAAAATCTGAATCATCAAGCTCAAGGCCGACCATATGCATCAAAGTTGCAAAGGCCTTCAATTTTTTTTGTCATTTCTTCTTTCTTCCTCAATCTTCACTCTCTCCCTCTCATTTTACTCTCTCTCTCGGACTTGGCTGATTCTCTTCACTTCACAACTCATCTTCATCATCCTAAGGTCATTCAAGGCAAGCCCAAGCAAAGGAAAGTAAGAAGTTAGCTCAAAAGATGCATGCAAGCACATAGAGTCTTCATTTCGGCCCTAGGTCAGTTTTTAAGCTTCCATTTCTTTTCTTCTTGTTCTAACCACATGCATGTACTAAGAGCTTGGTCACTAAGCTAGGAAAAATAGAGAAAATATAGTCGGAACCTCGGCTAAGCAAAGGAGAAGAAGAAAATTTTGCTTCAACAAGTTTTGCGCATCTTCTTGGTTGATTGCTAAGGTGAGGGCTAAAACCTTTTGAAAATCCTTCAAAATTCCACATGCATGCTCTTAAATGTATGTCTTTGCTTCTTTACTTGAGTTATATGTTCGTTCATAAGCTTCTTCAACTACGCATGGCAAGATTTTGGCTTGAAAGTGATGATAGGTGAAGTCGGATTATGTGACAGCTCTCTGACCTGTTGTTTCGAGGTGCGTTTTGCTAGGCAAATGTTATTGAAAATGCATGAGAATTGGTAGGTAACTATTTTTGCTAGTTTTTAACATTTTTCGCAGAAATAGGCCAAAGCTAATTTTGATTCTAAAGTCCTCAAAATGGCAAATCATTAAAATGTGTCCAAATCTGGAAATCTGGAAAAATGAAGCAGGTTTTGGCAAATGCACTAACCTTATAGAACGAACCAGATTTGACTTATTAAATGATGTCCAAAATGCATGAAATTTGTTGTGGTTCTATATTTTTCAGTTCTGGACATTTTTGTCAGAAATGGACTAAGGCTAAATCTGACCCTAAGGACCTCAACAACGTCCATTATCGAAATGTGTGCAAATCTGGACAGTTTTGTGCTATCTCACTGTTTCGGCTATAACTAATGATCCCGAACTCCAAATGATGCAAGGTTTGTTTCTGATTTTAGTTCACTTCTTAAGATTTAATTGGACATCTTATTCACTGGAATTGGAGATTGTTTGCGTATCTTAATGATTGTGATAAAACAGCCTATTGCAGTAACGGTTTCACTTAGTGTTATGCTTAGAATAATTGTTGTAACTTCTCTTGTTGAAATAAATGCTTGGGATTGTAGCTTTGGGATGTTGTGTGGACTGTTTTGAATGTTTGAGGATGTTGAATTAAATGATGCATGGCTTGAGATTGATTTTGAATTGGTTTGGGGCTTAAATTGCACGGATATGCATGAAATGGAAACCCTAATGACTAGGTAGTCTTGCTAAGTGTTGATCATTTGGATATTGTGTGGAATTATATGCTTAGTAGGCTGCCCGTAGATTCCCTTATAGCCTTAAATGTGATTTTGATCATTGCATGTTGACAAATAGGCCTTTCTTGCATCCGAGCCCATGTAGATGTTGTTGCATGTTGAATAATCTTAATATTTGATTACGTGGACTTTGAAATGAGTTATATGACTTGATTTACATGTGTTACATGGCTGTCCGTTTAATGTTCATATAACTCCATATGCTTTTCAAGTGAAATTACTTGTCTATTCGTGCCTCGCTTGTTTACTTGTCAATGTGCAATCTTATGACTGTCCGGAGGCAACCTACTTTGTTGTCCTCCTAATGTGATATATTAAATGTCATAAATGTGCATTGCATACAAGGTTGCAACCTTTCAGTCTGTGGCGTAGTAGCGATCACGCACACCTGACGACATCGGGCTTGCCGATACACCCGTGACTACCACTGTCCCATTCCCTCTCTCGCTTAGGGGCTAGACTTCCTCGAAGAATTGGGTCGTAGGATTTCGGGGTATATCCGGAGTACACCCACTTGGCGTGTTAAGGGGATGATTTAAAGTCGGCCGCAACTACTCAGAGCAAAAGCTCACCGTATCCTTTTTCTATATGTATAAGTACTCTCGCTTGGTTCCTAGAGAACCTCGGGGAGGAAAGACTGGTAATTGTGTTCCTTTACTTTATATTATTGTTATGTACTTAATTGTACTATATTCATGCTTGCAAAAGGATTTTCATAAGTTGAACCGGAAAATGAGTTTCAAAACCTATTTCTCGTTCTCCCTCGCTGAGTTCATAAGGACTCACCCTCTTTTATCATCTCAGGTGAAGAAGATCAAGAACAGGTACCTGAGGACGATGTGCCTAACGATGATTCATTGGAGTGATTGCTTGTCCTATGTGCCTTGCGTGATTTTGGCTATTTGTGAACTATGCTACTTGAAGACTATTTCTTTTCATGTTGCTTAATGTTTGTGATATAAAAGACCCCCATTGTAATTTGGGGTCTAATTTTGGTTTGTACTAATATCAACTAGACAGACACTACTATGGTCTTTTGCTATTGTCATTGACTAGTATCTATCGTAAGGTCATGAAGTATCAGATAAGGACTAAGTAAATGAAATATCCAATCTAAGCATGTACTTATTATCAAGCTAAGATCAACAGGTATTTTTGTAACGAGGATTAATAAACAGATGAGTACATAGTATCATGCTAGGTTATTAATCAAACGAGACATCGAGACAACCAGTAGGCATTTCAATTGATGATAAATAGTAATCTTAGTTGGAAATGAATTTGAGATGGTAAATTTTGAGGCGTTTAGAGAATTAGGTCAAACCAAAGAGCCCAATTACAGCCGTTATGCTGCCGATTTTTTGTAAAATTTTGGAGTTTAGGCTAAAACATTAAGCGTTAAACTTTCATGAACGGTTAAGTACGAGATATGACTTGAATGTTTAGATCACACCGTAGTCTAACCTTTAGAGGCCGGGTTGGGGCGTGACAAACGGTATGCTGTTGGCCGCGTAACTCTTTACGAATCAAAAGTTATGGGCACCGGAGCGACGGAGACCTGGTCCCAAGCCCCACGCCCTCGGTTTACGGGCCCAGCCTCTACGTGAAGTGAAGTTTTCTTGCCTAAGGTGCCGTTGGATTCGGTAATAGAAATGTGATGAATTACGTTGTCGTCCTTTTCGCAGCTCACGACGTACGATCCGAGACGGAAAAACAGCACGAAAGTAAAAAGTGTCACGAAACTAAAGAAAATGTTCGATTTTTGGCTTTAAAAATAGGCACAGCCGAGCAGACTTGCTGCCCCCGTCGTACAGCTCTCGGAAAGCTTTCCAACGGTATGTTGTACGCCGCGTAACGCCTTACGGATCAAAAATCATGGGCACCGGAGCGACGGAGACCTGGTCCCAAGCCCCACGCCCTCGGTTTTTGGGCCCAGCCTCTACGTGAAGCGAAGTTGTCTTGCCCAAGGTGCCCTTCGATTCGGTAATAAAAGTGTCAAAGATTAGGTTGCCGTCCTTTTCGCGGCCTACGATGTACGATCCGGGACGGAAGAACATTGCGAAAGAAGAAAAATTTCCCGAAACTGATGAAAATGTTTGATTTTGGGCTCCGAAAATAGGTACCGCGTAACTCCTTACGGATCAAAAGTTATGGGCACCGGAGCGACGGAGACCTAGTTCCAAGCCCCACGCCCTCGATTTGCGGGCCCTGCCTCTGTGTGAAACGAAGTTGTCTTGCCCAAGGTACCATGGGATTCGGTAATAGAATTGTGATGGAATAGGTTGTCGTCCTTTTTGCGGCTCACGAAGTACGATCCTGGATGGAAAAACAGAGCAAAACAAGAAAAGTGTCCCGAAACTGATGAAAACGTTCGATTTTGAGCTCCAAAAATATGAGCAGCCGAGCAGGCTTGCTGCCCCGGTCGTAGAGCTCTCGGTGAGATTTCCAACGGTATACTGTTCGCCGCGTAACTCCTTACGGATCAAAAGTTATGGGCACCGGAGCGATGGAGACCTGGACCTATGCCCCACGCCCTCGGTTTGTGGGCCCAGCCTCTACGTAAAGCGAAGTTGTCCTTCCCAAGGTGTCGTGAGAGTCGGTAATAGAAATGTGATGGATTAGGTTGTCGTCCTTTTCGCGGCTCACGACGTACGATCCGGGACGGAAAAATAGCGCAAATGAAGAAAAGTGTCACAAAACTGATGAAAATATTCGATTTTGGGCTCTGAAAATAGACGCCGCAGAGCAGACTTGCTTCCCCCGTCGTAGAGCTCTTAGAGAGCTTTCCAACGGTATGATGTGCGCCGCGTAACTCTTTACGGATCAAAAGTTATGGGCACCGAAGTTACAGAGACCAGGTCTCAAGCCCCATGCCCTCGGTTTGCATGCCCAGCCACTACGTTAAGCGAAGTTGTCTTGCCCAAGGTGCCATGGGATTCGGAAATAGAAATGTGATGGATTAGGTTGTTGTCCTTTTCGCGGCTCACGACGTACGATCCGGGACAGAAAAATAGCGCAAACGAAGAAAAGTGTCCCAAAACTGATGAAAATGTTCAATTCTGGGCCCCAAATATAGGCGCAGCCGAGCAGGATTGTTACCCCCCTTGTAGAGCTCTCGGAAAGCTTTCCAACGATATGCTGTGCGCCACGTAACTCTTTATGTGCACTCGAGCGATGGAAACCTGGTCGCAAGCCCCACGCCCTCGGTTTGCAGGCCCAGCCTCTACGTGAAGCGAAGTTGTCTTGCCCAAAGTGCCATAGGATTCGATAATAGAAATGTGATGGGTTAGGTTGTCGTCCTTTTTGCTACTCACGACGTACGATCCGGGATGAAAAAACAACGTAAAAGAAGAAAAGTGTCCCGAAACTGATGAAAATATTCGATTTTGGGCTCTGAAAATAGGTTCAGCCAAGTAGGCTTACAGCCCCCATTGTAGATCTCTCGGAGAGCTTTCCAATAGTATGCTGTGAGCCGCGTAACTCCTTGCGGATCAAAAGTTATGGGCTCTGGAGTGGCGGAGACCAGGTCCCAAGCCCCACGCCCTCGGTTTGCAGGCCCAGCCTCTACTTGAAGCGAAGTTGTCTTGTCTAAGGTGCAGTGGGATTTGGTAATAGAAATGTGATGGATTAGGTTGTCGTCCTTTTTGCGGCTCACGATGTACGATCCGAACGAAAAAAATTGCACAAATAAAAAAAAGTGTCCCGAAACTGATGAAAATATTTGATTTTGGGCTCCGAAAATAGGCGCAACCGAGCAGACTTGCAGCCCCTGTCTTCGTACTCTCATAGAGCTTTCCAACGGTATGCTGTACGCCGCGTAACTCTTTACGGATCAAAAGTTATGGGCACCAGAGTGACAGAGACCTGGTCCCAAGCCCTACGCCCTCGGTTTGCGGGCCCAGCCACTACGTTAAGCGAAGTTGTCTTGCCCATGCTGCCATGGGATTTTGTAATAGAAATGTGATGGACTAGGTTTTTGTCCTTTTTGCGGCGCACGACATACGATCCAGGACGGAAAAATAGCACAAAAGAAGAAAAGTGTCCCAAAACTAATGAAAATGTTTGATTCTGGGCTCCGAAAATAGGTGCAGCCGCGCAGGCTTGCTACCCCTCTCGTAGAGCTCTCGGAGGAGCTTTCCAATGATATGCTATGCGCAACGTAACTCTTTTCGAATCAAAAGTTATGGGCACCGGAGCGATGGAGACCTGGTCCCAAGCCCCACGCCCTCGGTTTGCGGGCCAAGTGTCTACTTGAAGTGAAGTTGTCTTGCACAAGGTGCCATGGGATTCGGTAATAGAAATGTGATGGATTAGGTTGTAGTCCTTTTCGCGGCTCACGACGTACGATCTAGGACGAAAAAACAGTGCAAAAGAAGAAAATTGTCCCTAAACTGATGAAAAAGTCTGAATTTGGGCACCGAAAATAGGCGCAGCCGAGCAGGCTTGCTGCCCCCATCGTAGAGATCTCGGAGAGCTTTCCAACGATATACTGTTCGCCACATAACTTTTTACGGATCAAAATTTATGGTCACCGGATCGATGGATACTTGGTCCTAAGCCCCAAGCCCTCGGTTTGCGAGCCCAGTCTCTACATGAAGTGAAGTTGTCTTGCCCAAGGTACCGTAGGATTCGGTAATAGAAATGTGATGGATTAGGTTGTCGTCCTTTTTGCGGCTCACGACGTACGATCCGGGACAGAAAAATAGTGCAAAAGAAGAAAAGTGTCCTGAAACTGATGAAAACATTAGATTTTGGGTTCGAAAACAAGTGTAGCCGAGCATGGTTGCTGCCACCATCGTAGAGCTCTTGGAGAGCTTTCCAACGGTATGCTATGCGTCACGTAACTCCTTACGGATCAAAAGTTATAGGCACTGGAGTGACGGAGACCTGGTCCTAAGCCCCACGCCCTCGGTTTACGGGCCCAGCCTCTACATGAAGCGAAGTTGTCTTGTCCAAGGTGCCATGGGATTCGATAATAGAAATGTGATGGATTAGGTTGTCATTCTTTTCGCAGCTCACGACGTACGATCCGGGACGAAAAAATAGCACAAAAGAATAAAAGTGTCTCGAAATTGATGAAAATGTTCAATTTTGGGCTCTGAAAATAGGCACAGTTGAGGAGGCTTGTTGCCCCCGTCGTAGAGCTCTCGAACAGCTTTCCAACGGTATACTGTGCGCCGCGTAACTCTTTACGGATCAAAAGTTATGGGCATCGGAGCGACGGACACCTGGTCTCAAGCACCACGCCCTCGGTTTGTGAGCCCAGCGTCAACGTGAAGTGAAGTTGTCTTGCCCAAGGTGCTGTGGGATTCGGTAATAGAAATTTGATGGATTAGGTTGTCGTCCTTTTCGTGGCTCATGACGTACAATCCTGGATGAAAAAACAGCGTAAATGAAGAAAAGTATCCTGAAACTGATGAAAACGTTCGATTTTGGGCTCCAAAAATTGGCGCAGCCGACCAGACTTGTTGCCCCCTTCGTAGAGCTCTTAGAGAACTTTCCAACGTTATGTTGTGCGCTGCATAACTCCTTACGGATCAAAAGTTATGGGCACAAGATACCTGGTCACAAGCTCCACACCCTCGTTTTAGAGGCCCAGCCTCTACGTGAAGTGAATTTGTCTTTCCCAAGGTGCCTTGGCATTCGGTAATAGAAATGTGATGGATTAGGTTGTCGTTCTTTTCGCGACTTACGAAGTATGATCTGGGATAGAAAAATAGCGCAAAAGAAGAAAAGTGTCCCGAAACTGATGAAAACGTTCAATTTTGGGCCCCGAAAATAGGCGCAGCTAAGCAGACTTGCTACCCCCATCATAGAGCTCTCGGAGAGCTTTCCAACAATATGATGTGCGCCGTGTAACTCCTTACGGATCAAAAGTTATGGGCACCAGAGCGACAGAGACTTGGTCCCAACCCCACGCCCTCGGTTTTCGGGCCGAGCCTCAACGTGAAGCGAAGTTGTCTTGCCCAAGGTACCTTGGGATTCGGTAATAGAAATTTGATGGATTAGGTTGTCGTCCTTTTCGCGGCATACGACGTACGATCCGGGACGAAAAAACAGCACAAAAGAAGAAAAGTGTACCGAAACTGATGAAAACGTTCGATTTTGGGCTCTGAAAACAAGCCCAGCCGAGCAAGCTTGCTGCCCCCGTCGTAGAGCTCTAGGAATGCTTTCCTACAGTATAGTGTACGCCACGTAACTCCTTACAGATCAAAAGTTATGGGCACCGGGGTGACGGAGACCTTGTCCCCAGCCCGACGCCCTCGGTCTGCGGGCCCAGCCTCTATGTGAAGCGAAGTTGTCTTGCCCAAGGTGCCGTGGGATTCGGTAATAGAAATGTGATGGACTAGGTTGTTGTCCTTTTCGCGGCTCACGACGTACGATCCAAGAAGGAAAAACAGCACAAAAGAAGAAAAGTGTCCCGAAATTGATGAAAACGTTCGATTTTGGGCTCCAAAAATAGGCCCAGCCGAGCAAGCTTGCTGCCCCCGTCGTAGAGCTCTAGGAGTGCTTCCAACGGTATAGTGTGTGCCGCGTAATTCCTTACTAATCAAAAGTTATGGGCACCAGGGTGACAGAGACCTTGTCCCAAGCCCCACCCCCTCGGTCTGCGGGCCCAGCCTCTATGTGAAGCGAAGTTGTCTTGCCCAAGGTGCCTTGGGATTCGATAATAGAAATGTGATGGATTAGATTGTCGTCCTTTTCGCTGCTCACAATGTACGATACGGGATGGAAAAATAGCCCAAAATAAGAAAAGTGTCCCGAAACTAATGAAAATGTTCAATTTTGGGCTTCGAAAATAGGCGCAGCCGATCAGGCATGTTGCTCCCGTCGTAGAGCTCTCGAACAGCTTTCCAACGGTATGCTTGCGCCGCGTAACTCTTTACGGATCAAAAGTAATTGGCACCGGAGCGACGGAGACCTGGTCCCAAGCACTACGCCCTCGGTTTGTGGGCCCAACTTCTACGTGAAGTGAAGTTGTCTTGCCCAAGGTACCGTGGGATTCAGTAATAGAAATGTGATGGATTAGGTTGTCGTCCTTTTCGCAGCTTACAACGTACAATCCGGGACGAAAAAATAGCGCAAAAGAAGAAAAGTGTCTGAAACTGATGAAAACATTCGATTTTGGCATCCGAAAATAGGCGCAGCCGATCAGGCTTGTTGCCCCAGTCGTATAGCTCTCAAATAGTTTACCAACGGTATGCTGTGCGCCGCGTAACTCTTTACGGATCAAAAGTTATGGGCACCAGAACGACGGAGACCTGGTCCCAAGCCCCACGCCCTCAGTTTGTGGGCCCAGCGTCTACGTGAAGTGAAGTTGTCTTGCCCAAGGTGCCGTGGGATTCGGTAATAGAAATGTGATGGATTAGGTTGTCGTCCTTTTCGCGGCTTACGAAGTACGATATGGGACGGAAAAACAGCGAAAAAGAAGAAAAGTTTATCAAAACTGATGACAACGTTCGATTTTGGGCCTCGAAAATAGGCGCAGTTGAGCAGACTTGCTGCCCCTGTCGTAGAGCTCTCGGAGAGCTTTCCAACAGTATGATGTGCGCAGCGTAACTCCTTACGGATCAAAAGTTATGGGCACCGGGATGACGGAGACCTTGTCCTAAGCCCCACGCCCTCGGTTTGCGGGCCCAACCTCTACGTGAAGTGAAGTTGTCTTGCCCAAGGTGCCTTGGGATTCGGTAATAGAAATGTGATGGATTAGGTTGTCGTCCTTTTCGCGGCTCACGACGAACGATCCGGGACGGAAAAATAGCGCAAATGAAGAAAAGTGTCCCAAAACTGATGAAATCGTTCGATTTTGGACTCCAAAAATAGGCCCAGCTGAGTACGCTTGCTGCCCCCATCGTAGAGCTCTCGGAAAGCTTTCTAACGGTATGGTGTGCGCCGCGTAACTCCTTACAGATCAAAAGTTATGGGCACCAGAGTGACGGAGACCTTGTCCCAAGCCCCACGCCCTCGGTTTGCAGGCCCAGCCTCTACGTGAAGCAAAGTTGTCTTACCCAAGGTGCCTTGGGATTCGGTAATAAAAATGTGATGCATTAGGTTGTCGTCCTTTTCGCAGCTCACGACGTACGATCCGGGACGGAAAAATATCACAAAAGAAGAAAAGTGTCCCGAAACTAATAAAAATGTTCAATTTTGGGCTCTGAAAATAGGCGCAGCTGAGCAGGCTTGTTGCCCGCATCGTAGAGCTCTCAAACAGCTTTACAACGGTATACTGTGCGCTGCGTAATTCTTTACTGATCAAAAGATATGGGCACCGGAGCGACGGACACCTGGTCCCAAGCACCACACCCTCGGCTTGTGGGCCCAGCGTCTACGCGAAGTGAAGTTGTCTTACCCAAGGTGCCGTGGGATTTGGTAATAGAAATGTGATGGATTAGGTTGTCGTCCTTTTCGTAGCTCACGACGTACAATCCTGGATGAAAAAACAGCGCAAATGAAGAAAAGTATCCTGAAACTGATGAAAACGTTCGATTTTGGGATCCAAAAATTGGCGCAGTCGACCAGACTTGTTGCCCCCTTCGTAGAGCTCTCGGAGAGCTTTCCAACATTATGTTGTGCGCCGCGTAACTCTTTACGGATCAAAAGTTATAGGCACCGGATACCTGGTCACAAGCTCCACGCCCTCGTTTTAGGGGCCCAGCCTCTACGTGAAGTGAATTTGTCTTTCCCAAGGTGCCTTGGCATTCGATAATAAAAATGTGATGGATTAGGTTGTTGTCCTTTTTGCGGCTTACGAAGTACGATATGGGATACAAAAACAGCGCAAAAGAAGAAAAGTATCCAGAAACTGATGAAAACGTTCGATTTTGTGAAAATAGGCGCAGCTGGGCAGGCTTGCTGCCCTCGTCGTAGAGCTCTCGAAAAGCTTTCCAACAGTATGATGTACGCCGCGTAACTCCTTACGGATCAAAAGTTATGGGCACCGGAGCGATCGAGACTTGGTCTCAAGCCCCACGCCCTCGGTTTTTGGGCCGAGCCTCTACGTGAAGCGAAGTTGTCTTGCCCAAGGTACCTTGGGATTCGGTAATAGAAATGTGATGGATTAGGTTGTCGTCCTTTTCACGGCATACGACGTACGATCCGGGATGGAAAAATAACAGAAAAGAAGAAAAGTGTCTCGAAACTAATGAAAATGTTCAATTTTGGGCTCTGAAAATAGGCCCAGCCGAGTACGCTTGCTACCCCCGTCGTAGAGCTCTCGGAGAGCTTTCCAACAGTATGGTGTGTGCCGCGTAACTCCTTACGGATCAAAAGTTATGGGCACCGGAGTGACCGAGACTTGGTCCCAAGCCGCTCGCCCTCGGTTTGCGGGCCCAATCTCTACGTGAAGCAAATTTGCCTTGCCCAAGGTGCTGTGGGATTCGGTAATAGAAATGTGATGGATTAGGTTGTCGTCCTTTTCGCGGCTCACGACATACGATCCAGGATGGAAAAACAGCGCAAATGATGAAAATTGTCCCGAAACTGATGAAAACGTTCGATTTTGGGCTCCAAAAATAGGCGCAGCCAAGCAAGCTTGCTGCCCCCGTCGTAGAGCTATCGATGAGCTTTCCAACGGTATGCTGTGCACCGCGTAACTCCTTACGAATCAAAAGTTATGGGCACTGGATCGACGAAAACTTGGTCCCAAGCCCCACGCCCTCGGTTTGCGAGCCCAGCCTCTACCTAAAGCAAAGTTGTCTTGCCCAAGGTGCCTTGGGATTCGGTAATAGAAATGTGATGGATTAGGTTGTCGTCCTTTTCGCGGCTTACGACGTACGATCCGGGATGGAAAAATAGTGCAAAAGAAGAAAAGTATCTCGAAACTGATGAAAATGTTAAATTTTGGGCTCTAATAATAGGCGCAGCCAAGCAGGCTTGCCGCCCCTTCATAGAGCTCTTGGACACTTTTCCAACGGTATGCTGTGCGCCGCGTAACTCCTTACGGATCAAACGTTATGGGCACCGGAGCCACTGATACCTGGTCACAAGCTCCACGCCCTCGTTTTAGGGTCCCTGCCTCTACGTGAAGTGAAGTTGTCTTTCCCAAGGTGCCTTGTCGTCCTTTTCACGGCTTGCGACGTACGATCCAGGACTGAAAAAACAGCGTAAAAGAAGAAAAGTGTCCTGAAATTGATGAAAATGTTCAATTTTGGGCTTCGAAAACAGGCGTAGCTGAGCAGGCTTGCTGTCCCCGTTGTAGAGCTCTCGGAGAGCTATCCGACGGTATATTGTGCGCCGCATAACTCCTTATAGATCAAAAGTTATGGGCACCGGAGCGACGGAGACCTGGTCCTAAGCCCCACGCCCTCGGTTTCCTGGCCCAGCCTCTGCGTGAAGCGAAGTTGTCTTGCCCAAAGTGCCTTGGGATTAGGTAATAGAAATGTGATGGATTAGGTTGTCGTCCTTTTCGCGGCTCACGACGTACGATCCGAGACGGAAAAACAGCGTGAAAGAGGAAAAGTGTCACGAAACTAAAGAAAATGTTCAATTTTTGGCTCTAAAAATAGGCACAGCCGAGCAGACTTGCTACCCTCGTCGTACAGCTCTCGGAGAGCTTTCCAACGGTATGCTGTGCACCGCGTAACGCCTTACGGATCAAAAGTCATGGGCACCGGAGTGACAGAGACTTGGTCCCAAGCCCCAAGCCCTCGGTTTTCGGGCCCAGCCTCTACGTGAAGCGAAGTTGTCTTGCCTAAGGTGTCTTTTGATCCGGTAATAGAAATGTGATAGATTAGGTTGTCGTCCTTTTCGCAGCTTACGACGTACGATCCGGGACCGAAAAACATTGTAAAAGAAGAAAAATGTCCCGAAACTGATGAAAATGTTTGATTTTGGGCTCCGAAAATAGGTACCATGTAACTCCTTAAGGATCAAAAGTTATGGGCACCGGAACGATGAAGACCTGGTTCCAAGGCCCACGCCCCCGATTTGCGGGCCCTGTCTCTGCGTGAAGCGAAGTTGTCTTGCCCAAGGTACCGTGAGATTCGGTAATTTAATTGTGATGGAATAAGTTGTCGTCTTTTTCGCGACTCACGAAGTACGATCCGGGATGGAAAAACAAAGCAAAACAAGAAAAATGTCCCGAAACTGATGAAATCGTTCAATTTTGGTCTCCAAAAATAGGAGCAGCCGAGCAGGCTTGCTGCCCCCGTCGTAGAGCTCTCGGTGAGATTTCCAACGGTATGCTGTTCGCCACGTAACTCCTTACGTATCAAAAGTTATGGGCACCGGAGCGATGGAGACCTGGTCCCAAGCCCCACGCCCTCGGTTTGTGGGCCCAGCCTCTATGTGAAGCGAAGTTGTCTTGCCCAAGGTATCGTGGGAGTCGGTAATAGAAATGTGATGGATTAGGCTGTCGTCCTTTTCGCTGCTCACGACGTACGATTTGGGACGAAAAAATAGCGCAAATGAAGAAAAGTGTCACGAAACTGATGAAAATATTCGATTTTGGGCTCCGAAAATAGATGCCGCCGAGCAGACTTGCTGCCCCCATCGTAGAGCTCTCAGAGAGTTTTCCAACGGTATGATGTGCGCCGCGTAACTCTTTACGGATCAAAAGTTAGGGTCACCGGAGTTACAGAGACCAGGTCCCAAGCCCCACGCCCTCGGTTTGCAGGCGCAGCCACTACGTTAAGCGAAGTTGTCTTGCCCAAGGTGCCATGGGATTCGGAAATAGAAATGTGATGGATTAGTTTGCCGTCCTTTTCGCTGCTCATGACGTACGATCCGGGACAGAAAAATAGCACAAACGAAGAAAAGTATCCCGAAACTGATGAAAATGTTCAATTTTGGGCCCCGAAAATAGGCGCAGCCGAGCAGGCTTGCTACCCCCCTCGTAGAGCTCTTTGAGAGCTTTCCAACGATATGATGTGCGTCGCGTAACTCTTTACGAATCAAAAGTTATAGGCACCGGAGCGATGGAGACCTGGTCCCAAGCCCCACGCCCTCGGTTTGTAGGCCCAGCCTCTATGTGAAGCGAAGTTGTCTTGCCCAAGGTGCCGTAGGTAATAGAAATGTGATAGATTAGGTTGTTGTCCTTTTTGCGGCTCACGACATACGATCCGGGACGGAAAAACAGCGTAAAAGAAGAAAAGTGTCCCGAAACTGATGAAAATGTTCGATTTTGGGCTTCGAAAACAGGTTCAGCCAAGCAGGCTTGCGACCCCCATCGTAGATCTCTCGGAGAGCTTTCCAATGGTATGCTGTGCACCGCGTAACTCCTTACGGATCAAAAGTTATGGGCACCGGAGTGACAGAGACCTGGTCCCAAGCCCCACGCACTCGGTTTACGGGCCCTGCCTCTACGTGAAGGGAAGTTGTCTTGCCCAAGGTGCCGTGGGATTTGGTAATAGAAATGTGATGGATTATGTGAGGTCTGACCCTGAATAACGTGCCTTGCCTCAATTTGCGTGCCTTAGACCCAGAACTGTATGACCGACCTTAGACTACGTGCCCTATCTTGGTTTTCGTGCATGCTTTGTCATTCGTGCCTTGACCTAGAATGGTGTGCCCTATTCCCCTACTGACGTGCGATACCTAGATAATCGTACCCTGACCTCGATGTAAGTGCGTTACCTCATTTTGTGTGCCCTAACCTTGAACTGCGTACCTTAACCTAGATATAGAGTCGTGCCTTGATTTACGTGCATTGCATTGGCTTACGTGCATTCACCTAGGATTACGTGCATTAGTCTTGAAGTACGTGCCTTAGCCTTGAAGTACGTGTCTACCTCGTAGTTCGCGTCTACCTCGTGATTCGTGCCTCGTATCGATTTCTATGTGTGTCTCGTAGTGTGTGTCCTAGACCTAAGAAAGCGTGCCCACACGCTAATCAATAAATAATCCTACACAAAGCACTAGACTATAAAATAATCCTACAAACACCACTAACTATTATTATAATCCTAATTCAAATCTCTACAAAATCCACTAACACTTAAATATTATATTTTAAACTCACTACAAGACAAAATCTCACAAACCTCTAAACATATCCTATATTCTATTCTACCTAAAATCCCTAAATACCCAACATTCTCTTGCACACATGCTAAAACAATTCAAAAGATGCTCAAAAGATGACACAAAATCTGATTTTTGCATGCCCAAGGCCAACATTTGCATCAACAATTGCAAAAGCTTCTATTTTCTCTCATTTCTCTCACTCTCCTCACATTTCTCTCTCTCCCTCTCATTCTTCTCTCTCAATCTCGGTTTTGGCTGAGTTTTATCTTGCCTTTGCTCATCTTCATCAATCCATGGTGCATCAAGACAAACAACAAGCAAAGAAACTCGACCAAGCTAGCTAGGATGCAAGAATCATACATCCATGCTCTTTGAGTCACCATTTCGGCCTTGGTGAGTTTGCTAGCTTCCATTTCTTTTCTTCTTGTTCTAACCACATGCATCTACTAAGAACTTGGTCACTAAGCTAGGAAAAATAGAGAGAAATTGGGTGGTGTCTTGGCTAAGCAAGGAAGAAGAAGAAAATTGTGCTTCATCAAGTTTTGTGCATCTTCTTGTTGATTTGCCAAGGTGAGGGCTAAAACCTTTTGAAAATCCTTCAAAAATCCACATGCATGCTCTTAAATGTATGTATTTGCTTCTGTACTTGAGTTATATGTGTGTTCATAAGCTTGTACAACCATGCATGGCAAGGTTTTGGCTTGAAAATGATGATAGGTGAAATTGGATTGTGTGACAGCTCTCTGACTTGTTGTTTCGAGGTGAGTTTGGCTAGGAAAATTATGTTGACAATGCATGAAAATTGGTAAGTGACTAGTTTTGCCAGTTTTGAACATTTTTCGCAGAAATAGGCCAAAGCTAATTTCGACTTTAAGGTCCTCAAAATGGCAAATCATTAAAATGTGTCCAAATCTGGAAATCTGAAAAAATGAAGCAGGTTTTGGTAGATGCACTGACCTTGTAGAACGAATCATATTTGACTTAGTAAATGATGTTCAAAATGCATGAAATTTGGTGTGCTGCTATATTTTTCAGTTCTGGACATTTTTGGCAGAAATGGACTAAGGCTAAATCTGACCCGAAGGACCTCAAAAACAACAATTATCGAAATGTGTGCAAATCTGGACAGTTTTGTGCAATCCCACTGTTTTGGCTATAACTATTGATCTCGAACTTCAAATAATGCAAGGTTTGTTTCTGATTTTAGTTCACTTCTTAAGATTTAATTTTACATCTTATTTACTGGAATTGGAGATTCTTTGCTTGACTCAACGATTGTGAGAAAACAGCCTATTGCATTGCAGTGAGGGTTTCACTTAGTTATATGCTTAGAAATTTGTTGTAACTTCTCTTGTGGTATTAATTGCTTTGTATTATGGCATTGGGATGTTGTGTGGACTGTTTTGAGTACTTGGGGATGTTTGGATTAATTGATGCTTGTCTTGAGATTGATTTTGAGTTGACTTGGGGCTTAATTGCACGGATAAGCACGAAATGGAAACCCTAGTGACTAGGGGAACTTGCTACGTGTTGATCCTTTGAATATTGAGTGTAATTATATGTTTAGTAGGCTTCCCGTAGTTGCCTTATAGCCCTAAATGTGATTTTGATTCATTGCATGTTGACAAATAGGCCTTTCTTGCATCCGAACCACGTAGATTGTTGTCGCATGTTGAATAACCTTATTATTTGATTACGTGGACGTTGAAATGAGTCATATGACTTGATTTGCGTGTGTTACATGGCTTCCCATTTAATGTTCATATAACTTCATATGCTTTTCAAGTGAAATTACTTGTCTATTCGTGCCTCGCTTGTTTACTTGTCAATGTGCAATCTTATGACTCTCCGGAGGCAACCTACTTTGTTGTCCTCCTAATGTGATATATTAAATGTCATAAATGTGCATTGCATACAAGGTTGCAACCTTTCATTCTGACATGGTAGCGATCACGCACACTGGGCGGCATCGGGCTTGCCGGTGCACCCGTGACTACCATGGTACCTATTCCCTCTCTCACTTGGGGGCTATACTTCCTCGAAGAGTTAGGTCATAGGATTTTGGGGTACATCCGGAGTACACCTACTTGGCGTGTTAAGGGGATGATTTGAAGTCGGCCGCGACTACTAAGAGCAAAAGCTCACCGTATCATTTTTCTATATGTATAAGTACTCTCGCTTGGTTCCTGGAGAACCTCGGGGAGGAAAGACTAGTAATTGTGTTCCTTTACTCTATATTATTGTTATGTATTTAATTGTATTATATTCATACTTGTAAAAGGATTTTCATAAGTTGAACCGGAAAATGAGTTTCAAAACCTATTTCTCGTTCCCCCTCACTGAGTTCATAAGGACTCACCCTCTTTTATCATCTCAGGTGAAGAAGATCAAGAACAGGTACCTGAGGACGATGTGCCTATCGATGATTCCTTGGAGTGATTGCCTATCCTATGTGCCTTGCGTGATTATGGCTATTTGTGAACTATGCTACTTGAAGACTATTTTCTTTTTTTATGTTGCTTGATGTGTAATGTAAAAGACCCCCGTTGTAATTTGGGGTCTAATTTTGGTTTGTACTGATATCAACTAGACAGACACTACTATGGTCTTTTTCTATTGTCATTGACTAGTATCTATCGTAGGGTCATGAAGTATCAGATAAGGACTAAGTAAATGAACCTATCCAATCTAAGCAGGTACTTATTATCAAGCTAAGATCAACAAGTACTTTTGTAACGAGGATTAATAAACAGACGAGACATAGTATCATACTAGGTTTTTAATCAAACGAGACTTCGAGATAACCAATAGGCATTTCAATTGATGGTAAATAGTAATCTTAGTTGAAAATGAGATTGAGATTGGAAAATTCGAGGCATTTAGAAAATTAGGTCAAACCAAAGAGCCCAATTACAGCCGTTATGCTGCAGGTTTCGGGAAAATTTTGGAGTTTAGGCTAAAACATTAAGCGTTAAACTTTCATGAATGGTTAAGTACGAGACATGACTTGAATGTTAGATCACACCCTAGTCTAACCTTTATAGGTCGGGTTGGGGCGTGACAGATTAGGTTTTCGTCCTTTTTGCGGCTCACGACGTACGATCCGGGATAAAAAAACAGCGCAAATAAAGAAAAGTGTCCCGAAACTGATGAAAATATTTGATTTTGGGCTCCGAAAATAGTCGCAGCTGAGCAGACTTGCTGCCCCTATCGTAGAGCTCTCAAAGAGCTTTCCAACAGTATGCTGTGCGCCGTGTAACTCTTTACGGATCAAAAGTTATGGGCACCGGAGTGATAGAGACCTGGTCCCAAGCCCCACGCCCTCGGTTTGCGGGCCCAGCCACTAAGTTAAGCAAAGTTGTCTTGCCTAAGGTACCATGGGATTCGTTAATAGAAACGTGATGGATTAGGTTTTCGTCCTTTTCGCGGCTCACGACGTACGATCTGGGATGAAAAAACAGCGCAAAAGAAGAAAAGTGTCCCGAAACTAATGAAAATGTTTGATTCTGGGCTCTGAAAAAAGGTGCAGCCTAGCAAGCTTGCTACCCCTCTCATACAGCTCTCGGAGAGCTTTCCAACGATATGCTATGCGCCGCGTAACTCTTTACGAATCAAAAGTTATGGGCACCAAAGTGATGGAGACCTGGTCCCAAGCCCTACGCCCTCGGTTTGCGGGCCCAGTGTCTACATGAAGTGAAGTTGTCTTGCACAAAGTGCCGTGGTGTTCGATAAGAGAAATGTGATGGATTAGGTTGTAGGCTTTTTCGCGGTTCAAGACGTACGATCTGGGATGGAAAAACAGCGCAAAAGAATAAAAGTATCCCAAAACTGATGAAAATGTTTGATTTTGGGCTCCAAAAATAGGTGTAGCCGAGCAGACTTGCTGCCCCCATGGTACAGCTCTCGGAGAGCTTTCCAACGGTATGCTGTGCGCCGCGTAACTCCTTATGGATCAAAATTTATGGGCACCAGAGCGACAGAGACCTGGTCTCAAGCCCCACGCCCTCGGTTTGCTGGCCTAGCCTCTTCGTGAGGCGAAGTTATCTTGCCCAAGGTGCCTTGGGATTCGGTAATAGAAATGTGATAGATTAGGTTGTTGTCCTTTTCGCGGCTCACGAAGTACGATCCGTGATGGAAAAACAGAGCAAAAGAAGAAAAGTATCCGGAAACTGATGAAAACGCTCGATTTTGGGCTCTGAAAATAGGCGCAGCCGAGTAGGTTTGCTTCCCCCATCATAGAGCTCTCGGAGAGATTTCCAACGATATGCTGTTCGCCGCATAACTCCTTACGAATCAAAAGTTATGGGCACCGGAGCGACGGAGACCTGGTCCCAAGCCCCACACCCTCGGTTTGTCGGCCCAGCCTCTATGTGAAGTGAAGTTCTCTAGCCCAAGGTGCCATGGGATTCGATAATAGAAATGTGATGGATTAGGTTGTTGTCCTTTTCGCGGCTTACGAAGTACGATTTGGGATGGACAAACAGCGCAAAAGAAGAAAAGTGTCATGAAACTGATGAAAACGTTTGATTTTGGACCCGAAAACAGGCGCAGCTGAGCAGACTTGCTTCCCCCATCACAGAGCTCTGGAGAACTTTCCAACAGTATGATGTGCGCCGCGTAACTCCTTACGGATCAAAAGTTATGGGCACTGGGATGACGGAGAGTTTGTCCCAAGCCCCACACCCTCGGTTTCTGGGCCCAACCTCTACGTGCAGCAAAGTTGTCTTGTCCAAGGTGCCTTGGGATTCGGTAATAGAAATGTGATGGATTAGGTAGTCGTCCTTTTCGAGGCTCACGACGTACGATTCGGGACGAAAAAATAGCGCAAATGAATAAAAGTGTCCCGAAACTGATGAAAACATTCAATTTAGGGCTCCGGAAATAGGCCCAGCCGAGTACACTTGCTGCCCCCGTCGTAGAGCTCTCGGAGACCTTTCCAACGGTATGGTGTGCGCCGCGTAACTCCTTACAGATCAAAAGTTATGGGCACCGGAGTGACAGAGACCTTATCCCAAGCCCTACGCCCTCGGTTTGCGAGCCCAGCCTCTACGTGAAGCGAAATTGTCTTGCTCAAGGTGCCTTGGGATTCGGTAATAGAAATGTGATGGATTAAGTTGTCATCATTTTCGCAGTTCACGACGTACGATCTGGGACAAAAAAATAGCACAAAAGAAGAAAAGTGTCACGAAACTGATGAAAATGTTCAATTTTGGGCTCTAAAAATAGGCACAGCCGAGCAGGCTTGTTGCCCCCGTCGTAGAGCTCTCGAACATCTTTACAACGGTATGCTGTGCGCCACGTAACTCTTTACGGATCAAAAGTTATGGGCACCGGAGCGACGGACACCCGGTCCCAAGCACCACGCCCTCGGTTTGTGGGCCCAGCATCTACGTGAAGTGAAGTTGTCTTGCCCAAGGTTTCGTGGGATTCGGTAATAGAAATGTGATAGATTAGGTTGTCGTCCTTTTTGCGGCTCACGACGTACGATCCGGGATGAAAAAATAGCGCAAAAGAAGAAAAGTGTCCCAAAACTGATGAAAACATTCAATTTTGGGCTCCGAAAATAGGCGCAGCTTAGTAGGCTTGCTACCCCCGTCGTAGAGCTCTCGGAGAGCTTTCCAACGGTATGCTATGCGTTACGTAACTCTTTACGGATCAAAAGTTATGGGCACCGAAGTGACCGAGACCTAGTCCCAAGCCGCACGCCCTCGGTTTGCGGGCCCAGCCTCTACGTGAAGCGAAGTTTCCTTGCCCAAGGTGCCGTGGGATTCGGTAATAGAAATGTGATGGATTAGGTTGTCGTCCTTTTCGCGGCTAACGACGTACGATCCGGGATGAAAAAATAGCGCAAATGAAGAAAAGTGTCCCAAAACTGATGAAAACATTCAATTTTGGGCTCTAAAAATAGGCGCAACCGAGCAGGCTTGCTTCCCCTGTCGTAGAGCTCTCGGTGAGCTTTCCAACGGTATGCTGTGCGCCACGTAACTCCTTACGAATCAAAAGTTATGGGCATTGGAGCGACGGAAACTTGGTCCCAAGCCCTACGCCCTCGGTTTGCGAGCCCAGCCTCTACCTAAAGCGAAGTTGTCTTGCCCAAGGTGCCTTGGGATTCGGTAATAGAGATGTGATGGATTAGGTTATCGTCCTTTTCACGGCTCACAACGTACGATCCGGGATAGAAAAATAGCGCAAAAGAAGAAAAGTATCCCGAAACTAATGGGAACGTTCAATTTTGGGCTCCAATAACAGGCACAGCCAAGCAGGATTGCTGCCCCCCTTCGTAGAGCTCTCAAAGACCTTTCCAACGGTATGCTGTGCACCGTGTAACTCCTTACGGATCAAAAGTTATGGGTACCGGAGTGACGGATACCTGGTCACAAACTCCACGCCCTCGTTTTAGGGGTCCTGCCTCTACGTGAAGTGAAGGTGTGTTTCCCAAGGTGCCTTGCCATTCTGTAATAGAAATGTGATGGATTAGGTTGTCGTCCTTTTCGCAGTTTACGACGTACGATCCGTGACCAAAAAAACAGCGCAAAAGAAGAAAAGTGTCCCGAAACTGATGAAAACATTTGATTTTGGGCTCTAAAAATAGCGCAACTTTGCAGGCTTGCTGCCCCCGTCGTAGATCTCTCGGAGAGCTATCCAACGGTATGCTGTGCGCCACATAACTCCTTATAGATCAAAAGTTATAGGCACCGGAGCGACGGAGACCTGGCCCCAAGCCCCACGCCCTCGATTTGCCGGCCCAGCCTCTGCGTGAAGCGAAGTTGTCTTGCCCAAGGTGCCTTGGGATTAGGTAATAGAAATGTGATGGATTAGGTTGTCATCCTTTTTGCGGCTCACGACTTACGATCCAGGACGAAAAAACAGAGCAAAAGAAGAAAAATGTTGGGAAGCTGATGAAAATGTTTGATTTTGGGCTCCGAAAATAGGCGCAACTGTCACTCCCCAAGCCGACCTATGGAGGCTAGACTAGGGTTTGACCTAAATCATTATCGTTATTTCACACACTTAGCCTTTTGTTATGATTTAATGCTTAACGTTGGCCTAGAACTCCAAAAGTTTTTCAAAAAACCGGCAGCATGACGGCTATATTAAGGACATTTGGTTTGACCTAATTTTCTAAAACACCTCAAAAACTTTAATCATTGATTCAATTCTAACTAAAATTTCCTATTTTGTTATCAATAGATATGCCTACTAATTTATCTCGATAGTCTCGTTTGATTGACTAGCCTAGCATGATAACTATGTCCCGTTTATTTGCCAGTTTCTCTCTTGCAAGTACTTATTATCCCTTAGCTTACGCATAAGCACCTAAGTGAGATTGGATAGAGTTTCATTATATGCTTCTTTACCTAGTGGTTTAAACACCTATGATAACTACTAATCAAGATAATGAAAGCAAACAACCAATAAAGAGTTTGTTCGGTTATAATCAGTACAAGTCAAAATTAGACCCAAATTATAACGGGGTCATTTACATCAACAAAATGAACAGTTTGCAATCAAACACAACATCGATATAGCAACCACTTTCAGGCAAAGCACAAAAGCACGTAGTCACTCCAAGGAATCATCAACAAGCACATTTACTTCGGGTACCTGTCCCAAATCTACTGCACCTGTGACAAAAAAGAGGGTGAGTCCTTATGGACTCAGTGAGGGGGAATGAGAGATAACATTTTGAAATCCTTTTCTGGTTAAACTTATGAAAACTCATTTGAAAACATGTCATATAGAGTGAGTAAATACATAACATAACATAAATATAAATGAACACATTTACCCGTCTTTCCTCCCCGAGGTCCTCTAGGAAACATGTCATATTTGCTCTCAAGATCATTTCTGATAACAGTTGTTGCGGCCGGCTTCAATCATCCACTTATCACGCCAAATGGGTGTACTCCGGATGTACCCCAAAATCCTACGACCCAACTCTCCGAGGAAGTCTAGCCCCCAAGCGAGAGAGAGAATTGGACCATGGTAGTCACGGTAGCACCGACAAGCCCGATGCCGCCCGGCGTGCGTGAAACACTACCATGCCAAAATGAAAGGTTGCAACCTTATATGCAATACACATGTATGCCATTTAACATTTCACATTGGGAGGTCAACAAAGTAGGTTGCCTCCAAGCAAGTATATGATCCCATTTTGACATATTGGCATACAAGGCATTGTAAGAACATGTAATCATCTCATATATCAATTTGAAAGCAATTAAACTTCCACGGGAAGCCAAGTAATCATGTTCAAAAAAGCCATAGAATGTCTTTTAATAATTCACATTAGGAGGACAACAAAGAAGGTGCCTCCGAGCAAGTATAAGATCACATATTGACAAGTAAACAAACGAGGCATGCTTAACACGAATTTTCACTTTGTAAAACACATAGAGTTATATGAACATTAAACGGGAAGCCATGTAACACATGTAAATCAAGTCATGTAACTCATTTCAGGGTTCACGTATCAAGTATTAAGATTATACAAGCATGCAACGATGTTTACATGAGACCGGGTGCAAGAAGAATTTACTTATCAACATGTAATCATTGGGAATCATATTTAGAGTTATAAAAATAATTCCGGGCAGCCCATTAACATTCCTCAACATCAATTTATAATTCACACAAGAGTGGTCTATGACTTGGGAGTCTACGGGGCCATTAGGGTTTACAAGGCCATGCTTGGGATTGGTTTTGTTTGCTAAGCACTACAAGTAACACTCAAACCGTTTCAAGCATACTTAACATTTATTAGGCAGCCTACTAACCACACAATTGAACGCATTTAGCCATAGGATCATCACTTAACAAGTTTTCATAAGCAATAGGGCCTTAATTCCGTGCTTACACATGCGGTTAAGCAAACCATTCATCAATTAGTGATCCCAAGCCATACATCAATCAAATGAAGCAAACTCAACCAGCCTCAACAGTCCACACAACATCTAAGTGCCACAATTCCAAGCATCCAATACTACAAGAGAAGTTACAACATGTTTCAAAGCATATCACTAAACAAAACCTCACTGCAATGGTCTGTTTTCCCACATTCTATTAGACAAGCAAACAATCTCCAATTTCAGTGAAAAAAATTTCAAATTAAATATTAATGAGTGATTTAAATCTAGGAACAAACCTTGCATCATTTGGAGTTCGGATTTAGGAGTTATGGCCAAAACCGTGAGACTACTCAAAACTGTCCAGTTTTAGACACATTACGATTTTTGCTATTTTTGAGGGTCTTAGAGTCAGAATTAGCTTTGGGCTATTTCTGACAAAAATGTCCAGAACTGTAAAATATAGCAATCTACCAGTTTTTGTGCATTTTCACCAACATCTACTGGGTCAAAAATGCTTCGTTCTACAAAGTCAGTAATCTGCCAGAAACCTATTTCATTTTCCCAATTTTTCCAGATTTAGACACCTCACGATGTTTGAAAATTTTGGAGGCCTTAGAGTCAAAATTTTCCTTGTCCTATTTCTATGCAAAATGCTCAGAACTAGAAAAAATAGTCACCTACCGATTTTCACGCATTTTCAATATTATTTACAAGGCCAAATGCACTTCGATCTACCAAGTTAGAAATCTGCCAGCTACTCGACTATTACCTATCTTCAAGTTCTAGCCAAAAATTTAGCCATGCATGGTCATATAAGCTCATATACACACATATACAACAACTACAGAGGTAAATAAAGTCATATGAAGGCATGCATGTGATTTTTGAAAGCTTTTAAAAGAGTTTTAACCCTCACCTCTTTGAAGACTTAGCAAATGAGCACAAAATCCTTGTTTTGAGCTTTGTGTGTGACTTTGAGCTATCCTTGCTTGATTACCTTGCTATGGCCGAGGCTTGGAGTATCTTAGAGAGTGAGCTTGAGGTCTTGGAAGCTCAAGAGAAGCCTTACCCGAAATGGAGAGAGAATGAGAGCTTGAGAGAGTTTTGAGAGGCAAATGAAATGTGAAGAGTTGTGGGTGTGTGTGTGTCGGCCTTAGGGCCTTGCAAATCTGAAATTGTTTCATCTTTGAGAATTTTTGAATTGTTTTAGCATGCATTGGGTGATTTGGTCGAGAAAAGGGACTTGGGTAGGGTATTTAGGAGTTTTTTTTATGCATTGTGCTTAGTGCATGTGTCATAGAATGTCTAGACTTTAATTTAATTGTGCAAAGTTGATCAAATTGCCTTGTTTTGGCCGTGTAATGCAAGGGAGAATCTGAAATTTTAGATTCAAGTTAGTATATTTTGGATTATAATAAGTGTAGGTTTATAATAGTTTATTGGTTAGTTGAGTATGATAGAATATTTTATTAGTTAGTGGGTTTTGTAGAGAATTTGAATTATGAATATAATATTGGTTAGTGGATTGTGTAGGATTATTTTATTGTCTTGTACTTTGTGTAGGATTCTTTGTTGATTAGCGTGCAGGCACGTATCCCTAGGTCTAGGGCACGCACTACGAGACACGCACATAAATCAATACGGGGCACGAATCACGAGGTAAGGCACGAACTACGAGATAAATGCATAGATTCCAAAGCAAATGCACGCAACCCTAGGTGAATGCACGTAAATCAATGCAAGACACATAATTCAATGCAATGCACGTAAATCAAGGTACAACTCTTAAACCAAGGTTAGGGCACATAATTCAAGGTCAATGCACACAAATTGAGGTATCGCACGTCAATCGAAGTCAGGGCATGCAAGTTGAGGATTAGGGCACACAATTCTAGGTCAAGCCACGTATGACGAGGCATGTACAAAAATCAAGACAGGGCACGTAATCTAAGGTCGGTCATATAATTCTGGGTCTAAGGCACGCAAATTTAGGTAGGACATGTTATTCGGGGTCGGGCCTCATAGCAGCCGAGCAGGCTTGCTGCCCTCATCGTAGAGCTCTCGGAGAGATTTCCAACGGTATGATGTGTGCGGCGTAACTCCTTACGAATCAAAAGTTATGGGCACCGGAACGACGGTGACCTGGTCCCAAGCCCCATGCCCTCGGTTTGCGGGCCTAGCCTCTACGTGAAGTGAAATTGTCTTGCCCAAGGTGACGTGGGATTCGGTAATAGAAATGTGATGGATTAGGTTGTCGTCCTTTTCGCGGCTCACGACGTACCATCCGGGAAGGAAAAACATCGAAAAAGAAGAAAAGTGTCTCGAAACTGATGAAAATGTACGATTTTGTTCTCCGAAAATAGGCAAAGCCAAGCAAACTTGCTACCCCCGTCGTAGAGCTCTCGGAGAGCTTTCCAACGGTATGCTGTGCGCCGCGTAACTCTTTACGAATCAAAAGTTATGGGCACTGGAGCGACGGAGACCTGATCCCTAGCCCCACACCCTCGGTTTGCTGGCCTAGCCTCTATGTGAAGCGAAGTTGTATTGCCCAAGGTGCCGTGGGATTCGGTAATCGAAATGTGATGGATTAGGTTGCCGTCCTTTTCGCGGCTCACGACGTACGATCTAGGATAGAAAAACAGCGCAAAAGAAGAAAATTATCCCGAAACTGATGAAAACGTTCAATTTTAGGCTCCAAAAATAGGCGCAGCCGAGCAGCTTGCTGCCCCAGTCGTAGAGCTCTCGGAGAGCTTTTCAACGGTTTGCTGTGCGCAGCGTAACTCCTTACAAATCAAAAGTTATGGGCACCGGAGCGACGAAGACCTGGTCCTAGCCCCACGCCCTTGGTTTGCAGGCCCAGCCTCTACGTGAAGCGAAGTTGTCTTGCCCAAGATGCCATGGGATTCGGTAATAGAAATGTGATGGATTAGGTTATCATCCTTTTCGCAGCTCACGACGTACGATCTGGGATAGAAAAACATTGCAAAAAAAGAAAAGTGTCTCGAAATTGATGAAAATGTTCAATTTTGGGCTCCGAAAACTAGTGCAGCTGAGCTGGCTTGCTTCCCCGTCGTAGATCTCTCGGAAAGCTTTCCAACGATATGCTGCGCGCCGCGTAACTTTTTACGGATCAAAAGTTAAGGGCACCGAAGCGATAGAGACCTGGTCCCAAGCCCCACGCCCTCCGTTTGCGGGCCCAATCTCCACGTGAAGCGAAGTTGTCTTGCCCACGGTGCCGTGGTTTCGGTAATAGAAATGTGATGGATTAGGTTGTCGTCCTTTTTGCAGCTCACGACGTACGATCCGGGACGAAAAAACAGCACAAAAGAAGAAAAGTGTCCCAAAACTTATGAAAATGTTCGATTTTGGGCTCCGAAAATAGGTGCAGCCGAGTAGGTTTGGTGCCCCCATCATAGAGCTCTAGGAGAGCTTTCCAATGGTATGTTGTGCGCCGCGTAACTCCTTACGGATTAAAAGTTATGGGCACCGGAGTGACGAAGACCTAGTCCCAAGCCACACTCCCTTGGTTTGCGAGCCCTGCCTCTACGTGAAGCGAAGTTGTCTTGCGCAAGGTGCCGTGGGATTTGGTAATAGAAATGTGATAGATTAGGTTGTCGTCCTTCCGAGGCTCATGAAGTACGATCCGGGACGGAAAAACAGAGCAAAGGAAGACAAATATCTCGAAACTGATGAAAACATTAGATTTTGTGCTATGAAAATAGGCACAGCAGAGCAGGCTTGCTACCCCCGTCGTAGAGCTCTCGGAGATATTTCCAACGGTATGTTGTTCGCCACGTAACTCCTTACAGATCAAAAGTTATGGGCACCGGAGCGACAGAGACCTGGTCCCAAGGCCCACACCCTTGGTTTGCGGGCCCAGCCTCTACGTGAAGCGAAGTTTTCTTGCCCAAGGTGCTGTGGGATTCGGTAATAGAAATGTTATTAATTAGGTTGTCGTCCTTTTTGCGGCTCACGACGTATGATCCGAGACGAAAAAACAACACGAAAGAGGAAAAGTGTCACGAAACTAAAGAAAATGTTCATTTTTTGGTTCTAAAAATAAGTGCAGCCGAGCAGACTTGTTTCCCCCATCGTACAGCTCTCGGAGAGCTTTCCAACGATATGTTGTGCGCCGCGTAACGCCTTACGAATCAAAAGTCATGGGCACCGAAGCGACGGAGACCTGGTCCTAAGCCCCACGCCCTCGGTTTTCTGGCCCAACCTCTACGTGAAGCGAAGTTGTCTTGCCCAAGGTGCCTTTTGATTCGGTAATAGAAATATGATAGATTAGGTTGTCGTCCCTTTAGCGGCTTACGACGTATGATCCGGGACGGAAAAACATTGCAAAAGAAGAAAAATGTCCCGAAACTGATGAAAATGTTTGATTTTGGGCTCCAAAAATTGGCACCGCGCAACTCCTTACGGATCAAAAGTTATGGGCACCGGAGCGACGAAGACCTGGTTCCAAGCCCCACGCCCTCGATTTGCGGGCTCTGCCTTTGCGTGAAGCGAAGTTGTCTTGCCCAAGGAACCGTGGAATTCGGTAATAGAATTGTGATGGAATAGGTTGTCGTCCTTTTCGCGGCTCACGAAGTACGATCAGGGATGGAAAAACAGTGCTAAACAAGAAAAGTGTCTCGAAACTGATAAAAATGTTCGATTTTGGGCTCCGAAAATAGGAGCAGCCAAGCAGGCTTGTTGCCCCCGTCGTAGAGCTCTCGGTGAGATTTCCAACAGTAAGCTGTTCTCCGCGTAACTCCTTACAGATCAAAAGTTATGGGCACCGAAGTGACGGAGACCTGGTCCCAAGCCCCACGCCCTCGATTTACGGGCCCAGCCTCTACGTGAAGCGAAGTTGTCTTGCCCTAGTTGTCTTGGTAGTCGGTAATAGAAATGTGATGGATTAGGTTGTCGTCCCTTTCGCGGCTCACGACGTACGATCCGGGACGGAAAAATAGCGCAAATGAAGAAAAGTGTTATGAAACTGATGAAAATATTCGATTTTTGCCTCTGAAAATAGACACCGCCAAGCAGACTTGCTGCCCCCGTCGTAGAGCTCTCAGAGAGCTTTCCAATGGTATGATGTGCGTCACGTAACTTTTTACGGATCAAAAGTTATGGGCACTGGAGTTACAGAGACTAGGTCCCAAGCCCCACGCTCTCGGTTTGCAGGCCCAGTCACTACGTTAAGTGAAGTTGTCTTGCCTAAGGTGCCATGGGATTCGAAATTGAAATGTGATGAATTAGGTTGTCGTCCTTTTCGCGGCTCACGACGTACGATCCGGGACAGAAAAATAGCGCAAACGAAGAAAAGTGTCCCACAACTGATGAAAATGTTCGATTATGGGCACCAAAAACAGACGCAGCCGAGCAGGCCTGCTACCCCCCTCGTAGAGCTCTCGGAGAGCTTTCCAACGATATGCTGTGCGCCGCGTAACTCTTTATGAATCAAAAGTTATGGGCACCGGAGCGATGGAGACGTGGTCCCAAGCCCCACGCCCTCGTTTTGCAGGCCCAACCTCTACGTGAAGCGAAGTTGTCTTGCCCAAGGTGCCGTAGGATTCGGTAATAGAAATGTGATGGATTAGGTTGTCGTCCTTTTTGCAGCTCACGACGTACGATCCGGGATGGAAAAATAGCGCAAAAGAAGAAAAGTGTCCCGAAATTGATGAAAATGTTCATTTTTTGGCTCCGAAAACAGGTTGGGCCAAGCAGGCTTGCGGCCCCCATCGTTGATCTCTCGAAGAACTTTTCAACGGTATGTTGTGCGCTACGTAACTCCTTACGGATCAAAAGTTATGGGCGCTAGAATGACGGAGACCTGGTCCCAAGCCCCTCGCCCTCAGTTTGTGGGCCCTGCCTCTACGTGAAGCGAAGTTGTCTTGACCAAGGTGCCGTGGGATTTGGTAATAGAAATGTGATGGATTAGGTTGTCGTCCTTTTTGCGGCTTACGATGTACGATCCGGGAGGAAAAAATAGCACAAATAAAGAAAAGTATCCCGAAACTGATGAAAATATTTGATTTTGGGCTCCGAAAATAGGTGCAGCCGAGCAGACTTGCTGTCCCTGTCATAGAGCTCTCAGAGAACTTTCCAACGGTATGCTGTGCGCCACGTAACTCTTTACGAATCAAAAATTATGGTCACCGGAGTGACAGAAACCTGGTCCCAAGCCCCACGCCCTCGGTTTGCGGGCCCAGCCACTACGTTAAACGAAGTTGTCTTGCCCAAAGTGCCATGTGATTCGGTAATAGAAATGTGATGGATTAGGATTTCATCCTTTTCGTGGCTCATAACATACGATCCGGGACGGAAAAATAGCGCAAAAGAAGAAAAGTGTCCCGAAACTAATGAAAATGTTTGATTCTGGGCTCCGGAAATAGGTGCAGCCGAGCAGGCTTGCTACCCCACTCGTACAGCTCTTGGAGAGCTTTCCAACGATATGCTATGCGCCGCATAACTCTTTACGAATCAAAAGTTATGGGCACCGGAGCGATGGAGACCTAGTCCCAGGCCCCACGCCCTTGATTTGCGGGCCCAATGTCTACTTGAAGTGAAGTTGTCTTGCACAAGGTGCCGTGGGATTCGGTAATAGAAATGCGATGGATTAGGTTGTAGTCCTTTTCGCGGCTCACGACGTACGATCTGGGACGGAAAAACAGCGCAAAAGAAGAAAAGTGTCCCGAAACTGATGAAAAAGTTTGAATTTGGGCATCGAAAATAGGCGCAGCCGAGCAGGCTTGCTACCCCCGTCGTAGAGATCTCGAAGAGCTTTCCAACGATATGCTGTCCACCGCGTAACTTTTTACGTATCAAAATTTATAGGCACCGGAGCGATGAAGACTTGGTCCTAAGCCCCACGCCCTCGATTTTCGGGCTCAGCCTCTACGTGAAGCGAAGTTGTCTTGCCCAAGGTGCCTTTTGATTCGGTAATAGAAATGTGATAGATTAGGTTGTCGTACTTTTCGCGGCTTACGACGTACGATCCAGGACGGAAAAACAATGCAAAAGAAGAAAAATGTCCCGAAACTGATGAAAACGTTCGATTTTGGGCTCCGAAAATAGGCACAGCTAAGCTGGCTTGCTACTCCCATCGTAGAGCTCTCGGAGAGCTATCCAACGGTATGTTGTGCGCCACGTAACTCTATACGGATCAAAAGTTATGGGCACCGGAGTGACGGAGCCTTGGTCCCAAGCCCCACGCCCTCGGTTTGCTGGCCCAACATCTACGTGAAACGAAGTTGTCTTGCCCAAGGTGTAGTTGGATTCGGTAATAGAAATGTGATGGATTAGGTTTTCGTCATTTTTACGGCTCACGACGTACGATCTCGGACGGAAAAACAACACAAAAAAATGAAAAGTGTCCCGATATTGATGAAAACTTTCGATTTTGGACTCCGAAAATAGGCGCCGCAGAGAAGGCTTATTGTCCCCGTCGTAGAGCTCTCGAAGAGCTTTCCTACGGTATGCTATGCGCCGCGTAACTCCTTACGGATCAAAAGTTATGGGCAACGGAGTGACGTAGACCTAGTCCCAAGTCCCACGCCCTTAGCTTGCGGGCCCAGAGTCTACGTGAAGCAAAGTTGTCTTGCCTAAGGTGCCGTGGGATTCAGTAATAGAAATGTGATGGATTAGGTTGTCGTCCTTTTCGCGGCTCACGACGTACGATCCGGGATGAAAAAACAGCGCAAAAGAAGAAAAGTATCCCGAAATTGAATAAAACGTTCTATTTTGGGCTCCGAAAATAGGGGCAGTCGAGCAGGCTTGTTGCCCCCGTCGTAGAGCTCTCGGAGAGCTTTCCAACGTAATGTTGTGCGCCGCGTAACTCCTTACGGATCAAAAGTAATGGGCACCGGATCGATAGAGACCAGGTCCCAAGCCCTACGCCCTCGATTTGCAGGCCCAGCCACTACGTTAAGCGAAGTTTTCATGCCCAAGGTGCCATGGGATTCGGAAATAGAAGTGTGATGGATTAGGTTGTCGTCCTTTTCGCGGCCCACAACGTACGATCCGGGACAAAAAAAATAGCACAAACGAAGAAAATTGTCCCAAAACTGATGAAAATGTTCGATTCTGGGCCCTGAGATCAGGCGCAGTCGAGCAAGCTTGCTACCTCTGTCGTAGAGCTCAAGGAGAGCTTTCCAACTATATGTTGTGCGCCGCGTAACTCTTTACGAATCAAAAGTTATGGGCACCAAAGCGACGGAGACCTGGCCCCAAGCCCTACGCCCTCGGTTTGTAGGCCCAGCCTCTACATGAAGCGAAGTTGTCTTGCCCAAGGTACCGTAGGATTCGGTAATAGAAATGTGATGGATTAGGTTGCCGTCCTTTTTGCGGCTCACGACGTACGATCTGGGACGAAAAAATTGCGCAAATAAAGAAAAGTGTCCCGAAACTGATGAAAATATTTGAATTTGGGCTCCAAAAATAGGCGCAGCCGAGCAGACTTGCTGCCTCTGTCGTAGAGCTCTCATAGAGCTTTCCAACGGTATACTGTGCGCCCCGTAACTCTTTACGGATCAAAAGTTATGGGCACCGGAGTGACAGAGACCTGGTCCGAAGACCCACGCCCTCAGATTGCGGGCCCAGCCACTACGTGAAGCGAAGTTGTCTTGCCCAAGGTGCCATGGGATTCGGTAATAGAAATGTGATGGATTACGTTTTTGTCCTTTTCGCGGCTCACGACGTACCATCCAGGATTGAAAAACAGCGCAAAAGAAGAAAAGTGTCCCAAAACTAATGAAAATGTTTGATTTTGGGCTCCGAATATTGATGCAGCTGAGCAGGCTTGTTACCCCCATCGTAGAGCTCTCGGAGAGCTATCCAACAGTATGATGTGCGTCACGTAACTCCTTATGGATCAAAAGTTATGGACACCGGAGTGACGGAGACCTGGTCCCGCCCTCGGTTTACGGGCCCTATCTCTATGTGAAGCGAAGTTGTCTTGCCCAAGGTACCGTGGGATTCGGTAATAGAAATGTGATGGATTAGGTTGTCGTCCTTTTCGCGGCTCACGAAGTACGATCCGGGATGGAAAAACAGAGCAAAAGAAGAAAAGTATCCCGAAACTGAAGAAAACATTTGATTTTGGGCTACAAAAAAAGGTGTAGCCTTGTATGCTTGCTGCCCCTGTCGTAGAGCTCTAGGAGAGATTTCCAACGGTATGCTGTTCGCCGCGTAACTCCTTATGGATCAAAAGTTATGGACACCGGAGAGACGGAGACCTGGTCCCAAAACCGACGCCCTCAGTTTGTGGGCCCAGCCTCTACGTGAAGCGAAGTTATCTTGCCCAAGGTGTCATGGGATTTGGTAATAGAAATATGATGGATTATGTTGTCGTCCTTTTAGCGGCTCACGACGTACGATCCGGGATGAAAAAACAGCGCAAAAGAAGAAAAGTGTCAAGAAACTAAACAAAATGATGGATTTTGGGCTCTAAAAATTGGCGCAGCTGACCAGACTTGCGGCTCGGGTTGTAGAACTCTCGGAGAGCTTTCCAACGGTATGCTGTGCACCACGTAACTCTTTACGGATCAAAAGTTATGGGCACCGGAGTGACGGAGACCTGGTCCCAAGCCCCACACCCTCGGTTTGCGGGCCCAGCGTCTACATGAAGTGAAGTTGTCTTGCCCAAGGTGCCGTAGGATTCGGTAATAGAAATGTGATGAATTAGGTTGTCGTCCTTTTCGCGGCTCACGACGTACGATCCGGGACGGAAAAACAGTGCAAAAGAAGAAAAGTATCCCGAAACTGATGAAAATGATCAATTTTGGGCTCCGAAAATAGGCGCAGCTAAGCAGACTTGCTGCCCCCATCGTAGGGCTCTTGGAGAGCTTTCCAACGGTATGCTTTGTGTCGCGTAACTCCTTACGGATCAAAAGTTATGGGCACCGGAGCGACAGAGACCTGGTCCTAAGCCCCACGCCCTCGGTTTGTTGGCCCAGCCTCTACGCGAGGCGAAATTATCTTGCCCAATGTGCCTTGGGATTCGGTAATAGAAATGTGATAGATTAGGTTGTCGTCCTTTTCGCAGCATACGACGTACGATCCGGGACGGAAAAATAGCACAAAAGAAGAAAAGTATCCCAAAATAGATGAAAACATTCAATTTTGGGCTCCAAAACTAGGCACAGCAGTGCAGGCTTGCTGCCCCCGTCGTAGAGCTCTCGGAGAGCTTTCCAACGGTATGCTGTGCGCCACATAACTCCTTATGGATCAAAATTTATGGGCACCGGAGCTACAAAGACCTGGTCCCAAGCCCCACGCCCTCGGATTGCAGGCCCAGTCTCTACGTGAAGCGAAGTTGTCTTGCCCAAGGTTCTGTGGGATTCGGTAATAGAAATATGATGGATTAGGTTGTCGTCCTTTTCGCGGCTCACGAAGTACGATTCGGGACCCAAAAATAGAGCAAAAGAAGAAAAGTATCCTGAAACTGATGAAAACGTTCAATTTTGGGCTACGAAAATAGGCGCAGCTGAGCAGGCTTGCTAGCCCTATCGTAGAGCTCTCAGAGTGACTTTCAACAATATGTTGTTCTCCGCGTAACTCCTTACGGATCAAAAGTTATGGGCACCGAAGCGACGGAGACCTGGTTCCAAGCCCCACGCCCTCGGTTTGCCGGCCCAGCTTCTACGTGAAGCGAAGTTGTCTTGGCCAAGGTACCGTGGGATTCGGTAATATAAATGTGATGGATTAGGTTGTCGTCCTTTTCGCAGCTCTCGACGTACGATCCGAAACGGAAAAATAGCGCAAAAGGAGAAAAGTAACCTGAAACTGATCAAAATGTTCGATTTTGGGGTACAAAAATTGGGACAGTCGAGCCAGCTTGCTGCCCCTATCGTAGTGATCTCGGAGAGCTTTCCAACTGTATGTTGTGTGCCGCATAACTCCTTACAGATCAAAAGTTATGGGCACCGGAGCGACGGTGACTATGTCCCAAGCCCAACGCCCTTGGTTTGCAGGCCCTGCCTCTACGTGAAGCGAAGTAGTCTTGCCCAAGGTGCCATGGGATTCGGTAATAGAAATGTGATGGATTAGGTTGTCATCCTTTTCGCGGCTCACAAAGTACGATCCAGGATGAAAAAATAGTGAAAATGAAGAAAAGTGTCCCGAAACTGATGAAAACATTCGATTTTGGGCTCCGTAGACAGGCACAGTTGAGCAGAATTGCTGCCCCCGTCGTGGAGCTCTCGGAGAGCTTTTCAACGGTATGTTGTGCGCCTCGTAACACCTTACGGATCAAAAGTTATGGGCTCCGGAGCGACGGAGACTAGGTCCCAAGCCCTAAGCCCTCGGTTTGTGGGCCCAGCCTCTACTTGAGGCGAAGTTGTCTTGACTAAAGTATTGTGGGATTCGGTAAAAGAAAAGTGATGGATTAGATTGTCGTCATTTTCGCGGCTCATGACGTATGATCCGGGACGGAAAAAAAGTGCAAAAGAAGAAAAGTGTCCCGAAACTGATGAAAATGTTCGATTTTGGGATACGAAAACAGACGCAATCGAGTAGCCTTGCTGCCCCAACGTAGAGCTCTCGGAGAGCTCTCCAACGGTTTACTTTGCGCCGCGTAACTCCTTACGGATCAAAAGTTATGGGCACCGGAGCGACGGAGACCTTGTCCCAACCCCTACACTATCGGTTTGCGGGCCCAGCTTCAACGTGAAGCGAAGTTGTCTTGCCCAAGGTCCCATGATTCGGTAATAGAATTGTGATGGATTAGGTCGTCGTCTTTTTCGTTGCTCACGACGTACGACCCGGGAAGGAAAAACAGCGCAAAAGAAGAAATGTGTCCCGAAATTGATGAAAATGTTCGATTTTTGACTCCAAAAATAGGCACAGCTGAGCAGGCTTGTTGCCCCCGTCGTAGAGATCTTGGAGAGATTTCCAATGGTATGCTGTGCGCCGCGTAACTCCTTACGGATAAAAAGTTATGGGCACCGGAGCGATGGTGACCTGGTCCTAAGCCCCATGCCCTCGGTTTGCGGGCCCAGCCTCTACGTGAAGTGAAGTTGTCTTTCCCAAGGTGCCATGGGATTCGGTAATATAAATGTGATGGATTAGGTTGTCGTCCTTTTCGCAGCTCTCGACGTACGATCCGAAACGGAAAAATAGCGCAAAAGGAGAAAAGTAACCTGAAACTGATGAAAATGTTTGATTTTGGGCTCCAAAAATAGGCGCAGCCGAGCAGACTTACTGCCCTGTCGTAGAGCTCTCGGAGAGCTTTCGAACGGTATGCTGTGCGCCGCGTGACTCTTTACGGATCAAAAGTTATGGGCAACGAAGCGATGGAGACCTAGTCCCAAGCCCCACGCCCTCGGTTTGTTGGCCCAGCCTCTATGTGAAGTGAAGTTGTCTTGCCGAAGGTGCCATGGGATTCGGTGATAGAAATGTGATGGATTAGGTTCTCATCCTTTTCGCGGCTCACGACGTACGATCCGGGATGAAAAAAACAGCGCAAAAGAAGAAAAGTATCCCGAAATTGAATAAAACGTTCTATTTAGGGCTCCGAAAATAGGGGCAGTTGAGCAGGCTTGCTGCCCCCGTCGTAGAGCTCTAGAAGAGCTTTCCAACGTAATGCTGTGTGCCGCGTAATTCCTTACGGATCAAAAGTAATGGGCACCGGATCGACAGAGACTAGGTCCCAAGCCCTACGCCCTCGGTTCGCAAGCCCAACCACTACGTTAAGCGAAGTTTTCATGCCCAAGGTGCCATGGGATTCAGAAATAGAAATGTGATGGATTAGGTTGTCGTCCTTTTCGCGGCTCACAACGTACGATCCGGGACAGAAAAATAGCGCAAACGAAGAAAAGTGTCCCGAAACTGATGAAAATGTTCGATTCTAGGCCCCGAGAACAGGCGCAGTTGAGCAGGCTTGTTACCTCTGTCGTAGATCTCAAGGAGAGCTTTCCAACGATATGTTGTGCGCCGCGTAACTCTTTACGAATCTAAAGTTATGGGCACCGGAGCGACGGAGACTTGGCCCCAAGCCCCACGCCCTTGGTTTGCAGGCCTAGCCTCTACGTGAAACAAAGTTGTCTTGCTCAAGGTACCGTAGGATTCGGTAATAGAAATGTGATGGATTAGGTTGTTGTCCTTTTTACGGCTCACGACGTACGATCCGGGATGAAAAAATTGCGCAAATAAAGAAAAGTGTCCCGAAACTGATGAAAATATTTGACTTTGGGCTCCAAAAATAGGCGCAGCCGAGCAAACTTACTGCGGGCAAACTTATGGGCACCGGAGTGATAGAGACCTGGTCCGAAGCCCTACGCCCTCGGATTGCGGGCCCAGCCACTACGTTAAGTGAAATTGTCTTGCCCAAGGTGCCATGGGATTCGGTAATAGAAACGTGATGGATTACGTTTCCATCCTTTTCGCCGCTCATGACGTACGATCCAGGACTGAAAAATAGTGCAAAAGAAGAAAAGTATCCCGAAACTAATAAAAATGTTTGATTCTAGTCTCCAAAAATTGGTGCAGCTGAGCAGGCTTGCTACCCCAATCTTAGAGCTCTCGGAGAGCTTTCCAATGGTATGCTGTGCGTCACGTAACTCCTTACGGATCAAAAGTTATGGACACCGGAGTGACGGATACCTGGTCCCGCCCTCGGTTTACGGGCCCTGTCTCTATGTGAAGCGAAGTTGTCTTTCCCAAGGTACCATAGGATTCGGTAATAGAAATGTGATGGATTAGGTTGTCGTCCTTTTCGCGGCTCACGAAGTACGATCCGGGACGGAAAAACAGAGCAAAAGAAGAAAAGTATCCTGAAACTGAAGAAAACATTCGATTTTGGGCTACGAAAAAAGGCGCAGCCTTGCAGGCTTGCTGCCCTGTCGTAGAGCCCTAGGAGAGATTTCCAACAGTATGTTGTTCGCCGCGTAACTCCTTACGGATCAAAATTTATGGACACCAGAGAGACGGAGACCTGGTCCCAAGCCCCACGCCCTCAGTTTGCGGGCCCAGCCTCTACGTGAAGCGAAGTTGTCTTGCCCAAGGTGTCATGGGATTTGGTAATAGAAATGTGATGGATTATATTGTCGTCCTTTTAGCGGCTCATGACGTACGATCCGGGACGAAAAAGCAGCGTAAAATAAGAAAAGTGTCACGAAACTAAAGAAAATGATCGATTTTGGGCTCTAAAAATTGGCGTAGCCGACCGGACTTGCTATCCGGGTTGTAGAGCTCTCGGAGAGCTTTCCAACGGTATGCTGTGCACCACGTAACTCTTTACGGATCAAAAGTTATGGGCATCGGAGCGACGGAGACCTGGTCCCAGGCCCACACCCTTGGTTTGCGGGCCTAGCGTCTATGTGAAGTGAAGTTGTCTTGCCCAAGGTGCCATAGGATTCGGTAATAGAAATGTGATGGATTAGGTTGTCGTCCATTTCGCGGCTCACGACGTACGATCCGTGACGGAAAAACAGTACAAAAGAAGAAAAGTATCCCGAAATGGATGAAAATGATCAATTTTGGGCTCCGAAAATAGGCGCAGCTAAGCAGACTTGCTACTCCCATCGTAGAGCTCTCGGAGTGCTTTCCAACGGTATGTTGTGCGCCGCATAACTCTTTACAGATCAAAAGTTATGGGCAACATAGTGACGGAGACCTGGTCCCAAGCCCCACACCCTCAGTTTGCGGGTCCAGCCTCTACGTGAAGCGAAGTTGTCTTGCCCAAGGTGCGGTGGGATTCGGTAATAGAAATATGATGGATTTGGTTGTCGTCGTTTTCGCAACTCACGAAGCACGGTCCGGGACGAAAAAACAGTGCAAAAGAAGAAATCTATCCCGAAACTATTGAAATCGTTCGATTTTGGGCTCTGAAATTAGTCGCAGCTGAGCAGGCTGGCTGCCCCCGTCGTAGAGCTCTCAGAGAGCTTTCCAACGGTATGCTGTGCGCCGCGTAACTTCTTGCGGATCAAAAGTTATGGGCACCGAAGCGACGGAGACCAAGTACCAAGCCCCACGCCCTCGGTTTGCGAGCCCAGCCTCTACGTGAAGCGAAGTTGTCTTGCCCAAGGTGCCTTGGGATTCGGTTATAGAAATGTGATGAATTAGGTTGTCGTCCTTTTTGCAGCTCACAACGTACGATCTGGGACGGAGAAACAGAGGAAAAGAAGAAAAGTTTCCCGAAACTGATGAAAATGTTTGATTTTGGGCTCCGAAAATAGGCGCAGTCAAGCATGCTTGCTGCCCCCGTCGTAGAGCTCTCGGAGAGCTCTCCAACGGAATGCTGTGCGCCACGTAACTCCTTACGGATCAAAAGTTATGGGCACCGGAGCGACGGAGAACTGGTCCCAAGCCCCACGTCCTCGGTTTATGGGCCCAACCTCTACGTGAAGCGAAGTTGTCTTGCCCAAGGTGCCTTGGGATTCGGTAATAGAAATGTGATGGAATAGGTTGTTGTCCTTTTTCGCGGCTTACGACGTACGATCCGGGATTGAAAAACAGCGCAAAAGAAGAGAAGTGACCCGAAACTAATGAAAACGTTCGCTTTTGGGCTTTAGCCGAGCAGGCTTGTTGCCCCGTCGTAGAGCTCTCAGAGAGCTTTCCAATGGTATACTGTGCACCGCATAACTCCTTACGGATAAAAAGTTATAGGCACTAGAGTGACAGATGTGAGGCTGGACCCCGAATAACATATGTTACCTCGATTTGCGTGCCTTAGACCTTGAATTATATGACTGACCTTGGATTATGTGCCATGTCATGATTTTCATGCATGTCTCGTCATTCATGCTTTGACCTAGAATTATGTGCCATAATCCTCGACTTACGTGCCCTGACTTCGATTTGCATGTGATACCTCATTTCGTGTGCCCTAAGTTAGATTTGCTTGCCTTGACTTAGGTTTAAGAGTCGTGTTTCGTTTTGTGTACCTTGCATTGAATTACGTGCATACATTTAGGGTTGCGTGCATTTACTTGAGAAATATGCATTTGTCTCGTAGTTCGTGCCTTACCTCGTAGTGCGTGCCTTAAACTTAAGAAAGCGTGCCCGCACGCTAATCAAGAAAGCATCTTATACGAAGCACTAGATCATTAATTAATCCTACAAATTCCACTAACTAGTATTAAAATGCTAAGTCAACTCACTAAAAGACGAAATCTCACAAAAAGCTAGACCTTCTTATTCTTTATTCTTTATTCTTTTGCACTTCCCAAACACACAATAAAATAAGCCTTGAACAAACAAAAAAATTCAGATCTTGATGCTCATAGGGTCGGCCAAACCAAGGGCTTTGAGCAAAGTTTGAACAAAAATTATTTTAACCAAGCATGCTTAGACAAAGACTTCACATTGTCATACCTTTTGCATGCACCAAAGCAATATTTTGCTAACTACTAAGCCACCCATCTTGGCCACATCACCATTGTCTACCAACAATTCAAATAACATTCAAAAGACAACACAAAAATCAGATTGTAGAAGCATATAGCCGACCAAAATGCTAAGCCCTTCATTTTCTTTCTCACATTTTCTCTTTCTCTCATTTTCTCTCACTCTCTCATTTCCTCTCCCTCTCTCTCGGCATTGGCTGAAATTCTACTCTCCATAGCTTGAGTTCATCATCCAAAGGTTCTTCAAGACATGCAAGTTACTAAGGAGCTCGACCAAGCAAGCTAGATTGCAAAAGACACACATGCAAGTTCATTTCGGCTTAGGTAGGTTTGTTAGCTTCCACTTCATTTTCTTTTTGTTCTAGCCACTTGCACATACTAAGAACATGGTTACTAAGCTAGGAATTAGAGAAATCTCAAGTTGTCTCTCGGCTAAGCAAGGAAAAAGGTCGACATTGTGCTTCATCAAGAGTTTGTGCATCTTCTTTGTTGTCTTGCTAAGGTGAGGGCTAAAACTTCTTGAACCTTTAAATGTCTATTTTCACCTCTGTACTTGTGATATATGTGTGTACATGAGATTTTGTAAACATGCATGGCAAGATATTTGGCTAGAATGTGATGATAGATGGAATCGCGTATGGGATAGTCTTTTGTCTTGTTGGTGCGAGGTGATTTTTACCAGGTAAATGATGTTGAAAATGTATGAAACTCGGTAGGTAACTAGTTTTGCTAGTTCTGAGAATGTTTTGTAGAAATAGGCCAAAGCTAATTTTGAATCTAAGGTCCTCAAAATGGCAAAATATCAAAATGTGTCCAAATCTGAAAAATCTGGGAAAATGAAGCAGGTTTTGGCAGATTCACTGTCCTTGTAGAACGAACCAGTTTTTCAGTTCTGGACATTTTTGTCAGAAATAGACTTAGGCTAAATCTGACCCTAAGGTCCTAAAAAATGACAAGTATTGAAATGTGTGCAAATCTAGATAATTTTGCGTAGTCTCACGGTTTTGGCTATAACTCTTGAACCTGAACTGCAAATGATGCGAGGTTTGTTTCTGAATTTATTTCACTCCTTAAGATTTAATTTGACATCTTTTTCACTGGAATTGGAGATTGTTTGCTTGTCTCAATGATTGTGAGAAAACAGTCCATTGCAGTGAGGGTTTCATCTAGTGATATGCTATGAAAATTATTGTAACTTCTCTTGTTGTATCAAATGCTTGGGATTGTGGCACTTGGATGTTGTGTGGAATGTTTTGAATGCTTGAGAGTGTTTTAATTAATCGATGTATGGCTTGAGTTTAATTACGGGACAACTTGGGGCTTAATCGCACGGGTGAGCATGAATTGAAACCTTAATGACTAGGTAAACTCGCTAAGTGTTGATCCTATGAATATCGTGTTTAACTATGTGATTAGTAGGCTGCCCGTAGTTGTCCTTATAGCCCTAAATGTGATTCCGATGATTACATGTTGACAAGTGGCCTTTTCTTGCACCCGGTCCCACATAAACGTTGTAGCATGTTGTATGACCTTATTATTTGATTACGTGAACTTCGAAATGAGTTATATGACTTGATTTACATGCGTTACATGGCTGCTCGTTTAATATTCATATAACTCCATGTGCCTTACAAGTGAAATTACTTGTCATATCATGCTTAGCGTGTTTACTTGTCAATGTGCAATCTTATGACTGCTCGGAGGTAGCCTACTTTGTTGTCCTCCTAATGTGATATATTAAATGTCATAAATGTGCATTGCATACAAGGTTGCAACCTTTCATTCTGGCGTGGTAGCGTTCACGCACACCGGGCGGCATCGGGCTTGCCGGTGCAACCGTGACTACCATTGTCCAATTCCCTCTCTCGCTTGGGGGCTAGACTTCCTCGGAGAGTTGGGTCGTAGGATTTCGGGGGACATCCAAAGTATACCCATTTGGCGTGATAAGGGGATGATTTGAAGTCGGCTGCAACAATTGATACTGGAAGTAAACTGAGAGCAAAAGCTCACCGTATCTTTTTCACTATGTGTATAAGTACTCTCGCTTGGTTCCTAGAGGACCTTGGGGAGGAAAGATGGGTAATTGTGTTCTTTTACTTTTATATTACATTATGACTTACTTGTGATATATGTCATGCTTGGAAAAGGGTTTTCATAATTGAACCGGAAAAAGAGTTTCAAAACTTATTTCTCGTTTTCCCTTCGCTGAGTTCATAAGGACTCACCCTCTTTTATCATCTCAGGTGAAGAAGACCAGGAACAGGTACTCGAGGACAAAGGGCCTAACCATGATTCCTTGGAATGATTGCTTGCCCTACGTGCCTTACGTTACTATGGCCATTTTGTGAATGATATGTTGCTTGAAGACTATTCTTGTTGCTTGTTGTTGTATTGTATATGACCCCCGTTTTAATTTGGGGTCTAATTTTGTCTTGTACTGATCATAACTAGATAGACACTACTATGGTCGTTTTTGCTATCGCTATTGTTTAGTATCGATCACAGGCCTATGAAGTATCAGGTAAGGATTAAGTAAAATGAATTTATCCAATCTTAAGAAGGTACTCATTGGTAGGCTAAGATCAACAGGTACTTTGTAACAATGATTAACAAACAAACAAGACATAGTATCATGCTAGGTTGTTAATCAAACGAACTTCGAAATAACTAGTAGGCGTTTCGATTGGTGATAAATAGTAATCTTAGTTGAAAATGAAATTGAGATTGGAAATTTTGAGGCGTTTAGAAAATTAGGTCAAACTAAAGAGCCCAATTACAGTCGTTATGCTGCCTGTTTTCTGGAGAATTTGTGGAGTTTAGGCTAAACGTTAAGTGTTAAACTTTCATGAATGATTAAGTACGTGATATGACTTGAATGTTTAGATCACACCTTAGTTTAACCTTTGTAGGTCGGGTTGGGGCATGACACCTTAGAGAAATGGTATCAGAGCTTAGTTTACTAACTAGGCATTAGTCGGGTTTAACTCTCGGACCGTAGGTAGAAGCCCTAAGATAATTATGATATCTTGTTTATATGTGTTAGTGTGTGCTAATGTGCTTTAATTGTTTTGAACATTGAATATTATGTGCCTTTGCGGACCATATGTATTCTATATCATGCACACCGACACGTCTTCAATAATGCATGCATGTTTTTATACTCCTTCCTTGATACATGTACATGTTATATAACCGTGAATGACTGTTTATACACATAGATAGTTAGGATTAGGACTTTCAGGGAAGTGAATTTGTGTAGGACGAACGAAAAGGCTTGATTAGAGATTTCTCGCATTTTCACAGGTACTCGATAGATCGTATGTATTATTGGATATGCATATATAAAATGCGTAGCACAGGTACAAATGTTGAGGTAAAGTTATCCCCTTATCTTTGGAATACCCATACCTATGATTAAGTTATCAATTTTATGGCTACGAAGTTTTGATTCCGTTAAACCGTTCTTCTAATTGTGGCTCAAGTATAAAGGTTAGAGACATACTACTTTCCTTAGATATAAGGGTATACTATTAAATATGTAGAGTAGTGTATATTCCCATGTGCTGATAGTGGAAGTTGACTTGGAGGTTTCTTTGAATCCATTTCTCGCATCTTAAAATTGGCTTGATAGACTATCTGAGAAGTTAGCAATATACTCGTACGGCCAAATCCTTACTTGATTGGGATTAAGCATTGATGAATCTGATATGGTGTATACTAGTGAGTTTCAAGTTCACTAAATGTTGAGATCATGACCTAGAAATTAAGATGTGAATTTGTGGAAGTTGACAATAGTTTACCTTTAGGGGTTAGATTATTAAGTCATGGATAGCGTATTTAAGTGAGTTAACAATGGATAACCTCAAGACATGTAGGCAACTATGGAGACTGAGTTTAACAAGGTTGATGATTCTTTAGTATAACAAGGTATAGGGATGTTGGAATCAAGGAATTCACGTAGCTAGGACTCGTGTTTGGGGAAAACTGCACCTAAAATGTTAGGTCGAATAGAAGTGTAAGGAATTGAATTATGCATTAGATGACTAACGTTGCTAAAGGTCCTAAGTTGGATATCGGTGATATTTAGAATCATGGTATTAATTTGGTACCTCTCGGATTTAGTTGTGATTATGCAAAATAAGTCATTCTATGCACTCGTTGTTTGGATACCCTAGAAGATGTTAGAAAGCATATATCCTTAAGTAAGACTGATGGACCTGGTATATAAACCATGGAAATGATATTAAGCATCTGGTTGCAAAGTGGAGTCGTTAAGGTATGATTAGTAATCCTAAATAGCTAATAGTGAGTATGCACGATGATTCATGATGAACCCTAGGACCTAAGGTCGATTAGTCTTGATGCTCTTAGCTAGTTGAACATATAAATGAGAAGAGTAAGATTTCATATAGTTAAGATAGAGATGATTTAGAGTCATAATGACCCAAGAGACTATTGTTAGACCACCGTATCTATGTGCACCGTTTTACATCTAGAAACTAGCGATTGGTAGACTTCGAATTGTGGTCGTTGAATAGAGGGGTGAATCTTGTAGTGATAGTTAAATGAGTGGTTGATTACTTTTGAAGTTCTATTAGGTTATGTTGAAGGATGCCTCGTGGTCATAATTCTTATGTCGATACAACCTTGAAGTTATCTCGTGTAAGTATTTTATGAGCTCGATCATTTCGGTACCCATTTATAGTCCTAGGATTGTTGTTGTACGACCAGTAACCTATTAGAGCATTGATATCACTTATATGGCGATGAACCCAGCTTAGTAACATTAATGTTGAGGATATATTGGCAGGCATTAAGTGTTCGAAGGAATGACTAGGTCGCTAAGTGAGTAGGACCATTGCCTTCTTAAGTATGATATAACCTTGGATTAAGGTGAGTGGAATTTATTTGAGGTTGAAACTATTCGCCTTAGGAGTTTTGGATAAGATTAAAAGAAATTCTGAAGCCTCGAGACGTGAAAATAGAGATTTGAATAAGGAAATAGATTGTGGATCACAAGCTGATGAAATTTACTTGTAAAAGTTGAACTAGTGCAACATGATTAGTTTGCCCATGCAATTTCAATGGAAATTTGTTGGTGGTACCTAGTAAACCTTAGAGTTTGAGTTTCATGAATCTCAACAGTCTTTCTTCTTGATTACAAGCGTGAATGTTAACGAAGCTGGGAAAGAATGTTAGTGAATAGGAGCCTGTAACCGGGAGACTAGTCATTAGAGGATTTGCTAATCTAATGTACCTACGAGATAAGGACTATGATACTATCAATAGATGACGATTTGAGATGTATTAGTTTGTTTGGTGAGTTCTTCTTGAAGATAGGGTCATATTGTGGAAATGATCCATAACTTGTTTATGTCCTACATGTCAACAATTGTGAAGCTAGTTGATAGGTTATGTAAATCGGATATAGACCTATCATCTTGAAATTAGTATATGTGGCCATAGGATCATAGTATTATTGTGATATTCCTTTTTGAGGTATGAATGCAAGATTGACACGACATAAGTCATGATTTTGGAGTTATAGTTATATGATTAGAATACCGATGCAGCTTTGATGACTACGTATGGAGATTCTAACCTTAGTTAATGAACTTGACCTTAAGATCAAATGAAAGGAATGAACTATAAATGCAGAGGTCACACCGAATTAAATGATTGAGAAAACTAGGAAGTGAATTCGTTGTGGTAAGAGAGATCACAGAGCAAAGGACGACCCGGAGTTGGACAATAACAATGGTCGGAATCCGTCTAAATGACCTCAACAAGTAAGAATGAATTTCGGAACGAAATTCTTTTAAGGAGGGGAGGATGTGAGGCCCGACCCTGAATAATGTGTGTTACATCGATTTGCGTGCCTTAAACCTAGAATTATATGACAGACCTTGGATTATATGCCATGTCTTGTTTTTCGTGCATGCCTCGTCATTCGTGCTTTGACCTAGAATTATGTGCCCTAATTCTCGACTTACGTGCCCCGACTTCGATTTACGTGCGATACCTCATTTCGTGTGCCCTAACCTAGATTTGTGTGCCTTGACTTAGGTTTAAGAGTCGTGTTTCGTTCTGTGTGCCTTGAATGTTTAGATCACACCCTAGTCAAACGAAATAGCCCAATTACAGCCGTTATGCTGCCGATTTTTCAGAGAATTTGTGGAGTTTAGGCTAAACGTTAAGTGTTAAAATTTCATGAACGATTAAGTACGTGATATGACTTGAATGTTTAGATCACACCCTAGTCTAACCTTTGTAAGTCGGGTTGGGGCGTGACAACGGAGACCTAGTCCTAAGTCACACGCCTTCGGTTTGCGGTACCAGCCTCTACGTGAAGCGAAGTTGTCTTGCCCAAGGTGCCATGGGAATTGGTAATAGTAATGTGATGGATTAGGTTGTCGTCCTTTTTGCGACTCACGACATACGATCCGGGACGGAAAAACGGCGCAAAAGAATAAAAGTGTCCCGAAACTGATGAAAATGTTCAATTTTGGTCCCCAAAAATAGGTACAGCCAATCAGGCTTACTATCCACGTCGTAGAGCTCTCGGAGAGCTTTCCAACGGTATGTTGTGCGCCACGTAACTCCTGACGGATCAAAATTTATGGGCACCGGTGCAACGGAGACTTAGTCCCAAGCCCCACGCCCTCGGTTTGCGGGCCCAACCTCTACGTGAAGCGAAATTGTCTTGCCCAAGATGCCTTGGGATTCAGAAATAGAAATGTGATGGATTAGGTTGTCGTCCTGTTCGCGGCTCACGACGTAGGATCCGGGACGAAGAAACAGCGCAAAAGAAGAAAAGTTTCCCAAAACAGATTAAAACGTTCAATTTTGGACTCCGAAAATAGGCGCAGCCAAGCAGGTTTGTTGCCCCCGTCATAGAGCTCTCGGAGAGCTTTCCAACGATATGCTGTGTGCCGCGTAACTCTTTACGGATCAAAAGTTATAGGCACCAGAGTGACGGAGACCGTGCCCCAAGCCCCACGCCCTCAATTGCGGGCCCAGCCTCCACGTTAAGAGAATTTGTCTTGCCCAAGGTGCCATGGGATTCGGTAATAGTAATGTGATGGATTAAGTTGTCGTCCTTTTCGCGGCTCACGACGTACGATCTGGGACAGAAAAATAGCCAAAAGAAGAAAAGTGTCCCGAAAATGAAAAAATATTCAATTTTGGGATCCGAAAATAGGCGCAACCGAGCAAGCTTGTTGTCCCCGTCGTAGAGCCCTCAGAGAGCTTTCCAACGGTATGCTTTGTGCCACGTAACTCCTTACGGATCAAAAGTTATGGGCACCAGAGAGAAAGAGACCTAGTACCAAGCCCCACGCCCTCGGTTTGCGGGCCCAACCTCTATGTGAAGCGAAGTTGTCTTGCCCAATATGCTGTGGGATTCGATAATAAAAATGTGATGGATTAGGTTGTCATCCTTTTCGCAGCTCACGACGTACAATCCGGGATGAAAAAATAGCACAAAAGAAGAAAAGTGTCCAGAAACTGATTAAAACGTTCGATTTTCAGCTCCGAAAACAAGCTTAACCGAGCAGGATTGCTGCCCCCGTCGTAGAGCTCTCGGAGAGCTTTCCAACAGTATGCTGTGCACCGCGTAACTCCTTACGGATCAAAAGTTATGGGCACCGGAGCGACGGAAAACTGGTCCCAAGCCCCACGTCCTCGGTTTGCAGGCCCAACCTCTACGTGAAGCGAAGTTGTCTTGCCCAAGGTACCTTGGGATTCGGTAATAGAAATGTGATGGATTAGGTTGTCGTCCTTTTTGCGGCTCACGACGTACGATCCGGGATGGAAAAACAGCGCAAAAGAAGAAAAGTGATCCGAAATTAATAAAAATGTTCGATTTTGGGATCCGAAAATAGGCGCAGCCGAGCAAGCTGCTGCCCCTATTGTAGAGCTCTCGAAGAGCTGTCCAACAGCATGCTGTGCGCCGCGTAACACCTTACCGATCAAAAGTTCTGGGCACCGGAACGACGGAGACCTGGTCCCCAGCCCCACGCCCTCGGTTTGCGGGCCCAGCCTCTACGTGAAGTGAAGTTGTCTTGCCCAAGGTACCTTGGGATTCGGTAATAGAAATGTGATAGATTAGGTTGTCATCCTTTTCGCGGCAAACGCCGTACGATACGGGATGAAAAAATAATGCAAAAGAGGAAAAGTGTCCCGAAATTGATGAAAACTTTTAATTTTGGGCTTCGAAAATAGACACAACCAAATTGGCTTGTTGCCCTCGTCGTAGAGCTCTCAGAGAGCTTTCCAACGGTAAGCTGTGCGCCGCGAAACTTCTTACGGATCAAAAGTTATGAGCACTGGAGCGACGGAGACCTGGTCCTAAGCCCCATGCCCTCGGTTTGTGGGCCCTGCCTCTACGTGAAGAAAAGTTGTCTTGCCCAAGGTGCCGTGGGATTCGGTAATAGAAATGTGATGGACTAGGTTGTCGTCCTTTTCGCGGCTCACGAAGTACGATTCGGGGCGGAAAAACAGAGCAAAAGAAGAAAAATGTCCCGAAACTGATGAAAACGTTCGATTTTGGGTTACGAAAATTGGCGCAGCAAAGCAGGCTTGCAGCCCTCGTCGTAGAGCTCTCGAAGATATTTCCAGCGGTATGCTGTTCGCCGTGTAACTCCTTACAGATCAAAAGTTATGGGCACCGGAGCGACGGAGACCTGGTCCCAAGCCCCACGCCTTCAGTTTGCGGGCCCAGCCTCAACGCGAAGCGAAGTTGTCTTGCCCAAGGTGTAGTGGGATTCGGTAATAGAAATGTGATGGATTAGGTTGTCGTCCTTTTCGCGGCTCACTACGTACGATCCGGGACGAAAAAATAGCGCAAAAGAATAAAAGTATCCCGAAACTTATGAAAATGTTCGATTTTGGGCTCCAAAAATAGGCGCAGCCGAGCAAGATTGCTGCCCCCATTGTAGAGCTATTGGACAGCTTTCCAACGGTATGTTGTGCGCCACGTAACTCTTTACGTATCAAAAGTTATAGGCATCGGAGCGATGGAGACCTGGTTCTTAGCCCAATGCCTTCGGTTTGTGTGCCCAGCCTCTACGTGAAGCGAAGTTGTCTTCCCAAGGTGCTTTGGCATTTGGTAATAGAAATGTGATGGATTAGGTTGTCGTCCTTTACGCGGCTCACAACGTACGTTCCGGGACGGAAAAATAATGCAAAAGAAGAGAAGTATCCAGAAGCTGATGAAAATATTCAATTTTGGGCCCCGAAAATAGGCGCAACCGAGCAGACTTACGGCTCCCATCGTAGAGCTCTCGGAGAGCTTTCCAACGGTATGGTGTGCGCCGCATAACTCTTTACGGATCAAAAGTTATGGGCACCGGAGCAACGGAGACCCGGTCCCAAGCCCTATACCCTCGGTTTACGAGCCCAGCCTCTACATGAAGCAAAGTTGTCTTGCCCAAGGTGACTTGGGCTTCGGTAATAGAAATGTGATGGATTAGGTTGTCGTCATTTTCGTGGCTCACGACGTACGATCCGGGACGAAGAAACAGCGCAAAAGAAGAAAAGTTTCCTGAAGCAGATGAAAACGTTTGATTTTAGACTCTGAGAACAGGCGCAGCTGAGTAAGCTTGTTGCCCCCGTTGTAGAGCTCTTGGAGAGCTTTCAAACGATATGTTATGCGTCGCATAGCTCTTTATGGATCAAAAGTTATGGGCACTGAAGCGACGGAGACCTGGTCCTAAGCCCCATGCCCTCGGTTTGCGAGCCCAGCGTCTACGAGAAGTGAAGTTGTCTTGCCCAAGGTATCGTGGGATTCGGTAATAGAAATGTGATGGATTAGGTTGTCGTCCTTTTCGCGGCTCACGACGTACGATCCGGGAGAGAAAAAAAGCGGAAAAGAAGAAAAGTGTCCCAAAACTGATGAAAACTTTCTATTTTGGTCTCCAAACACAGGTGTAGCCGAGCAGGTTTGCTACCACCCTCGTAGAGCTCTCGGACAGCTTTCCAACGATATGTTGTGCACCGCGGAACTCTTTACGGATCAAAAGTTATGGGCACCAGAGTGACGGAGACCTGGCCCCAAGCCCCATACCCTCGGTTTGCAGGCCCAACCTCTACGTGAAGCGAAGTTGTCTTGCCCAAGGTACCGTGGGATTCGAAAATAGAATTGAGATGGATTAGGTAGTCATCCTTTTTGTGGCTCACGACGTACGATCCGGGACGAAAAAACAGCACAAAAGAAGAAAAGTCTCCCGAAAATGATGAAAACGTTCGATTTTGGGCTCGAAAAATAGGCACAACTGAGCAAACTTGCTGCCCCCGTCGTAGAGCTCTTGGAGAGCTTTCCAATGGTATGTTGTGCGCCACGTAACTCCATATGGATCAAAAGTTATTGGCACCGGTGCGACGGAGACCTAGTCCCAAGCCCCACGCCCTCAGTTTGCGGGCCCAGCCTCTACGTGAAGAAAAGTTGTCTTGCCCAAGGTGCCTTGGGATTCGATAATAGAAATGTGATGGATTAGGTTGTTGTCCTTTTCGCGGCTAACGACCTATGATCCACGACAGAGAAAACAGCACGAAAGAAGAAAAATGTCCCATAACTGATGAAAATGTTCAATTTTGGGCTCCAAAAATAGGCGCAGAAAAGCAGGCTTGTTGCCCCTGTCGTAGATCTCTCAGAGAGCTTTCCAACAGTATGATGTGTGCCACGTAACGCCTTTCGGATCAAAAGTTATGGGCACCGGAGCGACGGAGACCTGGTCCCAAGCCCCACGCCGTCGGTTTGAGTGCCCAGCCTCTACGTGAAGCGAAGTTGTCTTGCCCAAGGTGCCTTGGGACTCGGTAATAGAAATGTGATGGATAAGGTTGTCGTCCTTTTTGCGGCTCACGACGTACGATCCAGGATAAAAAAAAGTGCAAAAGACGAAAAGTGTCCCAAAATTGATGAAAATGTTCAATTTTGAGTTTCAAAAACAGGCACAGCCGAGCAGGCGCAGTCGAGCAGACTTGCTGTTCCCATCGTAGAGCTCTCAGAGAGCTTTCCAACAGTATGCTGTGTGCCATGTAACTCATTACGGATCAAAAGTTATGGGCACCGTAATGACGGAGACCTGGTCCCAAGCCCCACGCCCTCGGTTTGTGGGCCCAGCCTCTACGTTAAGCGAAGTTGTCCTGTTCAAGGTGCCTTGTTATTCGTTAATAGAAATATGATGGATTAGGTTGTCATCCTTTTTGCGGCTCACGGCGTACGATCTGGGACATAAAAACATCGCAAAAGAAAAAAATTATTTTAAAACTGATTAAAACGTTCGATTTTGGGGTCCGAAAATTGGCACAACCGATCAGGCTTGCTGCCCCCGTTGTAGAGCTCTTGGAGAGCTTTCCAACGGTCTGCTGTGCACTGCGTAACTCCATACGAATCAAAAGTTATGGGCACTGGAGCGACGGAGACCTGGTCCCAAGCACCACGCCCTCACTTTGTAGGCCCAGCCTCTGCGTGATGCGAAACTGTCTTGCCCAAGGTTCCTTGGGATTCGGTAATAGAAATGTGAGGGATTAGGTTGTCGTGCTGTTCGCGGCTCACGACGTACAATCCGGGACGGAGAAACAGCGCAAAAGAAGAAACGTTTCCCGAAACAGATGGAAACGTTCAATTTTGGACTCCGAAAACAAGCGCAGCCGAGCAGGTTTGCTTCCCTCGTTGTAGAGGTGTCGGAAAACTTTCCAATGATATGCTGTACGCCGCGTAACTCTTTACGGATCAAAAGTTATAAGTATCGAAGCGACGGAGACCTGGTCCCAAGCCCCACGCCCTCGGTTTGTGGGCCCAGCCTCTACGTTAAGCGAAGTTGTCTTGCCCAAGGTGCCGTGGGATTCGGTAATAGTAATGTGATGGATTAGGTTGTCGTCCTTTTCACGGCTCATGAAGTATGATCCGGGAAGGAAAAATAGCCAAAAGACAAAAAGTGTACCGAAACAGATAAAATTTTCAATTTTGGGCTTCGAAAATAAGCGCAGCCAAGCAAGCTTGCGGCCCCTGTCGTAGAGCTCTCAGAGAGCTTTCCAACGGTATGCTGTGCGCTGCGTAACTCTTTTCGGATAAAAAATTATAGGCACCGGAGTGACAAAGACTTGGTCCTAAGCCCCACGCCCTCGGTTTGCGGGCCTAACCTCTACGTTAAGCAAAGTTGTCCTACCCAAGGTACCGTGGGATTCGATAATAGAAATGTGATGGATTAGGTCGTCGTCCTTTTCGCAGCTCACGAGGTACGATCCGGGACAAAAAAATAGCGCAAAAGAAGAAATGTGTCCCGAAACTGATGAAAAGGTTCGATTTTGGGCTCCTAAAACAAGCGCAGCCGAGCAAACTTGTTGCCCCTGTAGTAGAGCTCTCGGAGAGATTCCAACGATATGCTATGCGACGCGTAACTCTTTAAGGATCAAAAGTTATGGGCAACGGATCGACGGAGACCTGGTCCCAAGCCCTACGCCCTCGGTTTGCGGGGCCAGCGTCTACGTGAAGTGAAGTTGTCTTGCCCAAGGTGCCGTGGGATTCGGTAATAGAAATGTGATGGATTAGGTTGTCGTCCTTTTTGCGGCTCACGACGTACGATCTGGGACGGAAAAACAGCGCAAAAGAAGAAAAGTATCCCAAAACTGATGAAAATGTTCAATTTTGGGCTCCGAAAACAGCCGCTACAAAGCTGGCTTGTTGCCCCCGTCTTAGAGCTCTCGGAGAGCTTTCCAACAATATGTTGTGCGCCGCGTAACTCTTTACGGATCAAAAGTTATGGGCACTAGAACGACGGAGACCAAGTCCCATGCCCCACGCCCTCGGTTTTCGGGCCCAGCGTCTACGTGAAGTGAAGTTGTCTTGCCCAATGTGCTATGGGATTCGGTAATAGAAATGTGATGGATTAGGTTGTAGTCCTTTTCACGGCTCACGACGTACGATCCGGGACAGAAAAAAAAGCACAAAAGAATAAAAGTGTCCCAAAATTGATGAAAATGTTCAATTTTGGGCTAAAAAAATATGTGCATCGAGCAGGCTTACTGCCCTCATCGTAGAGCTCTCGGAGAGCTTTCCAACGGTATACTGTGCACTGCGTAACTCTTTACGGATCAAAAGTTATGGGCACCGGAGTGATGGAGACCTGGTCCCAAGCCCCATGCCCTCGGTTTGCGGGCCCAGTCTCTACATGAAGTGAAGTTGTCTTGCCCAAGGTGTCATGGGATTCGGTAATAGAAATGTGATAGATTAGGTTGTCATCCTTTTTGTGGCTCACGATGTACAATCCGAGACGAAAAAACAACGCAAAAGAAGAAAAGTGTCCCGAAACTGATGAAAACGTTCGATTTTGTGCTCTGAAAAAAGGCAAAGTCGAGCAGGCTTGCTGCCCCCATGGTAGAGCGCTCGGAGAACTTTCCAACAGTATGCTGTGCACCACGTAACTCATTACGGATCAAAAGTTATGGGCACCGGAGTGACGGAGACCTGGTCTCATGCCCCACGCCCTCGGTTTGTGTGCCATGCCTCTACGTGAAGCGAAGTTGTCTTGCCTAATGTGCCATGGGATGCGGTAAGAGAAATGTGATGGATTAGGTTGTCATCCTTTTTGCGGCTCACGATGTACGATCCAAGACGAAAAAACAGCACAAAAGAAGAAAAGTGTCCCAAAACTAATGAAAATGTTCGATTTTGGGCTCCGAAAATAGGCAAAGCTGAGCAGACTTGCTACCCACGTCGTAGAGCTCTCGGAGAGATTTCCAACGGTATGCTGTGCGCTGTGTAACTCCTTACGGATCAAAAGTTATGGCTACAGGAGCGACGGAGACCTGGTCCCAAGCCCCACGCCCCCAGTTTGCGGGCCCAGCTCTACTCAAAACGAAGTTGTCTTGCCCAAGGTGCCTTGGGATTCGGTAATAGAAATGTGATGGATTAGGTTGTCGTCCTTTTTGCGGCTCACGACGTACGATCCGGGATAAAAAAAAATAGCGCAAAAGAAGAAAAGAATCAAGAAACTGATGAAAACGTTCGATTTTGGGCTCCAAAAACAGGCGCAACCCAGCAAGCTGGCTACCCCCATCGTAGATCTCTCGAAGAGCTTTCCAACAGTATGCTGCGCGCCGCATCACTCTTTAGGGATCAAAAGTTATGGGCACCGGAGTGACAAAGACCTGGTCCCAAGCCCCACGCCCTCGGTTTGCGGGCCTAGCCTCTACGTGAATTGAAGTTGTGTTGCCTAAGGTGCCATGGGATTCGGTAATAGAAATGTGATGGATTAGGTTGTCATCCTTTTCGCGGTTCACGACGTACGATCCGAGATGAAAAAATAGCGCATAAGAAGAAAAGTGTCCCGAAACTGATTAAAACGTTCGATTTTGGGCTCTGAAAATAGACACAAACGAGCAGGCTTGCTGCCCCCATTGTAGAACTCTCGGAGAGCTTTCCAACGGTATGCTGTACGCCGCGTAACTCCTTACGGATCAAAAGTTATGGGCACCGGAGGGACGGAGACCTGGTCCCAAGCCCCACGCCCTCGGTTTGCGGGCCCAGCCTCTACGCGAAGCGAAGTTGTATTGCCTAAGGTTCTTTGGGATTCGGTAATAAAAATGTGATGGATTAGGTTGTCATCCTTTTCGCGGCTCACGAAGTACGATCCAGGACCCAAAAATAGCGCAGAAGAAGAAAATTATCTTGAAACTGATGAAAATGTTCGATTCTGGACTCTGATAATAGGCGCAGCCGAGCAGACCTGCTGCCCCGTTGTAGAGCTATCGGAGAGCTTTCCAACGGTATGTTGTGCGCCGCATAACTACTTACGGATCAATAGTTATGGGCACCGGAGTGACGGAGACGTTGTCCCAAGCCCTATGCCCTCGGTTTGCAGGCCCAGCCTCTACGTGAAGCGAAGTTGTCTTGCCCAAAGTGTCTTGGCATTCGGTAATAGAAATGTGATGGATTAGATTGTCGTCATTTTCGCGGCTCACGACGTACAATCCGGCACAGAAAAACAGCGCAAAAGAAGAAAAGTGTCCCGAAATTGATGAAAACGATCGATTTTGGGCTCCGATAACAGGCGCAGCCGAGCAGGCTTGCACCCCCCCTTGTAGAGCTCTCGGAGAGCTTTTCAACGGCATGCTGTGCACCGCGTAATTCCTTACGGACCAAAAGTTATGGGCACCGGAGTGAGGTAGACCTGCGCCCAACCCCCACGCCCTCGGTTGGCGCGCCCAGAGTCTACGTGAAGCGAAGTTGTCATGCCCAAGGTGCTGTGGGATTCGGTAATAGAAAATTTATGGATTAGGTTGTCGTCCTTTTCGCGGCTCACGACGTAGGATTCAAGACGGAAAAACTGCTCAAAAGAAGAAAGTATACCAAAACTGATTAAAACGTTCGATTTTGGGCTCTGAAAATAGGCGCAATTGAGCAGTCTTGCTATCCCCATCGTAGAGCTCTCGGAGAGCTTTCCAACGGTTTGCTGTGCGATGAGTAACTCTTTACAGATCAAAAGTTATGGGCACCGGAGCGACAGAGACCAGGTCCCAAGCCCTACGCCCTCGGGTTGCGGGCCCAGCCTCTACGTGAAGCGAAGTTGTCTTGCCCAAGGTGTCGTGGGATTCAGTAATAGAAATGTGATGGATTAGGTTGTCGTCCTTTTCGCCGCTCACGACGTACGATCCTTGACGGAAAAACAGCACAAAAGAAGAAAAGTGTCCCGAAACTAATGAAAATGTTCGATTTTGGGCTCCGAAAATAGGCGCAGCCGAGAAAACTTGATGCCCCCGTCGTAGAGCTCTCGGAGAGCTTTCCAACGGTATGCTGTTCGTCGCGTAACTCCTTACGGATCAAAAGTTATGGGCACCGGAGCGACGTAGACCTGGTCCAAAGCCCCACGCCCTCGGTTTGCGGGCCCTGTCTATGAGCTCCGACCCCGATTAATATGTCTTACCTCGATTTGCGTGCCTTAGACTCAAAATTATATGATCGACCTTGGATTACGTGCACTGTCTTGGTTTTCGTGCATGCCTCATCATACGTGCCTTGACCTAAAAATATGTGCCCTAATCCTCGACTTACGTGTCCTGACTTCGAATTACGTGCGTTACCTTGTTTCGTGTGCCCTGACTTTGAATTACATGTCTTAACCTAGATTTAAGTACCATGCCTTGATTTACGTGCATTGTATTGAATTACGTGCCTTGCATTGGTTTACGTGCATTCACTTAGGGTTGCGTGCATTTACTTTTGAATCCGTGCATTTGCCTTGAAGTGCGTTCCTTATCTCGTAGTGCGTGCCATAGACATAGGAAAGCGTGCCCGCACGCTAATCAATAAAGAATCCTACGCAAAGCACTAGACTATAAAATAATCCTACAAACACCACTAACTATTATTATAATCCTAATTCAAATCTCTACAAAATCCACTAATTCTTATTTTAATCCAAAGTCAAATTCAACTCAATATTTTAATGTTCAAACATTGTTTATTCTTATTCTTTATTCCTACTCTTTTGCAAAACCCATGCACCTACAATAAATTATTCCTAAAACAAGACAAAAAAATTCAGAATTTAACATCACTTGGCCGGCCATACCTTGTCCTTGAGCAAAAATTTGAACAACATAACTTATTCATGCATGCTAAGACACAATCTTACACATTGTCATATCTTTTCCATACACCAAAGCATTATTTTATTAACCACCATGCTCCACATTCTCGGCCACATCACCAAGCATGCCAAACAATTCAAACATGCTCCAAAAGATGACACAAATTCAGTTTTTGCAAGCCTATAGCCGACCACATGCACAAACATATCATTTCTTTCTCTTAAAACTCTCTCAAGCTCTCATTCTCTCTCCTTCTCTCTCATTTTCGACCATGGCATCTCTTGAGCTTCCAAGACCTCAATCTCACTCTCTAGGACACTCCAAGCATCGGCCATAGCAAGGTAATCAAGCAAGGATAGCTCAAAGTCACACACAAAGCTCAAAAACAAGGATTTTGTGCTTATTTGCTAAATCTTCAAAGAGGTGAGGGCTAAAACTATTTTAAAAGCTTTCAAAAACCACATGCATGCCTTCATATGTCTATATTTACCTCTGTACTTGTTGTATATGTGTGTACATGAGCTTATGTAACCATGCATGGCAAGATATTTGGCTAGAGCTTGAAGATAGGCAAGAATCGCGTAGCTAGCAGATTTCTGACTTGGTATAGCGAAGTGCATTTGGCCTAGTAAATGATGTTGAAAATGCGTGAAAATTGGTAGGTGACTAGTTTTGCCAGTTCTGAGAATTTTTCATAGAAATAGGCCAAGGCCAATTCTGAATCTAAGGCCTTCCACATGGTCAAACATTGCGAGGTGTCTAAATCTGGAAAATCTGGGAAAATGAAATAGGGTTCTGGCAGATTTCTGATTCTGTAGAACGAAGCATTTTTTACCTAGTAAATGTTGGTGAAATTGCATGAAAATTGGTATGTTGCTAGATTTTGAAGTTGTGGACATTTTTTTCCAGATATAGACTAAATCCAATTCTTACTCTAAGACCCTCAAAAATAGCAAAACTCGTAATGTGTCTAAAACTGGACAGTTTTGCGTAGTCTCACGGTTTTGGCCATAACTCCTAAGTCCGAACTCCAAATGAGGTGAGCTTTGTTTCTGGATTTAAATCACTCATTAATATTTAATTTGACATTTTGTTCACTGGAATTTGAGATTGTTTTCTTGTCTAAATTATTGTGGGAAAATAGACCATTGCAGTGAGGTTTTTATTTAGTGATATGCTTTGAAAAATGTTGTAACTTCTCTTGTGGTATTGAATATTTGGGATTGTGGCACTTGGATGTTGTGTGGACTGTTTTGAATGATTGAGGATGTTTTAATTAATCGATGCATGGCTTGGGTTTAATTACGTGACAACTTGCGGCTTAATCACACGTGTAAGCATGAATTGAAACCCTATTGACTATGAAAACTCGCTAAGTGATGATCCTATGGTTATTGTGTTTAATTGTGTGATTAGTGGGCTGACTAATAAATGTTAAGTATGCTTGAAATGGTTTAAGAGTTGCTTGTGGTGCTTAGCAAATAGAACCGACCCCGAGCACGGCCTAGTAAACCCGAATGGCCCCGTAGATCCCCGAGTCATAAACCATTCTTTTGTGAATTATAAATGACGTTGAGGAAGATTAATAGGCTGCCCGTAATTGTCCTTATAGCCCTAAAAATAATTCCCGATGACTACATGTTGATAAGTAGACTTTTCTTGCACCCGGTCTCATGTAAACGTCGTTGCATGCTTGTATAATCTTATTAATTGATTACGTGAACCCCGAAATGAGCTATATGACTTGATTTACATTTGTTACATGGCTGCCCGTTTAATATTCATATAACTCTATGTGTTTTACAAGTGAAATTACATGTCAAAGCATGCCTCGTGTGTTTATTTATCAACGTGCGATCTTATAACTACCCGGAGGCAACCTACTTTGTTGTCCTCCTAATGTGATATGTTAAATGTTATAAATGTGCATTGCATACAAGGTTGCAACCTTTCATTGTGGCATGGTAGTGTTTCACGAATGCCGGGCGGCATAGGGGTTGCTGGTGCTCCCGTGACTACCATGGTCCAATTCTCTCGGTCGCTTGGCATTCCACCCTCGGAGAGTTGGGTCGTAGGATTTCGGGGTACATCCAGAGTATACCCAATTGGGAGCGATAAGTGGATGATTGAAGCCGGCCGCAACAATTGTTATCGAAAATGATCTTGAGAGCAAATGCTCACCGATTGAACTTGAGAGCGAAAGCTCACTGTATCCTTTTCACTATGCGTTTAAGTACTCTCGCTTGGTTCCTAAAGGGCCTCGGGGAGGAAAGACGGGTAAATGTGTGTTCCTTTATATTTATGTATTGTTATGAACTTACTTATTTTATTTGACATGTCTTCAAAGGAGTTTTCATAAGATTAACCGGAAAAGAGTTTTTAAAATGTTATCTCTCGTTCCCCTCGCTGAGTTCATAAGGACTCACCCTCTTTTTGTCACAGGTGAAGAAGATTTGGAATAGGTACCTGAGGAGAATGCGCTTGTTGATGATTACTTCGGAGTGACTACGTGCTTTTGTGCTTTGCCTGAAAATAGTTACTATTTGGATGTTGTGTTTGATTGTAACTGTTCATTTTGTTTATGTAAATGACCCCATTATAATTTGGGTCTAATTTTTGGCTTGTACTGATTATAACCGAACGAACTCTTTATTGGTTGTTTGCTTTCATTATCTTGGTTAGTAGTTACCGTAGGCGTTTAAACCGCTAGGTGAAGAATCAAACAAGTTAACTCTATCTAATTTCACTTAGGTACTCATTGTAAGCTAAAGGATAATAGGTACTTGCATAATAGGAACTGGCAAATAAACGGGACATAGTTATCATGCTAGGCTTGTCAATCAAACGAGACTATCGAGATAAATTAGTAGGCATATCTATTGATAACAAAATAGGAAATTTTAATTGGAATTGAATCAATGATTAAAGGCTTTGAGGCATTTTAGAAAATAGGTCAAACCAAAGTCCTAAATATAGCCGTCATGCTGCCGATTTTCCAGAAAAACTTTTGGAGTTCTAGGCCAATGTTAAGCATTAAATCATAACAAAAGGCTAAGTATGTGAAATAACGATAATGATTTAGGTCACACCTTAGTCTAGCCTCCATAGGTCGGGTTGGGGCGTGACACCCTATATTAGAATGGTATCAGAGCTTAGTTTACTAACTAGGCGTTAGTCGGGTTCAACTCTCGGACCATGGGTAGAAGAACTAAGATAATTATGATGTCTTGTTTATATGTGTTAATATGTGCTAATGTGTTTTAATTGCTTTAAGTATTGAATATTATGTGCCTTTGTGGACCATATGTATTTTATATCATGCACACCGACACGTCCTTAATAATGCATGCATGCTTTTATACTCCTTCCTTGATACATGTGCATAACCATGACTAATTGTTTATACACATAGATAGTTAGGACTAGAACTTTCAGGGAAGTGAATTCATGCAGGAAGAACGAAAAGTCTTGGTTAGAGATTTCTGGCATCTTCACAGGTACTCGATGGATCGTATGTATTATTAGATATACATATATATAAAATGTGTAGCACAGGTATAATTGTTGAGGTACTCGATGGATCGTATGTATTATTGTCGTCCTTTTCGCGGCTCACGACGTACGATCCGGGACCAAAAAACAGCGTAAAAGAAGAAAAGTGTCCCGAAACTGATGAAAATGTTTGATTTTGGGCTCCGAAAATAGGCGCAGCCGAGCAGACTTGCTACCCCCGTCGTAGAGCTCTCGGAGAGCTTCCCAACGATATGATCTGCGCCGCGTAACTCGTTACGGATCAAATGTTATGGGCACCAGAGCGACGGAGACCTGGTCCCAAGCCCCAGGCCTTCGGTTTGCGGGCCCACCGTCTACGTGAAGTGAAGTTGTCTTGTCACGCCCCAACCCGACCTAAGGAAGCTAGACTAGGGTATGACCTAATTCATTTATACTATTTCACATTCTTAGCCTTTTTGTTATGATTTAATGGTTAACATTGGCCTAGAACTCCAAAAGATTTTTCAAAAAACTGACAGCATAACGGCTGTATTTAACACATTTGGTTTGACCTATTTTCTAAAACGCCTCAAAACCTTCAATCATTGATTCAATTCCAATTAAAATTTCCTATTTTGTTATCAATAGATATGCCCACTAATTTATCTCAATAGTCTCGTTTGATTGACAAGCCTAGCATGATAACTATGTCCCGTTTATTTGCCAGTTCCTATTATGCAAGTACATATTATCCTTTAGCTTACAATGAGTACCTAAGTGAAATTAGATAGAGTTAACTTGTTTGATTCTTTACCTAGTGGTTTAAATGCCTACGATAACTACTAACCAAGATAATGAAAGCAAACAACTAATAAAGAGTTTGTCCGGTTATAATCAGTACAAGCCAAAAATTAGATCCAAATTACAACGGGGTCATTTACATCAACAAAATGAACAGTTGCAATCAAACACAACTTCCAAATAGCAACTACTTTCAGGCAAAGCATGAAAACACTTAGTCACTCCAAGGAATCATCAACAAGCACATTCTCCTCGGGTACCTATTCCAAATCTGCTTGACTTGTGACAAAAAGAGGGTGAGTCCTTATGAACTCGGCGAGGAGGAACGAGAGATAACATTGTAAAAACTCTTTTCCGGTTAATCTTATGAAACTCCTTTGAAGACATGTCAAATAAAATAAGTAAGTTCATAACAATACATAAATATAAAGGAACACATTTACCCGTCTTTCCTCCCCGAGGTCCTCTAGGAACCAAGCGAGAGTACTTAAACACATAGTGAAAAGGATACGGTGAGCTTTCGCTCTCAATTCTTTTTCAATATCAATTTTTGCGGCCGACTTCAATCATCCACTTATCGCTCCCAATTGGGTGTACTCCGGATGTACCCCGAAATCCTACGACCCAACTCTCCAAGGGTGGAATGCCAAGCGAGAGAGGGAATTAGACCATGGTAGTCACGGAAGCACCAGCAAACCCTATGCCGCCCGGCGTTCGTGAAACGCTACCATGCCACAATGAAAGGTTGCAACCTTGTACACAATGTACATTTAAACCATTTAACGATTCACATTAGGAGGACAACAAAGTAGGTTGCCTCCGAGCAAGTATATGATCACATTTTGACATATTGGCATATAAGGCATTGTAAGAACATGTAATCATTTTATATATCAATTTGAAAGCAATTAAACTTTCACGGGCAGCCAGGTAATCATGTTCAATAAGCCATAGAATGTCGTTTAACAATTCATATTAGGAGGTCAACAAAGTAGGTTGCCTTCGTGCAATTTCAATATCACATATTGCCAAGTAAACGAACGAGGCATGCTTAACATGAAATTTCACTTTGTAAAACACATAGAGTTATATGAACATTAAACGTGCAGCTGAGTAACACATATAAATCAAGTCATATAACTCATTTCGGGGTTCACGTATCAAGTCATAAGATTATACAAACATGCAACGACGTTTACAAGAGAACGGGTGCAAGAAAAGTCTACTTATCAACATGTATTCACCGGGAATCACATTTAGAGCTATAAGGACAACTACGGGCAGCCTATTAACCACAAAATTTGACACGTTTAACCATAAGATCATATCTTAGCCAATAGTCATAAGCAGTAAGGCCTCGATTCCGTGCTTAACATGCGGTTAAGCAAACCATTCATCAATTGGTGATCCCAAGTCAAGTCATACATCAATCAAATTTAGCAACCTAAACCAGCCACAATAGTCCATACAATATCTAAGTGCCACACTTCCAATCATTCAATACCACAAGAGAAGTTACAACATGTTTCAAAGCATATCACTAAACAAAAACCTCACTGCAATGGTCTATTTTCCCACATTCGATTAGACAAGCAAACATTCTCCAATTTCAGTGAAAAAAATGTCAAATTAAATCTTAAAGAATGATTTAAATCTAGGAACAAACCTTGCATCATTTGGAGTTCGGACTTAGGAGTTATGGCCAAAACCGTGAGACTACGCAAAACTGTCCATTTTTAGACACATTACGATTTTTGCCAATTTTGAGGGTCTTAGAGTCATAATTGGCTTTGGTCTATGTCTGACAAAAATGTCCAGAACTGCAAAATCTAGCAACATACCAATTTTCATGCATTTTTACCAATATTTACTAGGTCAAAAATGCTTCATTCTACAAAGTCAGTGATCTGCCAGAAACCTATTTCATTTTTCCAATTCTTCCAGATTTAGACACCCCACGACGTTTTACTATTTTGGTTGCCTTAGATTCAGAATTGGCCTTGGCCTATTTCTACAAAAAAAATTCTCAAAACTGGCAAAACTAGTCACCTACCAATTTTCACGCATTTTCAACATCATTTACTAAGCCAAAAGCACATCGTACTACAAGATCAGAAAACTGCCAGCAACACGTTTTTACCTATCTTCAAGTTCTAGCCAAAAATCTAGCCATGCATGGTCATATAAGCTCATGTACACACATATACAACAACTACAGAGGTAAATATAGTCATATGAAGGCATGCATGTGAATTTTGAAAGCTTTTAGAAGAGTTTAACCCTCACCTCTTTGAAAACTTAGCAAATGTGCACAAAATCCTTGTTTTGAGCTTTGTGTATGACTTTGAGCTATCCTTGCTTGATTACCTTGCTATAGCCGATTCGTGGAGTATCCTAGAGAGTGAGCTTGAGGTCTTGGAAGCTGAGGAGAAGCCATGGTGGAAAATGAGAGGGAAGGGGAGAGAATGAGGGCTTGAGAGGATTTTGAGAGGAAAATGAAATGTGATGAGTTGTGTGTGTGTATGTGTCGGCCTTAGGGCCTCTAAATATGAAAATTGTGTCATCTTTTGAGCATTTTGAATTGTGAGGTATATGGGTATGGTGTGTAGGCCGAGAAAGCTAGCTTAGCCTAGGGTGCTCAGGAGTTTTTTATGCATTGTGCTTAGTGCATGTGTCATAGGATGTCTACGCTTTAATTTAATTGTGCAAAGTTGATCAAATTGCCTTGTCTTCGCCGTGTAATGCAAGGGAAAGTCTGAAATTTCAGATTCAAGTTAGTATATTTTGGATTATAATAGGTGTAGGTTTATAATAGTTTATTGGTTAGTTGAGTATGATAGAATATTTTATTAGTTAGTGGGTTTTGTAGAGAATTTGAATTAGGAATATAATATTGGTTAGTGGATTGTGTAGGATTATTTAATAGTCTAATGCTTTGTGTAGGATTCTTTGTTGATTAGCGTGCGGGCACGCTTCCCTAGGTCTATGGCACGCACTACGAGATAAGGCACGTACTACGAGACATGCACACAAATCAATACGGGGTACGAATCACAAGGTAGACACGAACTATGAGGTAAGGCACGTACTTCAAGATAAATGCACGGATTCCAATACAAATGCACGCAGCCTTAGGTGAATGCACGTAAACCAATGCAAGGCACGTAATTCAATGCAATGCACGTAAATCGAGGTATGACTCTTAAACCTAGGTTAGGGCAAGTAGTTCAAGGTCAGTGCACACAAATTGAGGTATCGCACGTAAATTGAAATCAGGGCACGTAAGTCGAGGATTAGGGCACACAATTTTAGGTCAAGGCACGAATGACGAGGCATGCACAAAAATGAAGACATGGCACGTAATCCAAGGTCAGTCATATAATTCTGGGTCTAAGGCACGTAAATTGAGGTAAGACACGTTATTTGGGGTCGGGCCTCACATGTCTTGCCCAAGGTGTCATGGAATTCGGTAATAGAAATGTGATGGATTAGGTTGTCATCCTTTTCGCGGCTCACGAAATATGATCCGGGATGGAAAAACAGAGCAAAAGAATAAAAGTATCCCGAAACATATGAAAACGTTCAATTTTGGGTTTTAAAAATAGGCGCAGCCGAGCAAGCTTGTTGTTCCCGTCGTAGAGCTCTCGGAGAGATTTCCAACGGTATGATGTTTACCGCGTAACTCCTTACGGACCAAAAGTTATGGGCATCGGAGCGACGGAGACCTGGTCTCAAGCCCCACGCCCTCGGTTTGCGGGCCCAACCTCTACGTGAAGCGAAGTTGTCTTGCCCAAGGTGTCATGGGATTCGGTAATAGAAATGTGATGGATTAGGTTGTCGTCCTTTTCGCGGTTCACGACGTACGATCCGGGACGGAAAAACAACGCAAAACAAGAAAAGTGTCCTGAAACTGATTGAAAATGTTCGATTTTGGGCTACAAAAATAGGCACAGTCAAGCAGACGTGCTACCACCGTCGTAGAGATCTCGGAGAGATTTCCAACGGTATGCTGTGTGCCTCGTAACCCAGTACGGATCAAAAGTTATGGGCACCGGAATGACGGAGACCTGGTCCCAAGCCCCACTCCCTCGGTTAGTGGGCCCAGCATCTACGTGAAGTGGAGTTGTCTTGCCCAAGGTGTCGTGGGATTCGGTAATAGAAATGTGATGGATTAGGTTGTCGTCCTTTTCAAGGCTCACGACGTACGATCCGGGACGGAAAAACAGCGCAAAAGAATAAAAGTGTCATGAAACTAATGAAATTTTTTGATTTTCGGCTTCGAAAATAGGCGCAGCCAAGTAGACTTGCTACCCCTGTCGTAGATCTCTCGGAGAGCTTTCCAATGGTATGGTGTGCGCCGTGTAACTCTTTACGGATCAAAAGTTATGGGCACCGGAGCGACGGGTACCTGGTCACAAGCCCCACGCCCTCGGTTGCAGGCCTTGCCACTACGTGAAGTGAAGTTGTCTTGCCCAAGGTGCTATGGGATTCGGTAATAGAAAAGTGATGGATTAGGTAGTCGTCATTTTCGCGGCTCACGAAGTACAATCCAGGACGAAAAAACAGAGCAAAAAAAAAAAGTGTCCCAAAACTGATGAAAATATTCAATTTTTGGCTCTGAAAAAAGACGCAGTCGTGCAAACTTGCTGCCCACGTCGTAGAGCTCTCTGAGAGCTTTGCAGCGCTATGCTGTGCGTCGCCTAACTCTTTACGGATCAAAAGTTATGGGCACCGGAGTGACAGAGACCTGGTCCCATGCCCCCCATCCTCGGTTTGCGAGCCCAGCCTCTACGTTAAGTGAAGTTGTCTTGCCCAAGGTGCCATGGGATTCGGTAAAAGAAATGTGATGGATTAGGTTGTCGTCCTTTTCACGGCTCATGACATACGATCCAGGATAAAAAAAATAGCGCAAAATAAGTAAATTGTCCCAAAATTGATAAAACGTTCAATTTTTGGCTCCGAAAATAGGCGCTGTCGAGCAGGTTTGCTACCCCCGTAGTGTAGCTCTCGGTGAGCATTCCAACGATATGTTGTGTGCCACGTAACACTTTACGGATCAAAAGTTATGGGCAACGGAGTGATAGAGACCTAGTCCCAAGCCCCACGCCCTCGGTTTGCAGGCCCAACCCCTTCGTTAAGCGAAGTTGTCTTGCCCAAGGTGCCGTGGGATTCGGTAACAGAAATGTGATGGATTAGGTTGTCGTCCTTTTCGCGGCTCACGATGTACGATCCGCGACGGGAAAACCGTGCAAAAGAAGAAAAGTGTCTCAAAACAGATAAAAATGTTCAATTTTGTTCTCTGAAAACAGGCGCTGCAGAGCAGGCTTGCTGCCCCCATCGTAGAGCTCTCAGAGAGCTTTCCAATGATATATTGTGCACCGCGTAACTCTTTACGGATCAAAAGTTATGGGCATCGGAGCGACGTAGACCTGGTCCCAAGCCCCATGCCCTAGGTTTGCTGGCACAGCATCTACGTGAAGTGAAGTTGTCTTGCCCAAGGTGCCGTGGGATTCGCTAATAGAAATGTGATGGATTAGGTTGTCGTCCTTTTTACGGCTCACGACGTACGATTCGGGATAGAAAAACAACGCAAAAGAAAAAAAGTATCCTGAAATTGATTAAAATGTTCGATTTTGGGCTCTGAAAATAGGCGCAGCCAAGCAGGCTTGTTGCCCCCATCGTAGAGCTCCCGGAGAGCTTTCCAACGGTATTCTGTGCGCCGTGTAACTCCTTACGGATCAAAAGTTATGGGCATCGGGGTGACGGAGACCTAGTCCCAAGCCCCACGTCCTCGATTTGCGGGCCCTGCCTCTACGTGAAGTGAAGTTATCTTTCCCAAGGTGCCATGGGATTCGTAATAGAAATGTGATAGACTAGGTTGTTGTCCTTTTCGCAGTTCACGAAGTACGATCTGGGACGGAAAAACAAAACAAAAGAAGAAAAGTATCTCGAAACTGATGAAAACGTCCGATTTTGAGTTCCAAAAATAGGCGCAGCCTAGCAGGCTTGCTACCCCCGTCATAGAACTCTCAGAGAGATTTGCAACGGTATGCTGTTCGCCGCGTAACTCTTTACGGATCAAAAGTTATGGGCACCGGAGCGACAGAGCCCCGGTCCCAAGCCCCACGCTGTCGGTTTGCGGGCCCAGCCTCTACGTGAAGCGAAGTTGTCTTGCCTAAGGTGCCATGGGATTCGGTAATATAAATGTGATGGATTAGGTTGTCGTTCTTTTTGAGTCTTATGACGTACGATTCGGGATGAAAAAATTGCACAAAAGAAGCAAAGTGTCCTGATACTGATGAAAACATTCAATTTTGGGTCCAGAAAATAGGTGCAACCGAGCAGGCTTGCTGTCCCTGTCATAGAGCTTCCATCGGAGAGCTTTCCAACGATATACTGTGCGAAGCGTAGCTCATTACGGATCAAAATTTATGGGCACCGGAGCGATGGAGACCTGGTCCCAAGCCCCATGCCCTCGGTTTGCGGGCCTAGCCTTTACGTGAAGTAAAGTTGTCTTACCCAAGGTGTCGTGGGATTTGGTAATAGCAATGTGATGGAATAGGTTGTCGTCATTTTTGCGGCTCACGACGTACTATTCGGGACAAAGAAACAGCGCAAAAGAAGAAAAGTGTCCCAAAACTGATGAAAACGTTCAATTTTGTTCTCCGAAAATGGGCGCTGCTAAGCAGGCTTGTTGCCCCCGTCGTAGAGCTCTCAGAGAGCTTTCCAATGATATGATGTACGTCGCGTAACTTTTTACGGATAAAAAGTTATGGGCACCGGAGTGACAGAGACCTGGTCCCAAACCCCACGCCCTTGGTTTGCGGGCCTTGCCTCCACGTGAAGCGAAGTTATCTCGCCCAAGGTGCCGTGGGATTCGCAATAGAAATGTGATGGATTAGGTTGTCGTCCTTTTCGCAGCTCACGAAGTACGATCCGGGACTGAAAAATAGAGCAAAATAAGAAAAGTATCCCGAAACTGATGAAAACGTTCGATATTAGGTTCCGAAAATAGGCACAGCCGAGCAAGCTTGCTGCCTCCGTCGTAGAGCTCTCGAAGAGATTTCCAACAGTATGCTATTCGCCGTGTAACTCTTTACAAATCAAAAGTTATGGGCACCGGAGTGACAGAGACTTGGTCCCAAGCCCCACGCCCTCGGTTTGCGGGCCCAGCATCTATGTGAAGTGAAGTTGTTTTGCCTAAGGTGCCGAGGGATTCGGTAATAGAAATGTTATGGATTAGGTTGTCGTCCTTTTCGCGGCTCACGACGTACGATTCGGGACGGAAAAACAGCGCAAAAGAAGAAAAGTATCCCGAAACTGATGAAAAAGTTCTATTTTGGGCTCCAAAAATAGGCGCAGCCGAGCAGGCTTGTTACCCCTATCGTAGAGCTCTCGGAGAGCTTTCCAACGGTATGCTGTGCGCCGCGTAACTCCTTACAGATCAAAAGTTATGGGCTCTAGAGCGACGGAGAACTGGTCCCAAGCCCCATGCCCTCGGTTTGCTGGCCCAGCCTCTACGTGAAATGAAATTGTCTTGCCCATGGTGCCTTGGGATTCGGTAATCGAAATGTGATGGATTAGGTTGTCATCATTTTTGCGGCTCACGACGTACGATTCGGGATGGAAAAACAGCTCAAAAGAAAAAAAAGTATCCTAAAACTGATTAAAACGTTTGATTTTGGGCTTCGAAAACAGGCGCAGCTGTCAAGCTCCAACCCGGCCTATAAAGGTTAGACTAGGGTGTGATCTAAACATTCAAGTCATGTCTCGTACTCAATCGTTCATGAAAGTTTAACACTTAACGTTTAGCCTAGACTCCACAATTTTTCCGGAAAATCGGCAACATATCGGATGTAATTGGGCTCTTTAGTTTGACCTAGTTCTCTAACCGCCTCAAATTTCATTTCCAACTAAGATTACTATTTACCATCAATCGAAACGCTTACTAGTTATCTTGAAGTCTCGTTTGATTAATAGCCTAGCATGATACTATGTCTCGTTTGTTTGTTAATCCTCATTACAAAAGTACCTGTTGATCTTAGCTTAACAATGAGTACCTGCTTAAGATTGGATAGATTCATTTTACTTAGTCCTTACCTGATACTTCATAACCCTATGATAGATACTAGCCAATAACGATAGCAAAAACGACCATAGTAGTGTCTATCTAGTTATTATTAGTACAAACCAAAATTAGACCCCAAATTACAACGGGGGTCTTTTACATTACAACAACAAGCAACATAAAAGAAATAATCTTCAAACAATATATTGTTCACAAAATAGCCATGGTCACGTAAGGCATGTAGGGCAAGCAATCATTCCAAGGAATCATCGTTAGGCACGTTGTCCTCGGGTACCTCTTCCTGATCTTCTTCACCTGAGATGATAAAAGAGGGTGAGTCCTTATGAACTCAGCGAGGGGGAACGAGAAATAGGTTTGAAACTCATTTTTCGGTTCAACTTATGAAAACCCTTTTTGCAAGCATGAATATATCACAAGTAAGTACATAACATAATATAAAAGTAAAGGAACACAATTACCCGTCTTTCCTCCCCGAGGACCTCTAGGAACCAAGCAAGAGTACTTATACACATAGTAAAAAGGATACGGTGAGTTTTTGCTCTCGGTTCGTTTCTAATATCAGTTGTTGCGGCCGACTTCAAATCATCCCCTTATCACGCCAAATGGGTGTACTCCGGATGTACCCCGAAATCCTACGACCCAACTCTCCGAGAAAGTCTAGCCCCCAAGCGAGAGAGGGAATTGGACAATGGTAGTCATGGTTGCACCGGCAAGCCCGATGCTGCCCGGTGTGCGTGAACGCTACCACGCCAGAATGAAAGGTTGCAACCTTGTATGCAATGCACATTTATGACATGTAATATATCACATTAGGAGGACAACAAAGTAGGTTGCCTTCGAGCAGTCATAAGATTGCACATTGACAAGTAAACAAACGAGGCACGATATGACAGGCAATTTCACTTATAAAGCACATGGAGTTATATGATGATTAAACGGGCAGCCATGTAACGCATGTAAATCAAGTCATATAACTCATTTCAAAGTTCACGTAATCAAATAATAAGATTATTCAACATGCAATGACGTCTACGTGGAACCGGGTGCAAGAAAGGCCTACTTGTCAACATGTAATCATCGAAATCATGTTTAGGGCTACGAGGGCAACTAGGGCAGCCTACTAATTTCATAATCAAACACGATATCCATAAGATCAACAACTTAGAAAATTTACCTAGTCACTAGGGTTTCAATTCGTGCTTACCCGTGCAATTAAGCCCCAAGTCATCTCGTAATTAAACTCAAGCCACGCATTGATTAATTCAAACACCCTTAAGCATTCAGAACAGTCCACAACATCCAAATGCCACAATCTCAAGCATTTAATACAACAAGAGAAGCTACAATAATTTTTCTAAGCATATCACTAAGTGAAACCCTCACTGCAATGGACTGTTTTCTCATAATCATTAAGACAAACAAAAAATCTCCAATTCTAGTGAATAAGATTTCAAATTAAAGATTAAGTAGTGAACTAAATTCAGAAACAAACCTCGCATCATTTGGAGTTCGGGTTCAATAGTTATAGCCAAAACAGTGAGACTGCACAAAACTGTTCAGATTTGCACACATTTCAATACTTGTCGTTTTTTAGGGCCTTAGTGTCAGATTTAGCCTTAGTCCATTTCTGACAAAAATGTCCAGAACTAATAAATATAGCAGCACACCAAATTTAATGCATTTTGGATATCATTTACTAAGTCAAAACTGGTTCGTTCTACAAGATCAGTGAATCTGCCAAAACCTGCTTCATTTTTCCAGACTTTCCAGATTTGAACACATTTTAATAGTTTGCCATTTGGAGGACCTTAGAGTCAAAATTAGCTTTGGCCTATTTCTGTGAAAAATGTTCATAACTGGCAAAAATATTTACCTACCAATTTTCACATATTTTTAACATCATTTACGTAGCCAAAATCACCTCGCACCAACAAGACAGAGGGCTGTCACATACACAATTTCATCTATCATCACATTCTAGCCAAAAATCTTGCCATGCATGTTTATAAAAGCTCATGAACACACATATATCTCAAGTACAAAAGTAAAGATAGATATTTAAGGGCATGCATGTGGTTTTTTTGAAATATTTTCAAGAAGTTTTAGCCCTCACCTTAGCAAAACAACATGAAGATGCACAAGACTCTTGATGAAGCACAAAGTTGATCTTTTTCCTTGCTTAGCCGAGAGACCACTCGATTTTCTCTAATTTCCTAGCTTAGTAACCAAGTTCTTAGTAGGTGCATGTGGTTAGAACAAGAAGAAAAGAAATGGAAGCTAGCAAACTCACCTAAGCCGAAATGGAGGTTCAAAGAGCTTGCATGTGTGTTTCTTGCAACCTAGCTTGCTTAGTCGAGCTCCCTAGCTTCTTGCATGCCTTGATGAACCATGGAGTGATGAAGATAAGCTATGGAGTGTAGAAACTCAGCCAAGGCCGAGAGAGAGAGAGAGAAGAATGAGAGGGAGAGAGAAAATGAAGGAAAAATAAAAGCTTTACAAAGTTTGAAGCATATGTCGGCCTTGAGCTTTGCAAATTCAGATTTGTGTCTTCAAGAAGCACAGTTTGAATCATCCTACCATGGACATATGCATGTGTCGAGATTTTGGATGCATTGGGTAGGGTTTTGGGTTTTTTTTTTTTTTTTTTTTTTTTATGCATTGTGTCATTAAATTGTCATAGAATGTTTGGGGAATAAATTTTGAAATTGGATTGCATGCTCAAAGCTCCTAGTGGTCGGCCAAGGCTTGTGCAAAATTTGAATTTTTTTGTCTTGTTCAAGGCTTATTTTATTGTGTGTTTGGGATATGCAAAGAATAAAGAATAAAGAATAGAGAATGTCTAGCTTTTTGTGAGATTTTGTCTTCTAGTGGGTTGAATTAGCAATTTAATATTAGTTAGTGGAGTTTGTAGGATTAATTGATGATCTAGTGCTTCGTGTAAGATGCTTTCTTGATTAGCGTGAGGGCACTCTTTTCTAGGTTTAGGGCACGCACTACGAGACAAAGCACGAACTACAAGACGAATGCACGTTTCTCAAGTAAATTCACGCAACCCTAAATGAATGCATATAATTCAATGCAAGGCACACAAAACGAAACATGATTCTTAAATCTAGGTCAAGGTACGCAAATCTAGGTTAGGCCTCACATCCTCCCCTCCTTAAAAGAATTTCGTCCCGAAATTCAATATTACCTTTGAAATAAAGTTGGATATTGTTGCTCCATCTAGTCTCGCCTTTCCCACGTTGCTTCTTCAACTCCATGATGATCCCACAACACTTTCACCATCGGTATAGATTTGTTGTGCAACTCCCGATCTTGCTGGTCTAGGATCCGAATGGGCTTCTCCTCATAAGACAAGTTCTCCCGAAGCTGCAACGGCTCTGGCTCCAAGATATGCAATGGATCAGGGTGATACTTCCGTAGCATTGAAACATGAAAGACGTCGTGAATATTGGAGAGGTTTTGTGGTAGTTCCAGGCGGTACGCCAACTTGCCAACCTTCTCAATTATCTCAAATGGTCCTACAAACCTCGGGCTTAACTTTCCACCATTGTCGTGTTTAATCAGTCCCCTCCAGGGTGATATCTTCAAGAACACCTTGTCACTGACCTCAAACTCTAGGCTCCATCTCCGTCGGTCTGCGTAACTTTTCTGCCTGCTCTGGGCAGCAAGCATCCGTTTCCAGATGAGGTGGATATTACCAACAGTCTTCATAAGTTCAGATAGAAGGGTTGGGTCAAAAGTCTTCATCTCACCTACTTCATCCCAGTAAATTCGGGATCGACACTTACGTCCATACAATGCCTCAAATGGGGCCATCCCAATAGTGGCATGATAACTATTATTATAAGCGAACTCCGCTAGAGACAGGTATTTCTCCCAACCTTTCCCGAAGTCTAAAACACACGCCCTTAGCATATCCTCCAGAATCTGAATAGTTCTCTCCGATTGTCCATCAGTCTGAGGGTGATAAGTCGTGCTGAAACTCAACTTCATTCCCAAAGCTTCTTGCAATCTCTTCCAAAATCGGGAAGTAAAACGAGGATCCCTATCCGATACAATACTCACAGGCATCCCGTGCAATCTAACAATCTCCGCCACATACATATCTCCCAATTTCTCAGGACTATCCTCCTTGTTCATCGGTAAGAAATGCGCTGACTTAGTCAATCTATCCACTATGACCCAAACGGCGTCATGACCCTTTTGTGACCTGGGCAGGTCCATAACAAAGTCCATAGTTATATGTTCCCATTTCCATTGAGAAATCTCCAACGGTTGTAGTAAACCTGCTGGTCGTTGATGTTCCGCTTTGACTCTCTGGCAAGTCAAACACCGTGCCACAAACTCCGCAATCTCTCTCTTCATGTTATTCCACCAATAGTGTTGCTTCAAATCCCAGTACATCTTTGTTCCGCTGGGGTGAATAGTGTATCTTGAGTTATGGGCTTCTTCAAGAATCTTCCTTTTCAGCTCTAGCTCATTAGGAACACAAATCCGATTCCTAAACCTCCAAATACCATCATCATGAAACTTGAAATATGTGTTGCTTTCTTTAATCTTCTGAAATTGTTGGTCCTTCTGTTGAGCCTCTCGTAATTCAAACAACAAGGTCGATTGAACATGTGTAGTGGCAAATAGTAACCCTTTTCGAGTCAATTGTGGTTTCCACAAAAATGATTCCTCCAACAACTCTTGCACCTTGACTTCCAGTTTTGCCACGCTCGTTTTCCTACTTAAGGCATCTGTAACTACATTTGCTTTACCGGGCATATAATTGATTGTGGAGTTATAATCATCCAAAAGCTCCATCCACCGCCTTTGCCTCATATTCAACTCTTTTTGTGAGAACAAGTATTTCAAGCTCTTGTGATCAGTAAACACCTCGAACTTGTTACCCCACAGATAGTGCCTCCATTTCTTGAGTGCAAACACAATGGCCACTAATTCCAAATCATGCATCAGGTAGTTCAATTCATAGGCCTTCGGTTTCCTAGAAGCCTACGCAATCACTCTACCATTTTGCACCAACACACAACCTAGTCCTTCCTTCGAAGCATCACTATAGATTACAAAACCTTGACTCCCATCAGGCAATACAAGAACATGTGCAGTAGTCAATCTTTTCTTCAATTCTTGGAAGCTATTCTCACACTTATCATCCCACACGAACTTTGTTTTCTTTTGAGTGAGCTTTGTAAGCGGTCCAGCGATCTGAGAGAAATCCTTCACGAACCTCCGATAATAGCCGGCTAGACCAAGAAAACTCCAAACCTCTGTAACATTTTCTGGCTTCTTCCAAGACATCACCGCTTCTATCTTTGCTGGATCCACTGCTATTCCCTCTTGGGATATGATATTCCCCAAAAATGCAATTTACTGCAACCAAAATTCGCACTTGCTAAACTTTGCATACAATTGATGCTCTCGAAGTTTCTGCAGTACCAACCGCAGATGTTGTTCATGCTCAGCCTCGGATTTTGAGTATACCAAAATATCATCAATGAAGATCACCACAAATTGGTCCAAGTAGGGTTGAAACACCCTGTGCATCAAGTCCATAAAAGCTGCAGGGGAATTGGGTAGTCCAAATGACATCATCACATATTCATAATGCCCATATCTTGTCCTGAAAGCCGTTTTAGGCACATCCTCCTTTTTGATCCGCAACTGATAGTACCCTTGCCTCAAGTCGAGTTTCGAATACACTTTGGCTGCTTGAAGTTGATCAAACAACTCGTCAATCAGTGGAAGTGGGTATTTATTCTTGACAGTCACTAGGTTCAATCCTCGGTAATCGATGCATAGCCTCAGTGTTCCGTCTTTCTTCTTTACAAATAGGACTGGCGCACCCCACGGAGAAGAACTTGGTTGAACAAACCCCTTCTTCAACAATCCTTGCAATTGGTCCTTCAATTCTTGTAGCTCGGCCGGTGCCATACGATAGGGGACTTTAGATATCGGCTGGGTGCCAGGCAGTAACTCTATAATGAACTCGATCTCCCGATTTGGGGGTAAACCGGACAATTCTTCTGGAAACACATCCACATAGTCTTTGATCACTGGCATCTCCTCCAACTTAGCTTTGTCCGACGGTTTGTTGATGAGGTAAGCTAAGTATCCACTACACCCTTTTTCTCAAGGACTTCACTGCTTTCGTAGATGAAATGATGGAACTGGAACGTTACAATCTTCGTCCGGCAATCTAGTTGGGCATGATGCTTTGCCAACCAGTCCATTCCTAAGATGACCTCATAGTCTCGAAAAGGTAATACAATAAGATTGGCTGAGAATTCCCTATCTTTAATTTGGATTTTACATGCTTTACAAGCTGAGCTAGTAACAAGTTTAGAACCCATCGGAGTACCAACTTCTACTTCGTAAGGCAAACATACAACTTGTAGTTTCACACATTGCACACATAAGGGAGTAATAAATGAATGAGTAGCACCCAAATCAATTAGCACCCGGATCAATTAGCACCCTAACAGGTTGATTCAGTATGAAGAATGTACCTTCAACAACAGTGGTCTCCTCTGGAAGCTCCTCGCACTCAATAGCATAAGCTCGAGCCTGAACTCTAGGAACTGGAGTCTTGCCTCTACTAGCTGGTTTAACCTGATTTTGTCCTGCTTGCCATTTAGGGCAATCCTTGATCTGATGCTGATCACTGCCACACTGCACATATCGTCATGACTTCTTCCAACACTGGGCCTCGGTATGCCCCTTCTTGTCACAGTAAGAACAGTTGACAAACTGAGTAGCAGGTGAACTACCTGTGGATCCGCGGGTGGAAGAGGCTGATGGCGCTTTAGTCGGGCCACGGTTATTCACTGGTCTGTTCTAGCTCTGGCCCTAACTACGACTCTGGCTCTGGAATTTCCTCTGTTGACCTGAAGGCTGGTATGGTTTCTTATTCGGCTGACTCGAACCGGCTCTATCAAGTTTCATCTTCTCAACTCGGGAAACAGCAGCAAAGAGAGAAGAATAGGTATCGAAGTCATGCGAAGCCAACTGGTCCTGAATCTTTGGCCTCAATCCAGTCGTAAATTTCTACATCTTCGCCTCCGGAGTACTGACCATGTATTGAGCATAGCGGGACAGTCAGTCAAAACGAGCCTCGTACTGGGCCACTGTCATGTTACCCTAGTTCAAGTGCATGAATTCCTCAATCTGTCTCTACCTGGAAACTGCAGGTACATATTTCTCCTTGAATGCCTTAACGAAATTACCCTACAAGCGAGGCGTATGATCAGTTTCCCACAGTGCCTCCATAGTGTGCCACCAATGCTTAGCATCCCCGTGCAACAAAAACATAGCAAACTCTACCTTTTCTTCATCAGTATAATCAAGTGGCCTGAAAATCCTCTCAATCTCAGACAGCCAAGCCTCTGCTTTCTCATCATCAGCTTTCCCGTGGAATTTGGACGGGCGAAAGTCAAGGAACTCCCTCATTGTGCTATGTCTCCCATGGTTACTATCATTCCTGTTGTTGTTGTTGTTGTTGGCTTCACGTGCATCTTGACGTTCCATCACTCGCGACACGCGATCCATGGAATTTGCCATCATGTTAAACATAGTTATGCCGGGATTAGTTTGATAAGCATCTCCGATCTCTTGGGGTTCACCGCTCCTATTAGTAGTGCGGGTACTAGGGCCAACCATCTATAGACACAGATTACGATGCACAATTTATTGAAATACGACGAACAAGAATTTAATGCATAAGATATGCAACATAATATAGATACACAATTCTAGAAACAATTAAGACATGTTAATCACGTAAGCACATAGAACATAGAAGGCACATTTAACATTCTCACACAATAACATATAAACAAGTCATCCTAATTACCTTAGGGCTCTACCCATGGTCCGAGAGTTAAACCCGGCTTAAGCAATCTAAGCTCTGATACCATTTCTTCTTCTATATAAGGTGTCACGCCCCAACCCAGCCTATAAAGGTTAGACTAGGGTGTGATCTAAACATTCAAGTCATGTCTCGTACTTAATTGTTCATGAAAGTTTAATGCTTAACGTTTAGCCTAGACTCCACAATTTTTTCAGAAAACCGGTAGCATAACGGCTGTAATTGGGCTCTTTAGTTTGACCTAGTTCTCTAAACGCCTCAAATTTCATTTCCAACTAAGATTACTATTTACCATCAATTGAAACGCCAACTAGTTATCTCGATGTCTCGTTTGATTAATAACCTAGCATGATACTATGTCTCGTTTGTTTGTTAATCCTTGTTACAAAAGTACCTGTTGATCTTAGCTTAACAATGAGTACCTGCTTAAGATTGGATAGGTTCATTTTACTTAGTCCTTACCTGATACTTCATAATCCTATGATAGATACTAGCAAGTAACGATAGCAAAACGACCATAGTAGTGTTTGTCTAGTTATTATTAGTACAAGCCAAAATTAGACCCTAAATTACAGCGGGGGTCTTTTACATTACAAACAACAAGCAACATAAGAGAAATAATCTACAAACAACATATTGTTCACAAAATGGCCACGGTCACTTAAGGCACGAAGGGCAATTCTTCATTCCAAGGAATCATCATTAGGCACGTCGTCCTCGGGTACTTGTTCTTGGTCTTCTTCACCTGAGATGATAAAAGAGGGTGAGTCCTTATGAACTCAGTGAGGGGGAACGAGAAATAAGTTTTGAAATTCATTTTCCGGTTCAACTTATGAAAACCTTTTTTACAAGCATGAATATATCACAAGTAAGTACATAACATAATATAAAAGTAAAGGAACACAATTACCCGTCTTTCCTCCCTGAGGTCCTCTAGGAACCAAGCGAGAATACTTATACACATAGTAAAAAGAATACGGTGAGCTTTTCCTCTCAGTTCATGTCAGTATCAGTTGTTGCGGCCGACTTCAAATCATCCCCTTATCACGCCAAATGGGTGTACTCCGGATGTACCCCGAAATCCTACGACCCAACTCTCTGAGGAAGTCTAACCTCCAAGCGAGAGAGGGAATTGGACAATGGTAGTCACAGTCGCACCGGCAAGCCCGATGCCGCCCGGTGTGCGTGAACGCTACTACGCCAGAATGAAAGGTTGCAACCTTGTATGCAATGCACATTTATGACATGTAATATATATCACATTAGGAAGACAACAAAGTAGGTTGCCTCCGAGCAGTCATAAGATTGCACATTGACAGTTAAACATGTGAGGCACGATATGACAAGTAAATTCACTTGAAAAGCACAGGGAGTTATATGAACATTAAACGGGCAGCCATGTAACGCATGTAAATCAAGTCATATAACTCATTTCAAAGTTCATGTAATCAATTAATAAGATTATTCAATATGCAACGACATCTACGTGGGACCGGGTATAAGAAAGGCCTACTTGTCAACATGTAATCGTCGAAATCATGTTTAGGGCTATGAGGGCAACTACGGGCAGCCTACTAATTTCATAATCAAACACGATATCCATAGGATCAACAACTTAGCGAATTTACCTAGTCACTAGGGTTTCAATTCGTGCTTACCCGTGCGATTAAGTCCCAAGTCATCTCGTAATTAAGCTCAAGCCAAGTATTGATTAAATTAAACACCCTCAAGCAATCAAAACAGTCCACACAACATCCAAATGCCACAATCTCAAGCATTTAATACAACAAGAGAAGCTACAATAATTTTTCTAAGCATTTCACTAAGTGAAACCCTCACTGCAATGGACTGTTTTCTCACAATCATTAAGACAAGCAAACAATCTCCAATTCTAGTGAATAAGATGTCAAATTAAATCTTAAGGGGTGAACTAAATTTAGAAACAAACCTCGCATCATTTGGAGTTCGGATTCAATAGTTATAGCCAAAACAGTGAGACTGCACAAAACTGTCCAGATTTGCACACATTTCAATACTTGTCGTTTTTAGGGCCTTAGGGTCAGATTTTGTCTTAGTCTATTTCTGACAAAAATGTCCAAAACTGAAAAATCTAGCTGTACACCAAATTTCATGCATTTTGGATATTAGTTACTAAGTCAAAACTGGTTCGTTTTACAAGGTCAGTGAATCTGCCAAAACCTGCTTCATTTTTCCAGACTTTCCAGATTTGGACACATTTTGATAATTATCCATTTTTAGAACCTTAGAGTCACAATTAGCTTTGGTCTATTTCTGTGAAAAATGTTCATAACTGGCAAAAATAGTTACCTACCAATTTTCACTCATTTTCAACATCATTTACCTAGTCAAAATCACCTCGCACCAACAAGACAGAAAGCTGTCACATGCACGATTTCATCTATCATCACATTCTAGCCCAAAATCTTGCCATGCATGTTTATAAAAGCTCATGAACACACATATATCTCAAGTACAGAAGTAAAGATAGACATTTAAGGGTATGCATGTGGTTTTTTTTGAAAGATTTTCAAGAAGTTTAGCCCTCACCTTAGCAAAACAACAAGAAGATGCACAAGACTCTTGGTGAAGCACAAAGTTGACCTTTTTACTTGCTTAGCCGAGACACCACTCGATTTGCTTAAATTTCCTAGCTTAGTAACCAAGTTCTTAATAGGTGCATGTGGTTAGAACAAGAAGAAAAGAAATGGAAGCTAGCAAACTCACCTAAACCAAAATGGAAGTGCTAAAGGCTTGCATGTGCATTTCTTTGCTCCTAGCTTTGCTTGGTCAAGTTCCTTGGTTGCTTGGAAGTCTTGAAGAGCCATAGGATGAAGAACTTAGCTATGGAGTCCACAATATTCAGCTAGGGCCGAGAGAGAGAGAGAAGAATAAGAGGGAGAGAGAAGAATGAAAGGAAATGAGAGAAATGAAAGAAAAATAAAAGCCTTGCAAAATGTTGAAGTATGTGTCGGCCTTGGGCATATAATTTTCATACTTTTGTGTCTTCATAAAGCATTTTGAATTACCTAGTATGGGCAAGGAGCTTGTGTCGAAATGGTGGAGCTTTGGGGAGGGTTTTGAGCTAATTTTTTATGCATTTGTGTCATAGAATTGTCATAGAATGTATAAGAATTAATTTGAATTAAGCAAGCAAGCACAAATGCTCATAAGGTGGTCGGCCAAGGCATGAAAAATGCTGAATCTTTGTCATCTTTTGAGCATTATTTAATTGTGTGTTCGGAAAGTGCAAAAGAATAAGGAATAAAGAATAAGAATGTCTAGCTTTTGGTGCAATTTCGTCTTCTAGTGGGTTGAATTAGTAATTTAATATTAGTTAGTGGAATTTGTAGGATTAATCAATGATTTAGTGCTTCGTATAAGATGCTTTCTTGATTAGCGTGAGGGCACGCTTTCCTAGGTTTTGGACACGCACTACGAGGTAAGGCACGAACTACGAGATGAATGCACGTTTCCCTAGTAAATACGCGTAACCCTAAATGAATGCACGTAATTCAATGCATGGCACACAAAATGAAATACGATTCTTAAACCTAAGTTAAGGCACGTAAATCTAGGTTAGGGCATACGAAATGAGGTATCGCACGTAAATCGAAGTTGGGCCTCACAGACGGAGACTTGATCCCAAGGCCCACGCCCTCAATTTGCGGGCCCTACCTCTACCTAAAGCGAAGTTTTCTTGCCCAAGGTGCCACGGGATTCGTAATAGAAATGTGATGGATTAGGTTGTCGTCCTTTTCGCGGCTCACGTAGTACAATCCAGGACGAAAAAATAGCGCAAAAGAAGAAAAATATCCCGAAACTGATGAAAACGTTCGATTTTGGGCTCCAAAAACAGGCGCAGCCGAGCACGCTTGCTGCCCTTGTCGTAGAACTCTCAGAGAGCTTTCCAACGGTATGTTGTACGCTGCGTAACTCCTTACGGATCGAAAGTTATAGGCACCGGAGCGACGGAGAACTGGTCCCAAGCCCCACGCCCTCAGTTTGCAGGCCCAGCCTCAACGTGAAGCGAAGTTGTCTTGCCAAAAGTGCCTTGGGATTCGGTAATAGAAATGTGATGGATTAGGTTGTCGTCCTTTTCGCGGCTCACGGTGTACGATTCGGGACGGAGAAACAGAGCAAAAGAAGAAAAGTGTCCCGAAACTGATAAAGACGTTCGATTTTGGGCTCCGAAAACAGGCGCAGCCGAGCAAGCTTGCTGCCCCCATCGTAGAGCTCTCGGAGAGCTTTCCAACAGCATGCTGTGTGCCGCGTAACTTCTTACGGATCAAAAGTCATGGGCACTAGAGCGACGGAGAGTTGGTCCCAAGCCCCACACCCTCGGTTTACGGGCTCTGCCTCTACATGAAGTGAAGTTTTCTTGCCCAAATTGCCATGGGATTCGTAATAGAAATGTGATGGATTAGGTTGTCGTCCTTTTTGCGGCTCACGGAGTACGATCCAGGACAGAAAAATAGCGCAAAAGAAGAAAAATATCCCGAAACTGATGAAAACGTTCAATTTTGGGCTCCAAAAACAGGCGCAGCTGAGCAGGGTTGCTGCCCCCGTCGTAGAGCTCTCGGAGAGCTTTCCAACGGTATGTTGTGCGCCGCGTAACGCCTTACGGATCTAAAGTTATGGGCACCGGAGCGACGGAGACCTGGTCCCAAGCACCACGCCCTCGGTTTGTGGGCCCAGTCTCTACGTGAAGCGAAGTTGCCTTGCCAGAGGTGCCATGTGATTCAGTAATAGAAGTGTGATGGATTAGGTTGTCGTCCTTTTTGCTACTCACGACGTACAATTTGGGACGAAAAAATAGCGCAAAAGAAGAAAAGTGTCCCAAAATTGATGAAAACATTCGATATTGGGCTCCAAAAATAGGCACAGCCGAGCAGGCTTGCTGCCTCTGTCGTAGAGCTCTCAGAAAGCTTTCCAACAGAATGTTGTGCGCCTCGTAACTCCTTACGGATCAAAAGTTATGGGCACCGGAGTGACGGAGACCTGGTCCCAAGCCCCACGCCCTCAGTTTGCGGGCCCAGTCTCTACATGAAACGAAGTTGTCTTGCCCAAGGTGCCGTGGGATTCGGCAATAGAAATGTGATGGATTACGTTGTCATCCTTTTTACGGCTCACAACATACGATTCAATTTTGGGTTCCGAAAATAAGTTTAGCCGAGCAGGCTTGCTGCGCTCGTCATAGAGCTCTCGGAGAGATTTCCAACGGTATGCTGTTCGCCGCGTAACTCTTTACGGATCAAAAGTTATGGGCACCAAAGCGACGGAGAATTGGTCCCAAGCCCTACGCCCTCGGTTTACGGGCCCAGCCTCTACGTGAAGCGAAGTTGTCTTGCCCAAGGTGCCTTGGGATTCGATAATAGAAATGGGATGGATTAGGTTGTCGTCCTTGTTGCGGCTCACGTCGTACGATTCGGGACGAAAAAATAGCGCAAAAGAAGAAAAGTTTCCTGAAAGTGATTAAAATGTTCGATTTTGGGCTTCAAAAATAGGCGCAGCCAAGCAGGCTAGCTGCCCCCATCGTAGAGCTCTCAGAGAGCTTTCCAACGGTATGTTGTGCGCTGCGTAACTCCTTACGGATCAAAAGTTATGGGCACCAGAGCGACGGAGAACTGGTCCCAAGCTCCACGTCCTCGATTTGCGGGCCCTGCCTCTACGTGAATCTTAGTTATCTTGCCCAAGGGGCCGTGGGATTCGTAATAGAAATGTGATGGATTAGGTTGTCGTCCTTTTCGCGGCTCACGTAGTACGATCCAGGACGAAAAAATAGCGCAAAAGAAGAAACGTGTCCCAAAACTGATGAAATCGTTCAATTTTGGGCTCCAAAAATAGGCGCAGCAGTGCATGCTTGCTGCCCCCGTCGTAGCACTTTCAGAGAGCTTTCCAACGGTATGTTGCCCGCCGCATAACTCCTTACGGATCAAAAGTTATAGGCACCGGAGTGACGGAGACTTGGTCCCAAGCCCCATGCCCTCGGTTTGGGGGCCCAGTCTCGACGTGAAGCGAAGTTGTCTTGAAAGAGGTGCCGTGGGATTCGGTAGTAAAAATGTGATAGATTAGGTTGTCGTCCTTTTTGCTGCTCACGACGTACGATTTGGGACGGAAAATCAGCGTAAAAGAAGAAAAGTGTCCCGAAACTGATGAAAATGTTCAATTTTCAACTCCAAAAATAGCCGCAGCAGAGCAGGCTTGCTGCCCCCGTAGTTGAGCTCTCGGAAAGCTTTCCAACGGCGTGATGTTCGCCGCGTAACTCCTTACAGATCAAAAGTTATGGGCACCGGAGCGACGGAGAACTGGTCCCAAGCTCTGTGCCCTCGGTTTGTGGGCCCTGCCTCTACGTGAAGCGAAGTTATCTTGCCCAAGGTGCCATGGGATTCGTAATAGAAATGTGATGGATTAGGTTGTCATCCTTTTCGCGGCTCACGAAGTACAATCCGAGACAGAAAAATAGCGCAAAAGAAGAAACGTGTCGCGAAACTGATGAAAACGTTCGATTTTGGGTTCCAAAAATAGGCGCAGCCGAGCAGGCTTGCTGCTCCCGTCGTAGAGCTCTCGGTGAGATTTCTAACGGTATGCTGTTCGCCGCGTAACTCTTTACAGATCAAAAGTTATGGGCACCAGAGCGACGGAGAACTGGTCCAAAACCCCACGCCCTCGGTTTGTGGGCCCAGCCTCTACGTGAAGCGAAGTTGTCTTGCCCAAGGAGCCTTGGGATTCGATAATATAAATAGGATGGATTAGGTTGTCGACCTTTTTGCGGCTCACGTCGTACGATTCGGGATGGAAAAACAGCGCAAAAGAAGAAAAGTTTTCTAAAACTGATTAAAATGTTAAATTTTGGATTTCAAAAACAGGTGCAGCCGAGTAGGCTAGCTGCCCCAATCGTAGAACTCTCGAAGAGCTTTCCAACGGTATGTTGTGAGCCGCGTAACTCCTTACGAATCAAAAGTTATGGGCACCGGAGTGAGAGAGACTTGGTCCCAAGCTCCACGCCCTCTGTTTGCGGGCCCAGTCTCGACGTGAAGCGAAGTTGTCTTGCCAGAGGTGCCATGGGATTCGGTAGTAGAAATGTGATAGATTAGGTTGTCGTCCTTTTTGCTGCTCACGACGTACGATCCGGGACGGAAAAACCGTGCAAAAGAAGAAACGTGTCCCGAAACTAATGAAAATGTTCGATTTTGGGCTCTGAAAATAGTCGCAGCCGAGCAGGCTTGTTGCCCCCGTCGTTGAGCTCTCGGAGAGCTTTCCAATGGCATGCTGTCCACTGCGTAACGCCTTAAAGATCAAAAGTTATGGGCACCGGAGCGACGGAGAACTAGTCCCAAGCTCCACGCCCTCGGTTTGCGGGCCCTGCCTCTACGTGAAGCGAAGTTATCTTGCCCAAGGTGCCATGGGATTCATAATAGAAATGTGATGGATTAGGTTGTCGTCCTTTTCGCGGCTCACGAAGTACGATCAGGGAAGGAAAAACAGCGCAAAAGAAGAAAAATATCCCAAAACTGATGAAAACGTTCGATTTTGGGCTCCAAAACAGGCACAGCCGAGCAGGCTTGCTGTCCTCGTCGTAGAGCTCTCGGAGAAGTTTCCAACGGTATGTTGTGCGTCGCGTAACTCTTTATGGATCAAAAGTTATGGGCACCGGAGCGACAGAGAACTGGTCCCAAGCCCCATGCCCTCAATTTGCGGTCCCAGGCTCTACGTGAAGCGAAGTTGTCTTGCCCAAGGTGCCTTTCGATTCGGTAAAAGAAATGGGATGGATTAGGTTGTCGTCATTTTCGCAGCTCACGAATTACGATCCGGGACGAAAAAATAGAGGGAAGAAGAAAAGTATCTCAAAACTAATGAAAACATTCTATTTTAGGCTCCGAATACAGGCGCAGCCGAGCAGGCTTGCTTCCCCCGTCGTAGAACTCTCGGAGAACTTTTCAACGGCATACTGTGCGCCGCATAACTCCTTACGGATCAAAAGTTATGGGCACCGGAGCGACGGAGAACTGGTCCCAAGCTCCACGCCCTCGGTTTGCGGGCCCTGCCTCTACGTGAAGCGAAGTTATCTTGCCCAAGGTGCCGTGAGATTCGTAATAGAAATGTGATGGATTAGATTGTCGTCCTTTTTGCGGCTCACGTAGTACGATCCGGGACGGAAAAACAGTGCAAAAGAAGAAACGTGTCCCGAAACGGATGAAAATGTTCAATTTTGGGTTCTGAAAATAGGCGCAGTCGAGCAGGCTTGCTTCCCCCGTCGTAGAGCTCTCGGAGAGATTTCCAACGGTATGTTGTTCACCGCGTAACTCTTTACGGATCAAAAGTTATGGGCACCGGAGCGACGGAGACCTTGTCCCAAGCCTCACGCCCTCGGTTTGCAGGCCCAGCGTCTACGTGAAGTGAAGTTGTCTTGCCCAATGTATCGTGGGATTCGGTAATAGAAATGTGATGGATTAGGTTGTCGTCCTTTTCGCGGCTCACGACGTACGATCCGGGACAAAAAAATAGCGCAAAAGAAGAAAAGTGTCCCAAAACTGATGAAAATGTTCAATTTTGTGCTCCAAAAATAGACGCAGTCAAGCAGGCTTGCTCCTCCCATCATAGAGCTCTCGGAGAGCTTTCCAACGGTATGCTGTGCGCTTCGTAACTCTTTACGGATCAAAAGTTATGAGCTTCGTAAATCCACATGCATGCCTTCATATGTTTATTTTTACCTCTGTACTTGTGATATATGTGTGTACATGAGCTTTTGTAAACATGCATGGCAAGATATTTGGCTAGAATTGGAAGATAGGTGAAATCGCGTATATGGCAGTTCTCTGACTTGTTGGAGCGAAATGAATTTGATCAGGTAAATGATGTTGAAAATGCGTGAAAATTGGTAGGTGACTAGTTTTTCCAGTTCTGAGAATTGTTTGTAGAAATAGGCCAAGGCCAATTTTGATTCTAAGGTCTCCAAAATGGCAAAACATCGAAAGGTGTCCAAATCTAGAAAATCAGGGAAAATGAAGCAGGTTTTTGGCAGTTCACTGGCCTTGTAGAACGAACCATTTTTGACTTAGTAAATGATATCCAAAGTGCATGAAATTTGGTAGGCTGCTATATTTTTCAGTTATGGACATTTTTTTCAGAAATCAACTAAGGCTAAATCTGATCCTAAGGTTCTCAAAAACGACAAGTATTAAAATGTGTACCAATCTGGACGGTTTTGCGTAGTCTTACGGTTTTCGCTATAACTCTTGAACCCGAACTCCAAATGATGCGAGGTTTGTTTTTGGATTTAGATCACTTCTTAAGCTTTAATTTGACATTTTGTTCACTGGAATTGAAGATTGTTTTCTTGTCTAAATTATTGTGGGAAGACAGACCATTTCAGTGAGGTTTTCATCTAGTGATATGCTTTGAAAATTATTGTAACTTATCTTGTTGTATTAAAAGCTTGGGATTGTGGCACTTGGATGTTGTGTGGACTGTTTTGAATGCTTGAGGATGTTTAATTAATTGATGCATGGCTTTGGTTTAATTACTTGTCAACTCGTGACTTAATCGTACGTGTAAGCATGAATTGAAACCCTAGTGACTATGAAAAACTCGCTAAGTATCGATCCTATGGTTATCGTGTCTAATTGTGTAATTAGTGGGCTGCCCGCAGTTTTCTTTATAGCCCTAAATGTGATTCCGACAATTACATGTTGATAAGTAGACCTTTCTTGCACCCGATCCCACGTAGATGTCATTGCATGTTGTATAACCTTATTATTTGATTGCGTGAACCCCGAAATGAGTTATATGAGTTGATTCACTTGTGTTACATGACTGTCCGTTTAATATTCATATAACTCCATGCGTTTTACAAGTAAAATTACATGTCAAACATGCCTCGTGTGTTTACTTGTCAACGTGCGATCTTATAACTGCTCGAAGGCAACCTACTTTGTTGTCCTCCTAATGTGATATGTTAAATGTTATAAATGTGCATTGCATACAAGGTTGCAACCTTTCATTGTGGCATGGTAGCGTTTCACGCACCCCGGGCGGCATCGGGCTTGCCGGTGCTACCGTGACTACCATGGTCCAATTCCCTCTCTCACTTGGCATTCCACCCTCAGAGAGTTGGGTCGCAGATTTTTGGGGTACATCCGGAGTACACCCAAATGGGAGCGATAAGTGGATTATTGAAGTCAACCGCAACAATCGTATCGAAATCGATATTAAGAGCAAATGCTCACCGTATCCTTGAAATGATTGGTAATTGTATCTGTTGCTCAATTTGAATGTTATACTTTGCGTACCTTATTACTTGTAATATGTGACATGTTTTTAAAAAGGGATTTTTCATAAGTTAACCCGAAAAAGAGTTTCAAAATGTATTTCTCGTTCCACCTCGCTGAGTTCATAAGGACTCACCCTCTTTTATCATCTCAAGTGAAGAAGACCAGGAACAGGTACCCGAGGACAACGTGCCTAATGATGACTCCTTGGAATGATTGCCTGCCCTACGTGCCTTACTTGACTATGGCCATTTTGTGAATGATATGTTGCTTGAAGACTATTTCTTATGTTGCTTGTTATTGTATTGTAAATGACCCCCGTTGTAATTTGGGGTCAAATTTTGGGTTGTACTGATCATAACTAGATAGACACTCCTATGGTCGTTTTACTATCGCTACTGGTTAGTATCTATCACAGGCTTATGAAGTATCAGGTAAAGGATTAAATAAAATGAATCTATCCAATCTTAAGCAGGTACTCATTGGTAGGCTAAGATCAATTGGTGCTTTTGTAACAAGGATTGACACATAAACGAGACATAGTTGCTATGCTAGGTTGTTAATCAAACGAGACTTCGAAATAATTAATAGGCATTTCAATTGGTGATAAATAGTAATCTTAGTTGGAAATGAATTTGAGATTGAAAGTTTCGAGGCGTTTAGAGAATTAGGTCAAACTAAAGAACCAATTACAGCCGTTATGCTGCCAGTTTCCCGGAGAATCTTTTGGAGTTCTAGGCTAACGTTAAGCGTTAAATCTTAATGAACGACTAAGTACGTGAAATGATATAAATGTTTAGATCACACCCTAGTCTAACCTCTATAGGTCGGGTTGGGGCGTGACACCTTTGAGAAATGGTATCAGAGCTTAGATTGCTTAAGCCAGGTTTAACTCTCGGACCATGGGTAGAAGCCCTAAGATTATCAGGATGACTTGTTTATGTGTGTTATTGTGTGACAATATCAATTGTGCCTTCTCTGTTTCTATGTGCTTATGTGATTAACATGTTTTAACTGTTTTGAGAATTGTGTGTCTATATAAAATTGTATTGTATGTTGCATACCTTTTACATTAAATTCTTGTTTGTCGTATTCCAATAAATTGTGCATAATAATCTGTACCTATAGATGGCTGGCCCTAGTACCCGCTGTCACGCCCCAACTCGACCCCACCTACAATCAGTCAGGACGCAACGGAATTTCGGCGGCATAACGACAGTAAATAGATTTCCGAGGTTCTAAACCAACCTCATAAAACATCATACATCCAGCAATTCCTCAATACAAACAACAACATACAACACAACCATATTATACAATAAACCATCCTCGTTATACGCCTCCGTTCCAACATGACATACAATACCTCAACCTTATCATACATTTCAAAAATAAGTTGAGACACAACTACAACTTAACCATAGACAAAAGAAAGCCACTAAGTTAACATTGTTTGGATCATCATCTTTCAACATCTATTACAATAAGAACCATAAAGCATATAAAAGTCTATTAAGCTAATATACATGACATTAAACAACATATAATCATGGATAAGACTCAGGAACATATGACTCGTCCATGTAAGGCACATTTTCCTCCTCAGGAGGCACGTACCCGTAATCCGGCTCTGCAACACCTGTAAGCATGCAATAATAGAGAGTGAGCTTATATACATAAGCCCAGTGAGGATCCGATAGATCTCGACAGTATTCACTACGCTCCTTGGATTTAGTCCTTTGAGCAAGTAAACACACAACAACAATAATAACATTATCATCACATAACTATATAACCATTCATTAAAGGATACTCTATTTGGTGTAACTCCAAACGCCATCACGATCTCAACCGTTCTTCTTATAACTCCCCATTACTCACGCACCTGAGGTACCTCACTAGCCCCTCCCTCCATGACACCTCCGTCATGCGAGCTGGGGGTAGCCTATGACAGTCATGCCGTTATCAACCCGACAGCCCGACGCTGCCCGAGAGGTGGCACACACATACCAAGACTCCATAATCATCAATCATCAATCAATCATCAATCAATCAATTGGGAGATCAGCAACGAAAGTGCCCGATTCCCGAACTCAATAATAATCAATCAATAACATCAATATTAAATTAAACAACAAACAACATAGTTAGATGACAAAGTAGGCCATCTAACCGGACATGCATAATATACATAATTAAACTCTAAATTACTCATCAACACCTCACCATTCATCACTCGAACACTACCCAACCATCTAAAGGCATCGTTCAAGAAATTAAATAATGACAACCTAAACTTCTAAAATTCATAACTTACAATCTACTAATCCAAACATTGCCAAATCAGTTCCTATCACTCACTCACTCAACCTACTACATTAGCCCTCTCGAAAATCCACGATAACACCTCCAAATCATGCCCGATAACCCTAAAACCCTAGGATGTCATGGCTGGATTTTCTGGATTTTCACACGAACAATGTAATCGAAAATTGGGCATTACAACAGCGCTAACACGTAATTATCAAGTATTTAGAAATCGACGGCAATCGATTTCGATCAACATAACTCATTTAATTCAACTTTGAACATTTTAATCAAAATTAAATACCCGAAAAATAAAAATTATGCTACATCCGACAGAAATTCGTAGTATTAGTATATAACGATCCCTAGCATGCAAGCAGCAATAATCTATCATCAGATTTCAATTCTAACCGTTAAATTTTCATTTATGAGCAAAAACATAAAAATGACATTTTGAGATCTAGAATTCTTCTCTCACCTTTGATGCGATACAAGCCTAGGAATGCATGGTATGCGTGCCCAACAAGCAGAATCCAAGTCGGTGCGAAGTTTCACGGACAAAAACCAAGTTTTTCTTTGAAAAAAATGGATTGAAAAGCTTTGAAATTTCTCTTTCTTTTTCTCCTTCTTTCTCACAGCAATGTGTGTGTTTGTGGAGTGTGTTTTGTGTTGTGTGAGTGTGTGTTGATGACAAGAAGTATTTAAAAGCTTGGTCAATTAAAAAAATGCAAAGTCAAAGTTAGTTTTAATTAGTATTTTTGTGTTTTTAATGACTTTAATTGCATTTTATTGCTCACCAAGTTAAAAATAATTATGCAACCCCCAAGATATCTCAAGTGGATTATTTTTAGGTGACAAGAAGTTTTACAATCGAACAATTTCACCCGAGTCAGCTTAAAACTCGATTTTCGCAAAAGTCGGTGTAAAAACCCTAATAAATTCTTAAGCCGATTTTAAAACCGTTTTCATCAAACACATGTCTATTAAAGTCCGTGGACTAGGTCTAGAAGGGTTAAAAGGACCAGTTTCAAAAATTTAGCGGACGTGTTTCGAAAACACTATTCACTGAAAATCGACGATAAAATTTCTGACTCCGTTTTTGATGAAAATTTCATGAATGCACATTTAGCATGTATTAGGAGTATTGACATCAAAATTATAACTTTCTAGGTCCTATAGCACATAAACAGGTCATATGCACGCAAAACGAGGTATAACACGTAAAACGAGATAAGCAGGAAAGTGGGGTTTCACATTTTTCCTTCCTTATAGAAATTTCGTCCTCGAAATTCTTACTTGATGTACGGAATAGATCTGGGTATTGCTGCTGCATCTGATCTCGTCTCTCTCACGTAGCTTCCTCAATGTCGTGATGCTTCCACAACACCTTAACCATCGGAATCCTCTTCGACCTCAACTCTCGGTCTATCTGATCTAGAATACGAATCGGACGCTCGTCATAAGTCAAATTCTCTCGAAGCTGTAACGGCTCTGGCTCAAGAATATGAGAAGGATCCGGATTATATTTTCGCAAATTAGACACGTGAAATACATCGTGGACATTAGAGAAGTTTTCCGATAAAGCCAACCGATATGCCAACTTACCAACCCTGCCAGTAATCTCAAATGGCCCAACAAATCTCGGACTCAGCTTTCCACCTTTACCATAACGAGCAAACCCCTTTCGAGGAGACAATCTCAAGAAAACCCGATTTCCAACTACAAACTCCAAGTCTCGACGACGCTTATCAGCATAACTCTTGAATCTACTCTGCGTCGTAAGCATTCTCTGCCTGATTAACTGAACATTCTCAATCTTCTCAAGAAGTTCTGGCATAATAGTCAGATCAACAGTCTTCATCTCTCCTACCTCGTCCCAATATAAAGGTGAACGGCACTTACGACCGTAAAGAGCTGCGAAAGGTGCCATTTCAATAGTAGCTTGATAACTATTGTTATAGGCAAACTCGGCAAGTGGTAGATGTTTCTCCCAGTTCTTCCCGAAGTCCAGAACACAAGCCCTAAGCATATCTTCCAGAATCTGAATAGTCCACTCAGACTGACCGTCGGTCTGTGGATGATACGTTGTACTGAAGTTCAACTGAGTACCCAAAGTCTCCTGAAGTTTCTCCCACAAACGAGAAGTAAATCGAGGATCTCGATCAGAGACAATACTAGATGGAATACCGTGAAGTCTAACAATCTGATCCAGATAGAGGTCCGTCAGCTTTGTAACCTCATCTCCCATCTTCATGGCAATAAAATGAGCTGTCTTCGTCAAACGATCCACGACAACCCAAACTGCATCATTACCCCTCGGTGATCTAGGCAAACCAGTGACGAAGTCCATCGTAATATGCTCCCATTTCCACTCTGGTATAGCCAACGGCTGAAGCAAACCTGCTGGTCGTTGATGCTCGGCTTTCACTCTCTGACAAGTCAAACATCTAGATACAAACTGAGCAACCTCCCTCTTCATGTTGTTCCACCAGAAATGTTGCTTCAATTCCTGATACATCTTGGTTCCACCGGGATGAATAGTATATTTAGAATTATGAGCTTCCTCCAGAATACCTCGCCTCAAGCTCGGTTCATCAGGAACACAAACCCTGTTCCGAAACCGAAGAATACCGTCCTCATGCAGTTTGAAGTCAGACTGATCATCTGTGATCTGATCCTTGATCTTCTGAAGTTTAACATCAAGTTGCTGAGCTTCCCTGATCTGAGACAATAATAAAGGCTGAATACGGAGATGTGAACACATCACCCCAACCTGAGTCAACTCTGGTCTCCAATAACTAAACTCCTCAAGAACCTCCCACTTCTTGACAGCCAAACAAGAAATACTAGCCTTCCGGCTGAGAGCATCTGCCACAACATTTGCCTTTCCAGGCAGATAATTGATAGAACAATTATAATCTCCAAGAAGCTCCATCCACCTCCGCTGGCGCATATTCAACTCCTTCTGTGAGAACAAGTACTTCAGACTCTTATGATCAGTGAAAATTTCAAACTTACTTCCCCACAGATAATGACGCCACTTCTTGAGTGCAAAGACAACTGCTGCCAACTCAAGATCATGAGTCGGATAATTTTCTTCATAAGGCTTCAACTTTCAAGAAGCATAGGCAATAACTCGGCCATCCTGCATAAGAACACATCCCAAGCCCTCCTTGGATGCATCGCTGTAAATGACCATATTATCGGTCCCCTCTGGTAGAGCAAGTACTGGAGCGGTAGTTAACCTCTTTTTCAACTCCTGAAATCCACTCTCACACTTCTCGTCCCAATTAAAGATAGTCCGTTTCTGAGTCAACTTAGATAGTGGCCCCGCAATCTTTGAGAAGTCCTTGACAAACCTACGGTAATAACCCGCCAAACCAAGAAAACTACGGATATCAGTAACACTCTCTGGCCGCTTCCAAGACATCACCGATTCAATCTTAGTGGGATCTACGGAAATACCGCTCTGTGTAATAACATGGCCAAGAAAAGAAATCCGTTGCAGCCAAAATTCATATTTGCTGAACTTGGCAAACAACTGATGCTCCTGCAACTTCTCTAATACAAGCCGTAGATGTTGCTCGTGCTCCGATTCAGATTTAGAATAGACCAAGATATCGTCAATAAAAATCACCACGAACTGGTCCAAGTACGGCTGAAAGACTCGATGCATAAGATCCATGAATGCTGCCGGTGCATTGGTCAAACCAAAGGGCATAACAACAAACTCATAATGCCCGTACCGAGTCCTGAAGGCAGACTTCGGAACATCCTCCGTGCGAATCCGAAGCTGATAATACCCCTGCCTCAAATCAAATTTAGAATAGACTTTGGCTCCCTGAAGTTGATCAAACAACTCATCAATCAGTGGCAAAGGATATTTATTCTTGATGGTCACCTGATTCAAACCACGGTAATCAATACACAATCTCAAAGTACCATCCTTCTTCTTTACAAATAAAACAGGAGCTCCCCAAGGTGAAGAACTCTGCTGAATGAATCCTTTCTTCAATAACTCCTGTAACTGAGTCTTCAACTCCTTCAACTCAGCTGGTGCCATCCGGTACGCCGATTTAGAAATAGGTTGAGTACCGGGAACAAGATTAATCACAAACTCTATATCCCTCTCAGGCGGCAATCCTGGCAACTCCTCAGGAAATACATTAGGATATTCCCGGATAATAGGGACTTCCTCTAGCTGTAGCTTATCAGATGGCTTGTTGATCAAATAAGCTAGATAACCCGAACACCCCTTACTCACCAACTTAACGGCTTTAGTTGCTGAGATAACAAAACTCGTCTTAGCACCCCGGTTACCCGCTACCTCTACTACTGGCTGATCTGGCAAACGAAACTGTACTACCTTGGTTCTACAGTTCAACTGGGCATCATACTTAGAAAGCCAATCCATACCCAGAATAACATCATACCCCCGGATAGGAAATAAGATAAGGTCCGAAGGAAAATTATGCCCTTAACATGTATTATAAAATCCTTACATACTAAGCCAGTAATATACTTATCAGTCAAAGAGGTACTAATCTCAACCACATAAGGCAATCTTTCAGGTTGCAATTTAACACGTTGCACACAAGCAGGAGTAATGAAAGAATGCGTAGCACCAGAATCAATCAACACTTTAACAAGTTGATCAAGTATAAGGAAGTTACCTTCCACAACTGCAGTCTCCTCAGACATCTCCTCCATATCAACTGCGTAAGCCCAAGCCTGAACCCGCTGCTGCTGTGGTACACTGCCTGTAGGCCTACCCTGGTACCCCTGAGCAGGTGCCCGACCCTCAGTCCTCGCATATCTAGGACAATCCTTCGCCCTATGCTCGATGCTACCACAACCCAAACATGTCCCTGCCTTTACCCTGCAGTCGGACTCCACATGCCCTGGGCGCTTGTAGTAATTACACTGCGATGATGTGGCACTAACACTGCCTCTAGAAGAACCAGAAGCTGATGAAGCAGCTGATACAGCCTGCTGCTGAGGTCTCACCACACTAGGCCTGTACTGACCCTGAGACTGTACTGGCCTATACTGAGTCTGAACCTGATATGGCCTCTGCTGAAACTGAGGCCGATAGTAACTCTGCTGACCCTGTGGCCTATAAGAACTCTGCTGGGCTGGTGGCCTGTAGACAACCTGCTGTACTGGAGGCCTATATATAACCTGCTGGCCCTGTGGCTGATACGGCCTCTTACTAGGCTGACTGGAGACAATCTGATCCCCTTTCCTCTTCTCTAACCTAGAAGCTGCATCAAAAGCCTCAGTAAAGATATCATAGCGATTCAGAGCCATTGCATCCTGAATCTCGGGCCTCAATCCCAACATAAATCTACGGGTTTTCCTCTCCTCCACAGCTACAAACTCCGGTGCATACCGGGACAACATAGTGAATGTAGCCTCATACTGAGCCACAGTAGAATCCCCCTGAACCAAAGACAAGAACTCAGCCTCTCTCCTCTCCCGTGCAACCCTCGGGACATACTTATCCCTAAAAGCAGTCAGAAAGGTATCCCAAACATACGGAACACCCCGGGTCTCCCAACTGGCTCTCACAGTGCGCCACCATTCCTCTGCCTCATCATCAAGCAAATAGACAGCACAAGTCACCTTCCTCTCATCAGTGTACCCGAGAGAATAAAAATTTTTCTCTAACTTACTAATCCACGACTCGGCCTTCCTATCATCAGGCTCTCCCTGAAATCTAGGAGGATAGTACCCTAGAAACTCCTTCATAGTACCTCGACCATGATTACCTCCCTGTACACTCTGTATCTGAGCCTGCAACGCCTGAGTTTGAACAGCCTGACCTGCTAACAACTAGGCCTGCCCAGCCATCAAATCTGCAATCCGATCCATTGCTGCCCCTAACCTGCCATCACCCCCATCACTGCCATGTGCCATATTACCAGGGACCTCATCTACAATCTCGGGCCTACCACGAGTCCTCGGTCTACCGGCCATCGTACTAATCAAAGAGTTAGCACAGGTTATAGCACATAAACAGATTATATACAACCTTTAACACATAAACAACAAACTCATATTAAGCACATAGATCACATAAGTTTCAATCACATAAGCAAATTGATCACATAATCACATAAGCACTTAAATCACATAATCACTTAATCATACCAATACATATTTCATTTTTCTTTCTTTTCATACATATTTCATGCTAAGACCATTACCCACATTCCGAGAATACCTCGGCTGACAACTAACCTGGCTCTGATACCACTTAAATGTCACGCCCCAACTCGACACCACCTACAATCAGTCAGGACGCAACGGAATTTCGTCGGCATAACGACAGTAAATAGATTTCCGAGGTTCTAAACCAACCTCATAAAACATCATACATCCAGCAATTCCTCAATACAAACAACAACATACAACACAACCATATTATACAATAAACCATCCTCGTTATACGCCTCCGTTCCAACATGACATACAATACCTCAACCTTATCATACATTTCAAAAATAAGTTGAGACACAACTACAACTTAACCATAGACAAAAGAAAGCCACTAAGTTAACATTGTTTGGATCATCATCTTTCAACATCTATTACAATAAGAACCATAAAGCATATAAAAGTCTATTAAGCTAATATACATGACATTAAACAACATATAATCATGGATAAGACTCAGGAACATATGACTCGTCCATGTAAGGCACATTTTCCTCCTCAGGAGGCACGTACCCGTAATCCGGCTCTGCAACACCTGTAAGCATGCAATAATAGAGAGTGAGCTTATATACATAAGCCCAGTGAGGATCCGATAGATCTCGACAGTATTCACTACGCTCCTTGGATTTAGTCCTTTGAGCAAGTAAACACACAACAACAATAATAACATTATCATCACATAACTATATAACCATTCATTAAAGGATACTCTATTTGGTGTAGCTCCAAACGCCATCACGATCTCAACCGTTCTTCTTATAACTCCCCATTACTCACGCACCTGAGGTACCTCACTAGCCCCTCCCTCCATGACACCTCCGTCATGCGAGCTGGGGGTAGCCTATGACAGTCATGCCGTTATCAACCCGACAGCCCGAGGCTGCCCGAGAGGTGGCACACACATACCAAGACTCCATATTCATCAATCATCAATCAATCATCAATCAATCAATTGGGAGATCAGCAACGAAAGTGCCCGATTCCCGAACTCAATAATAATCAATCAATAACATCAATATTAAATTAAACAACAAACAACATAGTTAGATGACAAAGTAGGCCATCTAACCGGACATGCATAATATACATAATTAAACTCTAAATTACTCATCAACAACTCACCATTCATCACTCGAACACTACCCAACCATCTAAAGGCATCGTTCAAGAAATTAAAGAATGACAACCTAAACTTCTAAAATTCATAACTTACAATCTACTAATCCAAACATTGCCAAATCAGTTTCTATCACTCACCCATTCAACCTACTACATTAGCCCTCTCGGAAATCCACCATAACACCTCCAAATCATGCCCGATAACCCTAAAACCCTAGGATGTCATGGCTGGATTTTCTGGATTTTCACACGAATAATGTAATCGAAAATTCGGCATTACAACAGCGCTAACACGTAATTATCAAGTATTTAGAAATCGACGGCAATCGATTTCGATCAACACAACTCATTTAATTCAACTTTGAACATTTTAATCAAAATTAAATACCCGAAAAATAAAAATTATGCTACATCCTACAGAAATTCGTAGTATTAGTATATAACGATCCCTAGCATGCAAGGAGCAATAATCTATCATCAGATTTCAATTCTAACGGTTAAATTTTCATTTATGAGCAAAAACATAAAAATGACATTTTGAGATCTAGAATTTTTCTCTCACCTTTGATGCGATACAAGCCTAGGAATGCGTGCTATGCGTGCCCAACAAGCAGAATCCAAGTCGGTGCGAAGTTTCACGGACAAAAACCAAGTTTTTCTTTGAAAAAAATGGATTGAAAAGCTTTGAAATTTCTCTTTCTTTTTCTCCTTCTTTCTCACGGCAATGTGTGTGTTTGTGGAGTGTGTTTTGTGTTGTGTGAGTGTGTGTTGATGACAAGAAGTATTTAAAAGCTTGGTCAATTAAAAAAATGCAAAGTCAAAGTTAGTTTTAATTAGTATTTTTGTGTTTTTAATGACTTTAATTGCATTTTATTACTCACCAAGTTAAAAATAATTATGCAACCCCCAAGATATCTCAAGTGGATTATTTTTAGGTGACAAGAAGTTTTACAATCCAACAATTTCACCTGAGTCGGCTTAAAACTCGATTTTCGCAAAAGTCGGTGTAAAAACCCTAATAAATTCTTAAGCCGATTTTAAAACCGTTTTCATCAAACACATGTCTATTAAAGTCCGTGGACTAGGTCTAGAAGGGTTAAAAAGACGAGTTTCAAAATTTTAGCAGACGTGTTTCAAAAATACTATTCACTAAAAATCGACGATAAAATTTCTGACTCCGTTTTTTGATAAAAATTTCATGAATGCACATTTAGCACGTATTAGGAGTATTGACATCAAAATTATAACTTTCTAGGTCCTATAGCACATAAACAGGTCAAATGCACGTAAAACGAGATAAGCAAGAAAGTGGGGTTTTCACACCCGCAATACTAATAGGAGCGGTGAGCCCCAAGAGACCGGAGAGGCTCATCAAACTAATCCCGGCATGGCTATGTTTAATATGATGGCGAATGCTATGGATCGCGTGTCACGAGTGATGGAACGTCAAGATGCACGTGAAGCAAACAACAACAACAACAACAGGAATAATGGTAACAATGGGAGAAATAGCAGAATGCGAGAGTTCCTTGACTTTCACCCGTCCAAATTCTACGGGGAAGCTGATGATGAAAAGGCAGAGGCTTGGCTGTCTGAGATTGAAAGGATTTTCAGGCCACTTAACTACACTGACGAGGAAAAGATAGAGTTTGTTGTGTTTCTATTGCACGGGAATGCTGAGCATTGGTGGCACACTGTGGAGGCACATTGGGAAACTGATCATACACCTCACTTGTGGGGTAATTTCGTTAAGGCGTTCAAGGAGAAATACGTACCTGCAGTTTCCAGGTAGAGGCGAATTGAGGAATTCATGCACTTGAACCAGGGTAACATGACGGTGGCCCAGTATGAGGCTCGTTTTGACCGACTGTCCCGTTATGCTCAAGACATGGTCAGTACCCCTGAGGCGAAGATGTGGAAATTTACGAATGGGTTGAGGCTAGAAATTCAGGACCAGTTGGCTTCGCATGACTTTACTACCTATTCTGCTTTCTTTGCGGTTGCCTTCCAAGTTGAGAAGATGAAACTTGATAGAGCCGATTCGAGCCAGCCGAACAAGAAACCATATCAGCCTCCAGGACAACAGAGGAAATTCCAGACCCAGAGTCGCAGTCAGGGTTAGAGCCAGAACAGACCAGTTAATAACCGTGGCCTGACTAAAGCACCATCAGCCTCTTCTACTCGTGGATCCACAGGTAGTTCACCTACTACTCAGACTGTCACATGTTCTTACTGTAATAGGAATGGTCATACCGAGGCCCAGTGTTAGAGGAAATCGGGACGATGCGTATGCTGTGGCAACGATCAACACCAGGTCAAGGATTGTCCTAAATGGCAAGGGGGACAAAATCAGATTAAACCAGCTGGTAGATGCAAGACTCCAGTTCCTAGAGTTCAGGCCCGAGCTTACGCTATTGAGTACGAGGAGCTTCCTGAGGAGACCGCTGTTGTTGAAGGTACATTCTTGATACTGAATCAACCTGTTAGGGTGCTAATTGACCCAGGTGCTACTCATTCATTTATTACTCCCTTATGTGTGCAACGTGTGAAACTACGAGATGTATGTTTGCCTTACGAAGTAGAAGTTGGTACTCCGATAGGTTCTAAACTTGTTACTCGCTCAGCTTGTAAAGCATGTAAAATCCAAATTAAGGATAAGGAATTCTCAGCCAATCTTATTGTATTTACCCTTTCGAGACTATGAAGTCATCTTAGGGATGGACTGGTTGGCAAAGCATCATGCCCAACTAGATTGCCGGACGAAGATTGTAACATTTCAGATACCTGGTCAACCAATATTGGAGGTAATGGGTCGAAGAGACTTCACCAGGAGTTCTATCATTTCATCTATGAAAGTAGTGAAGTCCTTAAGAAAAGGATGTAGTGGATACTTAGCTTATCTCATCAACAAGTCATCGAACAAAGCTAAGTTGGAGGAGATACCAGTGATTAAAGATTATGCGGATGTGTTTCCAGAAGAATTGCCCGGTTTACCCCCAAAGCGGGAGATCGAGTTCATTATAGAATTACTGCATGGCACCCAGCCGATATCTAAAGCTCCCTATCGTATGGCACCAGCCGAGCTACAAGAACTGAAGGACCAATTGCAAGGATTGTTGAAGAAGGTGTCACGCCCCGACCCGACCCCGCAAAAGGCCAAGCCCGGACCCGACACACGGACGGAGTCTCCTCTGTACCGCGGACGATCTGAAAACCCTAAAATCAATATAATACTTGCGAAAGCCATAAAATAATCAAAACAAGCCAACTTTCTTTAAAATATACATTTCTTATTAATAAACTTTACAACCCAAAATGATATGCATACTACACAAGTATTTATGCCACTAATCAACTCCATTAGCATGCATTTCCTTACTAGTCACAAGGGTATAAGTTTACAACTTTTACATTCTTCCAACTTACACAACATAAGACCGTAGAGGCCTCAATCAGAAAATACATACAAGGCTACAAGCCTCAAAATTTAAGCGACATCCAAGCAATATACATATCAAGCAAGGCTCGCACAAAATCTGGCAACCAACCACTAGCAAAGCAAAGAAGTGCAATCACGGGAACATCTCCACCTGTTCCTCCTCCTCAATTACCTCAAGATGGTCTGCTTCAACTACTCTTGTAAAAATATAGTATAGAGAGGAATGAGCAAAAACTATTGCTCAGCGAGGGCAATTGGTCTCAAGGACGGAAATGAGAGGAGTATGCAATGCAATTTAGCCAAGCAATACATACAAATCATATAGAGATACAACCAAAGCCAACAATAAAGCAAGGCAAGTATTTAAAGCTGCGAACACTCATTCAAAGGATACGATACTCTTTTCACGAGCAACTTTCAAACACAAATTTGATGACGACGCGCCGGCCCAAACCACCTTATAACACCAGTTTGGAATACCCCGGAAGTACCCATCAACCTACGACCCAAATCTCCCTGGGAGGCAACCCAAGCGAGAAAGGGAATAGCAGTGGAGCTAGAGCAACCAACACTGGCAACCCGAGGCTACCCAGAGAGGCCCATCACTCACGCGCGAGACACTATGCAATGCAAGACTTGATACAAGGCGATAAACAAGCGATAAAGCCACACGTGGGGAAATAACAAAGTAGGTTACTCTCGCACGCAATAGCAGCAATTGATAAGCATTTCAATACAAATCAACTCAAACAAGTATTTCAAGCAACCCTAAGCATTCTATAGGCATAAAGTCAAGAAAACACACAAAAACACAAATCGGCCCCAACTATCAAAACACTACTATTTCCAAATGAGCCACGAGTTCTGCAAACCGACTTCGCCAACCCTCCTAGGTCACCATAAGGCCCGTCTAAAGACCCCGAAACCTTACTTTACCCTAGAACTCGTGCAAAGCCCCGATTTTCCCCTTCCTCGTTTGAACTACAACTATACCAACCAAACACCCAACCAACGCCATAATCGCACCAAAAGTGCTTCCATGGCCTCCCGATACAATGCCAACACGCAAAACGAGAAAACGCTAAAGTCGACCTAAACAACCCCGACTTTCCCAAAGGCAATATTCTCGTTTTTTTCACTACGCAACCCAAACAAACCATGCATTTAGGCATTCTAGCATACCTAGCACATTTCTACATCAACGGAAAGCATAACAGCGCAACTTCAACGTTTCAAGGTTTTACTATTCACAAAACACTATTCAATTGACAATTTAATTTGCAATCACAACATTTAACTGTAGAAAATGTTAAAAAGCTATAAATACACGTTCTACAATAGCCAATGAACATTCTAGAAGCATCAAAACGATTTAAACAACATTCTACGGATAAAATCTAAAAATTGCAAAGTTGATACACTAAACATTTAAATGCGCAAATAGCATGATTCCCTCACCTCAGGTACTCCTAGTCGCTAGGAAAACTGTGAAACCCCACTTTCTTGCTTATCTTGTTTTACGTGCTTTACCTCGTTTTGCGTGCATATAACCTGTTTATGTGCTATAGGACCTAGAAAGTTATAATTTTGATTTCAATACTTCTAATACGTGCTAAATGTGCATTCATGAAATTTTCATCAAAAACGGAGTCAGAAATTTTATCGTCGATTTTCAGTGAATAGTGTTTTCGAAACACGTCCGCTATAATTTTGAAACTGGTCTTTTTAACCCTTCTAGACCTAGTCCACGGACTTTAATAGACCTGTGTTTGATGAAAACGGTTTTAAAATCGGCTTAAGAATTTATTAGGGTTTTTACACCGACTTTTGCGAAAATCGAGTTTTAAGCCGACTCGGGTGGAATTCTTTGAATGTAAAACTTCTTGTCACCTAAAAATAACTCACTTGAGATATCTTGGGGGTTGCATAATTAATTTTAACTTGGTGATCACTAAAATGCAATTAAAGACATTAAAAACACAAAAATACCTATTAAAATAACTTTGACTTTAATTAAAAAAAATTGACCTTTTAAGCTAATGTCCTCAACACACACTCACACAACACAAAAACACCATCACACACACACACATTGCCGTGAGGTTGAGGAGAGAAAAGAGAAGAGAAAAACTTAAGCTTTCAATCCAATTTTTCAAAGAAAAACCTAGTTTTTGTCCGTAGAACTTCGCACCGACTTGGATTCTGCTTGTTGGGCACGCATTGCACGCATTCCTAGGCTTATATCGCATCTAAGGTGAGAGAGTTTAAGTGGTATCAGAGCTCATGTTAGTTGTCAGCCGGGGTATTCTCGGAATGTGGGTAATGGTCTTAGCATGAAATATGTATGAAAGGAAAGAAAAATGAAATATGTATTGGTATGATTAATTGATTAAGTGATTATGTGATTTAAGTGCTTATGTGATTATATGATCAATTTGTTTATGTGTTTTATATGAGTTTGTTATTTATGTGTTAATAGTTGTTTATAACCTGTCTACGTGCTATAACTGTGCTAACTCTTTGATTAGTAGAATGGCCGGTCGACCGAGAACCAGAGGTAGGCCTGAGTTGACTGATGAGACTCCGAGTAATGTGGCACCGGGCCGTGACGGGGGTGATGACCGATTTGGAGCAGCTATGGAGCGGATTGCAGAGTTAGTGGCTAGTCAGGCACAGTTATTAGCAGGGCAGGCTGCCCAGAATCAGGCTATGCAGGCTCAGCTTCTGAATATTCAGGGTGGTAACCACGGGCGTGGTACCCTGAAGGACTTTTTAGGATATCACCCACCGAGATTTCAGGGGGAGCCGGATGATAGGAAGGCGGAGTTATGGATTAGCAAGTTGGAGAAGATTTATGATCCACTTGGCTATACTGATGAGCAGAAAGTCTCTTTTGCCGTGTATTTGTTAGATGACGAGGCAGAGGAGTGGTGGCGCACGGTAAGGACTAGTTGGGCGGCACAGGGTATTCCTTATATTTGGGGTACCTTTCTGATGGCTTTCCGGGCAAAGTATGTCCCGAGGATTTGCAGGGAACGGAGAGAGGCCGAGTTTCTAGCCTTGGTCCAGGGAGATGCTACAGTGGCTCAATATGAGGCCACATTTACTCGATTGTCCCGGTATGCACCGGAGTATGTGGCAGACGAGGAGCGGAGGACTCGCAGGTTTATGTTAGGGTTGCGGCCCGAGATTCAGGATGTGATGGCTCTGAATCGTTATGATATCTTCACTGAGGCTTTTGATGCAGCTTCTAGATTGGAGAAGAGGAAAGGGGATCAGATTGTCTCCAGTCAGCCTAGTAAGAGGCCGTATCAGCCGCCGGGCCAGCAGGTTTTATATAGGCCTCCAGTACAACAGGTTGTCTACAGGCCACCTGCCCAGCAGGGTTCTTTTAGGCCACAGAGTCAGCAGAGTTATTATCGGCCTCAGTTTCAACAGAGGCCATATCAGGTTCAGACTCAGTTTAGGCCAGCCCAGTCTCAGGGTCAGTACAGGCCTAGTATGGTGAGACCTCAGCAGCAGGCTGTATCAGCTGCTTCTTCAGCTTCTGGTTATTCTAGGGGCAATGCTAGTGCCACATCATCGCAGTGTAATTACTGCAAGCGCCCAGGGCATGTAGAGTCCGACTGCAGGGTAAAGGCAGGGACATGTTTGGGTTGTGGTAGTATCGATCATAGGGTGAGGGACTGGCCTAAGTATGCGAGGACTGGGGGTCGGGCAGCGACTGAGGGTTATCAGGGTAGGCCTACGGGCAGTGTACCACAGCAGCAGCGGGTTCAGGCTCGGGCTTATGCAGTTGACTTAGAGGATATGGCTGAGGAGACTGAAGTAGTGGAAGGTAACTTTCTTATACTTGATCAACTTGTTAAAGTGTTGATTGATTCTGGTGCTACGCATTCTTTCATTACTCCTGCTTGTGTGCAACGTGTTAAATTGCAACCTGAAAGATTGCCTTATGTGGTTGAAATTAGTACCTCTTTGACTGATAAGTATGTTACTGGCTTAGTATGTAAGGGTTGTATAATACATGTTAAGGGGCATAATTTTCCTTCGGACCTTATTTTATTTCCTATCCGGGGGTATGATGTTATCTTGGGTATGGATTGGCTTTCTAAGTATGATGCCCAGTTGAACTGTAGAACCAAGGTAGTACAGTTTCGTTTGCCAGATCAGCCAGTAGTTGAGGTAGCGGGTAACCGGGGTGCTAAGACGAGTTTTGTTATCTCAGCAACTAAAGCCGTTAAGTTGGTGAGTAAGGGGTGTTCGGGTTATCTAGCTTATTTGATCAACAAGCCATCTGTTAAGCTATAGCTTGAGGAAGTCACTATTATCAGGGAATATCCTAATGTATTTCCCGAGGAGTTGCCAGGATTGCCGCCAGATAGGGATATCGAGTTTGTGATTAATCTTGTTCCCGGTACTCAACCTATTTCTAAATCGGCATACCGGATGGCACCAGCTGAGTTGAAGGAGTTGAAGACTCAGTTACAGGAGTTGTTGGAGAAAGGATTTATTCAGCAGAGTTCTTCACCTTGGGGAGCTCCTGTTTTGTTTGTGAAGAAGAAGGATGGTACCTTGAGATTATGTATTGATTACCGTGGTTTGAATCAGGTGACTATCAAGAATAAATATCCTTTGCCACTGATTGATGAGTTGTTTGATCAACTTCAGGGAGCCAAAGTCTACTCTAAGTTTGATTTGAGGCAGGGGTATTATCAGCTTCGGATTCGTTCGGAGGATGTTCCGAAGTCTGCCTTCAGGACTCGGTATGGGCGTTATGAGTTTGTTGTTATACCCTTTGGTTTGACTAATGCACCGGCAGCATTCATGGATCTTATGCATCGAGTTTTTCAGCCGTACTTGGACCAGTTCGTGGTGATTTTTATTGATGATATCTTGGTCTATTCTAAATCTGAATTGGAGCACGAGCAACATCTACGGCTTGTATTGGAGAAGTTGCAGGAGCATCAGTTGTTTGCCAAGTTCAGCAAATGTGAATTTTGGCTGCAACGGATTTCTTTTCTTGGCCATGTTATTACACAGAGTGGTATTTCTGTAGATCCCACTAAGATTGAATCGGTGATGTCTTGGAAGCGGCCAGAAAGTGTTACTGATGTCCGTAGTTTTCTTGGCTTGGCGGGTTATTACCGTAGGTTTGTCAAGGACTTCTCAAAGATTGCGGGGCCACTATCTAAGTTGACTCAGAAACGGACTATCTTTAATTGGGACGAGAAGTGTGAGAGTGGATTTCAGGAGTTGAAAAAGAGGTTAACTACCGCTCCAGTACTTGCTCTACCAGAGGGGACCGATAATATGGTCATTTACAGTGATGCGTCCAAGGAGGGCTTGGGATGTGTTCTTATGCAGGATGGCCGAGTTATTGCCTATGCTTCTCGAAAGTTGAAGCCTTATGAGGTGAATTATCCGACTCATGATCTTGAGTTGGCAGCAGTTGTCTTCGCACTGAAAAAGTGGCGTCATTATCTGTGGGGCAGTAAGTTCGAGATTTTCACTGATCATAAGAGTCTTAAGTACTTATTCTCACAGAAGGAGTTGAATATGCGCCAGCGGAGGTGGATGGAGCTTCTTGGAGATTATAATTGTTCTATCAATTATCTGCCTGGGAAGGCAAATGTTGTGGCAGATGCTCTCAGCCGGAAGGCTAGTATTTCTTGTTTGGCTGTCAAGAAGTGGGAGGTTCTTGAGGAGTTTAGTTATTGGAGACCAGAGTTCACTCAGGTTGGGGTGATGTGTTCACATCTCCGTATTCAGCCTTTATTGTTGTCTCAGATCAGGGAAGCTCAGCAGCTTGATGTTAAACTTCAGAAGATCAAGGATCAGATCACGGATTATCAGTCTGACTTCAAACTGCATGAGGACGGTATTCTTCGGTTTCGGAACAGGGTTTGTGTTCCCGATGAACCGGGCTTGAGACGAGGTATTCTGGAGGAAGCTCATAATTCTAAATATACTATTCATCCTGGTGGAACCAAGATGTATCGGGATTTGAAACAGCATTACTGGTGGAACAACATGAAGAGGGAGGTTGCTCAGTTTGTGTCTAGATGTTTGACTTGTCAGAGAGTGAAAGCCGAGCATCAACGACCAGCAGGTTTACTTCAGCCGTTGGCTATACCAGAGTGGAAATGGGAGCATATTACGATGGACTTCGTCACAGGATTGCCTAGATCACCGAGGGGTAATGATGCAGTTTGGGTTGTCGTGGATCGTTTGACGAAGACAGCTCATTTTATTGCCATGAGGTTAGGAGATGAGGTTACAAAGCTGACGGATCTCTATCTGGATCAGATTGTTAGACTTCACGGTATTCCATCTAGTATTGTCTCTGATCGAGATCCTCGATTTACTTCTCGTTTGTGGGAGAAACTTCAGGAGACTTTGGGTACTCAGTTGAACTTCAGTACAGCGTATCATCCACAGACCGACGGTCAGTCTGAGCGGACTATTCAGATTCTGGAAGATATGCTTAGGGCTTGTGTTCTGGACTTCGGGAAGAACTGGGAGAAACATCTACCACTTGCCGAGTTTGCCTATAACAATAGTTATCAAGCTACTATTGGAATGGCACCTTTTGCAGCTCTTTACGGTCGTAAGTGCCGTTCACCTTTGTATTGGGACGAGGTAGGAGAGATGAAGACTATTGATCCGACTATCATGCCAGAACTTCTTGAGAAGATCGAGAATGTTCAGTTGATCAGGCAGAGAATGCTTACAGCGCAGAGTAGATTCAAGAGTTATGCTGATAAGCGTCGTCGAGACTTGGAGTTTGCAGTTGGAGATCGGGTTTTCTTGAGATTGTCTCCTCGAAAGGGGTTTGTTCGTTATGGTAAAGGTGGTAAGCTGAGTCCGAGATTTGTTGGGCCGTTTGAGATTACTGGCAGGGTTGGTAAGTTGGCATATCGGTTGGCTCTACCGGAAAACTTCTCTAATGTCCACGATGTGTTTCACGTGTCTAATTTGCGGAAATATAATCCGGATCCTTCTCATATTCTTGAGCCAGAGCCGTTACAGCTTCGTGAGAATTTGACTTATGACGAGCGTCCGATTCGTATTCTAGATCAGATGGACCGAGAGTTGAGGTCGAAGAGGATTCCGATGGTTAAGGTGTTGTGGAAGCATCACGGCATTGAGGAAGCTACGTGGGAGAGACGAGATCAGATGCAGCAGCAATACCCAGATCTATTCCGTACATCAAGTAAGAATTTCGAGGACGAAATTTCTATAAGGGGGGGAGAATGTGAAACCCCACTTTCTTGCTTATCTCGTTTTACGTGCTTTACCTCGTTTTGCGTGCATATAACCTGTTTATGTGCTATAGGACCTAGAAAGTTATAATTTTGATTTCAATACTTCTAATACGTGCTAAATGTGCATTCATGAAATTTTCATCAAAAACGGAGTCAGAAATTTTATCGTCGATTTTCAGTGAATAGTGTTTTCGAAACACGTCCGCTATAATTTTGAAACTGGTCTTTTTAACCCTTCTAGACCTAGTCCACGGACTTTAATAGACCTGTGTTTGATGAAAACGGTTTTAAAATCGGCTTAAGAATTTATTAGGGTTTTTACACCGACTTTTGCGAAAATCGAGTTTTAAGCCAACTCGGGTGGAATTCTTTGAATGTAAAACTTCTTGTCACCTAAAAATAACTCACTTGAGATATGTTCGGGGTTGCATAATTAATTTTAACTTGGTGAGCAATAAAATGCAATTAAAGTCATTAAAAATACAAAAATACCAATTAAAATAACTTTGACTTTAATTCACAAAATTGACCTTATAAGCTAATGACACCAACACACACTCACACAACACAAAAACACCACCACACACACACACATTGCCGAGAGGTTGAGGAGAGAAAAGAGAAGAGAAAAACTTAAGCTTTCAATCCAATTTTTCAAAGAAAAACCTAGTTTTTGTCCGTAGAACTTCGCACCGACTTGGATTCTGCTTGTTGGGCACGCATTGCACGCATTCCTAGGCTTATATCGCATCTAAGGTGAGAGAAAAATTCTAGATCTCAAAATGTCATTTTTGTGTTTTTGCGTATAAATGAAGATTGAACCGTTAGAATTGAAATCTGATGATAGATTATTGCTCCTTGCATGCTAGGGATCATTATATACTAATACTACGAGTTTCTGTCGGATATAGCATAATTTTTATTTTCCGGGTATTTAATTTTGATTAAAATGTTCAAAGTTGATTTAATTGGGTTGCGTTGCTCGAAATCGATTGCCGTCGATTTCTAAATACTTGATAATTACGTGTTAGCGCTGTTGTAATGCCGAATTTTTGATTACATTGTTTGTGTGAAAATCTGGAAAATCCAGCCATGACGTCATAGGGTTTTAGGGTTATCGGGCATGTTTTGGAGGTGTTATGGTGGATTTCCGAGAGGGCTAATGTAGTAGGTTGAATGGGTGAGTGATAGGAACTGATTTGGCAAGGTTTGGATTAGTAGATTGTAAGTTATGAATTTCAGAAGTTTAGGTTGTCATTCTTTAATTTCTTGAACGATGCCTTAGATGGTTGGGTAGTGTTCGAGTGATGAATGGTGAGTTGTTGTTGAGTAATTTAGAGTTTAATTATGTATATTATGCATGTCCGGTTAGATGGCCTACTTTGTCATCTAACTACGTTGTTTGATGTTTAATTTAATATTGATGTTATATTGATGTTATTGATTGATGATTATTGAATGCGGGAATCGGGCACTCTTGTTGCTGATCTCCCAATTGATTGATCGATTTATGCTTGCATGATGATTGATGAATATGGAGCCTTGGTATGTGTGTGCCACCTCTCGGGCAGCGTCGGGCTGTCGGGTTGAAACCGGCATGACTGCCATAGGTTACCCCCAGCTCGCATGACGGAGATGTCATGGAGGGAAGGGGATAGTGAGGTACCTCGGGTGCGTGAGTAATGGGGAGTTATAAGAAGAACGGTTGAGATCGTGATGGCGTTTGGAGCTACACCAAATAGAGTATCCTTATTGAATGGTCATATAGTTATGTGATGATAGCTTTATTTATGTTATTATTGTTGTTGTGTGTTTACTTGCTCAAAGGACTAAATCCAAGGAGCGTAGTGAATACTGTCGAGATCTATCGGATCCTCACTGGGCTTATGTATATAAGCTCACTCTCTATTAATGCATGTTTCAGGTGTACTTTCACAAGATTACGGGTACGTGCCTCCTGAAGAGGAGAATGTGGAAAATGTGCCTTTTGTGGATGAGTCATATGTTCCCGAGTCTTATCCATGACTTTATGTTGTTAAATGTCTTGTATATTAGTTTAATAGACTTTATAAGCTTTACGGTTCTTAATGTAATAGATATTGAAAAGATGATGAACCAAATGATGTTAACTTAGCGGTTTCCTTTTGTCTATGGTTAAATTGTAGTTGTGTCTCAACTTACTTTTGAAATTTATGATAAAGTTGAGGTATTGTATGTCATGTTGGAACGGAGGCGTATAACGAAGATGTTTTATTGTATAATATGGTTGTGTTGTATGTTGGTGTTTATATTGATGAATTACTGGATGTATGATGTTTTATGAGGTTGGTTTAGAACCTCGGAAATCTGTTTACTGTCGTTATGCCGCCGAAATTCCGTTGCGTCCTGACTGATCGTAGGTGGGGTCGAGTTGGGGCGTGACAAAAACAACGCTAGTTGCCTCGGAAATCACCCCACACGAGCTCTCGCGAAGATTGATCGATTGGAAGTTGAAAGGTTTTTTTTTTTTTTTTTTTAATCTATGAAGCTCACGGCCTGCACCTCTGTTTCAGCTGCTTTTTTTTTTTTGCTAAGTTAAAAGCTTATTTAAATGGTACATGGTCAAATGGTCAAAGGTTTAGGTCAACAACTTAAAACTTGGTCAAAATGACTTATTTTTGTGCATTTTTAAGCTTAATAACTAACACCAACTAAATTTCAGCTAGCAACAACTAAAATATAAATTTTAAGTCATCTAAATACTAGTTTCACTATTTGCTGAGGACTAGAAATCGTTCTCTAGCTATCGCTCCTTAAATGCAATGCACGTTGCGACAGTGAGAAAGTAACAATTAATTCACAAAGAATTTAAGGAAATATAATTTTCAAAATAATAAACAAGAAAATTCACATTCCGGGCTCGGGTATTACACCCTCTCCCCCTTAAAACAATTGCGCCCACGCAATTCCTACCTGGTCGACAAACAACTCCGGATACTGATCCCGAAATTGGTCCTCTCTTTCCCAAGTCGCTTCCTCAAACCCATGATGATTCCACAGAACCTTTACTAACGGAATACTCTTTCTGCGAAGCTCCTGAATTTTCCGATCCACAATTCTAATCGGTTTCTCTTCATAAGACAACTTTTCTTCAATCTGCAAAGGCTCTGGTTCAAGTACATGTGAAGGGTCTGGATGATACTTCTTCAACATAGACACGTGGAACACATCGTGCAGTCTCAACAAGCTCGGAGGCAAAGCTAATCGATAAGCCAAAGGACCTACCTTTTTGGTAATCTCATACGGACCCACATACCTGGGACTAAGCTTCCCGCTCTTACCGTGCCGAATCAAACCCTTCCGTGGAGAAATCTTAAGAAACACCCAATCTCCCAAATCAAACTCAAGATCCCGACGGTGCTTATCCGCATAACTCTTCTGACGACTCTGAGCTGTAAGCATACGCTGGCGAATAAGGTGAACATTATCTACCATCTTAATCATCTCAGGTAACACAGTCGGATCAACTGTTCTCATCTCTCCAACCTCTTCCCAATATAATGGGGATCTGCATTTCCGACCATACAACGCCTCATAGGGAGCCATACCGATAGTAGATTGATAACTATTGTTGTAGGCGAACTCCGCTAAAGGCAAAAGCTTCTCCCAATTCTTCCCAAAGTCTAACACACATGCCCGAAGCATGTCTTCCAAGATCCTGATGGTTCTCTCAGATTGGCCATCAGTTTGTGGATGATATGCAGTGCTGAAGCTCAACTTAGTTCCCATGGCCTCTTGCAACTTCTGCCAAAAATGAAATCTGAATCTGGGATCTCTATCTGACACTATACTCTGTGGTACTCCATGCAATCTCATAATATTAGCAACATAAAGCTCAACTAGCTTATCAAGGCTATCCTGTTTGTTCATGGGAATAAAATGTGTAACTTTAGTCAAGCGGTCCACAACAACCCAAACAGAATTACATCCTCTCGGAGATCTAGGAAGATCGGTCACAAGGTCCATTGTTATATGTACCCACTTCCATTGCGGAATCGACAACAGCTGTAGAAGTCCGGCTGGCCTCTGATGCTCAACTTTAACCCTCTGACAAGTCAAGCATCTGGATACATACCCAGCAATCTCCATCTTCATATTGTTCCACCAGAAGTGTTGCTTCAAATCTCTATACATTTTTGTACTGCCCGGGTGAATCGTATACCTCGAATTATGTGCCTCAGACAGGATCTCATTCTTCAAAGTCGGATCATCAGGAACATATACTCTATCCCTGAATCTGAAGATGCCATCTACATGTAATTTAAACTCTGACTCTCCCTTTTTTGATCTTTCTTGGATCTTCAAGATGTGAGGATCAGTCTTCTGAGCCTCTCTGATCTGTGCTAGCAACCCTGACTGAATCTGTAAACTAGCAAATCGAATCCCTACCTCAGTAGCTTCTGGCTTCCATGAACAAATTTCTTCCAAAGTCTCCCAGTCCTTGATAATCAAGCTTGTAACAGTAGCCTTTCGGCTCAAAGCATCAGCAACAACATTTGCCTTACCTGGCACATAGTTAATAGAACAGTTATAACCACCCAATAGCTCTAGCCATCTCCGCTGCCTCATATTCAGATCCTTTTGCGAAAACAAATACTTGAGACTCTTGTGGTTAGTAAAAATTTCAAATCTGCAACCCCACAAGTAATGACGCCACTTCTTCAATGCAAACACAACTGCAGCTAACTCAAGATCATGTGTAGGGTAATTGACTTCATAAGGTTTCAATTTCCTAGAAGCATAAGCAATCACCTTACCATTCTGCATTAAAACACAGCCCAATCCTTCTTTAGATGCATCACTGTAGACAACGAAGTTCTCTGTTCCCTCAGGTAAAGCTAGTATAGGAGCTGTAGTTAGTCTCTTCTTCAATTCTTGGAAACTGGATTCACATTTAGCATCCCAGTTGTAAGCAACTTTCTTCCGAGTCAACTGGCTCAAAGGTCCAGAAATTTTGGAAAAGTCTTTAACAAATCTCCGGTAGTAACCTGCCAATCCAAGAAAACTCCGAATCTCTGACACCGTCTCAGGTCTCTTCCAAGATGAAACAACTTCAATCTTAGCTGGGTCCACTGAAATTCCTCGATCTGAAATGATATGGCCTAGTAAAGATATCTGATTCAACCAGAACTCGCATTTGCTAAATTTAGAAAAAAGCTTGTTTTCCTGCAAAGTCTGAAGCACAATCCTCAAGTGTTGCTCATGCTCGGCCTCGTTCTTCGAATACACTAAAATGTCGTCAATAAAGATCACGACAAACTGATCAAGGTAAGGTCGGAAAACTCTCTGCATCAAGTCCATGAATGCGGCTGGTGCATTCGTCAAACCAAACGGCAAAACAACAAATTCATAGTGGCCATATCTAGTCCTGAAAGCCGTCTTCGGTATATCGTCACTCCGAATCCTAAGTTGATAGTAACCCTGCCTCAAGTCAAATTTGGAGTAAACACTCGCACCCTGCAACTGGTCAAACAATTCTTCAATCAACGGCAAGGGGTATTTGTTCTTAATCGTGACTTGATTAAGTCCCCTGTAATCAATGCATAACCGTAGCGTGCCGTCTTTCTTTCTCACAAACAACATAGGCCCACCCCACGGCGAAGAACTAGGTTGTATAAACCCTTTCTCAAGCAAGTTCTGAAGCTGAATTTTTAACTCTTGAAGTTCAGCCGATGCCGTTCTATAAGGACTCCTAGAAATTGGCACAGTGCCTGACACAAGATCAATCACGAACTCAATCTCCCTATCCGGTGGTGAACCTGGTAATTCCTCGGGAAATACACCAGGAAAGTCTCTAACAATCGGAATCTCATTCAAACTCAACTTATCAGTAGGCTGATTGATCAAATAAGCTAAGTAAGCTTCGCAACCCCTATTCAACAACTTAGAAGTCTTGATTGCTGATAAAAGTGGAATGCGGGCAGCCCTGCAGTTCCCAACAATCTCTAGTACCGGTAGGTCAGGAACCTTAAGATAAACGACCTTTGTTCTACAATCCAACTGAGCATAATACTTTCCCAACCAGTCCATTCCCAAAATGATTTCAAAGTCACGGAATGGCAATATAATTAAATCAGCAGGAAATTTACGGTTCTCAATACATATATCACAAGATTTGCAAATAGACTCAGTAACAAATTTTGCACCCAAAGGAGTACTAACTTCAACTTCATGAGGCAATTTATCAATGCAAACATTCACAGATCGTGCACATGCAGGAGTTATAAACGAATGTGTAGCTCCGGGATCAATCAAAACTTTAACTGGCTGAGTATTGAGAAGAAAGGTACCTTCCACTATAGCTGTAGTATCGGGTAGCTCCTCTGCATCCAATGCAAAGACCCTAGCCTGAACTCTCTGTGCTGGACGTGCACCTGCAGCCCTATTCTGAACACCTTGGCCTCCACCACGGCCCTGAACATTGTTATACTTAGGGCAATCTCTCACCCTGTGATCATCACTGCCACAACCCGTACATTTACCACTCTTCCTCCAGTAGTTAGCCTCAATATGCCCTGACCGATTACAATAATTACACTGCTGATTTTGCCTAACTGCAGTATTTCCTGTAGGTGCTGGGGCTCTGGCAGGGGTAGGAACTGTACCTCCCTGCTGGGGTCTAGTCACAGCTGGCCTAGCCTGAATCTGCTGCTGTGGCTGATACGGACGCTGCTGAGGAACCTGTGTAGAAGACTGATACTGCCTCGGCTGACTCTGGCTGCTCTGGCCCAAATACTTCTTCTTACTCGGCTGACTGCTCTCAGCTAACATCTCAGCCTTCCGTTTCTCAAACTTCGATGCTGCCTGAAATGCCTCGGGAAAAGTAGTGTAGGTCTGCCCAGTCAAATGCAACTGTATGTCCATTCTCAGCCCACGGACAAACCTATGTATCATCCTCCTAGCCGGCCGTACCAACTCGAGCATATACCTCGACAGGCTAACAAACCTAGCCTCGTACTGTGCAACAGTCATATTTCCTTGTTTCAGGGCCACAAACTCATCTTCCCTCCTTTCCATAGCCATCTCAGGAATATACTTATCCCGAAACTCACTTACAAAATCATCCCATAAATGTGGAACATCCTCACAATCCTACCTCAATCTGACAGTATTCCACCACTGCTCTGCATCACCCTCAAACAGGAATGACGCATAATCTATTCTTGCCTCATCGGTGTACCTCAAAGCAGTGAAAATTTTCTCGACACGGTTAATCCATCTCTCGGCCGCCTCATCATCCGGCTCTCCGAAGAACTTTCCCGGCTCGTGCCTCAGAAATTTCTCTAACTGATTATTCTCAACTCTGTACCCCTGTCCACCAGGATTAGCTTGATTTCCCTGGGGATTATTCCGGTCCTGCCTCTGCTCATGCAGCACCTGTGTAATCCGGTCTACTGCAGTAGTCATAGTAGCCATAAACTGCTCAGGCAACGGCTGCTGACCCTGTTCTGCTGCCTCTTCATCTGATCCTATACCTTGAGTACCACGACGTGGCGGCATAGTAGCAATTCACAATAGCTGGCAACATTTAAAAGCAGTTTATAGACAGAAATATAACACATAAGATTAGATAACACTCAAGTCAATAACAATCCAATATTCTATCACACAATTCACATAAGACAAGTTCAACTTGCCAAACTATTTCACTTAAACACATAAACATTCCAAGTTCACAAAGTCATGCTATATCATTTTCTTTTCACTTAGCAATCATACATAAACACTATAGCATTTTAGACCTTTACCCCACAGACCGAGAAACATATCCCCGCTCATGCAAGACTATCATGCTCTGATACAACCTAAAGATGTCACGCCCCGACCCGACCCCGCAAAAGGCCAAGCCCGGACCCGACACACGGACGGAGTCTCCTCTGTACCGCGGACGATCCGAAAACCCTAAAATCAATATAATACTTGCGAAAGCCATAAAATAATCAAAACAAGCCAACTTTCTTTAAAATATACATTTCTTATTAATAAACTTTGCAACCCAAAATGATATGCATACTACACAAGTATTTATGCCACTAATCAACTCCATTAGCATGCATTTCCTTACTAGTCACAAGGGTATAAGTTTACAACTTTTACATTCTTCCAACTTACACAACATAAGACCGTAGAGGCCTCAATCAGAAAATACATACAAGGCTACAAGCCTCAAAATTTAAGCGACATCCAAGCAATATACATATCAAGCAAGGCTCGCACAAAATCTGGCAACCAACCACCAGCAAAGCAAAGAAGTGCAATCACGGGAACACCTCCACCTGTTCCTCCTCCTCAATTACCTCAAGAGGGTCTGCTTCAACTACTCCTGTAAAAATATAGTATAGAGAGGAATGAGCAAAAACTATTGCTCAGCGAGGGCAATTGGTCTCAAGGACGGAGATGAGAGGAGTATGCAATGCAATTTAGCCAAGCAATACATACAAATCATATAGAGATACAACCAAAGCCAACAATAAAGCAAGACAAGTATTTAAAGCTGCGAACACTCATTCAAAGGATACGATACTCTTTTCACGAGCAACTTTCAAACACAAATTCGATGACGACGCGCCGGCCCAAACCACCTTATAACACCAGTTTGGAATACCCCGGAAGTACCCATCAACCTACGACCCAAATCTCCCTAGGAGGCAACCCAAGCGAGAAAGGGAATAGCAGCGGAGCTAGAGCAACCAACACTGGCAACCCGAGGCTACCCAGAGAGGCCCATTACTCACGCGCGAGACACTATGCAATGCAAGACTTGATACAAGGCGATAAACAAGCAATAAAGCCACACGTGGGGAAATAACAAAGTAGGTTACTCTCGCACGCAATAGCAGCAATTGATAATAATTTCAATACAAATCAACTCAAACAAGTATTTCAAGCAACCCTAAGCATTCTATAGGCATAAAGTCAAGAAAACACACAAAAACACAAATCGGCCCCAACTATCAAAACACTACCATTTCCAAACGAGCCACGAGTTCTGGAAACCGACTTCGCTAACCCTCCTAGGTCACCATAAGGCACGTCTAAAGACCCCGAAACCTTACTTTACCCTAGAACTCGCGCAAAGCCCCGATTTCCCCCTTCCTCGTTTGAACTACAACTATACCAACCAAACACCCAACCAACGCCATAATCGCACCAAAAGTGCTTCCATGGCCTCCCGATACAATGCCAATACGCAAAACGAGAAAACGCTAAAGTCGACCTAAACGACCCCGACTTTCCCAAAGGCAATATTCTCGTTTTTTCCACTACGCAACCCAAACAAACCATGCATTTAGCATTCTAGCATACCTAGCACATTTCTACATCAATGGAAAGCATAACAGCGCAACTTCAACGTTTCAAGGTTTTACTATTCATAAAACACTATTCAATTGACAATTTAATTTGCAATCACAACATTTAACCGCAGAAAATGTTATAAAGCTATAAATACACGTTCTACAATAGCCAAGGAACATTCTAGAAGCATCAAAACGATTTAAACAACATTCTACGGATAAAATCTAAAAATTGCAAAGTTGATACACTAAACATTTAAATGCGCAAATAGCATGATTCCCTCACCTCAGGTACTCCTAGTCGCTAGGAAAACAACGCTAGTTGCCTCGTAAATCACCCCGCATGAGCTCTCGCGAAGATTGATCGATTGGAAGTTGAAAGGTTTTTTTTTTTTTAATCTATGAAGCTCACGGCCTTCACCTCTGTTTCAGCTACTGTTTTTTATTTTTTTTATTTTGCTAAGTTAAAAGCTTATTTAAATGCTACATGGTCAAATGGTCAAAGGTTTAGGTCAACAACTTAAAACTTGGTCAAAATGACTTATTTTTGTGCATTTTTAAGCTCAATAACTAACACCAACTAAATTTCAGCTAGCAACAACTAAAATATAAAATTTAAGTCATCTAAATACTAGTTTCACTATTTGCTGAGGACTAGAAATCGTTCTCTAGCTATCGCTCCTTAAATGCAATGCACGTTGCGACAGCGAGAAAGTAACAATTAATTCACAAAGAATTTAAGGAAATATAATTTTCAAAATAATAAACAAGAAAATTCACATTCCGGGCTCGGGTATTACACGGGTTTGTTCAACCAAGTTCTTCTCCGTGGGGTGCGCCAGTCCTATTTGTAAGGAAGAAAGACGGAACGTTGAGGCTATGCATCGATTACCGAGGATTGAACCAAGTGACCGTTAAGAATAAATACCCACTTCCACTGATCGACGAGTTGTTTGATCAACTTAAGGGAGCCAAAGTGTATTCAAAACTCGACTTGAGGCAAGGGTACTATCAATTGCGGATCAAAAAGGAGGACGTGCCTAAAACGACTTTCAGGAGAAGATATGGGCATTATGAATATGTGGTGATGCCCTTTGGGCTAACTAATGCCCCTGAAACTTTTATGGACTTGATGCACAGGGTGTTTCAACCCTATTTGGACCAATTTGTGGTGATCTTTATTGATGATATTTTGGTATACTCGAAATCCGAGGTTGAGCATGAACAACATCTGCGATTGGTATTGCAGAAACTTCGAGAGCATCAATTGTATGCAAAGTTTAGCAAATACGAATTTTGGTTGCAGCAGATTGCATTTTTGGGTCACTTCATATCCTAAGAGGGAATAGCAGTGGACCCAACAAAGATAGAAGCAGTGATGTCTTGGAAGAAGCCGGAAAATGTTACGGAGGTTCAGAGTTTTCTTGGTCTAGCCGGCTATTATCGGAGGTTCGTGAAGGATTTCTCAAAGATTGCAGGACCGCTTACAAAGCTCACTCAAAAGAAAACAAAGTTCGTGTGGGATGACAAGTGTGAGAACAACTTCCAAGAATTGAAGAAGAGATTGACTACTACACTTGTTCTTGCATTGCCTGAAGGGAGTCAAGGTTTTGTAATCTATAGCGATGTTTCGAAGGAAGGACTGGGTTGTGTGTTGATGCAAAACGGTAGAGTGATTGCGTATGCTTCTAGGAAACCAAAGCCGTATGAATTGAACTACCCGACGCATGATTTGGAGTTAGCGGCTATTGTGTTTGCATTCAAGAAATGGAGGGACTATCTGTGGGGTAACAAGTTCGAGGTATTTACTGATCACAAGAGCTTGAAATACTTGTTCTCACAAAAAGAGTTGAACATGAGGCAAAGACGGTGGATGGAGCTTTTGGATGATTATAACTGCACAATCAATTATGTGCCTGGTAACGCAAATGTAGTTGCAGATGTCTTAAGTCGGAAAGCGAGCATGGAAAAACTGGAAGTTAAGGTGTAGGAGTTGTTAGAAGAAGCATTTTTGTGGAAACCACAATTGACTCAAAAAGGGTTACTTTTTTCCACTACACAAGTTCAATCGACCTTGTTGTTTGAAGTGTGAGAGGCTCAACAGAAGGACCAACAGTTTCAGAAGATTAAAGAAAGCAACACAGATTTCAAGTTTCATGATGATGGTATTTGGAGGTTCAGGAATCGAATTTGTGTTCCTAATGATCTAGAGTTGAAAAAGAAGATTCTTGAAGAAGCCCATAATTCAAGATACACTATTCATCCCAGTGGAACAAAGATGTATCGGGATTTGAAGCAACACTATTGGTGGAATAACATGAAGAGGGAAATCGCGGAATTTGTGGCACGGTGTTTGACTTGCCAGAGAGTCAAAGCAGAACATCAACGACCGGCAAGTTTACTTCAACCGTTGTAAATTCCTCAATGGAAATGGGAACACATAACTATGGACTTTGTCATGGACCTGCCCAGGTCACAAAAGGGTCATGACGCCGTTTGGGTCATAGTGGATAGATTGACTAAGTCAACACACTTCTTACCGATGAACAAGGAGGATAGTCCTGAGAAATTGGGAGATATGTATGTGGCGGATATTGTAAGGTTGCACGGGATGCCTGTGAGTATTGTATCGGATAGGGATCCTCGTTTTACTTCCCGATTTTGGAAGAGATTGCAAGAAGCTTTGGGAACAAAGTTGAGTTTCAGCACGACTTATCACCCTCAGACTGATGGACAATCTGAGAGAACTATTCAAATTCTGGAGGATATGCTGAGGGCGTGTGTTTTAGACTTCGGAAAAGGTTGAGAGAAATATCTGCCTCTAGCGGAGTTCGCTTATAATAACAGTTATCAGGCCACTATCGGGATGGCCCCATTTGAGGCATTGTATGGACGTAAGTGTCGATCCCCAATTTACTGGGATGAAGTAGGTGAGGCGAAGACTTTTGACCCGACCCTTCTACCTGAACTTATGAAGACTGTTGATAATGTCTACCTCATCCAGAAACGGATGCTTATAGCCCTAAGCAGGCAGAAAAGTTATGCAGACCGACGGAGACGGAGTCTAGAGTTTGAGGTCGACGACAAGGTGTTCTTGAAGATATCACCTCGGAGGGGACTGATTAAACACGGCAACGGTGGAAAGTTGAGCCCGAGGTTTGTAGGACCATTTGAGATTGTTGAGAAGGTTGGAAAATTGGCGTATCGCCTGGAATTATCTCAAAACCTCTCCAATATTCACGACGTCTTTCATGTTTCAATGCTATGGAAGTATCACCCTGATCCATCGCATATCTTGGAGCCAGAACCGTTGCAGCTTCGGGAGAACTTGTCTTATGAAGAGAAGCCCATTCGGATCCTAGACCAGCAAGATTGGGAGTTCCGCAACAAATCCATACCGATGGTGAAAGTGTCGTGGGATCACCATGGAGTTGAAGAAGCAACGTGAGAAAGACGAGACTAGATGGAGCAACAGTATCCAGCATTATTTCAAAGGTAATATTGAATTTCGAAATGAAATTCTTTTAAAGAGGGGAGGATGTGAGGCCCGACCTCGATTTGCGTGCGATATCTCATTTCGTGTACCCTAACCTAGATTTACGTGCCTTAACCTAGGTTTAAGAGTCGTGTTTCGTTTATGTGCCTTGTATTGAATTACGTGCATTCATTTAGGGTTGCGTGCATTTGCTTGGGAAATGTGCATTCGTCTCGTGGTTCGTGCCTTACCTCGTAGTGCGTGCCCTAAACCTAGAAAAGCGTGCCCATATGCTAATCAAGAAAGCATCTTACACGAAGCACTAGATCATTAATTAATCCTACAAACTCCACTAACTAATATTAAAATGCTAATTCAACTCACTAGAAGACGAAATTGCACCAAAAACTAGACATTCTTTATTCTTTTGCATATTCCAAGCATACAATAAAATAATGCTTAAAAGACAACCAAATTCAGAATTTTGCAAGCCTTGGCGGACCACTTCTTGCATTTGAACTAGCTTTGCAATTTCAAAAATCATTCCAAGACAAACTATGACAAATCGCTTCAAAAAAATGCACAAAAAAATGAAACCAAAGCCCCCCATCCTCAACACACTCAATTGTCCATGCTAAGGTGATTCAAAACATGCTCTTGAAGACACAAAAATCAGAATTTTCAAGGCCCTAGGCCGACACACTCACACACAACACTTCATACCTCACAAGCATTTCATTTTTCTTTCTCTCATTCTCTTACTCTGTCATTTCCTCTCTCTCTCTTGGCCTTGGCTGCAATCTCACTCTCCATAGCTTAAGCTCATCATCCTAAGGTTCTTCAAGACATATAAGACACTAAGGAACTCGACCAAGCAAGCTAGAATGCAAAAAGACACACATGCAAGCTCATAGAACCTTCATTTCGGCTTAGGTATGTTGATAGCTTCTATTTCATTTCCTTTTTGTTCTAACCACATGCACCTACTAAGAACATGGTAACTTAGCTAGGAATTAGAGAATCTCAAGCAATATCCCTCGGCCAAACAAGGAAAGAACACCATTTGTGCATCTCCAAGAGTTTGAGCATCCTTTGTTGACAAAGTTGCTAAGGTGAGGGTTAATCCTTTCTAAAAGCTTTCGAAATCCATATGCATGCCTTCATATGTTTATTTTTACCTCTGTACTTGTGATATATGTGTGTACATGAGCTTTTGTAAACATGCATGGCAAGATATTTGGCTAGAATTGGAAGATAGGTGAAATCGCGTATATGGCAGTTCTCTGACTTGTTGGAGCGAAATGAATTTGACCAGGTAAATGATGTTTAAAATGAGTGAAAATTGGTAGGTGACTATTTTTGCCAGTTTTGAGCATTTTTTGTAGAAATAGGCCAAGGCCAATTTTGACTCTAAGGTTTCCAAAATGGAAAAACATCGAAAGGTGTCCAAATCTGGAAAATTTGGGAAAATTAAGCAGGTTTTTGGCAGTTCACTGTCCTTGTAGAACGAACTAGTTTTGACTTCGTAAATGATATCCAAAATGCATGAAAGTTGGTAGAATGCTATATTTTTCAGTTCTGGACATTTTTGTCAGAAATAGACTAAGGCTAAATCTGAGCCTAATGTTCTAAAAAACGACAAGTATTGAAATGTGTACCAATTTGGACAGTTTTGCGTAGTCTTACGGTTTTGGCTATAACTCTTGAACCCGAACTCCAAATGATGCGAGGTTTGTTTCTGGATTTAGTTCACTTCTTAAGATTCAATTTGAAATTTTGTTCACTAGAATTGGAGATTGTTTGCTTGTCTAAATTATTGTGGGAAGACAGACCATTGCAGTGAGGTTTTCATCTAGTGATATGCTTTGAAAATTATTGTAACTTCTCTTGTTGTATTAAAAGCTTGGGATTGTGGCACTTGGATGTTGTGTGGACTGTTTTGAATGCTTGAGGATGTTTAATTAATTGATGCATGGCTTTGGTTTAATTACTTGTGAACTCGTGACTTAATCATACGTGTAAGCATGAATTGAAACCCTAGTGACTATGAAAAACTCGCTAAGTATCGATCCTATGGTTATCGTGTCTAATTGTGTAATTAGTGGGCTGCCCGTAGTTGTCTTCATAGCCCTAAATGTTATTCTGACAATTACATGTTGATAAGTAGACCTTTCTTGCACCCGGTCCCACGTAGATGTCGTTGCATGTTGTACAACCTTATTATTTGATTGCGTGAACCCCGAAATGAGTTATATGAGTTGATTCACTTGTGTTACATGACTGTCCGTTTAGTATTCATATAACTCCATGCGTTTTACAAGTAAAATTATATGTCAAACATGCCTCGTGTGTTTACTTGTCAACGTGCGATCTTATAACTGCTCGGAGGCAACCTACTTTGTTGTCCTCCTAATGTGATATGTTAAATGTTATAAATATGCATTGCATACAAGGTTGCAACCTTTCATTGTGGTATGGTAGTGTTTCACGCACGCCGGGCGGCATCGGGCTTACTGGTGCTACCGTGACTATCATGGTCCAATTCCCTCTCTCGCTTGGCATTCCACCCTCGGAGAGTTGGGTCGTAGATTTTCGGGGTACATCCGGAGTACACCCAAATGGGAGCGATAAGTGGATTATTGAAGTCGGCCGCAACAATCGTATCGAAATCGATATTGAGAGCAAATCTTCACCGTATCCTTGAAATGATTGGTAATTGTATATGTTGCTCAATTTGATTGTTATACTTTGCGTACCTTATTACTTGTAATACGTGACATGTTTTCAAAAAGGTATTTTTCATAAGTTAACCGAAAAAAGAGTTTCAAAAACATATTTCTCGTTCCCCCTCGCTGAGTTCATAAGGACTCACCCTCTTTCATCATCTCAAGTGAAGAAGACCAGGAATAGGTACCCAAGGACAACGTGCCTAATGATGACTCCTAGGAATGATTGCTTGCCCTACGTGCCTTACTTGACTATGGCCATTTTGTGAATGATATGTTGCTTGAAGACTATTTCTTATGTTGCTTGTTATTGTATTGTAAATGACCCCCATTGTAATTTGGGGTCAAATTTTGGGTTGTACTGATCATAACTAGATAGACACTCCTATGGTCGTTTTTACTATCGCTACCGGTTAGTATCTATCACAGGCTTATGAAGTATCAGGTAAAGGATTAAATAAAATGAATCTATCCAATCTTAAGCAGGTACTCATTGGTAGGCTAAGATCAATTGGTGCTTTTGTAACAAGGATTGACACATAAACGAGACATAGTTCCTACGCTCAGTTGTTAATCAAACGAGACTTCAAAATAATTAGTAGGCATTTCAATTGGTGATAAATAGTAATCTTCGTTGGAAATGAATTTGAGATTGAAAGTTTCGAGGCGTTTAGAGAATTAGGTCAAACTAAAGAGCCAATTACAGTCGTTATGCTGCCGGTTTCACGGAGAATCTTTTGGAGTTCTAGGCTAACGTTAAGCGTTAAACCTTAATGAACAACTAAGTACGTGAAATGATATGAATGTTTAGATCACACCCTAGTCTAACCTCTATAGGTCGGGTTGGGGTGTGACAAGAAAAGTGTCCCGAAACTGATGAAAATGTTCAATTTTGGGCCCCAAAAATAGGCACAGCCAAGCAAGCTTGCTGCCCCCGTTGTAGAGCTCTCGGAGAGCTTTCCAACAATATGTTGTGCGCCGCCTAACTCTTTACGGATCAAAAGATATGGGCACCGGAGCGTCAGAGACCTGGTCCCAAACCCCACGCCCTCGGTTTGCGGGCCCAGCATCTACGTGAAGTGAAGTTGTCTTGCCCAAGGTGTCATGAGATTCGGTAATAGAAATGTGATGGATTAGGTTATCGTCCTTTTTGCGGCTCACGACGTACGATCCGGGTCGGAAAAACAGTGCAAAAAAAAGAAAAATATCTTGAAACTGATGAAAACGTTTGAATTTGGGCTCCAAAAATAGTTGTAGCCGAGCAGGCTTGCTGCCTCCATCGTATAGCTCTCGGAGAGCTTTCCAACGATATGCTGTGCGCCGCCTAACTTTTTACGGATCAAAAGTTATGGGCACCGGAGCGACGGAGAACTGGTCCCAAGCCCCACGTCCTCGGTTTGCAGGCGCAGCGTATACGTGAAGTGAAGTTGTCTTGCCCAAGGTGTCGTGGGATTCGGTAATAGAAATGTGATGGATTAGGTTGTCGTCTTTTTCACGGCTCACGACGTACGATCCGGGACGAAAAAATAGCGTAATGAAGAAAAGTGTCCCGAAACTGATGAAAATGTTCAATTTTGGGCTCCAAAAACTGGCGCAACCGAGCAGACTTGCTGCCCCCATCGTAGAGCTCTCGGAGAGCTTTCCAACAGTATGTTGTGCGCCGCGTAGCTCTTTACGGATCAAAAGTTATGGGAACCGGAGTGACAGAGACCTGGTCCTAAGCCCCATTCCCTCGGCTTGCGGGCCCAGCATCTATGTTAATTGAAGTTGTCTTGCCCAAGGTGCCGTGGGATTCGGTAATAGATATGTGATAGATTTGGTTGTCATCCTTTTTGCGGCTCACGACGTACGATACGGGATGAAAAAACAGTGCAAAAGAAGAAAAGTGTCCCGAAACTGATGAAAATGTTCAATTTTGGGCTCTGAAAATAGGCATTGCCGACCAGGCATGCTGCCCTCGTCGTAGAGCTCTCGGAGAGCTTTCCAACGATATGTTGTGCGCCGCGTAACTCATTTCGGATCAAAAGTTATGGGCACCGGAGAGACGGAGACCTGGTCCCAAGCCCCACGCCCTTGGTTTGCTGGCCTAGGGTCTGCGTGAAATGAAGTTGTCTTGCCCAAGGTGCCATGGGATTCGATAATAGAAATGTATGCATTAGGTTGTCTTCCTTTTCGTGGCTCACGACGTACGATCCGGGACTGAAAAACAGTGCAAAAGAAGAAAAGTGTCTCAAAACTGATGAAAATGTTCAATTTTGAGCTCCCAAAACAGGCGCTACTAAGCAGGCTTACTGCCCCCATCGTAGAGCTCTCGAATAGCTTTCCAACGATATGCTGTTCGCCGCGTAACGTTTTACGGATCAAAAGTTATGGGCATCGGAACGACGGAGACCTAGTCTCAAGCCCCACGCCCTCGGTTTGTGGGCCCAGCGTCTACGTGAAGTGAAGTTGTCTTACCCAAGGTGCTATGGGATTCAATAATAGAAATATGATGGATTAGGTTGTCATCCATTTCACGGCTCATGACGTACGATCCGGGATAGAAAAAAGCGCAAAAGAAGAAAAATGTCCCAAAACTGAGGAAAACGTCCAATTTTGGGCTCCAAAAATAGGCACAGCCGAGCAGGCTTGCTGCCCCTGTCGTAGAACTCTCGGAGAGCTTTCCAACGGTATGCTGTGCACCGCGTAACTCCTTATGGATCAAAAGTTATGGGCACCGGAGTGACGGAGACGTAGTCCCAAGCCCCACGCCCTCGGCTTGCAGGCCCTGCATCTACGTGAAGCAAAGTTGCCTTGCCCAAGGTGCCATGGGATTCGGTAATAGAAATGTGATGGATTAGGTTGTCATCCTTTTCGCGGCTCACGACGTACGATCCGTGGCGGAAAAGCAGTGCAAAAGAAGAAAAGTATCCCGAAACTGATGAAAACGTTCGATTTTGGGCTCCAAAAATAGGCGTAGCCTAGAAGGCTTGCTTCCTCTGTCGTAGAGCTCTCGGAGAGCTTTCCACCGGTATGCTGTGCGCCGCGTAACTTTTTACGGATCAATAGTTATGGGCACCGGGGCGACGGAGATTGGTCCCAAGTCCCACGCCCTTGGTTTGCGGGCCCATTGTCTACATGAAGTGAAGTTGTCTTGCTCAAGGTGCCGTGGGATTTGGTAATAGAAATGTGATGGATTAGGTTGTCGTCCTTTTCGCGGCTCACGACGTACGATCCGGGACGGAAAAACAACGCAAAAGAAGAAAAGTGTCCCGAAACTGATGAAAAAGTTCAATTTTTAGCTCTGAAAATAGGCGCAACCGAGAAGGCTCGCTACCCCTGCCGTAGATCTCTCGGAGAGCTTTCCAACGGTATGCTGTGCGCCACGTAACGCTTTACGGATCAAAAGTTATGGGCACCGGAGTGACGGAGACCTGGTCCCAAGCACCACGCCCTCAGTTTGCGGGACCAGTCTCTACGTAAAGCGAAGTTGTCTTGCCCAAGGTGCCATGGGATTCGGTAATAGAAATGTGATGGATTAGGTTGTCGTCCTTTTCGCGGCTCACGACGTACGATCCGGGACGGAAAAACAAGCCAAAAGATGAAAAGTGTCCCGAAACCGATGAAAATATTCAATTTTGGTCTCCGAAAATAGGCGCTGTTGAGCAGGCTTGTTGCCCCCATTGTAGAGCTCTCGGAGAGCTTTCCAACGGTATACTGTGCGCCGCGTAACTCCTTACGGATCAAAAGTTATGGGCACCGGAGCAACGGAGACCTGGTCCCAAGCCCCACGTCTTCGATTTGCGGGCCCAGCCTCTATGTAAAGCAAAGTTGTCTTGCCCATGGTGCCTTGGGATTCGGTAATAGAAATGTGATGGATTAGGTGGTCGTCCCTTTCGGGGCTTACGACGTACGATCCGGGACGAAAAAACAGCGCAAAAGAAGAAAAGTATCCCAAATATGATGAAAACGTTCAATTTTGTGCTCCGAAAAGAGGTGCACCGAAGCAGGCTTGCTGCCCCCGTCGTAGAGCTCTCGGAGAGCTTTCCAATAATATGTTGTACGCTGCCTAACTCTTTACTGATCAAAAGTTATGGGCACCGGACCGACGGAGACCTGGTCCCAAGCCCCACGCCCTCGGTTTACGGGCCCAACGTCTACGTGAAGTGAAGTTGTCTTGCCCAAAGTGCCGTGGGATTTGGTAATAGAAATGTGATGGATTAGGTTGTCGTCCTTTTCGCGGCTCACGACGTACGATCCTGGACGGAAAAACAATGCAAAAGAAGAAAAGTGTCCCAAAATTGAGGAAAATGTTCAATTTTGTGCTCCAAAAATAGGCATATCCGAGCAGGCTTGCTGCCCTCGTCGTAGAGCTTTCGGAGAGCTTTCCAACGGTATGCTGTGCGCCACGTAACGCCTTACGGATCAAAAATTATGGGCACCGGAGCAACGGAGACTAGGTCCCAAGCCCCACGTCTTCGGTTTGTGAGCCCAGCCTCTACATGAAGCGAAGTTGTCTTGCCTTAGGAGTCGTGGGATTCGGTAATAAAAATGTGATGGATTAGGTTGTCATCCTTTTTCTGGCTGACGACGTACGATCCGGGAGGGAAAAATAGCGCAAAAGAAGAAAAGTGTCCCGAAACTGATGAAAATGTTCAATTTTGGGCTCCAAAAATTGACGTAGCCAAACAGACTTGCTGCCCCCGTCGTAGAGCTCTCGGAGAGGTTTCCAACGGTTTGCTGTGCGCCGCGTAACTCTTTACGGATCAAAAGTTATGGGAACCGGAGTGACAGAGACCTGGTCCCAAGCCCCACGCCCTCGGTTTGCTGGCCCATCATCTATGTTAAGTGAAGTTGTCTTGCCCAAGGTGCCGTGGGATTCGGTAATAGATATGTGATGGATTTGGTTGTTGTCCTTTTCGCGGCTCATGACGTACGATACAGGACGAAAAAACAGCGCAAAAGAAGAAAAGTGTCCCGAAACTCCTGAAAATGTTCAATTTGGGCTCCGAAAATAGGCATTGCCGACCAGGCTTGCTGCCCTCGTCGTAGAGCTCTCGGAGAGCTTTCCAATGATTAGTTGTGCGCCGCGTAACTCTTTACAGATCAAAAGTTATGGGCACCGGAGCGATAGAGACCTGGTTCCAAGCCCCACGCCCTCAGTTTGTGGGCCCAGCGTCTACGTGAAGTGAAGTTGTCTTGCCCAAGGTGCCATGGGATTCGGTAATAGAAATGTATGGATTAGGTTGTCTTCCTTTTCGCGGCTCACAATGTACGATCTGGGACGGAAAAACAATGCAAAAGAAGAAAAGTGTCTCGATACTGATGAAAAAGTTCTATTTTGAGGTCACAAACTAGGCGTTGCTTACCAGGCTTACTGCCCCCATCGTAGAGCTCTCGAATAGCTTTCCAACAATATGCTGTTCTCCGCGTAACTTATTACCAATCAAATGTTATGGGCACCGGCGCGACGGAGACTTGGTCCCAAGCCCATGCCCTCGGTTTGCGGGCCCAACGTCTACGTGAAGTGAAGTTGTCTTACCCAAGGTGCTGTGGGATTCGGTAATAGAAATGTGATGGATTAGGCTGTCGTCTATTTCGCAGCTCATGACGTACGATCCAGGAAAGAAAAAAAGCGCAAAAGAAGAAAAGTGTCCCAAAACTGAGAAAAATGTTCAATTTTGGGCTCCAAAAGTAGGCGCAGCCGAGTAGGCTTGCTGCCCCCGTCATAGAGCTCTCGGAGAGCTTTCCAACGGTATGCTGTGCACCGCGTAACTCCTTACGAATCAAAAGTTAGGGGCACTGGAGTGACGGAGACGTAGTCCCGAGCCCCACGCCCTCGGTTTGCGGGCCCTACATCTTCGTGAAGCGAAGTTGTCTTGCCCAAGGTGCCATGGGATTCGGTAATAGAAGTGTGATGGATTAGGTTGTCGTCCTTTTCGCGGCTTACGACGTACGATCCAGGGCGAAAAAACAGTGCAAAAGAAGAAAAGTATCCCGAAACTGATGAAAACATTAGTTTTTGGGCTCCGAAAATAGGCTCAGCCTAGAAGGCTTGCTTCCCCCGTCGTAGAGCTCTCGGAGAGCTTTCCAACAATATGATGTGCGCCGCGTAACTCCTTACGGATCAAAAGTTATGGGCATCGGAACAACGGAGACTTGGTCCCAAGCCCCACGTCTTCGGTTTGCGGGCCCAGCCTCTATGTGAAGCGAAGTTGTGAGGCCCGACCTCGATTTGCGTGTGATACCTCGTTTTGTGTGCCCTAACCTAGATTTGCGTGCCTTGACCTAGGTTTAAGAATTGTGTTTCGTTTTGTGTACCTTGCATTGAATTACGTGCATTCATTTAGGGTTGCATGCGTTTACTTGGAAAACGTGCATTCATCTTGTAGTTCGTGCCTTACCTCGTAGTGCGTGCCCTAAACCTAGGAAAGCGTGCCCACACGTTAATCAAGAAAGCATCTTACACGAAGCACTAGGTCATTAATTAATCCTACAAATCCCACTAACTAATATTAAATTACTAATTCAACCCACTAGAAGACGAAATTGCACCAAAAGCTAGACATTCTCATTCTTTATTCCTTATTCTTTTGCACTTTCCAAACACACAATTAAATAATGCTCAAAAGATGACAAAGATTCAGATTTTTCAAGCCTTGGCCGACCACCTTGTGTGCCTTGTGATTGCTTTGCATAACTCAAATTATTCCCCAAACATTCTATGACAATGTAATGACACAAAGCAATAAAAACTTAGCTCAAAACCCTCCTCAAAGCTCCCAATCTCGACATAAGGTCCTTGCCCATGCTAGGTGATTCAAAAATCATGCTTCTTGAAGACACAAATCTGAAATTTGTATGCCCAAGGCCGACACATGCTTCAACATTTGCAAAAGCTTTCATTTTTCCTTCATTTCTCTCAATTCCTCTCATTCTTGTCTCTCCCTTTCATTCTTCTCTCTCTCTCTCGGCTTTGGCTGAGTTCCTATACTCCATAGCTTATCTTCATCACTCCATGATTCATCAAGGCAAGCAAGAAGCTAGGGAGCTCGACTAAGCAAGCTAGGTTGCAAGAAACACACATGCAAGCTTATTGAATATCCATTTCGGCTTAGGTGAGTTTGCTAGCTTCCATTTCTTTTCTTCTTGTTCTAACCACATGCATCTACTAAGAACTTGGTCACTAAGCTAGGAAAAATAGAGAAAATCGAGTGGTGTCTCGGCTACGCAAGGATGAAGATTAACTTTGTGCTTCACCAAGAGTCTTGTGCATCTTCTTGTTGTTTTGCTAAGGTGAGGGCTAAAACTTCTTGAAAATCTTTCAAAAACCACATGCATGCTCTTAAATGTTTATCTTTGCTTCTGTACTTGAGATATATGTGTGTTCATAAGCTTTTACAACCATGCATGGCAAGATTTTGGGCTAGAATGTGATGTTAGATGAAATCGTGCATGTGACAGCTTTCTGTCTTGTTGGTGCGAGGTCATTTTGGCTAGGTAAATGATGTTTAAAATGCATGAAAATTGGTAGGTAACTAGTTTTTCCAGTTCTGAACATTTTTCGCAGAAATAGGACAAAGCTAATTTTGACTCTAATGTCCTCAAAATGGAAAATCATTAAAATGTGTCCAAATCTAGAAAATCTGGAAAAATGAAGCAGGTTTTGGCAGATTCACTGACTATGTGGAACGAACCAGTTTTAACTTAGTAAATGGCATCCAAAATGCATGAAATTTTGTGTACCGCTATATTTTTCGGTTCTGGACATTTTTGTCAGAAATGGACTAAGGATAAATCTGAACCTAAGGACCTCAAAAACGACAAGTATTGAAATGTGTGCAAATCTAGACAGTTTTGTGCAGTTTCACTATTTTGGCTATAACTATTGAACCCGAACTCTAAATGATGTGAGGTTTGTTTCTGAATTTAGTTAATTTCTTAAGCTTTAATGTGAAATCTTATTCACTGGATTTGGAGATTGTTTGCTTGTTTTAATGATTGTGAGAAAACAGCCCATTGCAATGAGGGTTTCACTTAGTGATATGCTTAGAAAAATTATTGTAGCTTCTCTTGTTGTGTTAAATGCTTGGGATTGTGGCATTGGGATGTTGTGTGGACTGTTTTGAATACTTAAGGGTGTTTGAATTAATCGATGCATGGCTTGAGTTTTATTTTGAGATGACTTGGGGCTTAACCGCACGGGTAAGCACGAATTGGAACCCTAGTAACTAGGTGAATTTTCTAAGTGTTGATCCTTTGGATGTTGTGTTGGATTATGTGTTTAGTAGGCTGCCGTAACAACTGATACTGGAAATGAACTGAGAGCAAAAGCTCACCGTATCCTTTTCACTATGTGTATAAGTACTCTCGCTTGGTTCCTAGAGGACCTCGGGGAGGAAAGACGGGTAATTGTGTTCCTTTACTTTTATATTATTGTATGTACTTATTTGTGATATATTTATGCTTGCAAAAAGGGTTTTCATAAGTTGAACTGGAAAATGAGTTTCAAAACCTATTTCTCGTTCCCCCTCGCTGAGTTCATAAGGACTCACCCTCTTTTATCATCTCAGGTGAAGAAGACCAGGAACAGGTACCAGAGGACGACGTGCCTAATGATGATTCCTTGGAATGATTGCCTGTCCTATGTGCTTGCTAGATTATGGCCATTTGTGAACACTATGCTACTTGAAGACTATTTTTTTTCATGTTGCTTAATGTTTGTAATGTAAAAGACCCCCGTTGTAATTTGGAGTCTAATTTTGGCTTGTACTGATAATAACTAGACAGACACTACTACGGTCATTTTGCTATTGTCATTGGCTAGTATCTATCATAGGATTATGAAGTATCAGGTAAGGACCAAGTAAAATGAACCTATCCAATCTTAAGCAGGTACCCATTGTTAAGCTAAGATCAACAGGTACTTTTGTAACGAGGATTAACAAACAAACGAGACATAGCATCATGCTAGGTTATTAATCAAACGAGACTTCAAGATAATGAGTAGGCTTTTCAATTGATGATAAATAGTAATCTTAGTTGGAAATGAATTTGAGATTGTAAATTTTGAGGCGATTAGAGAATTAGGTCAAACTAAGGAGCCCAATTACAGCCGTTATGCTGCCGGTTTTTCGGAGAATTTGTGGAGTTTAGGCCAAAATGTTAAGTGTTAAACCTTCATAAACGGTTAAGTATGTGATATGACTTGAATGTTAGATCACACCCTAGTCTAACCTTTATAGGCCGGGTTGGGGTATGACAGAAGTTGTCTTGCCCATGGTGCCTTGGGATTCGGTAATAGAAATGTGATGGATTAGGTTGTCGTCCTTTTCGCGACTTACGACATATGATCCGGGATGGAAAAACAGCGCAAAACAAGAAAAGTATCCCGAAACTGATGAAAACGTTCAATTTTGTGCACCAAAAAGAGGCGCACTCGAGCAGGCTTGCTATCCCTGTCGTAGAGCTCTCGAAGAGCTTTCCAACGATATGTTGTGCGCCACGTAACTCTTTACGGATCAATAGTTATAGGCACCGGAGTGACGGAGACTTGGTCCCAAGCCCCACGCCCTCGGTTTACGGGCCCAGCGTCTATGTGAAGTGAGGTTGTCTTGCTGAAGGTGCCATAGGATTCGGTAATAGAAATGTGATGTATTAGATTGTCGTCCATTTCGCGGCTCACTACGTACCATCTGGGACAAAAAAAAAGCACAAAAGAAGAAAAGTGTCCCAAAACTGAGAAAAACGTTCAATTTTGTGCTCCAAAAATAGGCGCAGCCAAGCAAATTTGCTGCCCCTATCGTAGAGCTCTCATAGAGCTTTCCAACGGTATGTTGTGCGCCGCGTAACTCCTTACGGATCAAAAGTTAAGGGCACCGGAGTGACGGAGACGTGGTCCCAAGCCCCACGCCCTCGGTTTGCGGGCCCTGCATCTACGTGAAGCAAAGTTGTCTTGCCCAAGGTGCCTTGGGATTCGGTAATAAAAATGTGATGGATTAGGTTGTCCTCCTTTTAGCGGCTTACGACGTACGATCCGGGACCAAAAAAAAGTGCAAAAGTAGAAAAATGTCCCGAAACTAATGAAAACGTTTGATTTTGGGCTCCGAAAATAGGTGTAGCCGAGCAGGCTTGCTACCTCCGTTGTAGAGCTCTCGAAGAGCTTTCCAACGGTATGTTGTGTGCCGCGTAACTCCTTACAGATCAAAAGTTATGGCCACCAGAGTGACGGAGACCTGGTCCCAAGCCCTACGTACTCGATTTGCGGGCCCAGCCTCTACGTAAAGCGAAGTTGTCTTGCCCAAGGTTCCATGGGACTCGGTAATAGAAATGTGATGGATTAGGTTGTCGTCCTTTTCACGGCTCACGACATACGATACGGGATGAAAAAATAGCGCAAAAGTGTCTTGAAACTAATGAAAACGTTCATTTTTGTGCTCCAAAAATAGGCGCAACATAGTTGGCTTGCATCCCCTATCGTAGAGCTCTCGGAGAGCTTTCCAATGGTATGTTGTGCGCTGCGTAACACTTTACAGATCAAAAGTTATGGGCACCGGAGCGACGGAGACCTGGTCCCAAGCCTCACGCCCTTGGTTTGCGGGCCCATCGTCTGCATGAAGTGAAGTTGTCTTGCCTAAGGTGCCATGGGATTCAGTAATAGAAATGTGATGGATTAGGTTGTCGTCCTTTTCGCGGCTCACGACGTACGATCCGGGACGGAAAAATAGCGCAAAAGAAGAAAAGTATCCCGAAACTGATGAAAACGTTCGATTTTGGGCTCCAAAAATAGGTGCAACCGAGCAGGCTTGCTGCCACTGTCGTAGAGCTCTCGGAGAGCTTTCAAACAGTATGTTGTGCGCTGCGTAATGCTTTACGGATCAAAAGTTATGGGTACCGGAGTGACGGAGACCTGGTCCCAAGCCCCACGCCCTCGGTTTTCGGGTCCAGTCTCTATGTAAATCGAAGTTGTCTTGCCCAAGGTGCCATGGGATTCAGTAATATAAATGTGATGGATTAGGCTGTCGTCCTTTTCGTGGCTCACGACGTACGATCTGGGACAGAAAAACAGCGCAAAAGAAGAAAAGTGTCCCGAAACTGATGAAAATGTTCAATTTTAGACTTTGAAAATAGGTGCAGCCGAGCAGGCTTGTTGCCTTCATCGTAGAGCTCTCTGAGAGCTTTCCAACGGTATGTTGTGCACCACGTAACTCTTTACGGATCAATAGTTATGGGCACCGGAGCGACGGAGACCTGGTCCCAAGCCTCACACCCTCAGTTTGTGGGCCCAGCGTCTACGTGAAGTGAAGTTGTCTTGCCCAAGGTGCCGTGGGATTCGGTAATAGAAATGTGATGTATTAGATTGTCGTCCATTTCGCGGCTCACTACGTACGAGCCGGGACAAAAAAAAAGCGCAAAAGAAGAAAATTGTCCTAAAACTGAGGAAAATGGGCAATTTTGGGCCCCAAAAACAGGCGCAGCTGTGCAGGGTTGCTGCCCCCATTGTAGAGCTCTCGGGGAGCTTTCCAACAGTATGCTGTGCGCCGCGTAACTCCTTACGGATCAAAAGTTATGGGCACCGGAGTGCCGGAGCCGTAGTCCCAAGCCACACACCCTCGGTTTGCGGGCTCTGCATCTACGTGAAATGAAGTTGTCTTGCCCGAGGTGCCTTGGGATTCGGTAATAGAAATGTGACGGAAAAACAACGCAAAGAAGAAAAGTGTCTTGAAACTAATGAAAACGTTCGATTTTGGGCTCCGAAAACAGGTGCAGCCTAGCAAGATAGCTGCCCCCGTCGTAGAGTTCTCAGAGAGCTTTCCAACGGTATGCTGTGCGCCGTGTAACTCCTTACGGATCAAAAGTTATGGGCACCGTAGTGACGGAGATGTGGTCCCAAGCCCTACGCACTCGATTTGTGGGCCCAGCCTCTACGTAAAGAGAAGTTGTTTTGCCCAAGGTTCCATGGGATTCGGTAATAGAAATGTGATGGATTAGGTTGTCGTCCTTTTCGTTGCTCACGACGTACGATACGGGACGAAGAAACAGAGTAAAAGATGAAAAGTGTCCCAAAACTGATGAAACGTTCAATTTTGGGCTCTGAAAATAGGCATAGCCTAATAGGCTTGCTCCCTCCGTCGTAGAGCTCTCGGAGAGCTTTCCAACAGTATGGTGTGCGCTGCGTAACTCTTTACGGATCAAAAGTTATGGGCACTGGAACGACGGAGACCTAGTCCCAAGCCCCACGCCCTTGGTTTGCGGGCCCATCGTCTACGTGAAGTGAAGTTGTCTTGCCTAAGGTGTCGTGGGATTCGGTAATAGAAATGTGATGGATTAGGTTGTCGTACTTTTCGCGGCTCACGACGTACGATCCGGGACGAAAAAGTAGTGCAAAAGAAGAAAAGTATCCCGAAACTAATGAAAACATTCGATTTTGGGCTCTGAAAATAGGCGCAGCCGATCAGGCTAGCTGCCCCATCCTAGAGCTCTCGGAGAGCTTTCCAATGATATGTTGTGCGCCGCGCAACTCCTTACGTATCAAAAGTTATGGACACCGGAGTGACGGAGAACTAGTCCCAAGCCCCACGCCCTCGGTTTGCGAGCCCAGCCTCTACGTGAAGCAAAGTTGTCTTGCCTAAGGTGCCTTGGGATTCGGTAATAGAAATGTGATGGAATAGGCTGTCGTCCTTTTTGCGGCTTACGACGTACAATACAAGACGGAAAAACAGCGCAAAAGAAGAAAAGTGACCTGAAATTGATGAAAACGTTTGATTTTGGGCTACGAAAATAGGCACAACCGAGCAAGCTTACTACCCCTGTCGTAGAGCTCTCACAGAGCTTTCTAACGGTATGTTGTGCGCCGCGTAACTACTTACGTATCAAAAGTTATGGGCACCGGAGCGACGGAGACCTGGTCCCAAGCCCCACGCCCTCGGTTTGCTGGCCCTGTCTCTACGTGAAGCGAAGTTGTCTTGCCCAAGGTGCCCTGGGATTTGGTAATAGAAATGTGATGGATTAGGTTTTCGTCCTTTTCGCGGCTCACGAAGTACGATACGGGACAGAAAAATAGAGCAAAAAAAAAAGAAAAGTGTCCTGAAACTGATGAAAATGTTCAATTTTGGGCTTCGAAAATAGGCGCAGTCGAGCAGGCTTGCTACCCCCGTCGTAGTGCTCTCGGAGAGCTTTCTAACGGTATGCTGTGCGCCACGTAACTCCTTACGTATCAAAAGTTATGGGCACCGGAGTGACAGAGACGTGGTCCCAAGCCCCACGCCCTCGGTTTGCGGGCCCAGCCTCTACGTTAAGCGAAGTTGTCTTGCCCAAGGTGCCATGGGATTCGGTAATAGAAATATGATGGATTAGGTTGTCGTTCTTTTTGCGGCTCACGACGTACGATACGAGACGAAAAAGCAGTGCAAAAGAAGAAAAGTGTCCCGAAACTGATGAAAATGTTCAATTTTGGGCTCCAAAAATAGGTACTACCGAGCAGGCTTGCTACCCTCGTCGTAGAGCTCTCGGAGAGCTTTCTAACGAAATGTTGTGCGCCGCGTAACTCTTTACGGATCAAAAGTTATGGGTACCTGAGCGACGGAGACCTAGTCCCAAGCCCCACGCCCTCGGTTTGCTGGCCCATCGTCTACGTGAAGTGAAGTTGTCTTGCCCAAGGTGCCATGGGATTCGTTAATAGAAATGTGATGGACTAGGTTGTCGTCCTTTTCGCAGCTCACAACGGACGATTCAGGACGGAAAAACAGCGAAAAATAAGAAAAATGTCCCAAAACTGATGTAAACGTTCAATTTTGGGCTCCGAAAATAGGCGCTGCTTGGTAAACTTGCTACCCTTGTCGTAGAGCTCTCGAAGAGCTTTCTAACGATATGTTGTGCGCCGCGTAACTCTTTACGGATCAAAAGTTATGGGTACTGAAGTGACGGAGACTTGGTCCCAAGCCCCACACCCTCGGTTTGCGGGCCCAACATCTACGTGAAGTGAAGTTGTCTTGCCCAAGGTGCCATGGGATTCGGTAATAAAAATGTGATGGATTAGGTTGTCGTCCATTTCTCGGTTCACGACGTACGATCTGGGATAGAAAAAAGCGCAAAAGAAGAAAAGTGTCCCAAAACAGAGGAAAATGTTAAATTTTGGGCTCAAAAAACAGGCGCAACCGAGCAGCCTTTCCGCCCCTGTTGTAGAGCTCTCAGAGAGCTTTCCAACGATATACTGTGCACGGCGTAACTCTTTACGGATCAAAAGTTATGGGCACTAGAGCGACGGAGACCTGGTCCCAAGCCCCACGCCCTCGGTTTGCGGGCCCAGCGTCTACGTGAAGTGTAGTTGTCTTGCCCAAGGTGCCGTAGGATTCGGTAATAGAAATGTGATGGATTAGGTTGTCGTGCATTTGGCGGCTCACGACTTACGATCCGGGACAGAAAAAAAGGACAAAAAAAGAAAAGTGTCCAAAACTGAGAAAAAGGTTCAATTTTGGGTTCCAAAAATAGGCGCAGCCGAGCAGGCTTGCTGCCCCCGTCGTAGAGCTCTTAGGGAGCTTTCCAACGTTATGTTGTGCGCCGCGTAACTTGTCACGCCCAAACCCGACCTATAGAGGTTAGACTATTGAGTGATCTAAACATTCAAGTCCTTTCACGTACTTAATCGTTCAAGAAGGTTTAACACTTAACGTTTAGCCTAAACTCCACAAATTCTCCGGAAAATCGGCAGCATAACGGCTGTAATTGGGCTCCTTAGTTTGACCTAATTTTCAAAAGGCCTCAAAACTTTCAATCTCAAATTCATTTCCAACCAAGATTACTATTTATCATCAATTGAAACGCCTACTAGTTGTCTCGAAGTCTCGTTTGATTAACAGCCTAGCATGATAACTAAGTCTCGTTTGTTTGTTAATCCTTGTTACAAAAGTATCTGTTGATCTTAGCTTAACAATGAGTACCTTTTTAAGATTGGATAGATTCATTTTACTTAATCCTTACCTAATACTTCATAATCCTATGATAGATACTAGCCAGTAGTGATAGCAAAACGACCACAAGAGTGTCTAACTAGTTATGATCAGTACAAGCCAAAATTAGACTCCAAATTACAACGGGGGTCATTTACAATACAATAACAAGCAACATAAGAAATAGTCTTCAAGCAACATATCGTTCACAAAATGGCCATAGTCAAGTAAGGCACGTAGGGCAAGCAATCATTCCAATGAATCATCATTAGGCACGTTGTCCTTGGGTACCTGTTTCTGGTCTTCTTCACCTGAGATGATAAAAGAGGGTGAGTCCTTATGAACTCAGCGAGGGGGAACGAGAAATAAATTTTGAAACTCATTTTTCGGTTCAACTTATGAAAACCCTTTGCAAGCATGACATATCTCACAAGTAAGTACATAATGTAATATAGAAATAAAAGAACACAATTACCCGTCTCTCCTCCCCGAGGTCCTCTAGAAACCAAGCGAGAGTACTTATACACATAGTGAAAATGATACGGTGAGCTTTTGCTCTCAGTTCATTTCCGGTATCAGTTGTTGCGGCCAACTTCAAATCATCCCCTTATCACGCCAAATGGGGAAGTCCTACGACCCAACTCTCCGAGGAAGTCTAGCCACCAAGCGAGATAGGAAATTGGACAATGGTAGTCACGGTTGCACCGGCAAGCTCGATGCCGCCCGGTGTGCGGGAACGCTACCACGCCAGAATGAAAGGTTGCAACCTTGTATGCAATGCACATTTATGACATTTAATATATCACATTAGAAGGACAACAAAGTAGGTTGCCTCCGAGAAGTCATAAGATTGCACATTGACGAGTAAACACGCGAGGCACGATATGACAAGTAATTTCACTTGAAAAGTACATGGAGTTATATGAATATTAAACGGGCAGCCATGTAACGCATGTAAATCAAGTCATATAACTCATTTCGAAGTTCACGTAATCAAATAATAAGATTATACAACATGCAACGACATCTACGTGGGACCGGGTGCAAGAAAGGCCTACTTGTCAACATGTAATCATCAAAATCATGTTTAGGGCTATGAGGGCAACTACGGGCAGCCTACTAATTACATAATTAAACACGATATCCATAGGATCAACACTTAGCGAGTTTTTCCTAGTCATTAGGGTTTCATTTCATGCTCACCCGTTTGATTAAGCCCTAAGTTGTCACGTAATTAAACTCAAGCCATGCATTGATTAATTAAAACACCCTCAAGCATTCAAAACAGTCCACACAACATCCAAGTGTCACAATCCCAAGCAATTAATACAACAAGAGAAGTTACAATAATTTTCAAAGCAAATCCCTAATTGAAAACCTCACTTCAATGGTCTGTTTTCTCACAATCATTGAGACAAGCAAACAAACTCCAATTCCAGTGAACAAAATTTCAAATTAAAGCTTAAGGAGTGAACTAAATCCAGAAACAAACCTTGTATCATTTGGAGTTTGGGTTCAAGAGTTATAGCCAAAACCGTGAGACTACGCAAAACTGTCCAGATTTGCACATATTTCAATACTTGTCGTTTTGGAGGACCTTAGGGTCCGATTTGGCCTTAGTATATTTCTGACAAAAATGTCCAGAACTGAAAAATATAGCAGCATACCAAATTTTATGTATTTTGGATATCATTTACTAAGTCAAAACTGGTTCGTTCTACAAGGACAGTGAATCTGCCAAAACCTGCTTCATTTTCCAAGATTTTCCAGATTTGGACACCTTTCAATGTTTTGCCATTTTGGGGACCTTAGAGTCAAAATTAGCTTTGGCCTATTTCTACAAAAAATGATCAAAACAGGAAAAAATAGTCACCTAGCAAATTTCACGCATTTTCAACATCATTTACCTAGTCAAAATCACCTCGTTCCAACAGAACATAAAGCTGCCAAATACGCGAGTTCACCTATCTTCACATTCTAGCCAAATATCTTGCCATGCATGTTTACAAAAGCTCATGTACACACATATATCACAAGTACAGAGGTAAAAAGAGACATCTAAAGGCATGCATGTGGTTTTTGAAAGCTTTTCAAAGAAGTTTTAACCCTCACCTTAGCAAGACAACAAGAAGATGCACAAGACTCTTGATGAAGCACAATGTCGACCTTTTTCCTTGCTTAGCCGAGAGACCACTTGAGATTTCTCTAATTCCTAGCTTAGTAACCATGTTCTTAGTATGTGCAAGTGGCTAGAACAAAAGAAAATGAAATGGAAGCTAACAAACTTACCTAAGCCGAAATGAATGTGCTATGAGCTTGCATGTGCATTTCTTTGCTCCTAGATCTGCTTGGTCGAACTCCTAAGTAGCTTGTATGACTTGATGAACCATTGAGTAATGAACTTAAGCTATGGAGAGTAGGATTTCAGCTAGGGCCGAGAGAGAGAGAGAAGAAATGAGAGAGTGAGATAAAATGAGGGAAAGAAGGAAAGAATGAAAGAAAAATGAAAAGCTTGATGGGTTTGATGCTTGTGTCGGCCTAGGGCCTTGAAATTTCAGATTTTTGTGTCTTCAAGGAGCATGTTTGAATCACCTAGCATGGGCATGGAGTGTGTGTCGAGATTGGTGTGCATTGGGTAGGGTTTTGAGTCAATTTTTTTATTGTTTTGTGTCATAACATGTCATAGAATGTCTAGGTTTAATTTTGAATCATGCAAGGCAAGCACAAATGCAAGAAAGTGGTCGGCCAAGGCATTACAAAATTCTTAATTTTTGTCTTGGTTGAGCAATATAATATTGTGTGTTTGGGATGTGCAAAAGAATAAGGAATAAAGAATAAAAAATAAAGAATGCTTAACTTTTGGTGCAATTTCGTCTTTTAGTGAGTTGAATTGGCATTTTAATATTAGTTAGTGGAATTTGTAGGATCAATTAATGATCTAGTGCTTCGTGTAAGATACTTTCTTGATTAACGTGTGGGCATGCTTTTCTAGGTTTAGGGCACGCACTACAAGGTAAGGCACAAACTATGAGACGAATGCACGTTTCCTAAATAAATGCACGCAACCCTAAATGTATACACGTAATTCAATGCAAGGCACACAAAACGAAACACAACTCTTAAACCTAGGTCAAGGCATGCAAATTTAGATTAGGGCACACGAAACGAGGTATCGCACGCAAATCAAGGTTGGGCCTCACATCTTCCCCTCCTTAAAAGAATTTCGTCCCGAAATTTAATATTACCTTTGAAATAATGCTGGATACTGTTGCTCCATCTGGTCTCGCCTTTCCCAAGTTGCTTCTTCAACTCCATGATGATCCCACAACACTTTCACCATCGGTATAGATTTGCTGTACAACTTCCGATCTTGCTGGTCTAGGATCCGAATGGGCTTCTCTTCATAAGACAAGTTCTCCCGAAGCTGCAACGGCTTTGGCTCCAAGATATGCGATGGATCAGGATGATACTTCCGTAGCATTGAAACATGAAAGACGTCGTGAATATTGGAGAGGTTTTGGGGTAGTTCCAAGCGATACGCCAATTTGCCAACCTTCTCAATTATCTCAAAGGGTCCTACAAACCTCAGGCTCAACTTTCCACCCTTGCTGTGTTTAATTAGTCCCCTCCGAGGTGATATCTTCAAGAACACCTAGTCGCCGACCTCAAACTCTAGACTCCGTCTCCGTCGGTCTGCATAACTTTTCTGCCTGCTTTGGTCGGTAAGCATCCGTTTCCGGATGAGGTGAACATTATCAACAATCTTCATAAGTTTAGGTAGAAGGGTCGGGTCAAAATTCTTCGTCTCACCTACTTCATCCCAGTAAATTGGGGATCGACACTTACGTCCATACAATGCCTCAAATGGGTCCATCCCGATAGTGGCTTGATAACTATTATTATAAGCAAACTCCGCTAAAGGCAGATATTTCTCCCAACTTTTCCCGAAATCTAAAACACACGCCCTCAGCATATCCTCCAGAATATTAAACGGGCAGCCATGTAACGCATGTAAATCAAGTCATATAACTCATTTCGAAGTTCACGTAATCAAATAATAAGATTATACAACATGCAACGACGTCTACGTGGGACTGGGTGCAAGAAAGGCCTACTTGTCAACATGTAATCATCAAAATCATGTTTAGGGCTATGAGGGCAACTACGGGCAGCCTACTAATTACATAATTAAACACGATATCCATAGGATCAACACTTAGCGAGTTTTTCCTAGTCATTAGGGTTTCATTTCATGCTCACCTGTGCGATTAAGCCCTAAGTTGTCACGTAATTAAACTCAAGCCATGCATTGATTAATTAAAACACCCTCAAGCATTCAAAACAGTCCACACAACATCCAAGTGTCACAATCCCAAGCATTTAATACAACAAGAGAAGTTACAATAATTTTCAAAGCAAATCCCTAATTGAAAACCTCACTGCAATGGTCTATTTTCTCACAATAATTGAGACAAGAAAACAAACTCCAATTCCAGTGAACAAAATGTCAAATTAAAGCACAAGAAGTGAACTAAATCCAGAAACAAACCTCGCATCATTTGGAGTTCGGGTTCAAGAGTTATAGCCAAAACCGTGAGACTACGCAAAACTGTCCAGATTTGCACACATTTCAATACTTGTCGTTTTTGAGGACCTTAGGGTCCGATTTAGCCTTAGTCTATTTCTGACCAAAATGTCCATAACCGAAAAATATAGTTTCATACTAAATTTCATGCATTGTGGATATCATTTACTAAGTCAAAACTGGTTCGTTATACAGAGATAGTGAATCTGCCAAAACCTGCTTCATTTTCCCAGATTTTCCAGATTTGGACACCTTTCCATGTTTTTCCATTTTGGAGACCTTAGAGTTAAACTTAGCTTTGGCCTATTTCTACAAAAAATGCTCAAAACTGGAAAAAATAGTCACCTACAAAATTTCACTCATTTTCAACATCATTTACCTAGTCAAAATCACTTCGTTCCAATAGAACAGAAAGCTGCCAAATACGTGAGTTCACCTATCTTCACATTCTAGCCAAATATCTTGCCATGCATGTTTACAAAAGCTCATGTACACACATATATCACAAGTACAGAGGTAAAAATAGACATTTAAAGGCATGCATGTGGTTTTTGAAAGCTTTTCAAAGAAGTTTTAGCCCTCACCTTAGCAAGACAACAAGAAGATGCACAAGATTCTTGATGAAGCACAATGTCGACCTTTTTCCTTGCTTAGCCGAGAGACCACTTGAGATTTCACTAATTCCTAACTTAGTAACCATGTTCTTAGTATGTGCAAGTGGCTAGAACAAAAGAAAATGAAATGGAAGCTAACAAACTTACCTAAGCCGAAATGAATATGCTATGAGCTTGCATGTGCATTTCTTTGCTCCTAGCTTTGCTTAGTCAAGCTCCTAAGTAGCTTGCATGACTTGATGAACCATTGAGTGATGAACTTAAGCTATGGAGAGTAGGATTTCAGCTAGGGCCGAGAGAGAGAGAGAAGAAATGAGAGAGTGAGAGAAAATGAGAGAAAGAAGGAAAGAATGAAAGAAAAATGAAAAGCTTGATGGGTTTGATGCTTGTGTCGGCCTAGGGCCTTGAAATTTCAGATTTTTGTGTCTTCAAGGAGCATGTTTGAATCACCTAGCATGGGCATGGATTGTGTTTCGAGATTGGTGTGCATTGGGTAAGGTTTTGAGTTAATTTTTTTATTGTTTTGTGTCATAACATGTCATAGAATGTCTAGGTTTAATTTTGAATCATGTAAGGCAAGCACAAATGCAAGAAAGTGGTTGGCCAAGACATTGCAAAATTTTGAATTTTTGTCTTGGTTGAGCAATATAATATTGTGTGTTTGGGATGTGCAAAAGAATAAGGAATAAAGAATAAAGAATGCTTAGCTTTTGGTGCAATTTCGTCTTCAAGTGAGTTGAATTGGCATTTTAATATTAGTTAGTGGAATTTGTAGGTTTAATTAATGATCTAGTGCTTCGTGTAAGATGCTTTCTTGATTAACGTGTGGGCACGCTTTTCTAGGTTTAGGGCACGCACTACGAGGTAAGGCACGAACTACGAGACAAATGCACGTTTCCCAAGTAAACGCACGCAACCCTAAATGAATGCACGTAATTCAATACAAGGCACACAAAATGAAACACAATTCTTAAACCTAGGTCAAGGCACGCAAATCTAAGTTAGGGCACACGAAATGAGGTATCGCACGCAAATTGAGGTCGGGCCTCACATCCTCCCCTCCTTAAAAGAATTTCATCCCAAAATTTAATATTACCTTTGAAATAATGTTGGATACTGTTGCTCCATCTGGTCTCGCCTTTCCCACGTTGCTTCTTCAACTCCATGATGATCCCATAACACTTTCATCATCGGTATAGATTTGCTGCGCAACTCCCAATCTTGCTGGTCTAGGATCCGAATGGGCTTCTCTTCATAAGACAAGTTATCCCGAAGCTGCAACGGCTCTGGCTCCAAGATATGCAATGGATCAGGATGATACTTCCGTAGCATTGAAACATGAAAGACGTCGTGAATATTGGGGAGGTTTTGGGGTAGTTCCAAGCGATACGCCAATTTGCCAACCTTCTCAATTATCTCAAAGGGTCCTACAAACCTCGGCCTCAACTTTCCGCCCTTGTCGTGTTTAATCAGTCCCCTCTGATGTGATATCTTCAAGAACACCTTGTCACCGACCTCAAACTCTAGACTCCGTCTCCATCGGTCTGCATAATTTTTTTGCCTGCTTTGGGCGGTAAGCATCAATTTCCGGATGAGGTGAACATTATCAACAGTCTTCATAAGTTGATGTAGAAGGGTCGGGTCAAAAGTCTTCGTCTCACCTACTTAATCCCAGTAAATTGGGGATCGACACTTAAGTCCATACAATGCCTCAAATGGGGCCATCCCGATAGTGGCCTGATAACTATTATTACAAGCGAACTACGCTAAAGGCAGATATTTCTCCTAACTTTTCCCGAAATACAAACCCCACGCCCTCGGTTTACGGGCCTAGCATCTACATGAAGTAAAGTTGTCTTGCCCAAGGTGCTGTGAGATTCGGTAATAGAAATGTGATGGATTAGGTTATCGTCTATTTCGCGGCTCACGACGTACGATCTGGGACAGAAAAAAAGCGCAAAAAAAGAAAAGTATCCCAAAACTGGGGAAAATGTTCAATTTTGGGCTCCAAAAATAGGCGCAGCTAAGCAGGCTTGCTGCCCTGTTGTAGAGCTCTCGAAGAGCTTTCCAACGGTATGCTATGCGCTGCGTAACTCTTTACGGATCAAAAGTTATGGGCACTGGAGCAACGGAGACCTGGTCCTAAGCTCCACGTCCTCTGTTTGCGGGCCCAGCCTCTACGTGAAGCGAAGTTGTCTTGCCCATGGTACTTTGGGATTCGGTAATAGAAATGTGATGAATTAGGTTGTCGTCCTTTTCGCGACTTACGACGTATGATCCGGGACTAAAAAACAGCGCAAAAAAAGAAAAGTATCCCAAAACTGATGAAAACATTCAATTTTGTGCTCTGAAAATAGGCGCAGCCGAGCAAGCTTGCTGCCCCCATCGTAGAACTCTCGAAGAGCTTTCCAACGATATGATGTGCGCCGCGTAACTCTTTACCGATCAAAAGTTAAGGGCACTGGAGCCACAGAGACTTGGTTCCAAGCCCCACGCCCTCGGTTTGCAGGGCTGCATCTACGTGAAGTGAAGTTGTCTTGTCCAAGGTGCCGTGGGATTCAGTAATAGAAATGTGATAAATTTGGTTGTCGTCCATTTCGCGGTTCACGACGTACGATCCGGGACTTAAAAAAAGTGCAAAAGAAGAAAAATGTCCCAAAATTAAAGAAAACGTTCAATTTTGGGCTCTGAAAATACGTGCAATAGAGTAAGCTTGCTACCCCCGCCATAGAGCTCTCGTAGAGCTTTCCAACGGTATACTGTGCGCCGCGTAACTCCTTACGGATCAAAAGTTATGGGCACTGGAGTGACGGATACCTGGTCACAAGCCCCACGCCCTCGATTTGCAGGTCCAGCCTCTACGTGAAGCGAAGTTGTTTTGCCTAAGGTGCCGTGGGATTCGGTAATAGAACTGTGATGGATTAGGTTGTCGTCCTTTTCGCAACTTACGACGTACGATCCGGGATGAAAAAATAGCACAAAAGAAGAAAAGTGTCCCCAAATTAATAAAAACGTTCGATTTTGGGCTCCGAAATAGGTACAGTCAAGCAGGTTTACTGCCCCTGTCGTAGAGCTCTCGAAGAGCTTTCCAACGGTATGCTGTGCGCCGCGTAACTCCTTACGGATCAAAAGTTATGGGCACCGGAGTTATGGAGACCTGGTCCCAAGCCCTACACACTCGATTTGCGGTCCCAGTCTTTACGTAAAGTGAAGTTTTCTTGCCCAAGGTGCCATGGGATTCGGTAATAGAAATGTGATGGATTAGGTTGTCGTCCTTTTCGCAGCTCACGACGTACGATACGGAACGGAAAAATAATGCAAAAGAAAAATGTCCTGAAACTGATGAAAATGTTCAATTTTGGGCTCCAAAAGTAGGCGCAACCTAGTGGGCTTCCTTCCCCCTTCGTAGAGCTCTCGGAGAGCTTTCCAACGGTATGCTGTGCGCCACGTAATTCTTTACGGATCAAAAGTTATGGGCACTGAAGCGACGAAGATCTGGTCCCAAGCCCACGTCCTTGGTTTGCAGGTCCATCGTCTATATGAAGTGAAGTTATCTTGCCCACGTCCTTGGTTCGGTAATAGAAATGTGATGGATTAGGATGTCGTCCTTTTCGCAACTCACGACTTAAGATCCGGGATGAAAAAACACCGCAAAAGAAGAAAAGTGTCTAGAAACTGATGAAAATATTCGATTTTGGGCTATGAAAATAGGCGCAGCCGAGCAGGCTTGCTGACCCCATCGTAGAGCTCTAGGAGAGCTTTCCAACGGTATGCTGTGCGCCGCGTAACTCCTTACGGATCTAAAGTTATGGGCACCGGAGTGACGGAGACCTAGTCCCAAGCCCCACGCCTTGGTTTGCAGGCCCAGCTTCTACGTAAAGTGAAGTTTTCTTGCCCAAGGTGCCATGGGATTCGGTAATAGAAATGTGATGGATTAGGTTGTCGTCCTCTTCGCCGCTCACGACGTACGATCCGGGACGGAAAAACAGCGCAAAAGAAGAAAAGTGTCCAGAAACGGGTGAAAACATTCGATTTTGGGCTCCGAAAATAGGTGTAGCCTAGAAGGCTTACTGCCCCCGTCGTAGAGCTCTCGGAGAGCTTTCCAAAGGTATGTTGTGCGCTGCGTAACTCTTTACAGATTAAAAGTTATGGGCGCCGGAGCAACGGAGATTGGTCCTAAGCCCCACACCCTCAGTTTACGGGCCCAGCATCTATGTTAAGCAAAGTTGTCTTGCCCAAGGTACCGTGGGATTCGGTAATAGATATATGATGGATTTGGTTGTCGTCCTTTTTGCCGCTCACGACGTACGATAAGGGACGGAAAAACAGCGTAAAAAAAGAAAAGTGTCCCAAAACTGATGAAAATGTTCAATTTTGGTCTCCAAAAATAGGCATTGCCAACCAGGCTTGCTACCCTCGTCGTAGAGCTCTCGGAGAGTTTTCCAACGATATGTCGTGCACCGCGTAACTCTTTACGGATCAAAAGTTATAGGCACCGGAGCGACAGAGACCTGGTCCCAAGCCCCACGCCCTCAGTTTTCGGGCCCAGCGTCTACGTGGAGTGAAGTTGTCTTGCCCAAGGTGCCATGGGATTCGGTAATAGAAATGTATGGATTAGGTTGTTTTCTTTTTCGCGGCTCACGACGTACGATCCGGGAAGGAAAAACAGTACAAAAGAAGAAAAGTGTCCCGAAAGTGATAAAAACGTTCAATTTTGAACTATCAAAACAGGCGCTGCCAAGCAAGCTTACAGCCCCCATCGTGGAGCTCTCGAATAGCTTTCCAACGATATATTGTTCACCGCGTAACTCTTTACGGATCAAAAGTTATGGGCACCGGAGCGACGGAGACCTGGTCCCAAGCCCCACGCCCTCGATTTGCTAGCCCAGCGTCTATGTGAAGTGAAGTTGTCTTACCCATGGTACCATGGGATTCGGTAATAGAAATGTGATGGATTAAGTTGTCGTCCATTTCGCCGCTCATAACGTACGATCCGGGACAAAAAAAAAAGCGCAAAAATAGAAAAGTGTCCCAACACTGAGGAAAACGTTCAATTTTGGGCTCCAAAAATAGGTGCAGCCGAGCAGGCTTGTTGCCCCCGTCGTAGAGCTCTCGGAGAGCTTTCCAACGGTAGGCTGTGAACTGCGTAACTCCTTGCGGATCAAAAGTTATGGGCACCGGAGTGACGAAGACGTAATCCCAAGCCCCACGCCCTCGGTTTGCGGCCCCTGCATCTGCGTGAAGCGAAGTTGTCTTGCCCAAGGTGCCATGGGATTCGGTAATAGAAATGTGATGGATTAGGTTGTCGTCCTTTTTGCGGCTCACGATATATGATCTGGGGCGGAAAAACAGTGCAAAAGAAGAAAAGTATCCTGAAACTGATGAAAATGTTGGATTTTGGGCTCCGAAAATAGGCGCAACCTAGAAGGCTTGCTTCCCCCGTCGTAGAGCTCTCGGAGAGCTTTCCAATGATATGTTGTACGCCGCGTAACTCTTTACGGATAAAAAGTTATGGGCACCTGAGCGACGGAGACCTGGTCCCAAGCCCCATGCGCTCGGTTTGTGGGCCCAGCTTCTATGTGAAGTGAAGTTCTCTTGCCCATGGTGCCATGGGATTCGATAATAGAAATGTGATGGATTAGGTTGTTGTACTTTTCGCGGCTCACGACGTACGATCTGGGACGAAAAAACAGCACAAAAGAAGAAAAGTGTCCCGAAACTGATGAAAACGTTCAATTTTGGTCTCCGAAAATAGGCGCAGCCGAGCACATTTGTTGCTTTCGTCGTACAGCTCTCGGAGAGCTTTCCAACGGTATACTGTGGGCAGTGTAACTCTTTACGGATCAAAAGTTATGGGCACCGGAGTGACGGAGAAGTGGTCCCAAGCCCCACGCCCTCGGTTTGCGGGCCCTGCATCTACGTGAAGTGAAGTTGTCTTGCCAAAGGTGCGGTGGGATTCTGTAATAGAAATGTGACGGATTAGGTTGTTGTCCTTTTAGCGGCTTACGACGTACGATCCGGGACGGAAAAACAACACAAAAGAAGAAAAGTATCCCAAAACTGATGAAAATGTTCAATTTTGGGCTCCAAAAATAGGCGCAGTCGAGCAGGCTTGCTACCTCTGTTGTAGAGCTCTCGAAGAGCTTTCCAACGGTATGCTGTGTGCCGCGTAACTCCTTACGGATCAAAAGTTATAGGCACCGAAGTGACGGAGACCTGGTCCTAAGCCCTACGTGCTCGATTTGCGGGCCAAGCGTCTATGTAAAGCAAAGTTGTCTTGCCCAAGGTGCCATGGGATTCGGCAATAGAAATGTGATGGATTAGGTTGTCATCCTTTTTGCGGCTCACGACGTACGATACGGGATGGAAAAATAGCACAAAATAGGAAAAGTGTACCGAAACTGATGAAAACGTTCGATTTTGTGCTCCAAAAATAGGCGCAGTATAGTAGGCTTGCTTCACCCGTCGTAGAACTGTCGGAGAACTTTCCAACAGTATGCTGTGCGCCGCATAACTCTTTACAGATCAAAAGTTATGGGCCCCGGAGCGATAGAGACCTGGTCCCAAGCCCCACGCCCTTGGTTTGCGGGCCCATCGTCTACGTGAAGTAAAGTTTTCTTGCCTAAGGTGCCATGGGATTCGGTAATAGAAATGTGATGGATTAGGTTGTCGTCCTTTTCGCGGCTCACGACGTACAATCCGGGAAGGAAAAATAGCAAAAAAGAAAAAAAGTATCCCGAAACTGATGAAAACGTTCAATTTTGGGCTTCAAAAATAGGCACAACCGAGCAGACTTGCTACCTCTGTCGTAGAGCTCTTGGAGAGCTTTCAAATGGTATGCTGTGCACCGCGTAACGCTTTACGAATCAAAAGTTATGGGCACCGAAGTGACGGAGAATTGGTCCCAGGCGCTCTGCCCTCGGTTTGCGGGCCCAGTCTCTATGTAAAGTGAAGTTGTCTTGCCCAAGGTGCTAGGGGATTCGGTAATAGAAATGTGATGGATTAGGTTGTCGTCCTTTTCGCGGTTCACGACGTACGATCTGGGACGGAAAAATAGCGCAAAAGAAAAAAAGTGTCTCGAAACTGATGAAAATGTTCAATTTTGTTCTCTGAAAATAGGCGCAGCTGAGCAAGCTTGTTGCCCTGGTCGTAGAGCTCTTGAAGAGCTTTCCAATGGTATGCTGTGTGCCGCGTAACTCCTTACGTATCAAAAGTTATGGGCACCGGAGCAACCGAGACCTGGCCCCAAGCCCCACGTCCTCGGATTGCGGCCCCAACCTCTACGTGAGGCGAAGTTGTCTTGCCCATGGTGCCTTGGGATTCGGTAATAGAAATGTGATGGATTAGGTTGTCGTCCTTTTCGCGGATCACGACGTACGATCCGGGATGAAAAACTGCGCAAAAGAAGAAAAGTTTCCCAAAACTGATGAAAACGTTCGATTATGTGCTCTGAAAATAGGCACAGCTGAGCAGGCTTGCTTCCCCCATCATAGAGCTCTCAGAGTGCTTTCCAACGGTATATTGTGCGCCGTGTAACTTCTTATGTATGGGCACCAGAGTGACGAAGACGTGGTCCCAAGCCCCACGCCCTCGGTTTGCAGGCCCTGCATCTACGTGAAACGATGTTGTCTTTCCCAAGATGCCTTGGGATTCGGTAATAAAAATGTGATGGATTAGGTTGTCGACCTTTTAGCGGCTTACGACATACGATCTGGGACGGAAAAACAGCGCAAAAGAATAAAAGTGTCTCGAAACTAATGAAAACATTTGATTTTGATCTCCGAAAATAGGCGCAGCTGAGCAAGCTTGCTGGCCCTGTCGTAGAGGTCTCGGAGAGCTTTCCAACGGTATGTTGTGTGCCACGTAACTCCTTACAGATCAAAAGTTATGGGCACCGAAGTGACGGAGACGTGGTCCCAAGCCCTACGCACTCGATTTACGGGCCCAGCCTCTACGTGAAATGTAGTTGTCTTGCCCATGTTGCCTTGGGATTCGGTAATAGAAATGTGATGGATTAGGTTGTCGTGTTTTTCACGGCTTACGACGTACGATCTGGAACGAAAAAACAGCGCAAAAGACGAAAAGTATCCTAAAACTGTTGAAAACATTCAATTTTGTGCTCCGAAAATAGGCGCAGCCGAGCAAGCTTGTTTCCCCTGTTGTAGAGCTCTTGAAGATCTTTCCAACGATATGTTGTGCACCGCGTAACTCTTTACGGATCAAAAGTTATGGGCACCGGAGCGACGGAGACCTAGTCCCAAGCCCCACGCCCTCGGTTTGCGGGCCCAGTGTCTACGTGAAGTGATGTTGTCTTCCCCAAGGTGTCGTGGGATTTGGTAATAGAAATGTGATGGATTAGGTTGTCGTCCATTTCGCGGCTCACGACGTACGATTCGGGATAAAAAAAAGCGCAAAAGAGGAAAAGTGTCCCAAAATTGAGGAAAACGTTCAATTTTGGGCTCCAAAAATGGGCACAGCCGAGCAGGGTTGCTACCCTCATCGTAGAGCTCTCGGAGAGCTTTCCAATGGTATGATGTGCGCCACGTAACTCCTTACGGATCAAAAGTTTTGGGCACCGGAGTTACGGAGATGTGGTCCCAAGCCCCACGCCCTAGGTTTGTGGGCCCTGCATCTATGTGAAGCGAAGTTGTCTTGCCCAAGGTGCCTTGGGATTCGGTAATAGAAATGTGATGAATTAGGTTGTTGTCCTTTTAGCGTCTTACGACGTACGATACGGGATGAAAAAACAGTGCAAAAAGAGAAAAGTGTACCGAAACTGATGAAAAAGTTCAATTTTGTCTCTGAAAATAGGTGCAGCCGAGCAGGCTTGTTGCCCCCGTCGTAGAGCTCTCGGAGAGCTTTCCAACGGTATGCTGTGCGCCGCGTAACTCCTTACGGATCAAAAGTTATGGGCGCCAGAGCGACGGAGACCTGGCCCTAAGCCCCACGTCGTCGGATTGCGGGCCCAGCCTCTACGTGAAGCGTATTTGTCTTGCCCATGGTGCCTTGGGATTCGGTAATAGGAATGTGATGGATTAGGTTGTCGTCCTTTTCATGGCTTACGACGTACGATTCGGAACAAAAAAATAGCGTAAAAGACGAAAAGTATCCCAAAAATGGTGAAAACGTTCAATTTTGTGCTAAAAAATAGGCGTAGCTGAGCAAGCTTGTTGCCCCCGTCGTAGAGCTCTCGAAGAACTTTCCAATGATATGATGTGCACCGCGTAACTCTTTACGGATCAAAAGTTATGGGCACCAGAGCGACGGAGTTCGAAGCCCCACACCCTCGGTTTGCGGGCCCAGTGTCTACGTGAAGTGAAGTTGTCTTCCCCAAGGTGCCGTGGGATTTGGTAATAGAAATGTGATGGATTAGGTTGTCGTCCATTTCGCGGCTCACGACGTACGATTCGGGACAGAAAAAAAGCGCAAAAGAGGAAAAGTGTCCTAAAATTGAGGAAAACATTCAATTTTGGGCTCCAAAAACGGGCACAGCAGAGCAGGGTTGCTGCCCCGTTATAGAGCTCTCAGAGAGCTTTCCAATGGTATGATGTGCACCGCGTAAACGGATCAAAAGTTATGGGCACCGGAGTGACGGAGACGTGGTCCCAAGCCCTATGCCCTCGGTTTGCGGGCCCTGCATCTACGTGAAGCGAAGTTTTCTTGCCCAAGGTGCCTTGGGATTCAGTAATAGAAATGTGATTAATTAGGTTGTCTTCCTTTTAGCGGCTTACGACATACGATGTGGGACGAAAAAACAGCGCAAAAGATGAAAAGTGTCCCAAGACTAATGAAAACGTTCAATTTTGGGCTCTGAAAATAGGCGCAGCCGAGCATGCTTGATGCCCCCGTTGTAGAGCTCTCGGAGAGCTTTCCAACGGTATGCTATATGCCGTGTAACTCCTTACGGATCAAAAGTTATGGGCACCGAAATGACGGAGACCTGATCCCAAGCCCTACGCACTCGATTTGCGGGCCCAGCCTCTACGTAAATCGAAGTTGTCTTGCCCAAGATGCCATGGGATTCGGTAATAGAAATGTGATGGATTAGGTTGTCGTCCTTTTTGCGGCTCACGACGTACGATCCGGGACAGAAAAATAGCGCAAAAGGAGAAAAGTGGCTCGAAACAGATGAAAACGTTTGATTTTGGGCGTCCAAAATAGGCGCAGCTAAGCAGGCTTACTGCCCCCATCGTAGAGCTCTCGGAGAGCTTTCCAACGGTATGCTGTGCGCCGCGTAACTCTCTACAGATCAAAAGTTATGGGCACGGGAGTTACGGAGACCTGGTCACAAGCCCTACGCCCTCGGTTTCGGGCCCAGCCTCTACGTAAAGCGAAGTTCTCTTGCCCAAGGTGCCATAGGATTCGGTAATAGAAATGTGAGGGATTAAGTTTTCTGCGCCGCGTAACTCCTTACGGATCAAAAGTTATAGGTACTGGAATGACGGAGACGTGGTCCCAAGCCCCACGTCCTCGGTTTGCGGGCCTTGCATCTATGTGAAGCGAAGTTGTCTTGCCCAAGGTGCCTTGGGATTCGGTAATAGAAATGTGATAGATTAGGTGTCGTTCTTTTCACGACTTACGACATACGATCCGGGATGAAAAAACAACGCAAAAGAAGAAAAGTGTGCTGAAACTAATGAAAACGTTCAATTTTGGGCTCTGAAAACAGGCGCAACCGAGCAGGCTTGCTACCCCCGTTGTAGAGCTCTCGGAGAGCTTTTCAACGGTATGCTGTGTGCCGCGTAACTCCTTACGGATCAAAAGTTATGGGCACCGGAGTGATGGAGACCTGGTCCAAAGCCCCACGTCCTCGTTTTGCGGGCCTAGCCTCTACGTGAAGCGTAGTTGTCTTGCCTATGGTGCCTTAGGATTCTGTAATAGAAATTTGATGGATTAGGATGTCGTCCTTTTCGTGGCTTACGACGTACGATCCAGGACGGAAAAACAATGCAAAAGAAGAAAAATGTCCCGAAACTGATGAAAACGTTCGATTTTGGGCTCCAAAAATAGGCGCAGCCTAGTAGGCTTGTTTCCCCCGTCGTAGAGCTCTCAGAGAGCTTTCCAACGGTATGCTGTGTGCCGCATAACTCTTTACAGATCAAAAGTTATGGGCACCGGAGTGACGGAGACCTGGTCCCAAGCCCCACGCCCTTGGTTTGTGGGCCCATCGTCTAAGTGAAGTGAAGTTGTCTTGCCCAAGGTGCCATGGGACTCGGTAATAGAAATGTGATGGATTAGGTTGTCGTCCTTTTCACGGCTCACGACGTACGATCCGGGATGAAAAAACAGCGCAGAAGAAGAAAAGTGTCCCAAAACTGATGAAAACATTCGATTTTGGGCTATGAAAATAGGCCCAGCCGAGCAAGCTTGCTGCCCCTATCGTAGAGCTCTCGAAGAGCTTTCCAACGGTATGCTGTGCGCCGTGTAACGCTTTACAGTTCAAAGGTTATGGGCACCAGAGTGACGGAGAGCTGGTCTCAAGCCCCACGCCCTCGGTTTACAGGCCCAGCCTCTATGTAAAGTGAAGTTTTCTTGCCCAAGGTGCCATGAGATTCGGTAATAGAAATGTGATGGATTAGGTTGTCTTCCTTTTCGTGGTTCACGACGTACGATCCGGGACCGAAAAACAGCGCAAAAGAAGAAAAGTGTCTCGAAATTGATGAAAACGTTCAATTTTGGTCTCCGAAAATAGGTACAGCCGAGCAGGCTTTTTGCCATCGACGTAGAGCTCTCGGAGAGCTTTCCAACGGTATGCTGTACGCCGCGTAACTCCTTACGGATCAAAAGTTATGGGCACCGGAGCGATGGAGACCTGGTCCCAAGCCCCACGTCCTCGTTTTGCGGGCCCAGCCTCTACATGAAGTGTAGTTGTCTTGCCCATGGTGCCTTGGGATTCGGTAATATAAATGTGATGGATTAGGTTGTTGTCCTTTTCGCGGCTTACGACGTACGATCCAGGACAGAAAAACAGCGCAAAAGAAGAAAAGTATCCCGAAACTAATGAAAATGTTTAATTTTATGCTCTGAAAACAGGCGCAGCTGAGCAATCTTGCTGTTCCTGTCGTAGAGCTCTCGGAGAGCTTTCCAATGATAGGTTGTGCGCCACGTAACTCTTTACAGATCAAAAGTTATGGGCACTGGAGCGACGGAGACCTAGTCCCAAGCCCCACGCCCTCGGTTTGTGGGCCCAGTGTCTACGTGAAGTGAAGTTGCCTTTCCCAAGGTGCCATGGGATTCGGTAATAGAAATGTGATGGATTAGGTTGTCGTCCTATTCGCGGCTCACGACGGACGATCCGGGTTGGAAAAAAATCGCAAAAGAAGAAAAGTGTCCCGAAACTGATGAAAATGTTTGATTTTGGACTCCCAAAATGGGAGTAGCCGAGCAAGCTTGCTGCCCCCATCGTAAAGCTGTCGGAGAGCTTTCCAACGGTATGTTGTGTGCCGTGTAACTCCTTACGGATCAAAGGTTATGGGCTTGGAAGCGACGGAGACCTGGTCCTAAGCCCTACGCCCTCGGTTTGCGGGCCCATCGTCTACGTGAAATGAAGTTGTCGTGCCCACGGTGCCGTGGGATTCCGTAATAGAAATGAGGTGGATTAGGTTGTCATCCTTTTTGCTGCAAACGGCGTACGATCCGGGATAGAAAAACAGCGCAAAAGAAGAAAAGTGTCCCAAAATAGATGAAAACGTTTGATTTTATGCTCCAAAAACAGGCGCAGCCGAGCAGGCTTGCTGCTCGTCGTAGAGCTCTCGGAGAGCTTTCCAACGGTATGTTGTACGCCGCGTAACTCCTTACGTATCAAAAGTTATGGGCACTGGAATGACGGAGACGTTGTCCCAAGCCCCACGCCCTCGGTTTGCGGGCCCTGCATCTACGTGAAGCGAAGTTGTCTTGCCCAAGGTGTCACTCCTCCAACCCGACCTATGGAGGTTAGACTAGGGTATGATCTAAGCATTCACGTTCTTTTACGACTATAATTGATTAACGAAGATTAAGCTCATCCGTTAGACTAGAACTCTAAAATTTCTCCAGAAAACCGGCAGCACAACGGCTGTAATTGGCTTCTTAGTTTGACCTGATTTTCTAAACACCTTGAAATATTCAATCCCAAATTCGGTTCCAACTAAGGTTACTATTTATCACCAATTGATATGTCTACTATTTATCTCAAGTCTCATTTGATTAACACCTAGCATGGCAACTATATCTCGTTTATGTGTCAATTCCTGTTACACAAGTACCTGTTGATCTTAGCTTATAAATGAGTACCTGCTTAAGATTGGATGGATTCATTTTACTTAACCATTTGCCTAATACTTCATAAGCCTGTAGTAGTTTCTAATCAAAGTAGCAAAACGATCAAATAGGGTGTCTGTCTAGTTATAATCAGTACAAATCAAAATTAGACCCCAAATTACAACGGGGGTTTTTTACAATAACAACGACAAACAACATAAGAGATAATCTTCAGAACAAACATATCATTCACAAAATGGCCACAGTCAAGTAAGGCACGTAGAGCAGGCAATCACTCCAAGGAGTCATCAATAGGCACGTTATCCACTGGTACCTGTTCCTGATCTTCTTCACCTGTGATGATAAAAGAGGGTGAATCCTTATGAACTCAGCGAGGGGAAACGAGAAATACGTTTTGAAACTCTTTTTTCGGTTCAACTTATGAAAAACCCTTTTTGAACGCATGACATATAACACAAGTAAGTTTATAATGTAATATAAAAGTAAAAGAACACAATTACCCGTCTTTCCTCCCCGAGGTCCTCTAGGAACCAAGCGAGAGTACTTATACACATAGTGAAAATGATACGGTGAGTTTTTGCTCTCAATTCATTTCCAATAACAGTTGTTGCGGCCGACTTCAAATCATCCACTTATCATGCCAAATGGGTGTACTTCGGATGTACCCCGAAATCCTACGACCCAACTCTCCGAGGAAGTCTAGCCCCAAAGCGAGAGAGGGAATTGGACCATGGTAGTCACGGTTGCACCGGCAAGCCTGATGCCGCCCAGTGTGCGTGAAAGCTACCATGCCAGAATGAAAGGTTGCAACCTTGTATGCAATGCACATTTATAACATTTAACATATCACATTAGGAGGACAACAAAGTAGGTTTCTTCCGAGCAGTTATAAGATCGTACATTGACATGTAAACACATGAGGCATGCTTTGACAAGTAATTTCACTAGTAAAACACATGGAGTTATATGAATATTAAACGGGCAGCCATGTAACACATGTAAATCTAGTCATATAACTCATTTCGGGGTTCACGTAATCAAGTAATAAGTTTATACAAGCATGCAACGACGTCTACATGGGACCAGGTGCAAGAAAGGTCTACTTATCAACATGTAATCATCGGGAATCACATTTCAAACATACTTAACATTTACTAGGCAGTCCACTAATCATATAATTAGACACAATAACCATAGGATCAACACTTAGCGAGTTTTCATATTCAATAGGGTTTCAATTCCTGCTTATACGTGCGATTTAAGCCACAAGTTGTCACGTAATTAAACCCAAGCCATGCATCGATTAATTAAAACATCGTCAATCATCCAAAACAGTCCACACAACATCCAAGTGCCACAATCCCAAGCATTCAATACCCCAAGAGAAGTTACAATATTTTTCAAAGCATATCACTAAATAAAAACCTCACTGCAATGGTCTGTTTTCCCACATTCATTTAGACAAGCAAACAATCTCCAAATCCAATGAACAAACTGTCAAATTAAAGCTTAATGAGTGATTTAAATCCAGAAAAAAACCTTGCATCATTTGGAGTTCGGATTCAAGAGTTATAGCTAAAACCGTGAGACTACGCAAAACTGTCCAGATTCGTTCATATTTCAATACTTGCCATTTTTTAGGTTCTTAGGGTCAGATTTAACTTTAGTCTATTTCTGAAAAAAATGTCCAGAACGGAAAAATATAGTAACCTACCAAATTTCATGCATTTTAAATATCATTTACTTGGTCAAAACTGTTTCGTTCTACAAGGATAGTGAACTGCCAAAAACCTGCTCCATTTTCCCAGATTTTCCAGATTTAGACACCTTTCGATGTTTTGCCATTTTGGAGACTTTAGAGTCAAAATTGGCCTTGTCCTATTTCTACGAAAAATGTTCAGAACTGGAAAAAATAGTCACCTACCAAATGCACCTCGCTCTACCAACTTAGAAATCTGCCAGCTACGCGATTTTATCTATCTTCAAGTTCTAGCCAAATATCTTGCCATGCATGGTTATATAAACTCATGCACACACATATACATCAAGTACAGAGGCAAATATAGACATATGAAGGCATGCATGTGGTTTTTGAAAGCTTTTTAAGAAAGATTAACCCTCACCTTAGCAAGACAATAGATGAAGATGCACAAAGCTCTTGAAGATGCACAAAAACGTCTTTTCTCCTTGCTTGGCCGAGAGATAGCTTGAGATTCTCTAATTCCTAGCTTAGTTACCATGTTCTTAGTATGTGCATGTGGCTAGAACAAAAGGAAATGAAATAGAAACTATCAAACATACCTAGGCCGAAATAAGAGTTCTATGAGCTTGCATGAAATTTTTCTTGCTTCTTGCTTGCTTGGTCGAGCTTCCTAGAGTTCTTGAGTGCCTAGCTGAACCTTAGGATGATGCACTTAAGATATGGAGAGTGATGAAGCAGCCTAGGCCGAGAGGGTGAGAGAAAATGAGTGGATGAGAGAATGAGAGAAAGAAATGAAATGCTTGAGCATATGGTCGGCCTTGAGCTTCTACAAATCTGATTTGTGTCATTTTTTTGAGCATTTTGAATTATCTTAGCATGGCCATTTGAGTGGGCCGGGAATGAGAGGCATTGGGTAGGGTTTTAAGTCATTTTTTTAATGCATGGTGTCTTGAGCTTGTGTCATAACTTGTCTAAGATGCTTTTAAAATTGCATAGCATGCCACAAGGGCTTGGTTTGGCCGACCAAGGAGCTTGGAAATCTGAAATTTTAGATTCAAATTATGGTTTTATAAGTTATAATAGTGTGGAATTTTGAGGTGCATGGATTTTTGCAAAATAATAAAGAATAAGGAATAAAGAATGCCTAGTGTTTAGCGTTTCGTCTTTTAGTGTATTGACTTAAGATTAAAATATAGTTAGTGGAGTTTGTACGATTATTCTATAGTCTAGTGCTTCGTGTAGGATGCTTTCTTGATTAACGCGCATGCACGTTTTCCTAGGTTTAGGGCATGCATGCAATCCTAAATGATTGCACGTAATTCGATGCAAGGCACATAAAACGATATATGACTCTTAAACCTAGGTCAAGGCACGCAATTCTAAGTTAAGGCACATGAAATGAGGTATCGCACGCAAATCGAGGTCGAGCCTCACATCCTTCCCTCCTTAAAGGAATTTCGTCCCGAAATTCAATATTACCTTTGAAATAATGTCAGATACTGTTGCTCCATCTGGTCTCGCCTTTCCCACGTTGCTTCTTCGACTCCATGGTGATCCCACAGCATATTCACCATTGGTATTGACTTGTTGCACAATTCCCGATTTTGTTCGTCTAGAATTCGAATAGGCTTTTCTTCATAAGACAAGGTCTCCCGGAGCTGCAACGGCTCGACCTCCAAGATGTGTGATGGATCAGGGTGATACTTCCGTAGCATTGAGACATGGAAGACATCATGAATATTGGAGAGGTTTTGGGGTAGTTCCAGACGATACGCCAATTTGCCAACCTTCTCAATTATCCCAAATGGTCCTACAAACCTCGGGCTCAACTTTTCACCCTTGCCATGTTTAATCAGTCCCCTCCGAGGTGATAACTTCAAGAACACCTTGTCGCCGACCTCAAACTCTAAATTCCGTCTCCGTCGGTCTGCATAACTTTTCTGCCTGCTTTGGGCGGTAAGCTTCCGTTTCCAGATGAGGTGGACATTTTCAACAGTCTTCATAAGTTCAGGTAGAAGGGTCGGGTCAAAAGTCTTCGTCTCACCTACTTCATCCCAGTATATTGGGGATCGACACTTGTGCCTATACAATGCCTCAAATGGGGCCATCCCGATAGTGGCCTGATAGCTATTATTATAAGCGAACTCCGCTAGGGGCAGGTATTTCCCCCAACCTTTTCCGAAGTCTAGAACACACGCCCTCAGCATATCCTCCAAGATCTGAATAGTTCTCTCAGATTGTCCATCAGTCTGAGGGTGATAAACCGTGTTGAAACTTAACTTCGTTCCCAAAGCTTCTTGCAATCTCTTCCAAAATCGGGAAGTAAAACGAGGATCCCTATCCGATACAATACTCACAGGAATCCCGTGCAACCTTACAATATTCGCCACATACATATCTCCCAGTTTCTCAGGACTATCCTCCTTGTTCATCGGAAAGAAGTATGCTGACTTGGTCAATCTATTTACTATGACCCAAACGGCGTCATGACCCTTTTGTGATCTGGGCAGGTCCATGACAAAGTCCATAGTTATATGTTCCTATTTCCATTGGGCAATTTCCAATGGTTGTAGTGAACTTGCCAGTCGTTGATGTTCTGCCTTGACTCTCTGACAAGTTAAACACCGTGCCACAAACTCCGCAATCTCTCTCTTCATGTTATTCCACCAATAGTGTTGCTTCAAATCCCGGTACATCTTTGTTCCGCCGGGGTGAATAGTGTATCTTGAATTATAGGCTTCTTCGAGAATCTTCTTTTTCAATTCTGGATTATTAGGAACACAAATTCGTCTCCTGAACCTCCAAATACCATCATCATGAAACTTGAAATCTGTGTTGCTTTCTTTAATCTTTTGAAACTGTTGGACCTTCTGTTGAGCCTCTCGCAATTCAGACAACAAGGTCGACTGAACTTGTGTAGTGGCAAATAGTAACCCTTTTTGAGTCAATTGTGGATTCCACAAAAATGCTTCCCCTAACAACTCCTGCACCTTAACTTTCAGTTTTGCCATGCTCGCTTTCCGGCTTAAGGCATCTGCAACTACATTTGCTTTACCGGGCACATAATTGATTGTGCAGTTATAATCTTCCAAGAGCTTCATCCACCATCTTTGCCTCATGTTCAACTCTTTTTGTGAGAACAAGTACTTCAAGCTCTTGTGATTAGTAAACACCTCAAACTTGTTACCCCACAGATAGTGCCTCCATTTCTTGAGTGCAAACACAATAGCCGCCAACTCCAAATCATGCGTCGGGTAATTCAATTCATACGGTTTCGGTTTCCTAGAGGCATACGCAATTACTCTACCATTTTGCATTAACACACAACCCAGTCCTTCTTTCGAAGCATCGTTATAGATTACAAAGCCTTGACTCCCTTCAGGTAATGCAAGAACAGGTGCAGTAGTCAATCTTTTCTTCAATTCTTGAAAGCTGTTCTCACACTTGTCATCCCACATGAACTTTGTTTTCTTTTGAGTGAGCTTTGTAAGCAGTCCTGCAATATTTGAGAAATCCTTCACGAATCTCCGATAATAGCCGGCTAAACCAAGAAAACTCCGAACCTCCGTAACATTTTCCGGCTTCTTCCAAGATATCACCGCTTCTATCTTTGCTGGGTCCACCGCTATTACCTCTTGGGATATGATGTGCCCTAAGAATGCAATCTACCGCAACCAAAATTCGCATTTGCTAAACTTTGCATACAATTGATGCTCTCGAAGTTTCTGCAATACCAATCGCAGATGTTGTTCATGCTCAGCCTCGGATTTCGAGTATACCAAAATATCATCAATAAAGATCACCACAAATTGGTCCAAGTAGGGTTGAAAAACCCTATGCATCAAGTCCATAAAAGCTGCAGGGGCATTAGTTAGCCCAAATGGCATCACCACAAATTCATAATGCCCATATCTCGTCATGAAAGCCGATTTAGGTACATCGTCCTTTTTGATCCGCAACTGATAATACCCTTGCCTCAAGTCGAGTTTTGAATACACTTTAGCTCCTTTAAGTTGATCAAACAACTCGTCGATCAGTGGAAGTGGGTATTTATTCTTGACGGTTACTTGGTTCAATCCTCGGTAATCGATGTATAGCCTCAATGTTCCGTCTTTCTTCTTTACAAATAGGACTGGTGTACCCCACGGAGAAGAACTTGGTTGAACACACCCCTTATTCAACAATCCTTGCAATTGGTCCTTCATTTCTTGTAGCTCGGCTGGTACCATACGATAAGGAGCTTTAGATATTGGCTGGGTGCCAGGCAGTACTTCTATTACGAACTCGATCTTTCGATCCGGAGGCAAACCCGGTAATTCTTCTGGAAACACATCCGCATTTTCCTTAATCACTGGCATCTCCTCTAACTTAGCTTTGTCCGATGGCTTATTGATAAGGTAAGCTAAGTATCCGTTGCAGCCTTTTCTCAATGACTTCACTGCTTTCGTAGATGAAATGATGGAACCCCCAGTGAAGTCCCTTCGACCTATTACCTCAAATATTGGTTGACCAGGTATCTGGAATGTTACAATCTTCCTCCGGCAATCTAGTTGGGCATGATGCTTTGCCAACCAGTCCATCCCTAAGATGACTTCATAGTCTTGAAAGGGTAATACAATAAGATTGGCTGAGAATTCCCTATCCTTAATTTGGATTTTACATGCTTTACAAGCTGAGCTAGTAACAAGTTTAGAACCCATCGGAGTACCAACTTCTACTTCGTAAGACAAACATTCAACTTGTAATTTCACACGTTGCACACATAATGGAGTAATAAATGAATGAGTAGCACCTGGATCAATTAACACCCTAACAGGTTGATTCAGTATCAAGAATGTACCTTCAACAACAGCAGTCTCCTCTGGAAGCTCCTCACACTCAATAGCATAAGCTCGGGCCTGAACTCTAGGAACTGGAGTCTTGCCTCTACCAGCTAGTTTAATCTGATTTTGTCCCTCTTGCCATTTAGGGCAATCCTTAATCTGATGCTGATCACTGCTACACCGTACACATCGTCCCGACTTCTTCCAGCACTGGGCCTCGATGTGACCCTTCTTGTCACAGTATGAACAGTTGACAAACTGAGTAGCAGGTGAACTACTTGTGGATCCATAGGTAGAAGAGGCTGATGGTGCTTTAGTCGGGCCGCGATTATTGACTGGTCTGTTATGGCTCTGGCCCTGACTGCGACTCTGAGTCTGGAATTTCCTCTGTTTTCATGGAGGCTGATATGGTTTCTTGTTCGGTTGGCTTGAACCGACTCTATCAAGTTTCCTCTTCTCAACTCGGGAGGCAGCAGCAATGAGAGTAGAATAGGTAGTAAAGTCATGCAAAGCCAACTGATCCTGAATTTCTGGCCTTAATCCATTCGTAAATTTTCACGTTTTCGCCTCAGGGGTACTGATCATGTATTGAGCATAATGAGACAGTCTGTCAAAGCGAGCCTCATACTAAGCCACCGTCATGTTACCCTGGTTCAAGTGCATGAATTCTTCAATTCGCCTTTGCCTGGAAACTACAGGTACGTATTTCTCCTTGAACGCCTTAACAAAATTACCCCACAAGCGAGGTGTATGATCAGTTTCCCAAAGTGCCTCCACAGTGTGCCACCAATGCTCAGCATCCCCGTGCAACAGAAACACAGCGAACTCAATCTTTTCTTGATCACTGTACTCAATTGGCCTGAAAATCCTTTCACTCTCAAACAGCCAAACCTGTGCCTTTTCATCGTCAGCTTCCTCGTAGAATTTGGACTGGTGAAAGTCAAGGAACTCACACATTCTGCTATTTCTCCTATTGTTACCCCCATTCCTGTTGTTGTTGTTGTTGTGGGTTGCTTCACGTGCATCTTGATGCTCCATTACTCGCGACACGCGATCCATGGCATTCGCCATCATGTTAAACATGGCCATGCCAGGATTAGTTTGATGAGCATCTCTGGCTTCTTGAGGCTCATCGCTCCTATTGGTATTGCGGGTACTAGGGCCAGCCATCTATAGGCATAGATTATTATGCAGAATTTATTAGAATACGATAAGACAAGAATTTAATGTATAAGGTATGCAACATACAATTTCACGAAGACATACAATTCTCGAAACAGTTAAGACATGTTAATCACATAAGAATGTAGAAACAAAGAAGGCACATTTAACATTGTCACACATTAACACATATAAACAAGTCATCTAATAACCTTAGGGCTTCTACCCATGGTCCGAGAGTTAAACCCGGCTTAGGCAATCTAAGCTCTGATACCATTAGAATAAGGTGTCACGCCCCCAACCCAACCTATGGAGGTTAGACTAGGGTCTGATCTAAGCGTTCATGTTCTTTTACAACTATAACTAATTAACGAAGATTAAACTTATCTGTTAGACTAGAACTCCAAAATTTCTCCGAAAAATCGGCAGCATAACGGTTGTAATTGGCTTCTTAGTTTGACCTGATTTTCTAAACACCTCGAAATATTCAATCCAAAATTCGGTTCTAACTAAGGTTACTATTTATCACCAAATGGTATGTCTACTATTTATCTCAAGTCTCGTTTGATTAACACCTCGCATGGCAACTATATCTCGTTTATGTGTCAATTCCTGTTACACAAGTACCTGTTGATCTTAGCTTACAAATGAGTACCTGCTTAAGATTGGATGGATTCATTTTACTTAACCCTTTGCCTAATACTTCATAAGCCTGTAGTAGTTACTAATCAAAGTAGAAAAATGATCAAATAGGGTGTCTATCTAGTTATAATCAGTACAAATCAAAATTAGACCCCAAATTACAACGGGGGTCTTTTACAATAACAACGACAAACAACATAAGAGATAATCTTCATAACAAACATATCGTTCACAAAATGGCCACAATCAAGTAAGGCACGTAGGGCAGGAAATCACTCCAATGAGTCATCAATAGGCACGTTATCCTCGGGTACCTGTTCCTGATCTTCTTCACCTGTGATGATAAAAGAGGGTGAGTCCTTATGAACTCAGCGAGGGGGAACAAGAAATACGTTTTGAAACTCTTTTTCTGGTTCAACTTATGAAAAATCCTTTTTGAATGCATGACATATAACACAAGTAAGTTTATAATGTAATATAAAAGTAAAAGAACACAATTACCCGGCTTTCCTCCGCGAGGTCCTCTAGGAACCAAGCAAGAGTACTTATACACATGGTGAAAAGGATACGGTGAGTTTTTGCTCTCAATTCATTTCCAATAACAGTTGTTGCGGCCGACCTCAAATCATCCACTTATCATGCCAAACGGGTGTACTCCGGATGTACCCCGAAATCCTACGACCCAACTCTCCGAGGAAGTCTAGCCCCCAAGCGAGAGAGGGAATTGGACCATGGTAGTCACGGTTGCACCGGTAAGCCCGATGCCGCCCAGTGTGCGTGAACGCTACCATGCCAGAATGAAAGGTTGCAACCTTGTATGCAATGCACATTTATAACATTTAACATATCACATTAGGAGGACAACAAAGTAGGTTGCCTCCGAGCAGTTATAAGATCGCACATTGACAAGTCAACACACGAGGCATGCTTTGACATGTAATTTCACTTGTAAAACACATGAAGTTATATGAATATTAAATTGGCAGCCATGTAACACATGTAAATCTAGTCATAGAACTCATTTCGGGGTTCACGTAATCAAGTAATAAGTTTATACAAGCATGCAACGACGTCTACATGGGGCCGGGTGCAAGAAAGGTCTACTTATCAACATGTAATCATCGGGAATCACATTTCAAACATACTTAACATTTACTAGGCAGTCCACTAATCATACAATTAGACACAATAACCATAGGATCAAAACTTAGCGAGTTTTCATATTCAATAGGGTTTCAATTCATGCTTACACGTGCGATTTAAGCCACAAGTTGTTACGTAATTAAACCCAAGCCATGCATCGATTAATTAAAACATCTTCAATCATCCAAAACAGTCCACACAACATCCAAGTGCCACAATCCCAAGCATTCAATACCCCAAGAGAAGTTACAATATTTTTCAAAGCATATCACTAAATAAAAACCTCACTGCAATGGTCTGTTTTCCCACAATCATTTAGACATTCAAACAATCTCCAAATCCAGTGAACAAACTTTCAAATTAAAGCTTAATGAGTGATTTAAATCCAGAAACAAACCTCGCATCGTTTGGAGTTTGGATTTAAGAGTTATAGCTAAAACCGTGAGACTACGCAAAACTGTCCAGATTCGTACATATTTCAATACTTGTCATTTTTTAGGGTCTTAGGGTCAGATTTAGCTTTAGTCTATTTCTCACAAACATGTCCAGAACTGAAAAATATAGCAACCAACCAAATTTCATGCATTTTAAATATCATTTACTAGTTCAAAACTGTTTCGTTCTACAAGGACAGTGAACTGCCAAAAACCTGCTCCATTTTCCCAGATTTTTCAGATTTAGACACCTTTTTATGTTTTGCCATTTGGGAGACCTTAGAGTCAAAATTGGCCTTGTCCTATTTCTACGAAAAATGTTCAGAACTGGAAAATATAGTCACCTACCAATTTTTATGCATTTTCAACATCATTTACCAGGCCAAATGTACCTCGTTCTACCAAGTTAGAAATCTGCCGGCTACACAATTTTATCTATTTTCAAGTTCTAGCCAAATATCTTGCCATGCATGGTTATATAAGCTCATGCACACACATATACAACAAGTACAGAGGCAAATATAGACATATGAAGGCATGCATATAGTTTCTGAAAGCTTTTTAAAAAAGATTAACCCTCACCTTAGCAAGACAATAGATGAAGATGCACAAAGCTCTTGAAGATGCACAAAAACGTCTTTTCTCCTTGCTTGGCCAAGAGATAGCTTGAGATTCTCTAATTACTAGCTTAGTTACCATGTTCTTAGTATGTGCATGTGGTTAGAACAAAAGGAAATGAAATAGAAGCTATCAAACATACCTAGGCCGAAATGAGAGTTCTATGAGCTTGCATGCAATTTTTCTTGCTTCTTGCTTGCTTGGTCGAGCTTCCTAGAGTTCTTGAGTGCCTAGGTGAACCTTAGGATGATGAACTTAAGCTATGGAGAGTGATGAAGCAGCCTAGGCCAAGAGGGTGAGAGAAAATGAGAGGATGAGAGAATGAAAGAAAGAAATGAAATGCTTGAGCATATGGTCGGCCTTGAGCTTCTACAAATCTGATTTGTGTCATTTTTTTGAGCATTTTGAATTGTCTTAGCATGGGCATTTGAGTGGGCCGAGAATGAGAGGCATTGGGTAGGGTTTTAAGTCATTTTTTTAATGCATGGTGTCTTGAGCTTGTGTCATAACTTGTCTAAGATGCTTTTAAAATTGCATAACATGCCACAAGGGCTTGGTTTGGCCGACCAAGGAGCTTGGAAATCTGAAATTTCAGATTCAAATTATGGTTTTATAAGTTATAATAGTGTGGAATTTTGAGGTGCATGGATTTTTGCAAAAGAATAAAGAATAAGGAATAAAGAATGCCTAGTGTTTAGCGTTTCGTCTTTTAGTATATTGACTTAGGATTAAAATATAGTTAGTGGAGTTTGTAGGATTATTCTATAGTCTAGTGCTTCGTGTAGGATGCTTTCTTGATTAGCGCGCAAGCACGTTTTCCTAGGTTTAGGGCACGCACTACGAGACAAATACACGTTTCCCAAGTAAATGCACGCAACCCTAAATGAATGCACGTAATTCGATGCAAGGCACATAAAACGAGACACGATTCTTTAACCTAGGTCAAGGCACACAATTCTAGGTTAGGGCATATGAAACGAGGTATCGTACGTAAATCGAGATTTGACTTAGTTAATGATGTCCAAAATTTATGAAAATTGGTGTGCTGCTATATTTTTCAGTTATGGACATTTTTTTCAGAAATGGACTAAGGCTGAATCTGACGCTAAGGACCTCAAACACGTCAATTATCAAAATGTGTGCAAATCTGGACAGTTTTGTGCTATCCCACTGTTTCGGCTATATCTAATGATCCCGAACTCCAATTTATTCAAGGTTTGTTTCTGATTTTAGTTAACTTATTAATCTTTAATTTTACATCTTATTCACTGGATTTGGAGATTGTTTGATTATCCTATTGATTGTGAGAAAACAGCCTATTGCAGTAAGGGTTTCACTTAGTTATATGCTTGGAAAATTGTTGTAACCTCTCTTGTGGTACTAATTGCTTGGAATTGTGGTGTTGGGATGTTGTGTGGACTGTTTTGAGTACTTGAAGATGTTTTAATTGAATGATGCATGACTTGAGAATGATTTTGAGTTGACCTAGGGTTTAATCACACGGTTTAGCATGAAACGGAAACCCTAATGACGAGGTAGTCTTGCTAAGTGTTGATCATTTGGATATTGTGTGGAAATTATATGCTTAGTGGGCTGCCCGTAAATGTCTTATAACTTCAAATGTGATTTTGACCATTGCATGTTGACAAATAAGCTTTTCTTGCACCCAAACCCATGATTGATGTCATTGCATGTTGAATAATCTTATCACTTGATCACGTGGGCTTCTTTATGAGTTATATGGCCTGTTTTACATGTGTTACATGGCTGCCTGTTTAATTTTCATATAACTCTATATGCCTTTCAAGTAAAATTACCTATTTTATCGTGCCCTGCTTGTTTACCTGTCAATGTGCAATCTTATGACTGTCCGGAGGCAACTTACTTTGTTGTCCTCCTACTGTGATATATTTCCTGTCTTATCGTGCCCTACTTGTTTACCTGTCAATGTGCAATCTTATGACTGTCCGGAGGCAACCTACTTTGTTGTCCTCCTACTGTGAGATATTACCTGTCATGAATGTGCATTGCATACAAGGTTGCAACCTTTCCTGTCGGCATGGTAACGATCACGCACACCGGGCGGCATCGGGCTTGCCGGTGCACCCGTGACTACCATGGTCCCATTCCCTCTCTCGTTTGGGGGCTAGACTTCCTCGGAGAGTTGGATCGTAGGATTTTAGGGTACATCCGGAGTACACCCACCTGGCGTGTTTGGGGGATGATTTGAAGTCGGCCGCAACAACTGAAACTGGAACTGATGAGAGAGCAAAAGCACACCGTATCCTTTAACTATGCGTCTAAGTACTCTCGCTTGGTTCCTAGAGAACCTCGGGGAGGAAAGACTGGTATTCCTGTTCCTGTATCTTATATCATTGTTATATTCATGCTTGTAAAAAGGATTTTCATAAGTTGAACCGGAAAATGATTTTCAAAACCTATTTCTCGTTCCCCCTCGCTGAGTTCATAAGGACTCACCCTCTTTTTTGTCACAGGTGCAGCATATTTGGAACAAGTACCCGAAGTAAATGTACTTGTTGATGATTCCTGGGAGTGACTACGTGCTTTTGTGCTTTGCCTGAAAGAGGTTGCTATCTGGATATTGTGTTTGATTGCAAAATGTTCATTTTATTTATGTAAATGACCCCGTTGTAATTTGGGTCTAATTCTGGGGTTGTACTATCTATAACCGGATGAACTTTTATTTGGTTGTTTGCTTTCGTTTTCTTGATTAGTAGTTGTCGTAGGCAGTCAAACCACTAGATGAACAATCAACTAAGTTAATTCTATCTAATTTCACCTAGGTGCTCATTTGCAAACTAAAGGATAATAGGTACTTGTATGATAGGAAATTGACAAATAAATAGGACATAGTTATCATGTTAGGCTTATTAACCAAATGAGACTTTCAAGATAAACTAGTAGGCAAATCGGTTGGTGACAAATAGGAGTCCCTAATGGAATTGGATTAATGATTGGAATAATTGAGGCATTTAGAGAATTAGGTCAAACCAAAGAGCCCAATTACAGCCGTTATGCTGTCGATTTTCTGGAAAAACTTGGAGTTTAGACTAAAATGATAAGTGTTAAATCTTCATGAACGGTTAAGTATGTGACATGTCCTGAACGTTTAGATCACACCCTAATCTAACCTTGTAGGTCGGGTTGGGGCGTGACACCTTAGAATAGAATGGTATCAGAGCTTAGTTTAGTAACTAGGCATTAGTCGGGTTCAACTCTCGGACCATGGGTAGAAGCCCTAAGGTAATTATGATGTCTTGTTTATATGTGTTAATGTGTGCTAATGTGCTTTAATTGCTTGAGCATTGAATATTATGTGCTTTTGTGGACCTTATGTACTATGTGTCATGCACATCAACACGTTAATGCCCTCAATAATGCATGCATGCGTTTATACTCCTTCCTTGATACATGTGCATGTTATATAACCATTAATGACTATTTATACACATAGATAGTTAGGACTAGAACTTTCAGGGAAGTGAATTTATGCAGAAAGAACGGAAAGTCTCGATTGGAGATTTCTCACATCTTCACAGGTACTCGATGGATCGTATGCATTATTAGACTTGCATATATATAAAATGCATAGCACAAGTATAATTGTTGAGGTAAAGTTATCAATTTTGTAGCCATAAAGTTCTTGATTCTATTAAACTGTTCCTCTCATTATGGTTCAAGTATAAAGGTTAAAGACATGCTACTTCCTTAGATATAAGGGTATACCATTAAATATGTAGAATAGTATATATTCTCATGTGCTGATAGTGGAAGTTGACTTGGAGGTTTCTTTGAATCCATTTCTCACATCTTAAAATTGGCTTGATAGACTATATAAGAAGTTAGCAATATACTCGTACGATTGAATCCTTACTTGATTGGAATTAAGCATTGATGAATCTGATATGGTGTATACTAGCGAGTTTTAAGTTCACTAAGTGTTGAGATCATGACCCAGAAATTAAAAGATAAATTTGTGGAAGTTGATGATAGTTACTTTTAGGGATTAGATTGTTGAGACATGGATAGTGTATTTGACTGACTTAACAATGGATAACCTCAAAACATGTAGGCAACTCTGGAGACCGAATTTAACGAGGTTGATGATTTTATAATATAACAAGATATAAGGATGCTAGAATCGAGGAATTCACGTAACTAGAACTCGTGTTCAGAAGACTACACCTAAATGTTAGGTCGAAATAGAAGTGCAAGGTATTGAATTATGCATTACATGACTAACGTTGTTAAAGGTCCTAAGTTGGATATCGGTGATAGTTAGAATCATGATATTAATTTGGTGCCTCTCGGATTTAGTTGTGATTATGCAAGTAAGTCATTATATGCACTCGTTGTTTAGATACCCTAGAGGATGTTGGAAAGCATATATCCTTAAGTAAGACCGATGGACCTATTATATAAACCATCGAAATGATGTTAAGCATCTGGTTGCAAAGTGGAGTCGTTAGGGTGTGATTTGACATCCTAAATAGCTAATTGTGAGTATGTAGGATGATTCATGGTGAACCCTAGGACCTAAGGTCGATGAGTCTTGATGCTCTTAGCTAGTTGAACATGTAAATAAGAAGAGTAAGATTTCATAGAGTTAAGATAGAGATGAATTAGGGTCATAATGACCCAAGAGACTATTGTTAGACCACCGTATCTATATGCACCATTTCACATCTAGAAACTAGCGATTGGTAGACTTCGAATTGTGATCGTTGAATAAAGGGGTGAATCTTGTAGTGATAGTTAAATAAGTGGTTGGTTACTTTTGAAGTTCTATTAGGTTATGTTGAAGGATGCCTCGTGGTCATAATTCTTATATTGATACAATCTTGAAGTTATCTCGTGTAAGTATTTTATTAGCTCGGTCATTTCGGTACCCATTTATAGTCCTAGGATTGTTGTTGTTTGGACGATAACCTAGTGGAGCATTGATATCACTTACATGGCTATGGCCCTAGCCTAGTAACATTAATGTTGAAGATATATTGGCGGGCATTAAGTGTTCGAAGGAATGACTAGGTCGCTATGTGAGTAGGACCATTATCTTCTTAAGTAGGACGTAACCTTGGATTGAGGTGAGTGAAATTTATTTGAGATTGAAAATATTCGCCTTAGGAGTCTTGATTGAGATTAAATAAATTCTGAAGCCTCGTGACTTGAAGATAGGGATTTGAATAAGGAAATAAATTGTGGATTACGAGTTGATGAAGTTACTTGTAAGAGTTGAACTAGTGCGACATGATCAGTTTACCCATGCAATTTCGATGGCAATTTGTTGGTGGTACATAATAAACCTTAGAGTTTGAGTTTAACGAATCTCAACGGTCTTTCTCGATGATTACGAGCGTGAAGGTTAACAAAGCCGGGAAAGGAGATTAGTGAATAGGAGCCTATAATTGGGAGACTAGTCATTAGAAGATTTGCTAATCTAATGTACCTACGAGATAAGAAGGGCTATGATACCATCGATGGATGACGATTTGAGGTGGATTAGTTGTTTGGTGAGTTCTTCCTGAAAATAGAGTCGTATTGTGGAAATGACTCATAATATGTGTATGTCCTAGGTGTTAACAATTTCGAAGCTAGTTGATAGAATATGTAAATCTGATATAGACCTATCATCTTGAAATTAGTGTATGTAACCATAAGATCGCGGTATTATTGTGATATTCCTTTTGAGGTATGGATTCGAGATTGATACAACATGAGTCATGATTTTGGAGTTATAGTTCTATTGTTAGAATACCGATGCAACTTTGATGACTATGTTTGAAGACTCTAACCTTAGTTAATGAACTTTACCTTAAGATCAATTGGAGAAAATAGAGTTGTTCAAAGGAATGAACTGTAAATGTAGGGGTCACACCGAATTAAATGATTGGAGAAAGCTAGGAAGTGAATTCGTTGTGGTAAGAGAGATCACAGAGCAAAGGATGACCCGGAGTTAGAAAATAACAATGGTCGGAATCCGTCTAAATGACCTTAACAAGTAAGAATGAATTTCGGGACGAAATTCTTTTAAGGAGGGGAGGATGTGAGGCCCGACCCCGAATAACGTGTCCTACCTCGATTTGCGCACCTTAGGCCTAAAATTATATGACCGACCTTGGATTACGTGCCTTGTCTTGGTTTTCATGCATGCCTCGTTATACGTGCCTTAACCTAGAATTGTGTGCCCTAATCCTCGATATACATGCGATACCTAGATAAACATGCCATGACCTTAATTTACGTGCGAGACCTTGATTTGCGTGTGTCCCTTCGTTTCGTGTGCATTAACCTTGAACTGCGTGCCTTAACCTAGGTTTAAGAGTCGTGTCTTGAATTACGTGCATTGCATTGAATTACGTGCCTTATTTTGATCTACGTTCATTCACATAGGGTTACGTGTGTTAGCATTAGAATCCGTGCACTTATCTTGAAGTATGTGCCTTAGTCTTGAAATACGTGATGTACCTCGTAGTTCGGGTCTTACCTCGTAATTCGTGCCCTAGATCTAAGAATCTGTGCCACCACGTTAATCAAGAAAGAATCCTACACAAAGCACTAGACAATAAAATAATCCTACACAATCCACTAACTAATATTATATTCCTAATTCAAATTATCTACAAACTCTACTAACAATAAAATAATACTAAACTATTCCTACATTTCCCACTATCTATTATTCTATTCATAATTCAACTCATCAACAAACATTCTTATATTTTATTCTATCTAGATTCCCTAATTTCCCAACATTCCTATGACAATTCTAATGACACAAATACATAAAAAATTAGTCCTAGACAAACTATGACACACACACAAGACACTAGGCATAAAATAGCCCCAAAATCCTACCCAATGCACACCATTTTCGACTAAACACTTCATGCCCATGCTAGCCATTTCAAAATACTCCTTGAAGACATAAAAATACTGAAAATGGGCTGCCCAAGGCTGACCATATGCTTGAATCAATGCAAAACATCACTCTTTGTCATATTCTTTCATTTCTCTTTCTTTTCGCTCACTTCCCTCTCATTTTCTCTCTCCATTTCGATTTTGGCTGAGTTCCCTCCACCTCTTAGCTCATCTTCATCATCCTAAGGTGCATCAAGACAAACCACAAGCAAAGAAACTCACCCAAGCAAGCTAGGATGCAAGAAACACACATGCAAGCATTTTGAGTCACCATTTTCGGCCTAGGTAAGTTTTCTTGGCTTCCATTTCTTTTCTTCTTGTTCTAACCTCATGCATGTGCTAAGAGATTGATCACTAGGCTAGGAAAAATAGAGAAACCAAGTTGGAATCTCGGCTAAGCAAGAAGAAGAAGAGATTTGAAGCTTCAACAAGTTTTTTGTGCATCTTTGTGGTTGATTGCTAAGGTGAGGGTTAAAACCTTTTGAAAACTCTTCAAAAATTCACATGCATGCTCATAAATGTGTGTATTTTCTTCTGTACTTGAGTTATATGGTCGTTCATAAGCTTAAACAATCATGCATGGCAAGATCTTGGCTTGAAAATGATGCTAGGTGAAGTCGAATTGTTGACAGCTCTCTGACCAGTCTGTTTTGAGGTAATTTTAGCTAGGCAAATGATGTTTAAAATGCTTGAAAATTGGTAGGTGACTATTGTGGACAGTTTTGAACACTTTTTCAGAAATAGACCAAAGCTAATTTTGACTCTAAGGTTCTCAAAATGGCAAATCTTTAAAATGTGACCAAATCTAGAAATCTGGAAAAATGAAGCAGGTTTTGGCAGATGCACTGACTTTGTAGAACGAACCAGATTTGACTTAGTTAATGATGTCCAAAATGTATGAAAATTGGTGTGTTGCTAAATTTTTCAGTTCTGGACAATTTTGTCAGAAATGGACTAAGGCTGAATCTGACCCTAAGGACCTCAAAAACGTCAATTATCGAAAACTGTGCAAATCTGGACAGTTTTGTGCTATCCCACTGTTTCGGTATATCTAATGATCCCGAACTCCAATTGATGCAAGGTTTTTTTTTTGATTTTAGTTAACTTCTTAATCTTTAATTTGACATCTTATTCACTAGATTTGGAGATTGTTTGATTATCCTATTGATTGTGAGAAAACAGCCTATTGCAGTAAGGGTTTCACTTAGTTATATGCTTGGAAAATTGTTGTAACCTCTCTTGTGGTACTAATTGCTTGGAATTGTGGTGTTGGGATGTTGTGTGGACTGTTTTGAGTACTTGAAGATGTTTTAATTGAATGATGCATGACTTGAGAATGATTTTGAGTTGACCTAGGGTTTAATCACACGGTTTAGCATGAAACGGAAACCCTAATGACTAGGTAGTCTTGCTAAGTGTTGATCATTTGGATATTGTGTGGAAATTATATTCTTAGTGGGCTGCCCGTAAATGTCTTATAACTTCAAATGTGATTTTGACCATTGCATGTTGACAAATAAGCTTTTCTTGCACCCGAACCCATGATTGATGTCATTGCATGTTGAATAATCTTATCACTTGATCACGTGGGCTTCTTAATGAGTTATATGGCCTGTTTTACATGTGTTACATGGCTGCCTGTTTAATTTTCATATAACTCTATATGCCTTTCAACTGGATGAACTTTTATTTGGTTGTTTGCTTTCGTTTTCTTGATTAGTAGTTGTCGTAGGCAGTCAAACCACTAGATGAACAATCAACTAAGTTAATTCTATCTAATTTCACCTAGGTGCTCATTTGCAAACTAAAGGATAATAGGTACTTGTATGATAGGAAATTGACAAATAAATAGGACATAGTTATCATGTTAGGCTTATTAACCAAACGAGACTTTCAAGATAAACTAGTAGGCAAATTGGTTGGTGACAAATAGGAGTCCCTAATGGAATTGGATTAATAATTGGAATAATTGAGACGTTTAGAGAAGTAGGTCAAACCAAAGAGCCCAATTACAGCCGTTATGCTGCTGGTTTTCCGGAAAAAACTTGGAGTTTAGACTAAAACGATAAGTGTTAAATCTTCATGAACGGTTAAGTATGTGGCATGTCCTGAACGTTTAGATCACACCCTAGTCTAACCTTATAGGTCGGGTTGGGGCGTGACAGCAGCTAAGCTGGCTCGCTGCCCCCGTCGTAGAGCTCTCAAAGAGCTTTCCAACGGTATGCTGTGCACTGCGTAACTCCTTATGGATCACAAGTTATGGGCAACGAAATGACGTAGACCTGGTTCCAAGCCCCACGCCGTCGGTTTGCAGTCGAGCCTCTACGTGAAGTGAAGTTGTCTTGCCCAAGGTGCAGTGGGATTCGGTAATAGAAATGTGATGGATTAGGTTGTCGACCTTTTCGCGGCTCACGACGTACGATCCGGGATGAAAAAATAGCTCAAAAGCAGAAAAGTATCCCGAAACTGATGAAAACGTTCGATTTTTGGCTCGGAAAAATAGGCACAGCCGAGTAGGCTTGCTTCCCACGTCGTAGAGCTCTCGGAGAGCTTTCCAAAGGTATGCTGTACGACGCGTAACTCCTTACAAATCAAAAGTTATGGGCACCGGAGCGACGGAGGCCTGGTACCAAGCCCCACCCCCTCGGTTTGTGGGGCCAGCCTCTACGCGAAGCAAAGTTGTCTTGCCTAAGGTGCCTTGGGATTTGGTAATACAAATGTGATGGATTACGTTGTCGTCCTTTCGTTTCTCACGAATTACGATCCGGGATGGAAAAACAGCGCAAAAGAATAAAAGTGTCCTGAAACTAATGAAAATGTTCAATTTTGGGCTTTGAAAATAGGCGCAGCCGAGCAAGCTTGCTGCCTCGGTCGTAGAGCTCTCGGAGAGCTTTCTAACGGTATGTTGTGCGCCGCGTAACTCCTTGCAGATTAAAAGTTATGGGCACCGGAGGGACGGAGACGTGGTCCTAATCCCCACGCCATCGGTTTGTGTGCCCAGCCTCTATGTGAAGCGAAGTTGTCTTGCCCAAGGTGCCTTGGGATTCGGTAATAGAAATTTGATGGATTAGGTTGTCGTCCTTTTTGCGACTTACGACGAACGATCCAGGACGAAAAAACAGCGCAAAAGAAGAAAAATGTCCTAAAACAGTTTGAAACATTCGATTTTTGGCTCCGAAAATAGGCGCAGCCGAGCAGGTTTGCTGACCCCGTCGTAGAGCTCTCAGGGAGCTTTCCAACGGTATGTTGTGCGCCGCGTAATTCCTTACGGATCACAAGTTATGGGCACCGGAGTGACGTAGACCTGGTCCCAAGCCCCATGCCCTCGGTTTGCGGGCCCAGCCTCTACGTGAAGTGAAGCTGTCTTGCCTAAGGTACCATGGGATTCGGTAATAGAAATGTGATGGATCAGGTTGTCGTCATTTTCGCGGCTCACGACGTACGATCTGGAATGGAAAAATAGCGCAAAAGAAGAAAAGTATACTGAAACTAATGAAAACGTTCGATTGTGGGCAAAGAAAACAGGCGCAGCCGAGCAGGCTTGCTACCCCCGTCATAGAGCTCTCGGAGAGCTTTCCAACGGTATGTTGTGCGCCACGTAACTCCTTACGGATCAAAGTTATCGGCAACGGAGTGACAGAGACCTTGTTCCAAGCCTCACGCCCACGGTTTACGGACCCAGCCTCTATGTGAAGCGAAGTTGTCTTGCCCAAGGTGGCTTGGGATTCGGTAATAGAAATATGATGGATTAGGGTGTCTTCCTTTTCACGGCTTATGACGTACGATCCGGGATGGAAAAACAGCGCAAAAGAAGAAAAGTATCCCCAAACTGATGAAAATGTTCAATTTGGGCTCTGAAAACAGGCGCAGCCAAGTAGTCTTGCTGCCCCCGTCGTAGAGCTCCAGGAGAGCTTTCCAATGGTATGATGTGAGCGCCGTAACTCCTTACAGATCAAAACTATGGGCACCGAAGTGAGGGAGACCTTGTCCCAAGCCTTACGCCCTTGGGTTGCGGGCCCAGCCTCCACGTGAAGTGAAGTTGTCTTGCCCAAGGTGCCTTGGAATTCGGTAATAGAAATACGATGGATTAGGTTGTCGTCCTTTTTGCGGCTCACGTCGTACGATACGGGACGAAAAAATAGCGCAAAAGAAGAAAAGTATCCTGAAACTAATGAAAACGTTGGATTTTGGGCTCGGAAAGTAGGCGCAGCCAATCAGGCTTGCTGCCCCAGTCGTAGAGCTCTCAGAGAGCTTTCCAACGGTATTTTGTGCACCGCGTAACTCCTTATGGATCAAACGTTATGGGCACCGGAGTGACGTAGACCTGGTCCCAAGCCCTACGCCCTCAGTTAGCGGGCCCAGCCTCTACGTGAAGCGAAGTTGTCTTGCCCAAGGTAACATGGGATTCGGTAATAGAAATGTGATGGATTAGGTTGTCGACCTTTTCGCGGCTCACGACGTACGATCCTGGACGGAAAAACAGCGCAAAAGAAGAAAAGTATCCCGAACCTGATGAAAATATTCGATTTTGGGCTCCGAAAATAGGCGTAGCCGAGCATGCTTGCTGCCCCCGTCGTAGAGCTCTCAGAGAGCTTTCCAACGGTATGCTGTGCACCGCGTAACTCCTTACAGATCACAAGTTATGGGCACCGGAGTTACGTAGACTTGGTCCCAAGCCCCACGCCCTCGGTTTGCGGGCCCAGCCTCAACATGAAGTGAAGTTGTCTTGCCTAAGGTGCCGTGCGATGCGATAATAGAAATGTGATGGATTACGTTGTCGTCCTTTTCGCGGCTCACGACGTACGATCCGGGATAGAAAAATAGCGCAAAAGAAGAAAAGTGTCCCAAAACTGATGAAAATGTTCAATTTTGGGCTCCAAAAATAGGCGCAGCCAAGCAAGCTTGCTTCCTCGGTCGTAGAGCTCTTGGAGAGCTTCCCAACGATATGTTGTGCGCCGCGTAACACCTTGCAGATCAAAAGTTATGGGCACCGGAGGGACGGACACGTGGTCCTAAGCCCCACGCCATCGGTTTGCGGGCCCAGCCTCTACGTGAAGCGAATTGTCTTGCCTAAGGTGCCTTAGGATTTGGTAATAGAAATGTGATGGATTAGGTTGTTGTCTTTTTCGCAACTTACGACGTACGATTCAGGATAGAAAAACAGCGCAAAAGAAAAAAAGTGTCTTGAAACAGATTGAAACATTCGATTTTGGGCTCCGAAAACAGGCGCAGCCGAGCATGCTTGCTGCCCCTGTCATAGAGCTCTCAGAGGGCTTCCCAACATTATACTGTGCGCCGGGTAGCTCCTTACGGATCACAAGTTATAGGCACCGGAGTGACGTAGACCTGGTCCCAAGCCCCACGCCCTCGGTTTGCAGGCCCAGCCTCTACATGAAGCAAAGTTGTCTTGCCCAAGGTGCCATGGTATTCGGTAATAAAAATGTGATGGATTAGGTTGTCGTCCTTTTCGTGGCTCACGACGTACGATACGGAACGAAAAAATAGCGCAAAAGGATAAAAATGTCCCAAAACTAATGAAAATGTTCAATTTTGGGCTCCGAAAATAGGAGCAGCCAAGTAGGCTTGCTGCCCCCATCGTAGAGCTCTCATAGAGCTTTCGAACGGTATGCTGTGCGCTACTTCACTCCTTACGGATCAAAAGTTATGGGCACCGGAGTGACGTAGACCTAGTTCTAAGCCCCACGCCCTCGTTTTGCGGGCTCAGCCTCTACGTGAAGCGAAGTTGTCTTGCCCAAGGTGCGGTGGGATTCGGTAATAGAAATGTGATGGATTAGGATGTCGCCCTTTTTTACGGCTCACGACGTACGATCCGGGACGGAAAAATATCGCAAAAGAAGAAAAATGTATCCCAAAATTGATAAAAAAATTCAATTTTGGGCTACAAAAATAGGCACAGCTAACCAGGCTTGCTGCCCCCGTCGAAGAGCTCTCGGAGAGCTTTCCAACGGTATGCTGTGCGCCGCATAACTACTTACGGATCAAAAGTTATGGTCACCGGAGTGACGGAAACCTGGTACCAAGCCCCGTGCCCTCGGTTTGCAGGCCCAGCCTCTACGTGAAGCGAAGTTGTTTTGCCTAAGGTGTCTTGGAATTTGGTAATAGAAATGTGAGGGATTAGGTTGTCGTCCTTTTCGCGGCTTACGATGTACGATCCGGGACTAAAAAATAACGCAAAAAATGAAAAGTGTCCACAAACTAATGAAAATGTTCAATTTGGGCTTCGAAAATAGGCGCAGCCGAGTAGTCTTGTTGCCCCCATCGTAGAGCTCTCAGAGAGTTTTCCAATGGTATGTTGTGCGCCGCGTAACTCCTTACAGATCAAAACTATGGGCACTGAAGTGAGGGAGACCTTGTCCCAAGCCCCAAGCCCCACGCCCTTGGTTTGCGGGCCTAGCCTCCATGTGAAGTGAAGTTGTCTTGCCCAAGGTTCCTTGGGATTCGGTAATAGAAATGTGATGGATTAGGTTGTCGTCCTTTTTGCGGCTCACGACGTACAATCCGAGACGGAAAAACAGCGCAAAAGAAGAAAAATGTCCTGAAACTGATAAAAATGTTCGATTTTGGACTCTGAAAGTAGGCACAGCTGAGCAGGCTTGCTGCCCCAGTCGTAGACCTCTCAGAGAGCTTTCCAACGGTATTTTGTGCGCCCCGTAACTCCTTAGGGATCAAAAGTTATGGGTACCGGAGTGACGTAGACCTGGTCCCAAGCCCCATACCCTCAGTTTGCGGGCCCAGCCTCTACGTGAAGCGAAGTTGTCTTGCCCAAGGTGCCTTTTGATTCGATAATAGAAAAGTGATGGATTACGTTGTCGACCATTTCGCGGCTCACGACATACGATCCGGGATGAAAAAATAACGCAAAAGAAGAAAAGTATCCCGAACCTAATGAAAATATTCAATTTTGGGCTCCAAAAGCAGGCGCAGCCAAGCAGGCTTGCTGCCCCCGTCGTAGAGCTCTCTGAGAGCTTTCTAACGGTATGCTGTGCGCCGCGTAACTCCTTACGGATCACAAGTTATGGGCACTGGAGTGACGTAGACCAGGTCCTATGCCCCACGCCCTCGGTTTGAGGCCTAGCCTCTACGTGAAGTGAAGTTGTCTTGCCCAACGTGCAGTGGGATTCGGTAATAGAAATGTGATGGATTAGGTTGTCAACCTTTTTGCGGCTCACGACGTACGATCCGGGACGGAAAAACAGCACAAAAGAAGAAAAGTATCGCGAACCTGATGAAAATGTTCGATTTTGGACTCCGAAAATAGGCGCAACTGAGCATGCTTGCTGCCTCCATCGTAGAGCTCTAAGAGAGCTTTCCAACGGTATACTGTGCACCGCGTAACTCCTTACGGATCACAAGTTATGGGCACCGGAGTGACGTAGACCTGGTCCCAAGCCCCACGCCTTCGGTTTGCGGGCCCAGCCTCTACGTGAAGTGAAGTTGTCTTGCCCAATGTGTCGTGGGATTCAGTAATATAAATGTGATGGATTAGGTTGTCGTCTTTTTCGCGGCTCACGACGTACGATCCGGGACAGAAAAACAGAGCAAAAGAAGAAAAGTATACTGAATCTGATGAAATTGTTCGATTTTATTCTCCGAAAATAGGCACAGCCAAGCAGGCTTGCTGCCCCAGTCATAGAGCTCTTGGAGAGCTTTCCAACGGTATGTTGTGCGCCGCGTAACTCCTTACGGATCAAAAGTTATGGGCACCGGAGCGACGGAAACTTGGTACCAAGCCCCACGACCTCGGTTTGCAGGCCTAGCCTCAACGTGAAGTGAAGTTGTCTTGCCCAAGGTGCCTTGGGATTCGGTAATAGAAATGTTATGGATTAGGTTGTCGTACTTTTTGTGGCTCGCGAAATACGATCAGGGATAAAAAAACAGCGTAAAAGTAGAAAAGTTTCCCGAAACTGATGAAAATGTTCAATTTTGGGCTCCAAAAATAGGCGCAACCGAGCAGGCTTACTATCCCCGTCGTAGAGCTCTCTGAGAGCTTTCCAACTGTATGTTGTGCACCGCGTAACTCTATACGGATCAAAAGAAATGGGCACCGGAGCGACGGAGACCTGCTAACAACCCCACGCCCTAGGTTTGCGGGCCCAGCCTCTACGTGAAGCGAAGTTGTCTTACCGAAGGTGCCGTGGGATACGGTAATAGAAATGTGATGGATTAGGTTGTCGTCCATTTCGCGGCTCACGACGTACGATCCGGGATGGAAAAACAGTGCAAAAGAATAAAAGTATCCCAAAACTGATGAAAACATTCGATTTTGTGCTCCGAAAATAGGCGCAGCCTAGCAGGCTTGCTACCTCTATAATAGAGCTCTCGGAGAGCTTTCCAACGGTATACTGTGCACCACGTAACTCCTTACAGATTAAAAGTTATGGGCACCAGAGCGACGGGGACCTGGTACCAAGCCCCACGCCCTCGGTTTGCGGGCCCAGCCTTTACGTGAAGCGAAGTTGTCTTACCCAAGGTGCCTTGGGATTCGATAATAGAAATGTGATGGATTAGGTTATCGTCCTTTTCGCGGCTTATGACGTACGATCCAGGATGGAAAAACAACGTAAAAGAAGAAAAATATCCCAAAACGGATGAAAACGTTCAATTTTGGGCACCGAAAATAGGCGCAGCCAAGCAGCCTTGCTCCCCACGTCGTAGAGCTCTCGGAGAGCTTTCCAACGGTATGCCGTGCGCCGCGTAACTATTTACGGATGAAAGTTATGGGCACCAGAGTGAGGTAGACCTGGTCCCAAGCCCCACGCCCTCGGTTTGCGTGCCCAGCCTCTACGTGAAGCAAAGTTGTCTTTCCCAAGGTGTCGTCGGATTCGGTAATCGAAATGTGATGGATTAGGTTGTCGTCCTTTTCGCGGCTCACGACGTACGATCCAGGATGGAAAAACAACGCAAAAGAAGAAAAATATCCCAAAACTGATGAAAACATTCAATTTTGGGCTCCGAAAATAGGCACAGCTAAGCAAGATTGCCGCCGCCGTCGTAGAGCTCTCGGAGAGCTTTCCGACGGTATGCTGTGTGCCACGTAACACCTTACGGATCAAAAGTTATGGGCACCGGAGTGACGAAGACTTGGTAGAAAGCCCCATGCCCTCGGTTTGCGGGCCCAGCCTCTACGTGAAGCGAAGTTGTCTTGACCAAGGTACCGTGGGATACAGTAATAGAAATGTGATGGATTAGGTTGTCATCTATTTCGCGGCTCACGACGTACGATCCGGGACGAAAAAATAGTGCAAAAGAAGTAAAGTATCCCGAAACTAATGAAAACGTTCGATTTTGGGTTCTGAAAATAGGCGCAGCCGAGCAGGCTTGCTGCCCCTATCGTAGAGCTCTCGGAGGGCTTTCCAACGGTATACTTTGCATCACGCAACTCCTTACGGATCAAAAGTTATGGGTACCAGAGCGACGGAGACCTAGTACTAAGCCCCACACCCTCGGTTTGCGGGCCCAACCTCTACGTAAAGCAAAGTTGTCTTGCCCAAGGTGCCTTAGGATTCGGTAATAGAAATGTAATGGATTAGGTTGTCGTCCTTTTCGCGGCTTACGACGTACGATCTAGGATGGAAAAACAGCGCAAAAGAAGAAAAGTGTCCCAAAATTGATGAAAACGTTCAATTTTGGGCACCGAAAATAGGCGCAGCCGAGCAGGCTTGTTCCCCCCGTCGTAGAGCTCTCAGAGAGCTTTCCAACGGTATGTCGTGCGCCGCGTAACAACTTACATATGAAAATTATGGGCACCGGAGTGAGGTAGACCTGGTCCCAAGCCCTACGCCCTCGGTTTGCGGGCCCAACCTCTACGTGAAGCAAAGTTGTCTTACCCAATGTACCATGGGATTCGGTAATAGAAATATGATGGATTAGGTTGTCGTTCTTTTAGCGGCTCACGATGTACGATCCGGGATGAAAAAATACCGCAAAAGAAAAAAAGTATCCCGAAATTGATGAAAACGTTCAATTTTAGGTTCGGAAAACAGGCGCAGCTGAGTAGGCTTGCTGCCCCCATCGTAGAGCTCTCGGAGAGCTTTCCAACGGTTTGCTGTGCGCCGTGTAACTTCTTACGGATCATAAGTTATAGGCACCGGAGCAACGGAGACGTGGCCCCAAGCCCCACGTACTTGGTTTGTAGCCCAGTCTCTGCGTGAAGCGAAATTGTCTTGCCCAAGGTACCTTGGGATTCGGTAATAGAAATGTGATGGATTAGGTTGTCGTCCTTTTTACGGCTCACGATGTACGATACGGGAAGGAAGAACAGCGTAAAAGAAGAAAAGTATCACAAATCTAATGAAAACGATCGATTTTGGGCTCCGAAAATAGGCGCAGTGAAGCATGCTCTCTGCCCTAGTCGTAGAGCTCTCGGAGAGCTTTCCAACGGTATGCTGTGCGCCGCGTAACTCCTTACGTATCAAAAGTTATTGGCACCGGAGTAACGTAGACCTGGTCCCATGCCCCACGCCCTCGGTTTGTGGGCCCATCCTGTATGTGAAGCGAAGTTGTCTTGCCCTTGGTGCCTTGGGATTCGGTAATAGAAATGTGATAAATTAGGTTGTCGTTCTTTTTGCGGCTCACAATGTACGATCCGGGACGGAAAAACAGCGCAAAAGTATAAAAGTATCCCAAAATAGATGAAAACGTTCGATTTTGGGGTCCGAAAAAAAACGCAGGCGAGCAAGATTGCTGCCCCCATCGCAGAGCTCTCGGAGAGCTTTCCGACGGTATGTTGTGCGTCACGTAACATCTTACGGATCAAAAGTTATGGGCACCGGAGCGACGGAGACTTAGTAGCAAGCCCTATGCCCTCGGTTTGCAGGCCCAGCCTCTATGTGAAGCGAAGTTGTCTTGCCCAAGGTGCCGTGGGATACGGTAATAGAAATGTGATGGATTAGGTTGTCGTCCTTTTCGCTGCTCACGACGTACGATCCGGGACGAAAAAATAGTGCAAAAGAAGAAAAGTATCCCAAAACTGATGAAAATGTTCAATTTTGGGCTCCGAAAATAGGCGCAATCGAGCAGGCTTGCTGCCCCTATCGTAGAGCTCTCGGAGAGTTTTCCAATTGTATATTGTACGCCGCGTAACTCCTTACAGATCAAAAGTTATGGGTACTAGAGCGACGGAGACTTGGCCCCAAGCCCTACGTCCTCGATTTGCGGACCCAACCTCTACACGAAGCAAAGTTGTCTTGCCCAAGGTGCCATGTGATTCGTTATTAGAAATGTGATGGATTAGGTTGTCGTGCTTTCCGCGCCTTACGACGTACGATCCAAGATGGAAAAACAACGCAAAAAAAGAAAAGTGTCCCAAAACTGATGAAAACGTTCAATTTTGGGCACCGAAAATTGGAGTAGCCGAGCAGGCTTGCTCCCCCCATCGTAGAGCTCTCGGAGAGCTTTCCAACAGTATGTCGTGCATCGCGTAACTACTTACGGATGAAAGTTATGGGCACCGGAGTGCGGTAGACCTGGTCCCAAGCCCCACGCCCTCAGTTTGGGGGCCCAACCTCTACGTGAAGCAAAGTTGTCTTGTCCAAGGTGTCGTGGGATTCGGTAATAGAAATATGATGGATTAGGTTGTCATCCTTTTTGTGGCTCACGACATACGATTCGGGATGAAAAAACACCGCAAAAGAAGAAAAGTATCCCGAAATTGATGAAAACGTTCAATTTTAGGTTCGAAAAATAGGCGCAACTGAGTAGGCTTGCTGCCCCTATCGTAGAGCTCTCGGAGAGCTTTTCAACGGTATGCTGTGTGCCGCGTAACTCCTTACCGATCATAAGTTATGGGCACTGGAGCGACAGAGACGTGGTCCCAAGCCCCACATACTCGGTTTGTAGCCCAGCCTCTGCGTGAAATGAAGTTGTCTTGCCCAAGGTACCTTGGGATTCGGTAATAGAAATGTAATGGATTAGGTTTTCATCCTTTTTACGGCTCACGATGTACGATACGGGACGAAAAAATAGCGTAAAAGAAGAAAAGTATCCCAAATCTGATGAAAACGATCGATTTTGGGCTTCGAAAATAGGCGCAGCAAAGCATTCTTTCTGCCACTGTCGTAGAGCTCTCGGAGAGCTTTCCAACGGTATGCTGTGCGCCGCATAACTCCTTACGTATCAAAAGTTATGGGTACCGGAGTGACGTAGACCTAGTCCCAAGCCCTACGCCCTCGGTTTGCGGGCCCAGCCTGTAAGTGAAGCGAAGTTGTCTTGCCCATGGTGCTGTGGGATTCGGTAATAGAAATGTGATGGATTAGGTTGTCGTTCTTTTCTCAGCTCACGACGTACGATCTGGGACGGAAAAACAGCGCAAAAAGAAGAAAAGTATCCCAAAACTGATGAAAATGTTCAATTTTGGGCTCCGAAAATAGGCGCAGCCGAGCAAGATTGCTGCCCCCGTCGTAGAGCTCTCGGAGAGCTTTCCGACGGTATGCTGTGCGCCACGTAACTCCTTTCGGATCAAAAGTTATGGGCACCGAAGAGACGGAGACTTGGTAGCAAGCCCCATGCCCTCGGTTTGCGGGCCCAGCCTCTACGTGAAGCGAAGTTGTGTTGCCTAAGGTGCCTTGGGATTCAGTAATAGAAATGTGATGGATTCGGTTGTCGTCCTTTTTGCGGCTCACGACGTACGATCCGGGACGAAAAAACACTGCAAAAGAAGAAAAGTATCCCGAAACTGATAAAAACGTTCGATTTTGGGTTCGGAAAACAGGCGCAGCTGAGAAGGCTTGTTGCCCCCATCGTAGAGCTCTCAGAGAGCTTTCCAACGGTATGCTGTGCACCATGTAACTCCTTACGGATCATAAGTTATGGGCACCGGAGCGACGGAGACGTGGTCCCAAGCCCCACGCACTCGGTTTGTAGCCCAGCCTCTGCGCGAAGTGAAGTTGTCTTGCCCAAGGTACCTTGGAATTCGGTAATAGAAATGTGATGGATTAGGTTGTCGTCCTTTTTGCGGCTCACGATGTACGATATGGGACGGAAAAACAGCGCAAAAGCAGAAAAGTATCCCAAATTTGATGAAAATGTTCAATTTTGGCTCCGAAAACAGGCGCAGCTGAGCAATCTTGCTGCCCTCGTCGTAGAGCTGTCAGAGAACTTTCCAACGGTATGCTGTGCACCGCGTAACTCCTTACAGATCAAAAGTTATGGGCACCGGAGTGAGGGAGACCTTGTCCCAAGCCCCACGCCCTCGGTTTGCAGGCCCAGCCGCTACGTGAAGCAAAGTTGGCTTGCCTACGGTGTCATGGGATTCGGTAATATAAATGTGATGGATTAGGTTGTCATCCTTTTCGCAGCTCACGAAGTACGATCCAGGACGAAAAAACAGCGCAAAAGATTAAAAGTGTCCCAAAACTGATAAAAATGATGAATTTTGGGCTCCAAAAATATGTGCAACTGGGCAGGCTTTCTACCCCCATCGTAGAGCTCTTGGAGAGCTTTCCAACGGTATACTATGCGCCGCGTAACTCTTTACGGATCAAAAGTTATGGGCACCAGAGCGACGGAGACCTGGTCCCAAGCCCCACGCCCTCGGTTTACAAGCCCAGCCTCTACGTGAAGCGAAGTTGTCTTGCCCAAGGTGCCTTGGGATTCGGTAATAGAAATGTGATGGATTAGGTTGTCATCCTTTTCGTGGCTTACGACGTACGATCCGGGAAGGAAAAACTACACAAAAGAATAAATGTGTCCCAAAATTGATGAAAATATTCAATTTTGGGCTCTGAAAACAGGCGCAGACGAGCGGGCTTGCTACCCCTATCGTAGAGCTCTCGGAGAGCTTTCCAACTATATGCTGTGCATCGCATAACTCTTTATGGATCAAAAGTTATGGGCATCGGAGCAACGGAGACCTGGTCCCACGCCCCACGCCCCCGGTTTGCGGGCCCAACATCTACATGAACCGAAGTTGTCTTGCCCTAGGTGTCGTGGTATTCGGTAATAGAAATGTGATAGATTAGGTGGTCGTCCTTTTTGCGGCTTACGACGTATAATCCGGGACGGAAAAAAAGCAAAAAAGAAGAAAAGTATCCCAAAACTGATGAAAATGTTCAATTTTGGGCTCCAAAAATAGGCGCAATCGTGCAGGCTTGCTGCCCCCGTCGTAGAGTTCTCAGAGAGCTTTCCAACGGTATGTTGTGCGCCGCGTAACTCCTTACGGATCAAAAGTTATGGGCACCGCAGTGACAGAGACCTAGTCCAAAGCCCCACGCCCTCGGTTTGCGGGCCCAGCCTCTACGTGAAGCGAAGTTGTCTTGCCCAAGGTACCATGGGATTCGATAATAGAAATGTGATAGATTAGGTTGTCATCTTTTTCGCGACTCACGAAGTACGATCCGGGACGGAAAAATAGCGCAAAAGAATAAAAGTGTCCCGATACTGATGAAAACGTTTGATTTTGGGCTCCAAAAATAGGCGCAGCCGAGCAGGTTTTTGCCCCCATCGTAGAGCTCTCGGATAGCTTTCCAACGGTATGCTGTGCGCCGCATAACTCCTTACGGATCAAAAGTTATGGGCACTGGAGTGACGTAGACCTGGTGTGAGGCCCGACCTCAATTTGCGTGCGATACCTCGTTTCGTGTGCCTAACCTAGATTTGCTTGCCTTGACCTAGATTTAAGAATTGTGCTTCGTTTTGTGTGTCTTGCATTGAATTACGCGCATTCATTTAGGGTTGCGTGCAATTACTTGAAAAATGTGCATTCGTCTCGTAGTTCGTGCCCTACCTCGTAGTGCGTGCCCTAGACCTAGGAAAGCGTGCCCTCACGCTAATCAAGAAAGCATCTTACACGAAGCACTAGGTCATTAATTAATCCACTAACTAATATTAAATTACTAATTCAACCCATTAGAAGACAAAATCTCACAAAAAGCTAGACATTCTTTATTCTTTATTCTTTATTCTTTGCATATCCCAAACACACAATAAAATAAGCCTTGAACAAGACAAAAAATTCAGATTCTAGCAATGCCTTGGCCGACCACTTGTTGAGCATTTGTGCTTGCTTGCATAATTCAAATTAATTCCTAGACATTCTATGACAATTTAATGACACAAAGCAATAAAAAATGGCTCAAAAACCCTCCTCAAAGCTCCATATTTTTGACACAAGCTCCATGCCCATACTAGATAATTCAAAATGCTTCTTGAAGACACAAAAGTCTGAAATTTATATGCCCAAGGCCGACACAAGCTCCTTTGCCCAACAAAGCTTTTATTTTCTTTCATTTTCTCTCTCTCCCTCTCATTCTTCTCTCTCTCTCTCTCGGCCTTGGCTGAGTTTCTACACTCCATAGCTTATCTTCATCACTCCATGGTTCATCAAGGCATGCAAGAAGCTAGGGAGCTCGACTAAGCAAGCTAGGTTGCAAGAAACTCACATGCAAGCTTATTGAACATCCATTTCGGCTTAGGTGAGTTTGCTAGCTTCCATTTCTTTTCTTCTTGTTCTAACCACATGCACCTACTAAGAACTTGGTTACTAAGCTAGGAAATTTGAGAAAATCGAGTGGTGTCTCGGCTAAGCAAGGAAAAGAATCAATCTTGTGCAACCATCAAGAGTCTTGTGCATCTTCTTGTTGTTTTGCTAAGGTGAGGGCTAAAACTTCTTGAAAATCTTTCAAAAAACCACATGCATGCCCTTAAATGTCTATCTTTACTTCTGTACTTAAGATATATGTGTGTTCATGAGGTTTTATAAACATGCATGGCAAGATTTTTGGCTAGAATGTGATGATAGATGAAATCGTGTATGTGACAGCTCTCTGTCTTGTTGGTGCGAGGTGATTTTGGCTAGGTAAATGATGTTGCAAATGTGTGAAAATTAGTAGGTAACTAGTTTTTCGAGTTCTGAACAGTTTTTGCAGAAATAGGCCAAAGCTAATTTTGAATCTAAGGTCCTCAAAATGGAAAATCATTAAAATGTGTCCAAATCTGGAAAGTCTGGAAAAATGAAGCAGGTTTTGGCAGATTCACTGATCTTGTAGAACGACCTATTTTTGACTTAGTAAATGACATCCAAAATGCATGAAAGTTGGTTTGCTGCTAGATTTTTCAGTTCTGGACATTGTTTTCAGAAATGGACTAAGGCTAAATCTGACCCTAAGAACCTCAAAAATGACAAGTATTGAAATGTGTGCAAATCTGGACAGTTTTGTGCAGTCTCACTGTTTTGGCTATAACTATTGAACCCGAACTCCAAATGATACGAGGTTTGTTTCCAAATTTAGTTCACTTCTTAAGGTTTAATTAGACATCTTATTCACTAGAATTGGAGATTGTTTGCTTATCTTAATGATTGTGAGAAAACAGTCCATTGCAGTGAGGGTTTCACTTAGTGATATGCTTAGAAAAATTATTGTAGCTTCTCTTGTTGTATTAAATGCTTGGGATTGTGGCATTGGGATGTTGTGTGGACTGTTTTGAATACTTGAGGGTGTTTGAATTAATCGATGCATGGCTTGAGTTTGATTTTGAGATGACTTGGGGCTTAATCGCACGGGTAAGCACGAATTGAAACCCTAGTGACTAGGTAAATTCACTAAGTGTTGATCCTATGAATATCGTGTTTAATTATATGTTTAGTAGGCTGCCTGTAGTTTCCCTTGTAGCCCTAAATATGATTTTGATGATTACATGTTGACAAGTAGGCCTTTCTTGCACCCGGTCCCACGTAGATGTCGTTGCATGATGAATAATCTTATTATTTGATTACGTGAACTTCAAAATAAGTTATATGACTTGATTTACATGCGTTACATGGCTACCCGTTTAATGTTCATATAACTCCATGTGCCTTTCAAGTGAAATTACTTGTCTTATCGTGCCTCGCTTGTTTACTTGTCAATGTGCAATCTTATGACTGCTCGGAGGCAACCTACTTTGTTGTCCTCCTAATGTGATATATTAAATGTCATAAATATGCATTGCATACAAGGTTGCAACCTTTCATTCTGGCGTGGTAGCGTTCACGCACACCGGGCGGCATCAGGCTTGCGGGTGCAACTGTGACTACCATTGTCCAATTCCCTCTCTCGCTTGGGGGCTAGACTTCCTCAAAGAGTTGGGTCGTAGGATTTCGAGGTACATCCGGAGTACACTCATTTGGCGTGATAAGGGGAATGATTTGAAGTCGACCGCAACAACTGATACTAGAAACGAACGGAGAGCAAAAGCTCACCTTATCCTTTTCACTATGTGTATAAGGACTCTCGCTTGGTTCCTAGAGGACCTCGGGGAGGAAAGACGGGTAATTGTGTTCCTTTACTTTTATATTATGTTATGTACTTACTTCTGATATATTCATGCTTGCAAAAAGGGTTTTCATAAATTGAACCGGAAAATGAGTTTCAAACCTATTTCTCGTTCCCCCTCGCTGAGTTCATAAGGACTCACCCTCTTTTATCATCTCAGGTGAAGAAGACCAAGAACAGGTACCCGAGGACGACGTGCCTAACGATGATTCCTTGGAATGATTGCCTGTCCTATGTGCTTTGCTTGATTATGGCCATTTGTGAACACTATGCTGCTTGAAGACTATTTCTTTTCATGTTGCTTGATGTTGTAATGTAAAAGACCCCCGTTGTAATTTGGGGTCTAATTTTGGCTTGTACTGATAATAACTAGACAGACACTACTATGGTCGTTTTGCTTTCGGTTCTGGCTAGTATCTATCATAGGATTATGAAGTATCAGGTAAGGACTAAGTAAAATGAACCTATCCAATCTTAAGTAGGTACTCATTGTTAAGCTAAGATCAACAGGTACTTTTGTAATGAGGATTAACAAACAAATGAGGCATAGTATCATGCTAGGTTATTAATCAAACGAGACATCGAGATAACTAGTAGGCGTTTCAAATGATGGTAAATAGTAATCTTAGTTGGAAATGAAATTTGAGGCGTTTAGAGAACTACGTCAAACCAAAGAGCCCAATTACAACTATTATGCTGCCGGTTTTCCGAAAAAATTGTGGAGTCTAGGCTAAACGTTAAGTGTTAAACTTTCATAAACAATTAAGTACGAGACATGACTTGAATGTTTAGATCACACCCTAGTCTAACCTTTATAGGCCGGGTTGGGGCGTGACACTTGGTCCCAAGCCCCACGCCCTCGGTTTGCGGGCCCAGCTTGTATGTGAAGTGAAGTTGTCTTGCCCAAGGTGCCGTGGGATTCGGTAATAGAAATGTGATGGATTAGGTTGTCGTCCTTTTCGCAGCTCACGACGTACAATCCGGGAAGGAAAAACAGCGCAAAAGAAGAAAAGTATCCGAAACTAATGAAAATGTCCGATTTTAGGCTCTGAAAATAGCCGCAACCGAGAAAGCTTGCTTCTCCCGTCGTAAAGCTCTCAGAGAGATTTCTGACGGTATGTTGTGCGCCACGTAACTCCTTACGGATCAAAAGTTATGGGCACCAGAGCGACGGAGACTTAGTACCAAGCCCCATGCTCTCGGTTTGTGGGGCCAACCTCTACGTGAAGTGAAGTTGTCTTGCCTATAGTGCCTTGGGATTCGGTAATAGAAATGTGATGGATTTGGTTGTCGTCCTTTTCGCGGCTTACGACGTACGATTCGGGACTGAAAAACAGCACAATAGAAGAAAGTGTCCCAAAACTGATGAAAATGTTTTATATTGGGCTCCAAAAATAGGTGCAGCCGAGCAGGCTTGCTGCCGCAGTCGTAGAGCTCTCGGAGAGCTTTCCAACGATATGCTGTGCACCGCGTAACTCCTTACAGATCAAAGTTATGGGCACCGGAGTGAGGGAGACCTTGTCCCAAGCCCTACGCCCTCGGTTTGCAGGCCCAGCCTCTACGTGAAGCGAAGTTGTCTTGCCCTAAGTGCCTTGGCATTCGGTAATAGAAATGTGATGGATTAGGTTGTCATCCTTTTTGCGGCTTACAACGTACAATTCGGGACGGAAAAACAACACAAAAGAATAATTTTTTTCCAAAACTGATGAAAATATTCAATTTTGGCTCCGAAAACAGGCGCAGCTAAGCAGTCTTGCTACCCTCGTCGTAGTTCTATAGAAGAGCTTTCCAACGGTATGATGTGCACCGCATAACTCCTTACAGATCAAAAGTTATGGGCACTAGAGTGAGGGAGACCTTGTCCCAAGCCCCACGCCCTCGGTTTGCGGTCCCAGCCACTACGTGAAGCGAAGTTGTCTTGCCCATGGCGTCATGGAATTCGGTAATAAAAATGTGATGGATTAGGTTGTCATCCTTTTCGCGGCTTACGAAGTACGATCCGGGACGAAAAAACAGAGCAAAAGATTAAAAGTGTCCCAAAACTGATGAAAACCATCGATTTTGGGTTACAAAAATAGGCGCAGCCGATAAGGCTTTCTGCCCCTGTCATAGAGCTCTCGGAGAGCTTTCCAACGGTATACTGTGCGCTGCATAACTCTTTACGGATCAAAAGTAATGGGCACCAGAGCGATGGAGACCTGGTCCCAAGCCCCACGCCCTCAGTTTACGGGCCCAGCCTCTACGTGAAGCAAAGTTGTCTTGCCCAAGGTGCCGTGGGATTCGGTATTAGAAATGTGATGGATTAGGTTGTCGTCCTTTCCGCGGCTCACGAAGTACGATCCGGGACAGAAAAACAGCGCAAAGGAAGAAAAGTGTCCCGATACTAATGAAAGCGTTTGATTTTGGGCTCCAAAAACAGGCGCAGCCGAGCAGGTTTTTGCCCCCGTCGTAGAGCTCTCGGAGAGCTTTCCAACGGTATGCTGTGCGCCGCGTAACTCCTTACGGATCAAGCCCCCCGCCCTCAGCTTGCAGGCTTGCTACCCCCGTCGTAGAGCTCTTGGAGAGCTTTACAACAATATGCTGTGCACCGTGTAACTCTTTACGGATCAAAAGTTATGGGCATCGGAGCGACAGAGACCTGGTCTCAAGCCCTACGCCCCCGGTTTGCGGGCCCAGCGTCTACGTGAAGCAAAGTTGTCTTGCCCAAGGTGTCATGGGATTCGGTAATATAAATGTGATGGATTAGGTTCTCGTCCATTTCGCGGCTCACGACATACGATCCGGGAGGAAAAAACAACTCAAAAGAAGAAAAGTTTCCCAAAACTAATGAAAACGTTCGATTTTGGGCTCTGAAAATAGGCGCAGCCGAGCAGGCTTGCTGCCCCGTCGTAGAGCTCTCGGAAAGCTTTCCTATAGTTTGCTGTGCGCCGCGTAACTCTTTACGGATCAAAAGTTATGGGCACCGGAGCGACGGAGACCTGGTCCTAAGCCCCACGCCCTCTGTTTGCGGGCCCATCGTCTACGTGAAGTGAAGTTGTCTTGCCCAAGGTACCGTGGGATTCGGTAATAGAAATGTAATGGATTAGGTTGCCGTTCTTTTCGAGGCTCACGACGAACGATATGGGATGAAAAAATAGTACAAAAGAAAAAAAGTGGCCCAAAACAGATGAAAACGTTCAATTTTGGACTCCAAAAATAGGCGCACCAGAGCAGGCTTGTTACCCCCATCGTAGAACTCTCAAAGAGCTTTCCAACGGTATGTTGAGCGCCGCGTAACTCTTTACGAATCAAAAGTTATGGGCACCGGAGTGACAGAGACCGGGTCCCAAGCCCCACGCCCTCGGTTTGCGAGCCCAGCCTCTGCGTGAAGCGAAGTTTTCTGGCCCAAGGTGTCACAGGATTCGGTAATAGAAATGTGATGGATTAAGTTGTCGTCCTTTTCGCGGCTCACGACATACGATCCGGGTTGGAAAAACAACGCAAAAGAAGAAAAGTGTCCCAAAACTGATGAAAACGTTCGATTTTAGGCTCCGAAAATAGGCGCAGCCGAAAAGGCTTCCTGCCCCCGTAGTAGAGCTCTCGGAGAGTTTTCCAACGGTATACTGTGCGCCGCATAACTCCTTACGGATCAAAAGTTATTGGCACCAGAGCGACGAAAACCTGGTCCCAAGCCCTCCACCATCGGTTTGCGGGCCCAACCTCTATGTGAAGCGAAGTTGTCTTGCCCAAGGTGCCTTAGGATTCGGTAATAGAAATATGATGGATTAGGTTGTTGTCATTTTCGCACCTTACGATGTACGATCCGGGAAGGAAAAATAGCGCAAAAGAATAAAAGTGTCCCGAAACTGATGAAAAGGTTCAATTTTGGGCTCCGAAAACAAGCGTAGCTGAGCTGGCTTACTACCCTTGTCGTAGAGCTCTCGGAGAGCTTTCCAACGGTATAATGTGCGCCGCGTAACTCTTTACAGATCAAAAGTTATAGGCACTGGAGCGACGGAGACCTGGTCCTAAGCCCCACGCCCTCGGTTTGTGGGCCCAGCCTCTACATGAAGTGAAGTTGTCTTGCCCAAGGTGTCTTGGGATTCGGTAATAGAAATGTGATGGATTAGATTGTCGTCCTTTTTGCAGCTTACGATGAACGATCCGGGAAGGAAAAACAACACAAATGAAGAAAAGTGTCCCAAAACAGATGAAAACGTTCAATTTTGGGCTTCAAAAATAGGCGCAGGAGAGTAGGCTTGCTACCCCCGTCGTAGAGCTCTAGGAGAGCTTTCCAACGATATGCTGTGCACCGCGTAACTCTTTACGCATCAAAAGTTATGGGCATCGGAGCGACGGAGACCTGGTCCCAAGCCCCACGCCCTCGATTTGCGGGCCCAGCCTCTATGTGAAGCGAAGTTGTCTTGCCCAAGGTGCCATGGGATTCAGTAATAGAAATGTGATGGATTAGGTTGTCGTCCTTTTCGCGGCTCACGACGTACGATCCGGGACGGAAAAATAGTGCAAAAGAAGAAACGTGTCCCGAAACTGATGAAAATGTTCAATTTTGGCTCGGAAAACAGGCGCAGCCGAGCAGTCTTTGTCATGCCCCAACCCGACCTATAGAGGTTAGACTAAGATGTGATCTAAACATTCATATCATTTCACGTACTTAATCGTTCATTAAGGTTTAACATTTAACGTTAGCCTAGAACTCCAATATTTCTTCGAAAAACCGGCAGCATAACGGTTGTAATTGGGCTCTTTAGTTTGACCTAATTTTCTAAAGGCCTCAAAACTTTCAATCTCAAATTCATTTCCAACTAAGATTACTATTTATCACCAATCGAAATGCCTACTAGTTATCTCGAAGTCTCGCTTGATTAACAACCTAGCATGATAACTATGTCTCATTTGTTTGTCAATCCTTGTTACAAAAGTACCGGTTGATCTTAGTTTACCAATGAATACCTACTTAAGATTGGATAGATTCATTTTACTTACCCTTTACCTAATACCTCATAAGCCTGTGATAGATACTAAACCAAGTAGCGATAGCAAAACGACCAAAAGAGTATCTATCTAGTTATGATCAATACAAACCAAAATTTGACCCCAAATTACAATGGTGGTCCTTTACAATAGCAACGTAAGCAACACAAGAAATAGTCTTCAATACAACATGTCATTCACCAAATAGCCACAGTCAAGTAAGGCACGTAGGGCAGACAATCACTCTAAGGCGTCATCAATGGGCACGTTATCCTCAGGTTCCTGTTCCTGATCTTTTTCACTTGTAATGATGAAAGAGGTTGAGTCCTTATGAACTCAGCGAGGGGGAACGAGAAATACGTTTTGAAACTCTTTTTCCAGTTCAACTTATGAAAAACCCCTTTTGAAACATGTCACGTATCACAAGTAATAAGGTACGCAAAGTATAAGAATCAAATTGAGCAACAGATACAATTACCGATCATTTCAAGGATACGGTGAGCATTTTCTCGCAATATCGATTTCAATACGATTGTTGCGGCTGACTTCAATAATCCACTTATCGCTTCCATTTGGGTGTACTCCGAATATACCCCGAAAACCTACGACCCAACTCTCCGAGGGTGGAATGCCAAACGAGAGAGGGAATTGGGCCATGGTAGTCACGGTAGCACCGGCAAGCCCAATGCCGCCCGGCGTGAGTGAAACGCTACCATGCCACAATGAAATGTTACAACCTTGTATGCAATGCACATTTATAACATTTAACATTTCACATTAGGAGGACAACAAAGTAGGTTGCCTCCGAGCAATTAGAAGATTGCACATTGACAAGTAAACACGCGAGGCATGCTATGACAGATAATTTCACTTGTAAGGCATATGGAGTTATATGAATATTTAACGGCAGCCATGTAACACATGTAAATCAAGTCATATAACTCATTTCGGGGTTAACGTAATCAAATAATAAGGTCATACAACATGCAACGACGTCTACATGGGACCGGGTGCAAGAAAGGTCTACATGTCAACATGTAATCATCGGAATCACATTTAGGGCTATAAGGACAACTACGGGCAGCCCACTAATCACATAATTAGACACGATAACCATAGGATCAACACTTAGCGAGTTTTCATAGTCACTAGGGTTTCAATTCATGCTTACCCGTGCGATTAAGCCACAACTTGTCACGTAATTAAATCAAAGCCATGTATCAATTAATTAAACATCCTCAATCATTCAAAACAGTCCACACAACATCCAAGTGCCACAATCCCAAGCATTTAATACCACAAGATAAGTTACAATAATTTTCAAAGCATATCACTAGATAGAAACCTCACTGCAATGGTCTGTTTTCCCACAATCATTTAGACAAGAAAACAATCTCCAATTTTAGTTAAAAAAATTTCAAATTAAAGCTTATTAAGTGAACTAAATCCAGAAACAAACCTCGCATCATTTGGAGTTTGGATTCGAAAGTTATAGCCAAAACCGTGAGACTACGCAAAACTGTCCAGATTTGTACACATTTCAATACTTGTCATTTTTGTGGGCTTTAGGGTCAGATTTAGGCTTAGTATATTTCTGACAAAAATGTCCCGAACTGAAAAATCTAGCAACCAACCAAATATGATGCATTTTAGATATCATTTGATAAGTCAAAATTGGTTCGTTCTACAGGGACAGTGAACTGCCAAAAACCTGCTTCATTTTCCAGATTTAGACACCTTTCGTTGTTTTGCCATTTTGGAGACCTTAGAGTCAAAATTGGCTTTGGCTTATTTCTACGAAACATGCTCAAAACTGGCAAAAAGAGTCACCTACCAATTGTCACACATTTTCAACATCGTTTACCAGGCCAAATACACTTCGTCCTAACGAGTCAGAAATCTGCCATTTTCGCGATTTTATCTATCTTCAAGTTCTAGCTAAAAAAATTGCCAGGCATGGTTACAAAAGCTCATGTACACACACATACCACAAGTACAGAGGTAAAAATAGACATATGAAGGCATGCATGTGGTTTTTGAAAGCTTTTAAAAAGGATTAACCCTTACCTTAGCCTATTGCCAACAAATGATGCTCAAAACTCTTGAAGATGCACAAATGGTCTTCTCTCCTTGTTTGGCTGAGAGATATTGCTTGATTTCATTAATTCCTAGCTGAGTTACCATGTCCTTAGTATGTGCATGTGGTTAGAAGAAAAGGGAGATGGAAGAAAAGCTATCAAACATACCTAGGGCCGAAATGAATGTTCTATGAGCTTGCATGCATGTCTCTTTGCTTCTAGCTTGCTTGGTCGAGCCTCCTAGGGCCTTGAGTGTCTTGGTGAGCTTTAGGAGAGGAGATTAAGCTATGGATCTTGAGGATGCAGCTTTGGGAGAGAGAGAGAGAGGAATTGAGAGCTTGAGAGAAGGTTTGAAAAGAATGAAATGTTGGTGTTTGTGAGTGTGTCGGCCTTGAGCTTCAAAATTTCTGATTTTTGTGTCTTCAAGAGTATATTTTGAATTATGTAGCATGGGCATTGAATGGATCGAAAAGGTGAAGCATGGTGGAGGATAAAATAATGCTTGGTTTCCATTTTTCTTTTGCATTGTGTCATAGAATGTCTAAACTTGATTTTTTTTTTGAAATTGCAAGCATGACAAAAGCTCCTCACATGGTCGGCCAAGGCAAGCTCAAATCTGAATTTTTTTTGTCTTGTTTTGAGCTTATTTTATTGTGTACTTGGGATGTGCAAAAGAATAAAGAACAAAGAATAAGAATGTTTAGCTTTTGGTGAAATTTCGTCTTCTAGTGAGTTGAATTAGCATTTTAATATTAGTTAGTGGAGTTTGTAGGATTAATTAATAATCTAGTGCTTCGTGTAAGATGCTTTCTTGATTAGCGTACGGGCACGCTTTCCTAGGTTTAAGGCACGTACTACGAGATAAGGCACGAACTATGAGACGAATGCACGTTTCCCAAGTAAATGCTCGCAACCCTAAATGAATGCACGTAATTCAATGCAAGGCACATAAAACGAAACACGACTCTTAAACCTAGGTCAAGGCACGCAAATCTAGGTTAGGGCACACGAAACGAGGTATCGCATGCAAATCTAGGTTGGGCCTCACATCCTCCCCTCCTTAAAAGAATTTGTCCCAAAATTCAATTTTACCTTTGAAATAATGCCGGATACTGTTGCTCCATTTGGTCTCGCCTTTCCCACGTTGCTTCTTCAACTCCATGGTGATCCCACAACACTTTCACCAACGGTATAGATTTGTTGCGCAACTCCCGATCTTGCTGTTCTAGGATCCGAATGGGCTTCTCTTCATAGGACAAGTTCTCCCGAAGCTGTAACGGCTCTGGCTCCAAGATATGTGATGGATCAGGGTGACACTTCCGTAGCATTGAAACATGAAAGACGTCGTGAATATTGGAGAGGTTTTAGGGTAGTTCCAGGCGATACGCCAATTTGCCGACCTTCTCAATTATCCCAAATGGTCCTCCAAACCTGAGGCTCAACTTTCCACCCTTGCCATGTTTAATTAGTCCCCTCCGATGTGATATCTTCAAGAGCACCTTGTCGCTGACCTCAAACTCTAGACTCCGTCTCCGTCGGTTTGCATAACTTTTCTGCCTGCTTTGGGCGGTAAGCATCCGTTTCCGGATGAGGTGGACATTATCAACAGTCTTCATGAGTTCTGGTAGCAGGGTCGGGTTGAAAGTCTTCGTCTCAGCTACTTCATCCCAGTAAATTAGGGATCGACACCTACGTCCATACAATGCCCCAAATAGGGCCATCCCGATAGTGGCCTGATAACTGTTATTATAAGCGAACTCCGCTAGAGGCAGATATTTCTCCCAACCTTTTCCGAAGTCTAGAACACACGCCCTCAGCATATCCTCCAGAATCTGAATAGTTCTCTCGGATTGACCGTCCGTCTGAGGGTGATAAGTTGTACTAAAACTCAACTTCGTTCCCAAAGCTTCTTGCAATCTCTTCCAAAATCTGGAAGTAAAACGAGGATCCCTATCCGATACAATACTCACAGGCATCCCGTGCAACCTTACAATATTCGCCACATACATATCTCCCAGTTTCTTAGGACTATCCTCCTTGTTCATCGGTAAGAAGTGCGCTGACTTAGTCAATCTATCCACTATGACCCAAACGGCGTCATGACCCTTTTGTGACCTGGGCAGGTCCATGACAAAGTCCATAGTTATGTGTTCCCATTTCCATTGAGGAATTTCCAACAGCTGAAGTAAACCTGTCGGTCATTGATGTTCTGCTTTGAATCTCTGGCAAGTTAAACATTGTGCCACAAACACCGCGATCTCCTTCTTCATGTTATTCCACCAATAGTGTTGCTTCAAATCACGGTACATCTTTGTTCCGCTGGGGTGAATAGCATATCTTGAGTTATGGGCTTCTTCAAGAATCTTCTTTTTCAACTCTAGATCATTAGGAACACAAATTCGATTCCTCAACCTCCAAATACCATCATCATGAAACTTGAAATCTGTGTTGCTTTCATTAATCTTCTAAAACTGTTTGTCCTTATGTTGAGCCTCTCGTAATTCAGACAATAAGGTCGATTGAACTTGTGTAGTGGCAAATAATAACCCTTTCTGAGTCAATTGTGGATTCCACGAAAATGCTTCCTCTAACAACTCCTGCACCTTAACTTCCAGTTTTGCCATGCTCGCTTTCTGACTTAAGGCATCTGCAACTACATTTGCCTTACCGGGCACATAATTGATTGTACAGTTATAATCATCCAAAAGCTCCATCCACCGCCTTTGCCTCATGTTCAATTCTTTTTGTGAGAACAAGTACTTCAAGCTCTTGTGATCAGTAAACACCTCAAACTTGTTACCCCACAAATAGTGCCTCCATTTCTTGAGTGCAAACACAATAGCCGCTAACCTAAATCATGCGTCGGGTAGTTCAATTCATACGGCTTGGGCTTCCTAGAGGCATAAGCAATCACTCTACCGTTCTGCATCAACACACACCCCAGTCCTTCTTTGGAAGCATCGCTATAGATTACAAAGCCTTGACTCCGTTCAGGCAATGCAAAAACAGGTGTGGTAGTCAATCTTTTCTTTAGTTCTTGAAAGTTGTTCTCACACTTGTCATCCCACACGAACTTTGTTTTCTTTTGAGTGAGCTTTGTAAGCGGCCCTGCAATCTTTGAGAAATCCTTTACGGACCTCCGATAATAGCCGGCTAAATCGAGAAAACTCCGAACCTCCGTAACATTTTCCGGCTTCTTCCAAGACATCACTGCTTCTATCTTTGCTGGGTCCACTGCTATTCCCTCTTGGGATATGATGTGCCCCAAGAATGCAATCTACCACAACCAAAATTCGCATTTGCTAAACTTTGCATACAACTGATGCTCCCGAAGTTTCTGCAATACCAATCGCAGATGTTGTTCATGCTCAGCCTCGGATTTTGAGTATACCAAAATATCATCAATAAAGATCACCACAAATTGATCCAAGTAGGGTTGAAACACCTTGTGCATCAAGTCCATAAAAGCTGCAGGGCATTAGTTAGCCCAAATGGCATCACCACAAATTCGTAATGCCCATATCTTATCCTGAAAGCCGTTTTAGGCACGTCCTCCTTTTTGATCCGCAACTGATAGTACCCTTGCCTCAAGTCGAGCTTCGAATACACTTTAGCTCCTTGAAGTTGATCAAACAACTCATCGATCAGTGGAAGTGGGTATTTATTCTTGACGGTTACTTGGTTCAATCCTCGATAATCGATGCATAGCCTCAACGTTCCGTCTTTCTTCTTTACAAATAGGACTGGCGCGCCCCACGGAGAAGAACTTGGTTGAACAAACCCCTTCTTCAACAATCCTTGCAATTGGTCCTTCAATTCTTGTAGCTCGGCTGGTGCCATACTATAGGGAGCTTTAGATATCGGCTGGGTGCCAGGCAGTAATTCTATTATGAACTCGATCTCCCGATCCGAGGGTAAACCGGACAATTCTTCTGGAAACATATCCGCATAATCTTTAATCACTGGCATCTCCTCCAACTTTGCTTTGTCCGATGGCTTGTTGATTGGATAAGCTAAGTATCCACTACACCCTTTTTCTCAAGGACTTCACTGCTTTCGTAGATGAAATGATGGAACTCCCGATGAAGTCTCTTTGACCCATTACCTCCAATATTGGTTGACCAGGTTTCTGGAATGTTACAATCTTCGTCTGACAATCTAGTTGGGCATGATGCTTTGCCAACCAGTCCATCCCTAAGATGACTTCATAGTCTCGAAAGGGTAACACTATAAGATTGGCTGAGAATTCCCTATCCTTAATTTGGATTTTACATGCTTTACAAGCTGAACTAGTAACAAGTTTAGAACCCGTCAGAGTACCAACTTCTACTTCGTAAGGCAAACATACAACTCGTAGTTTCACACGTTGCACACATAAGGGAGTAATAAATGAATGAGTAGCACCTGGATCAATTAGCACCTTAATAGGTTGATTCAGTATCAAGAATGTACCTTCAACAATAGTAGTTTCCTCAGGAAGCTGCTCGCACTCAATAGCGTAAGCTCGGGCCTGAACTCTAGGAACTGGAGTCTTGCCTCTACCAGCTGGTTTAATATGATTTTGTCCCCCCTGCCATTTAGGCCAATCCTTGACCTGGTGTTGATCGCTGCCACACCCTACACATCGTCCCGATTTCCTCCAACACTGGGCCTCGGTGTGACCCTTCTTGTCACAGTAAGAATAGTTGATAGACTGAGTAGCAGGTGAACTACTTGTGGATCTACGGGTGGAAGAGGCTGATGGTGCTTTAGTCGGGCCACAGTTATTAACTGGTCTGTTCTGGCTCTGGCCCTGACTGCAACACTGAGTCTAGAATTTCCTCTGTTGTCTTGGAGGTTGATTTGGTTTCTTGTTCGGCTGGCTTGAACTGGCTCTATCAAGTTTCCTCTTCTCAACTCGGGAGGCAGCAGCAAGAAGAGCAGAATAGGTAGTGAAGTCATGCGAAGCCAACTGGTCCTGAATTTCTGGCCTCAACCCATTCGTACATTTCCACATCTTCGCCTCAAGGGTACTGACCATGTATTGAGCATAACGGGACAGTCTATCAAAACAAGCCTCATACTAGGCCACCGTCATGTTACCCTGGTTCAAGTGCATAAATTCTTCAATCCGCCTCTACCTGGAAACTACAGGTATGTATTTCTCCTTGAATGCCTTAATGAAATTACCCCATAAGCAAGGTGTATGACCAGTTTCCCAAAGTGCCTCCATAGTGTGCCACCAATGCTCAGCATCCCCGTGCAACAGAAACACAGCGAACTCAACCTTTTCTTCATCAGTATAGTCAAGTGGCCTGAAAATCCTTTCAATCTCGGATAGCCAAGCCTCGGCCTTTTCATCATCAGCTTCCCCGTAGAATTTGGACGGGCGAAAGTCAAGGAACTCCCGCATTCTGCTATTTTTCCCATTGTTACCGTCATTCCTATTGTTGTTGTTTTTGTTGTTGTTTGCTTCACGTGCATCTTGACGTTCCATTACTCGCGACACGTGATCCATAGCATTCGCCATTATGTTAAACATGGCTATGCCGGGGTTAGTTTGATGAGCATCTCCGGCTTCTTGAGGCTTATCGCTCCTATTGGTATTGCAGGTACTAGGGCCAGCCATCTATAGGCACAGATTATGATGCACAATTTATTGGAATACGACAAACCAAGAATTTAATGCATAAGGTATGCAACATACAATTTTACATATACATACAATTCTCGAAACAATTAAGACATGTTAATCACATAAGCACATAGAAACAGAGAAGGCACAATTGATATTGTCACACATTAACACACATAGGCAAGTCATCTCAATAATCTTAGGACTTCTACCCATGGTCCGAGAGTTAAACCTGGCTTAAGCAATCTAAGCTCTGATACCATTTCTAAAAGGTGTCACGCTCCAAACCGACCTATAGAGGTTAGACTAGGATCTAAACATTCATATCATTTCACGTACTTAATCGTTCATTAAGGTTTAACACTTAACATTAGCCTAAAACTCCAAAAATTCTCTGAAAAACCGGCAGCAAAACGGCTGTAATTGGGCTCTTTAGTTTGACCTAATTTTCTAAAGGCCTCAAAACTTTCAATCTCAAATTCATTTCCAATTAAGATTACTATTTATCACCAATCGAAATGCCTACTAGTTATATCGAAGTCTCGCTTGATTAACAACCTAGCATGATAACTATGTCTCGTTTGTTTGTCAATCCTTGTTACAAAAGTACTTGTTGATCTTAGCTTACCAATGAATACTTGCTTAAGATTGGATATATTCATTTTACCTACCCTTTACCTAATACCTCATAAGCCTGTGATAGATACTAAACCAAGTAGCGATAGCAAAACGACCAGAAGAGTATCTATCTAGTTATGATCAGTACAAACCAAAATTTGACCCCAAATTACAACGGGGGTCATTTACAATAGCAACAATAAGCAACACAAGAAATAGTCTTCAATACAACATGTCATTCACCAAATAGCCACAGTCAAGTAAGGTACGTAGGGCAGACAATCACTCAAAGGAGTCATCAATAGGCACATTATCCTCAGGTACCTGTTCCTGATCTTCTTCACCTGTAATGATAAAAGAGGGTGAGTCCTTATGAACTCAGCGAGATGGAACGAGAAATACATTTTGAAACTCTTTTTCCTGTTCAACTTATGAACAACCCCTTTTGAAACATGTCACGTATCACAAGTAATAAGGTACACAAAGTATAAGAATCAAATTGAGCAACATATACAATTACCAATCATTTCAAGGATACGGTGAGCATTTGCTCTCAATATCGATTTCGATACGATTGTTGCGGCTGACTTCAATAATCCACTTATCGCTCCCATTTGGGTATACTCCGGATGTACCCCGAAAACCTACGACCCAACTCTCCGATGGTGGAATGCCAAGCGAGAGAGGGAATTGGACCATGGTAGTCACGGTAGCACCGGCAAGCCCGACGCCGCCCGGCGTGAGTGAAACGCTACCATGCCACAATGAAAGATTGCAACCTTGTATGCAATGCACATTTATAACATTTAACATATCACATTAGGAGGACAACAAAGTAGGTTGCCTCCGAGCAGTTATAAGGTTGCACATTGACAAGTAAACACGCGAGGCATGCTATGACAGGTAATTTCACTTGTAAGGCACATGGAGTTATATGAATATTTAACAGGCAGCCATGCAACACATGTAAATCAAGTCATATAACTCATTTCGGGGTTCACGTAATCAAATAATAAGATCATACAACATGCAACGACGTCTATGTGGGACCAGGTGCAAGAAAGGTCTACGGCTCCGTTTGTTTGCCGTAAAATATTCTTCCGAAAAACATTTTCCTACTTTTACGGTGTTTGGTAACACCGGAAAATTGGTCAACCGAAAAATATTTTCCAGTCAAAAATGGTGGGCTACTTTTTGAAGATTTTCCGGTGTTTGGTAACACCGGAAAATTGGTCAACCGGAAAACATTTTTCGGTCAAAAATGGTAGGCTACTTTTTAGAGATTTTTTGCTGTTTGGTAACACCGAAAAATTGGTCAACTGGAAAATATTTTTCTGTCAAAAATGACGACTAGTTCAAAATTTAGAAAAATATTTTCATTTCTTTGGGAGATGAAAACATTTTTCGGAACTTAATCACCCCTATTTTATGTGTTTTTTTTTTTTTTTTTTATAAATCTCATGTCGGAAAATAATTTTTATTGTACATCCAAACACTAGAAAATATTTTCCAATATTCTATTTTCTAGGAAAATATTTTCCTCTAACAAGTTATTTTACGGCAAACAAATGGAGCTCAGGAAAAAATTTTCCTCTGAAAACATTTTTCATGAAAACATTTTCAACTGAAAACATTTTCCACAAGCAAATTATTTTATAGTAAACAAACGAAGGAAAATATTTTATTTTCCAAGAAAACATTTTCCGCTGAAAATATTTTCCACAAGTAAGTTATTTTACGGCAAACAAACGGAGCCTACATGTCAACATGTAATCATCGGAATCACATTTAGGGCTATAAGGACAACTACGGGCAGCCCACTAATCACATAATTAGACACGATAACCATAGGATCAACACTTAGCGATTTTTCATAGTCACTAGGGTTTCAATTCATGCTTACCCGTGCGATTAAGCCACAACTTGTCACGTAATTAAATCAAAGTCATGTATCGATTAATTAAACATCCTCAATCATTAAAAACAGTCCACACAACATCCAAGTGCCACAATCCCAAGCATTTAATACCACAAGAGAAGTTACAATAATTTTCAAAGCATATCACTAGATAGAAACCTCACTGCAATGGTCTGTTTTCCGAAAATCATTTAGACAAGCAAACAATCTCCAATTTCAGTGAACAAAATGTCAAATTAAATCTTATTAAGTGAACTAAATTCAGAAACAAACCTCGCATCATTTGGAGTTCAGATTCAAAAGTTATAGCCAAAACCGTGAGATTACGCAAAACTGTCTAGATTTGTACATATTTCAATACTTGTCATTTTTGTGGGCCTTAGGGTCCGATTTAGCCTTAGTCTATTTTTGACAACTATTTCCAGAACTGAAACATCTAGAAACCTACCAAATCTCATGCATTTTAGATATCATTGGCTAAGTCAAAATTGGTTCGTTCTACAGGGACAGTGAACTGCCAAAAACCTGCTTCATTTTCCAGATTTTCCAGATTTAGACACCTTTCATTGTTTTGCCATTTTGGAGACCTTAGAGTCAAAATTGGCCTTGGAATATTTCTATGAAAAAATTCTCATAACGGGCAAAACGAGTCACTTACCAATTTTCACGCATTTTCAACATCGTTTACCAGGAAAAATACACTTCGTCCTAACAAGTCAGAAATCTGCCATTTTCGCGATTTTATCTATCTTCAAGTTCTAGCTAAAACTCTTGCCATGCATGGTTACAAAAGCTCATGTACACACACATACCACAAGTACAGACGTAAAAATAGACATATGAAGGCATGCATGTGGTTTTTGAAAGCTTTTAAAAAGGATTAACCCTCACTTTAGCCTATTGCCAACAAATGATACTCAAAACTTTTGAAGATGCACAAATGGTCTTCTCTCCTTGTTTGGCCGAGAGATATTGCTTGATTTCTTTAATTCCTAGCTGAGTTACCATGTCCTTAGTATGTGCATGTGGTTAGAACAAAAGGGAGATGGAAGAAAAGCTATCAAACATACCTAGGGCCGAAATGAATGTTCTATGAGCTTGCATGCATGTCTCTTTGCTTCTAGCTTGCTTGGTCGAGCCTCCTAGGGCCTTGAGTGTCTTGGTGAGCTTTAGGAGAGGAGCTTAAGCTATGGATCTTGAGGGTGCAGCTTTGGCCGAGAGAGATAGAGGAATTGAGAGCTTGAGAGAAGGTTTGAAAAGAATGAAATGTTGGTGTTTGTGAGTGTGTCGGCCTTGAGCTTCAAAATTTCTGATTTTTGTGTCTTCAAGAGCATATTTTGAATTGTCTAGCATGGGCATTGAATGGATCGAAAAGGTGAAGCATGGTGGAGGATAAAATAATGCTTGGTTTCCAGTTTTTTTTTGCATTGTGTCATAGAATGTCTAAACTTTATTTTTTTTGAAATTGCAAGCATGACAAAAGCTCCTCACATGGTCGGCCAAGGCAAGCTCAAATCTGAATTTTTTTTGTCTTGTTTTGAGCTTATTTTATTGTGTGCTTGGGATGTGCAAAAGAATAAATAATAAAGAATAAGAATGTTTAGCTTTTGGTGAAATTTCGTCTTCTAGTGAGTTGAATTAGCATGTTAATATTAGTTAGTGGAGTTTGTAGGATTAATTAATAATCTAGTGCTTCGTGTAAGATGCTTTCTTGATTAGCATGCGGGCACGCTTTCCTATGTTTAGGGCACACACTACGAGGTAAGGCACGAACTATCACTCCCCAACCCGACCTATAAAGGTTAGACTAGGGTGTGATCTAAACATTCAAGTCATATCACGTACTTAATCGTTTATGAAAGTTAATACTTAACGTTTTAGCCTAAACTCCACAAATTCTCTGAAAAACCGGCAGCATGACGGCTATAATTGGGCTCCTTAGTTTGACCTAATTTTCTAAAGGCCTCAAAACTTTCAATCTCAAATTCATTTCCAACTAAAATTACTATTTATCATCAATTGAAACGCCTACTAGTTGTCTCGAAGTCTCGTTAGATTAACAGCCTAGTATGATAACTATGTCTCGTTTGTTTGTTAATCCTTGTTACAAAAGTACCTGTTGATCTTAAACTACCAATGAGTACCTGCTTAAGATTGGATAGATTTATTTTACTTAATCCTTATCGGATATTTCATAATCCTATGATAGATACTAGTCAATAGCGATAGCAAAAACGACCATAATAGTATCTATCTAGTTATGATCCGTACAAGCCAAAATTAGACCCCAAATTACAGCGTGGGTCGTTTACAATACAACAACAAGCAAAATAAGAAATAGTCTTCAAGAAACGTATCGTTCACAAAATGGCCATAGTCAAATAAGGCACGTAGGGCAAGCAATCATTCCAAGGAATCATCATTAGGCACGTTGTCCTCAGGTACCTATTCCTAGTCTTCTTCACCTAAGATGATAAAAGAGGGTGAGTCCTTATTAACTCAGCAAGGGGGAACGAGAAATAAGTTTTGAAACTCATTTTCTGGATCAACTTATGAAAATCCTTTTTGCAAACATGACATTATATCACAAGTAAGTACATAATGTAATATAAAGTCAAAAAAAAAATTACCCGTCTTTCCTCTCCGAGGTCCTCTAGAAACCAAACGAGAGTACTTATACACATAGTGAAAAGGATACGGTGAGCTTTTGCTCTCAGTTCATTTCCAGTATCAGTTGTTGCGGCCGACTTCAAATCATCCCCGTTATCACGCTAAATGGGTGTACTCCGGATGTACCCCGAAATCCTATGATCCAACTCTCCGAGGAAGTCTAGTCCCCAAGCGAGAGAGTGAATTGGACAATGGTAGTCACGGTTGCACCGGCAAGCCCGATGCCGCCCGGTGTGCGTGAACGCTACCACGCCAGAATGAAAGGTTGCAACCTTGTATGCAATGCACATTTATGACATTTAATATATCACATTAGGAGGACAACAAAGTAGGTTGCCTCCGAGCAGTCATAAGATTGCACATTAACAAGTAAACACGCGAGGCACGATATGACAGGTAATTTCACTTATAAAACACATGGATTTATATGAATATTAAACGGGCAGCCATGTAACGCATGTAAATCAAGTCATATAACTCATTTTGAAGTTCACGTAATCAAATAATAAGATTATTCAACATGCCACGACCTCTACGTGGGACCGGGTGCAAGAATGGCCTACTTGTCAACATGTAACCATCGAAATCACATTTAGGGCTACAAGGGCAACTACGGGCAGACTACTAATCACATAATTAAACACGATGTCCATATGATCAACACTTAGCGAGTTTACCTAGTCACTAGGGTTTCAATTCGTGCTTACCTGCACGATTAAGCCCCAAGTCATCTCGTAATTAAACTCAAGCCATGCATTGATTAATTCAAACACCCTCAAGCATTCAAAACAGTCTACACAACATCCAAAAGCCACAATCCCAAGCATTTAATACAACAAGAGAAGCTACAATAATTTTTCTAAGCATATCACTAGATGGAAACCTCACTGCAATAGTATGTTTTCTCACAATCATTGAGACAAGAAAAAAATTACCAATTCCAGTGAACAAAATTTCAAATTAAAGCTTAAGGAGTGAACTAAATTCAGAAACAAACCTCACATCATTTGAAGTTCGGGTTCAAGAGTTATAGCCAAAACCGTGAGACTACGCAAAACTGTCCAGATTTGCACACATTTCAATACTTGTCGTTTTTGAGGATCTTAGGTTCCGATTTAGCCTTAGTCTATTTCTGGAAACAATGTCCAGAACTGAAACATCTAGCAGCATACCAAATTTCATGCATTTTGGATATCATTTACTAAGTCAAAACTGGTTCGTTCTACAAGAACAGTGAATCTGCCAAAACCTGGTTTATTTTCCCAGATTTTCCAGATTTGGACACATTTTGATATTTTGCCATTTTGAGGACCTTAGATTCAAAATTAGCTTTGGTCTATTTCTACAAAGAATTCTCAGAACTGGCAAAAATAGTTACCTACCAATTTTACGCATTTTCAACATCATTTACCTTGTAAAAATCACTTCGTACCAACAAGTCAGAAGACTGTCCTATATGCGATTTCGTCTATCATCACATTCTAGCCAAATATCTTGCCATGCATGTGTACAAAAGCTCATGAACACACATATATCACAAGTACAGAAGTAAAGATAGACATTTAAAGGCATGCATGTGGTTTTTGAAAGCTTTTCAAGATGCTTTAGCCCTCACCTTAGCAAGACAACAAAGAAGATGCACAAACTCTTGATGAAGCACAATGTCGACCCTTTTTCCTTCCTTAGCTGAGAGACCACTCGATTTTCTCTAAATTCCTAGCTTAGTAACCATGTTCTTAGTATGTGCAAGTGGCTAGAACAAAGGAAAATGAAATGGAAGCTAACAAACTCACCTAAGACGAAATGAATGTGCTAAAGGCTTGCATGTGTGTTTCTTTGCTCCTAGCTTTGCTTGGTCGAGCTCCTAAGTAACTTGCATGTCTTGAAAAACCTTTGGATGATGAACTTAAGCTATGGAGAGTAGAACTTCAGCTAGGGCCAAGAGAGAGAGAGAGAAGAAATGAGAGAGTGAGAGAAGAATGAGAGAAAGAAGGAAAAAATGAAAGAAAAATGAAAAGCTTGATAGGTTGATGCTTGTGTCGGCCTAGGGCCTTGGAATTTCAGAATTTTGTGTCTTCAAGGAGCATGTTTGAATCATCCTAGCATGGGCAAGGGTATGGGTCGAGATTTGGTGCATTGGGGAGGGTTTTTTAGCCATTTTTTTTATTGCTTTGTGTCATAATATGTCATAGAATGTCTAGGTATAGATTTTGAAATTGAAATGCATGCACAAAGGCTCCATGTGGTCGGCCAAGCATGTGTTCAAATCTGAATTTTTGTCTTGTTTGAGCATTATTTAATTGAGTGCTTGGAATATGCAAAAGAATAAAGAATAAAGAATAAGAATGTCTAGATTTCGGTGCAATTTCGTCTTCTAGTGCTTTGACTTTGCATTTTAATATTAGCTAGTTGAGTTTGTAGGATTAATTAACGATCTAGTGCTTCGTGTAAGATGCTTTCTTGATTAGCGTGTGGGCACGCTTTCCTAGGTTTATGGCACACACTACGAGGTAAGGCACGAACTACGAGCCATGCATGTTTTTTAAGTAAATGCACGCAACCCTAAATGAATGCACGTAATTCAATGCAAGGCACACAAAACGAAACACAATTCTTAAACCTAGGTCAAGGCACGCAAATCTAGGTTAGGGCACACAAAACAAGACATCGCACGTAAATCGAGGTCAGGGCTTCACATCCTCCCCTCCTTAAAAGAATTTTATCCCGAAATTCGATATTACCTTTGAAATAAAGCTGGATACTGTTGCTCCATCTGGTCTCGCCATTCCCACGTTGCTTCTTCAACTCCATGTTGATCCCATAACACTTTCACCATCAGTATAGATTTGCTGCGCAACTCCCGATCTTGCTGGTCTAGGATTCGAATGGGCTTCTCTTCATAAGACAAGTTCTCCCGAAGCTGCAACGGCTCTGGCTCCAAGATATGCGATAGATCAGGATGATACTTCCGTAGCATTGAAACATGAAAGACGTCGTGAATATTGGAGAGGTTTTGGGGTAGTTCTAGGCGATAGCCAATTTTCCAACCTTCTCAATTATCTCAAATGGTCCTCCAAATCTCGGGCTCAACTTTCCACCCTTGCCGTGTTTAATCAGTCCCCTCCGAGGTAATATCTTCAAGAAAACCTTGTCGCCGACCTCAAACTCTAGGCTCCGTCTCCGTCGGTCTGCGTAACTTTTCTGCCTGCTTTGGGCAGTAAGCATCCGTTTCTGGATGAGGTGGATATTATCAACAGTCTTCATAAGTTCAGGTAGAAGGGTCGAGTCAAAAGTCTTCGTCTCACCTACTTCATCCCAGTAAATTGGGGATCGACACTTGAGTCCATACAATGCCTCAAATGGGGCCATCCCGATATTGGCCTGATAACTATTATTATAAGCGAACTTCGCTAAAGACAGATATTTCTCCCAACCTTTCCTGAAGTCTAAAACACACGCCCTCAGCATATCCTTTAAAATCTGAATAGTTCTCTCAGATTGTCCATCAGTCTGAGGGTGATAAGTCGTGCTGAAACTCAACTTCGTTCCCAAAGCTTCTTGCACTCTTCTCCAAAATCGGGAAGTAATACGAGGATTCCTATCCGATACAATACTCACAGGCATCCCGTGCAACCTTACAATATCCGCCATATACATATCTCCCAGTTTCTCAAGGCTATCCTCCTTGTTCATCGGTAAGAAGTGCGCTGACTTGGTCAATCTATCCACTATGACCCAAACGGCGTCATGACCCTTTTGTGACCTGGGCAGGTCTATGACAAAATCCATAGTTATATGTTCCCATTTCCATTGAGGAATCTCCAACGGGTGAAGTAAACCTGCTGGTCGTTGATGTTCTACTTTGACTATCTGGCAAGTCAAACACCGTGCCACAAACTCCGCAATCTCGCTCTTCACGTTTCTCCACCAATAGTGTTGCTTCAAATCCTGGTACATCTTTGTTCCGCTGGGGTGAATAGTATATCTTGAATTATGGGCTTCTTCAAGAATCTTCTTTTTCAGCTCTGGCTCATTAGGAACACAGATCCGATTCCTAAACCTCCAAATACCATCATCATGAAACTTGAAATCTGTGTTGCTTTCTTTAATCTTCTGAAACTGTTGGTCCTTCTGTTGAGCCTCTCGTAATTCAGACAACAAGGTCGATTGAACTTGTGTAGTGGCAAATAGTAACCCTTTTTGAGTCGATTGTGGTTTCCACAAGAATGCTTCCTCTAACAACTCCTACACCTTAACTTCCAGTTTTGCCATGCTCGCTTTCTGACTTAAGGCATCTGCAACTACATTTGCTTTACCGGGCACATAATTGATAATGCAGTTATAGTCATCCAAAAGCTCCATCCACCGCCTTTGCCTCATGTTCAACTCTTTTTGTGAGAACAAGTATTTCAAGCTCTTGTGATCAGTAAACACCTCGAACTTGTTACCCCACAGATAGTGCCTCCATTTCTTGAGTGCAAACACAATAGCCGCTAACTCTAAATCATGCGTCGGGTAGTTCAATTCATACGGCTTCGGTTTCCTAGAAGCATACGCAATCACTCTACCATTTTGCATCAACACACAACCCAGTCCTTCCTTCGAAGCATCGCTCTAGATTACAAAACCTTGATTCCCTTCAGGCAATGCAAGAACGGGTGCATTAGTCAATCTTTTCTTCAATTCTTGGAAGCTGTTCTCACACTTGTCATCCCACACGAACTTTGTTTTCTTTTGAGTGAGCTTTGTAAGCGGTCCTGCGATCTTTGAGAAATCCTTCACGAACCTCCGATAATAGCCGGCTAGACCAAGAAAACTCCAAACCTTCGTAACATTTTCCGGCTCCTTCCAAGACATCATCGCTTCTATCTTTGCTGGATCTACCGCTATTCCTTCTTGGGATATGATATGCCCCAAAAATGTAATTTGCTGCAACCAAAATTCGTACTTGCTAAACTTTGCATACAATTGATGCTCTCGAAGTTTCTGCAGTACCAATCGCAGATGTTGTTCATGCTCAGCCTCGGATTTCGAGTATACCAAAATATCATCAATGAAGATCACCACAAATTGGTCCAAGTAGGGTTGAAACACCGTGTGCATCAACTCCATAAAAGTTGCAGGGGCATTAGTTAGCCCAAATGGCATCACCACATACTCATAATGCCCATATCTCATCCTGAAAGCCGTTTTAGGCACATCATCCTTTTTGATCCGCAACTGATAGTACCCTTGTCTCAAGTCGAGCTTCGAATACACTTTGGCTTCCTAAAGTTGATCAAACAACTCGTCGATCAGTGGAAGTGGGTAATTAATCTTGACGGTCACTTGGTTCAATTCTTGGTAATCGATGCATAGCCTCAACGTTCCGTCTTTCTTCTTTACAAATAGGACTGGCACTCCCCACGAAGAAGAACTTGGTTGAACAAACCCCTTCTTTAACAATCCTTGCAATTGGTCCTTCAATTCTTGTAGCTCGGTTGGTGCCATAGGATAGGGAGCTTTAGATATCGGCTGGGTACTAGGCAGTAATTCTATAATGAACTCGATCTCCCGATTTGGGGGTAAACCGGGCAATTCTTCTGGAAATACATATGGATAATCTTTAATCACTGGCATCTCCTCCAACTTAGCTTTGTCCGACGGCTTGTTGATGAGGTAAGCTAAGTATCCATTACACCCTTTCCTCAAGGACTTCACTGCTTTCGTAGATGAAATGATGGAACTCCCGGTGAAGTCTCTTCAATCTATGACTTCCAATATTGGTTGACCAGGTATCTGGAATGTTACAATCTTCGTCCGGCAATCTAGTTGGGCATAATGGTTTGCCAACCAGTCCATCCCTAAAATGACTTCATAGTCTCGAAAGGGTAATACAATAAGATTGGCTGAGAATTCCCTATCTTTAATTTGGATTTTACATGCTTTACAAGCTGAGCTAGTAATAAGTTTAGAACCCATCGGAGTACCAACTTCTACTTCGTAAGGCAAACATACAACTCGTAGTTTCACATATTGCACACATAAGGGAGTAATAAATGAATGAGTAGCACCTGGATCAATTAGCACCCTAACAGGTTGATTCAGTATCAAGAATGTACCTTCAACAACAGCGGTCTCCTCTGGAAGCTCTTCACACTCAATAGCATAAGCTCGAGCCTGAACTCTAGGAACTGGAGTCTTGCCTCTACCAGCTGGTTTAACCTGATTTTGTCCTCCTTGCCTTTTAGGGCAATCCTTGATCTGATGCTGATCACTGCCACACCACACACATCGTCCTGACTTCTTCTAGCACTGGGCCTCGGTGTGACCCTTCTTGTCATAGTAAGAGCAGTTGATAGACTGAGTAGCAGGTGAACTACTTGTGGATCCGCGGGTGGAAGAGATTGATGGTGCTTTAGTCGGGCCACGGTTATTAACTGGTCTATTTTGGCTCTGGTCCTGACTACGACTCTGGCTTTGGAATTTCCTCTGTTGACCTGGAGGCTGATATGGTTTCTTGTTCGGCTGGCTCGAACCGGCTCTATCAAGTTTTCTCTTCTCAACTCTGGAAGTAGCAGCAAGGAGAGCAAAATAAGTATCAAAGTCATGCGAAGCCAACTGGTCTTGAATTTTCGGCCTCAACCCATTCGTAAATTTCCACATCTTCGCCTTAGGGGTACTGACCATGTATTGAGCATAACGGGACAGTCGGTCAAAACGAGCCTCGTACTGGGCCACCGTCATGTTACCCTGGTTCAAGTGCATGAATTCCTCAATCCGCCTCTGCCTGAAAATTGCAGGTACATATTTCTCCTTGAATGCCTTAACGAAATTATCCCACAAGCGAGGTGTCTGATCAGTTTCCCAAAGTGCCTCCACAGTGTGCCACAAATGCTCAGCATCCCCGTGCAACAGAAACACACCGAACTCCACCTTTTCTTCATTAGTATAGTCAAGTGGCCTAAAAATCCTCTCGATCTCATACAGCCAAGCCTCTGCCTTTTCGTCATCAGCTTCCCCGTGGAATTTGGACGGGCGAAAGTCAAGGAACTCCCGCAGTCTGCTATGTCTCCCATGGTTACCATCATTCCTGTTGTTGTTGTTTGCTTCACGAGCATCTTGACGTTCTATCACTCGCGACACGTGATCCATGGCATTCGCCATCATATTAAACATAGCCATGCCGGGATTAGTTTGATGAGCATCCTCGGTCTCTTGGGGCTCACCGCTCCTATTAGTAGTGCGGGTACTAGGGCCTGCCATCTATAGGCATAGATTACGATGCACAATTTATTGGAATACGACAAACAAGAATTTAATGCATAAGATATGCAACATAATATAGATACACAATTCTAGAAACAATGAAGACATGTTAATCACATAAGCACATAGAACATAGAAGACACAATTAACATTATCACACATAAACAAGTCATCCTAATAACCTTAGGGCTTCTACCCATGGTCCGAGAGTTAAACCCAACTTAAGCAATCTAAGCTCTGATACCATTCTTCTAGGGTGTCACGCCCCAACCCGACCTATACTAGGGTGTGATCTAAACATTCAAATCATATCACGTACTCAATCGTTCATGAAAGTTAACACTTAACGTTTTAGCCTAAACTCCACAAATTCTCCGAAAAATCGGTAGCATGACAGCTGTAATTGGGCTCCTTAGTTTGACCTAATTTTCTAAAGGCCTTAAAACTTTCAATCTCAAATTCATTTCCAACTAAGATTACTATTTATCATCAATTGAAACGCCTACTAGTTGTCTCAAAGTCTCGTTTGATTAACAGCCTAGCATGATAACTATGTCTCGTTTGTTTGTTAATCCTTGTTACAAAAGTACTTGTTGATCTTAACCTACCAATGAGTACCTGCTTAAGATTGGATAGATTCATTTTACTTAATCCTTACTAGACACTTCATAATCCTATAATAGATACTAGTCAATAGCGATAGCAAAAACGACCATAGTAGTGTCTATCTAGTTATAATTCGTACAAGCCAAAATTAGACCCCAAATTACAACGGGGGTCGTTTATAAAACAACAACAAGCAAAATAAGAAATAGTCTTCAAGCAACATATCATTCACAAAATGGCCATAGTCAAGCAAGGCACATAGGGCAAGCAATCATTCCAATGAATCATCATTAGGCACGTTGTCCTCGGGTACCTGCTCCTGGTCTTCTTCACCTGAGATGATAAAAGAGGGTGAGTTCTTATGAACTCAGCGAGGGGGAACGAGAAATAAGTTTTGAAACTCATTATCCAGTTCAACTTATGAAAACCCTTTTTGCAAGCATGACATTATATCACAAATAAGTACATAATGTAATATAAAGTAAAAAAAAACAATTACCCATCTTTCCTCTCCGAGGTCCTCTAGGAATCAAGCGAGAGTACTTATACACATAGTGAAAAGGATACAGTGAGCTTTTGCTCTCAGTTCATTTCTAGTATCAGTTGTTGCGGCTGACTTCAAATCATCCCCCTTATCACGCCAAATGGGTGTACTCCGGATGTACCCCGAAATCCTACGACCCAACTCTCCGAGGAAGTCTAGCCTCCAAGCGAGAGAGGGAATTGGACAATGGTAGTCACAGTTGCACTGGCAAGCCCGATGCCGCCCGGTGTGCGTGAACGCTATCACGCAAAAATGAAAGGTTGCAACCTTGTATGTAATGCACATTTATGACATTTAATATATCACATTAGGAGGACAACAAAGTAGGTTGCCTCCAAGCAGTCATAAGATTGCACATTGACAAGTAAACACGCGAGGCACGATATGACAGGTAATTTCACTTATAAAGTACATGGAGTTATATGAATATTAAACGGGCAGCCATGTAACGCATGTAAATCAAGTCATATAACTCATTTTGAAGTTCACGTAATCAAATAATAAGATTATTCAACATGCCACGACCTCTACATGGGACCAGGTACAAGAAGGGCCTACTTGTCAACATGTAATCATCGAAATCGCATTTAGGGCTACAAGGGCAACTACGGGCAGCCTAGTAATCACATAATTAAACACGATGTCCATAGGATCAACACTTAGCGAGTTTACCTAGTCACTAGGGTTTCAATTCGTGCTTACCCGTGCGATTAAGCCCCAAGTCATCTCGTAATTAAACTCAAGCCTTGCATTGATTAATTCAAACACCCTCAAGCATTCAAAACAGTCTACACAACATCCAAAAGCCACAATCCCAAGCATTTAATACAACAAGAGGAGCTACAATAATTTTTCTAAGGATATCACTAAATGGAAAACACACTGCAAAGGTCTGTCTCCTCACAATCATTGAGACAAGCAAAAAATCTCCAATTCCAGTGAACAAAATTTCAAATTAAAGCTCAATGAGTGAACTAAATTCAGAAACAAACCTCGCATCATTTGGAGTTCGGGTTCAAGAGTTATAGCCAAAACCGTGAGACTACGCAAAATTGTCCAGATTTGCACACATTTCAATAATTGTCGTTTTTGAGGACCTTAGGGTCAGATTTAGCCTTAGTCTATTTCTGAAAACAATGTCCAGAACGGAAAATTCTAGCAGCATACCAAATTTCATGCATTTTGGATATCATTTACTAAGTCAAAACTGGTTCGTTCTACAAGAACAGTGAATCTGCCAAAACCTGCTTCATTTTCCCAGATTTGGACACATTTTGATAGTTTGCCATTTTGAGGACCTTAGAGTCAAAATTAGCTTTGGCCTATTTCTATGACAAATTCTCAGAACTGGAAAAAATAGATACCTACCAATTTTCACGCATTTTCAACATCATTTACCTTGTCAAAATCACTTCGCACCAACAAGTCAGAAGACTGTCCTATACGCGATTTCGTCTATCATCACATTCTAGCCAAATATCTTGCCATGCATGTTTACAAAAGCTCATGAACACACATATATCACAAGTACAGAAGTAAAGATAGACATTTAAAGGCATGCATGTGGTTTTTGAAAGCTTTTCAAGAAGTTTTAGCCCTTACCTTAGCAAGACAACAAAGAAGATGCACAAACTCTTGACGAAGCACAATGTTGATCTTTTCCCTTGCTTAGCCGAGAGACCACTTGATTTTCTCTAATTTCCTAGCTTAGTAACCAAGTTCTTAGTATGTGCAAGTGGTTAGAACAAGAAGAAAAAGAAATGGAAGCTATTAAACTTACCTAAGAAGAAATGAAAGTGCTAAAGGCTTGCATGTGTGTTTCTTGCAACCTAGCTTGCTTAGTCGAGCTCCCTAGCTTCTTGCATGTCTTGATGAACCATTGAGTGATGAACTTAAGCTATGGAGTGTAGAAATTCAGCTAGGGCCGAGAGAGAGAGAGAAGAAATGAGAGAGTGAGAGAAGAATGAGAGAAAGAAGGAAAAAATGAAAGAAAAATGAAAAGCTTGATAGGTTGATGCTTGTGTCGGCCTAGGGCCTTGGAATTTCAGAATTTTGTGTCTTCAAGGAGCATGTTTGAATCATCCTAGCATGGGCAAGGGTATGGGTCGAGATTTGGTGCATTGGGGAGGGTTTTTGAGCCATTTTTTTATTGCTTTGTGTCATAATATGTCATAGAATGTCCAGGTATAAATTTTGAAATTGAAATGCATGCACAAAGGCTCCATGTGGTCGGCCAAGCATGTGTTCAAATCTGAATTTTTGTCTTGTTTGAGCATTATTTAATTGAGTGCTTGGAATATGCAAAAGAATAAAGAATAAATAATAAGAATGTTTAGCTTTCGGTGCAATTTCGTCTTCTAGTGCTTTGACTTAGTATTTTAATATTAGTTAGTGGAGTTTGTAGGATTAATTAATGATCTAGTGCTTCGTGTAAGATGCTTTCTTGATTAGCGTGTGGGCACGCTTTCCTAGGTTTAGGGCACGCATTACGAGGTAAGGAACGAACTACGAGACAAATGCATGTTTCCCAAGTAAATGCACGCAACCCTAAATGAATGCACGTAATTCAATACAAGGCACATAAAATGAAATACAATTCTTAAACCTAGGTCAAGGCACACAAATCTAGGTTAGGGCACACGAAATGAGGTATCGCACGCAAATCGAGGTCGGGCCTCACACGAACTACGAGAAGAATGCACGTTTCCCAAGTAAATACACGCAACCCTAAATGAATGCACGTAATTCAATCCAAGGCACATAAAACGAAACACGACTCTTAAACCTAGGTCAAGGCACGCAAATCTAGGTTAGGGCACACGAAACGAGGTATCACAAGCAAATCGAGGTCGGGCCTCACAATCTTGTTGTCCCCGTCGTAGATCTCTTGGAGAGCTTTCCAATGGTATGTTATGCGCCGCGTAACTCTTTACAGATCAAAACTATGGGCACCGAAGTGAGGGAGACCTTGTCCTAAGCCCCACGCCCTCGGTTTGCGGGCCCAGCCTCTACGTGAAGCGAAGTTGTCTTGCCCAAGGTGCCTTGGGATTCGGTAATAGAAATGTGATGGATTAGGTTGTCGTCCTTTTTGTGGCTCACACCGTACGATACGGGACGAAAACGTAGCGCAAAAGAAGAAAAATGTCTTGAAACTGATGAAAACATTCAATTTTGGGCTCCAAACATAGGCGCAGCTGAGTAGGCTTGCTACCCCTGTCGTAGAGCTCTCAGAGAGCTTTCCAACGGTATGCTGTGCGCCGCGTAACGCCTTACGGATCAAAAGTTATGGGCACCGGAGTGACGTAGACCTGGTCCCAAGCCCCACGCCCTCGGTTTGCGGGCCCAGCCTCTACGTGAAGCGAAGTTGTCTTGCCCAAGGTGCCGTGGGATTCGGTAATAGAAATGTGATGGATTAGGTTATCGTCCTTTTCGCGGCTCACGACGTACGATCCGGGACGGAAAAACAGCGCAAAAGAAGAAAAGTATCCCGAAACTGATGAAAACATTCGATTTTGGGCTCCAAAAACCGGCACAGCTGTGAGGCCCGACCTCGATTTGCATGCGATACCTCGTTTCGTGTGTCCTAACCTAAATTTGCGTGCCTTGACCTAGGTTTAGGAGTCGTGTTTCGTTTAGTGTACCTTGCATTGAATTACGTGCATTCATTTGGGGTTGTGTGCATTTAGTTGGAAAATATGCATTCATCTCATAGTTCGTGCCTTACCTCGTAGTGCGTGCCCTAGACCTAGGTAAGCGTGGCCACACGCTAATCAAGAAAGTATCTTACACGTAGCACTAGATCATTAATTAATCCTACAAATTCCACTAACTAATATTAAAATGCTAATTCAACTCACTAGAAGACGAAATTGCACCAAAAGCTAAGCATTCTTTATTCTTTATTCTTTATTCTTTATTCTTTATTCTTTATTCTTTATTCTTTTGCACATCCCAAACACACAATATAATATTGCTCAAAACATGACAAAAATTCAGAATTTTGCAAGCCTTGGCCGACCACATGGAGCATTTGACAAAGCTTTGCAATTTCAAAATTCATACCTAGACAACCTATGACACAAAGCATAGAAAAAAATGACTCAAAACCCTACCCAATGCATCAAAATCTCGACCCACTCAATTGCCCATGCTAGACAATTCAAAAACATGCTCTTGAAGACATAAAAATCAGAATTTTCAAGGCCCTAGGCCGACAAACTCACACACAACACTTCATACTCTTCAAGCATCTCATTTTCTCTTTCTCTCATTCTCTCACTCTCTCATTTCCTCTCTCTCTCTCGGCCTTAGCTGCAATTTCACTCTCCATAGCTTAAGTTCATCATCCTAAGATTCATCAAGTCCTTCAAGCTACTAAGGAACTCGACCAAGCAAGTTAGAATGCAAAAGACACACATGCAAGCTCATAGAACCTTCACTTCAGCTTCGGTATGTTTGATAGCTTCTACTTCATTTCCTTTTGTTCTAGCCACTTGCACATACTAAGAACATGGTTACTAAGCTAGGAATTAGAGAATCTCAAGTTGTCTCTCGGCTAAGCAAGGAGAAAAGACGACCTTGTGCATCATCAAGAGCTTTGTGCATCTTCATTGTTGTCTTGCTAAGGTGAGGGCTAAAACTCTTTTGAAAAGCTTTCAAAAACCACATGCATGCCTTTAAATGTATATTTTTACCTCTGTATTTGTGATATATGTATGTACATGAGCTTTTGTAAACATCCATGGCAAGATATTTGGCTAGGATGTGAAGATAGATGAAATCACGTAAAGGACAGTCTTTTGACTTGTTGGAGCGAAGTGATTTTGACCAGGTACATGATGTTGAAAATGCGTGAAAATTGGTAGGTAACTAGTTTTGCCAGTTATGAGCATTTTTCACAGAAATAGGCCAAAGCCAATTTTGATTCTAAGGTCCCCAAAATGGAAAAACATCGAAAGGTGTCCAAATCTGGAAAATCTGGGAAAATAAAGCAGGTTTTTGGCAGTTCACTGTCCTTGTAGAACGAACCAGTTTTGACTTAGTAAATGATATCCAAAATGCATGAACTTCGGTGTGGTGCTATATTTTTCAGTTCTGGACATTTTTGTCAGAAATGGACTAAGGCTAAATCTGACCGCAAGGTCCTAAAAAATGACAAGTATTGAAATGTATGCAAATCTAGACAGTTTTGCGTAGTCTCACAGTTTTGGCTATAACTCTTGAATCCGAGCTCCAAATGATGCGAGGTTTGTTTCTGGATTTATTTCACTCCTTAAGATTTAATTTGACATTTTGTTCACTAGAATTGGAGATTGTTTGCTTGTCTCAATGATTGTGAGAAAACAGACCATTGCTGTGAGGTTTTCATCTAGTGATATGCTTTGAAAATTATTGTAACTTCTCTTGTTGTATTAAATGCTTGGGATTGTGGCACTTGGATGTTGTGTGGACTGTTTTGAATGCTTGAGGGTGTTTTAATTAATCGATGCATGACTTGAGTTTAATTACGTGACAACTTGGGGCTAAATCGCATGGGTGAGCATGAATTGAAACCCTAATGACTAGGAAAACTCGCTAAGTGTTGATCCTATGGATATCGTGTTTAATTATGTGATTAGTAGGCTGCCCGTAGTTGCCCTTATAGCCCTAAATGTGATTCCGATGATTACATATTGACAAGTAGACCTTTCTTGCACCCAGTCCCACGTAAACGTCGTTGCATGTTGTATGACCTTATTATTTGATTACGTGAACTTCGAAATGAGTTATATGACTTGATTTACATGCGTTACATGGCTGACTGTTTAATATTCATATAACTCCATGTGCTTTACGAGTGAAATTACTTGTCATATCGTGCCTTGCGTGTTTACTTGTCAATGTGCAACCTTATGACTGCTCTCGGAGGCAACCTACTTTGTTGTCCTCCTAATGTGATATATTAAATGTCATAAATGTGCATTGCATACAAGGTTGCAACCTTTCATTCTGGCGTGGTAGTGTTCACGCACACCGGGCGGCATCGGGCTTGCCGGTGCAACCGTGACTACCATTGTCCAATTCCCTCTCTCGCTTGGGGGCTGGACTCCCTCGGAGAGTTGGGTCGTAGGATTTCGGGGTACATCCGGAGTACACCCATTTGGCGTGATAAGTGGATGATTTGAAGTCGGCCGCAACAACTGATACTGGAAATGAACTGAGAGCAAAAGCTCACCGTATCCTTTTCACTATGTGTATAAGTATTCTCGCTTGGTTCCTAGAGGACCTCGGGGAGGAAACACGGGTAATTGTGTTCTTTTACTCGTATATTACATTATGAACTTACTTGTGATATATGTTATGCTTACAAAAGGGTTTTCATAAGTTGAATCGGAAAAAGAGTTTCAAAACTTATTTCTCGTTCCCCCTCGCTGAGTTCATAAGGACTCACCCTCTTTTATTATCTCAGGTGAAGAAGACCATGAATAGGTATCTGAGGACAACGTGCCTATTGATGACTCATTGGAATGATTGTTTGTCCTACGTGCCTTACTTGACTATGGCCATTTTGTGAACGATATGTTGCTTGAAGATTATTTCTTATATTGCTTGTTGTTGTATTGTAAATGACCCTCGTTGTAATTTGGGGTCAAATTTTGGGTTGTACTAATCATAACTAGATAGACACTCTTATGGTCATTTTTGTTATCGCTAATGGTTAGTATCTATCACAGGCTTATGAAGTATTAGGTAAAGGGTTAAGTAAAATGAATCTATCCAATCTTAAGCAGGTACTCATTGGTAAGCTAAGATCAACATGTACTTTTGTAACAAGGATTAACAAACAAACGAGACAGAGTTATCATGCTAGGTTGTTAATCAAACGAGACTTCGAGATAACTAGTAGGCGTTTCGATTAGTGATAAATAATAATCTTAGTTGGAAATGAATTTGAGATTGAAAGTTTTGAGGCGTTTAGAGAATTAGGTCAAACTAAAGAGCCCAATTACAGCCGTTATGCTGCCAGTTTTCAGGAAAATTTGTGGAGTTTAGTCTAAACGTTAAGTGTTAAACCTTCATGAACGATTAAGTACATGAAATGATTTGAATGTTTAGATCATACCCTAGTCTAATCTCTATAGGTTGGTTTGGGGTGTGACAACAGCCGAGCAGGCTTGCTGCCCCTGTCGTAGAGCTCTCGGAGAGCTTTCCAACGGTATGCTGTGCGCCGCGTAACTCCTTACGGATCAAAAGTTATGGGCACCGGAGCGACGGAGACTTGGTACCAAGCCCCTTGCCCTCGGTTTCCGGGCCCAGTCTCTACGTGAAGCGAAGTTGTCTTGCCCAAGATGCCTTGGGATTCGGTAATAGAAATGTGATGGATTAGGTTGTCGTCCTTTTCGCGGCTTACGACGTACGATCCAGGATAGAAAAATAGCGCAAAAGAAGAAAAGTGCCCCGAAACTGATGAAAATGTTCAATTTTGGACACCGAAAATAGGCGCAGCCTAGCAGGCTTTCTCCCCTCATTGTAGAGCTCTCGGAGAGCTTTCCAACGGTATGCCGTACGCTACGTAACTCCTTACAGATCAAAGTTATGGGCACCGGAGTGAGGTAAACCTGGTCCCAAGCCCCACGCCCTCAGTTTACGGGCCCAGCCTCTACGTGAAGCGAAGTTGTCTTGCCCAAGCTGCCGTGGGATTCGGTAATAAAAATGTGATGGATTAGGTTGTCGTCCTTTTCGCAGCTCACGACGTATGATCCGGGATGGAAAAAAACCACAAAAGAAGAAAAGTATCCCGAAATTGATGAAAACGTTCGATTTTGGGCTTGAAAAATAGGCACAGCCAAGCAGGCTTGCTACCTCCATCGTAAAGCTCTCGGAGAGCTTTTCAACGGTATGCTGTACACAGCGTAACTCCTTACGGATCAAAAGTTATGGGCATCGGAGCGACAGAGACATGGTCCCAAGCCCCACGCCCTCGGTTTGTCGCCCAGCCTCTACGTGAAGCGAAGTTGTCTTGCCCAATGTGCTGTGGGATTCAGTAATAGAAATGTGATAGATTAGGTTGTCGTCCTTTTCGCGGCTCACGAAGTACGATCCGGGACGGAAAACAGCGCAAAACAAGAAAAATGTCCCGAAACTAACGAAAATGTTCAATTTTGGGCTCCAAAAACAGGCGCAGCCAAGATGGCTTGCTACCCCCGTTGTAGAGCTCTCGGAGAGCTTCCCAACAGTATGCTATGCGCCGCGTAACTCCATACGAATCATAAGTTATGGGCACCGGAGCGACGAAGACGTAGTCCCAAGCCCCACGCCCTCGGTTTGTAGCCCAGCCTCTACGTGAAACGAAGCTGTCTTGCCCAAGGTGCCTTGGGATTCGGTAATAAAAATGTGATGGATTAGGTTGTCGTTCTTTTTGTGGCTCACGACGTACGATCCGGGATGGAAAAATAGCGCAAAAGAAGAAAAGTATCCCGAAACTGATGAAAACGTTCGATTTTGGTCTTAAAAAATAGGCGCAGGAAGCAAGCTTGCTGCCCCCGTCGTAGAACTCTTGGAGAGTTTTTCGACGGTATGCTGTACGACGCGTAACTCCTTACGGATCAAAAGTTATGGGCACCGGAGCGACAGAGACTTGGTACCAAGCCGTATGCCCTCGGTTTGCGGGCCCAGCCTCTATGTGAAGTGAAGTTGTCTTGTACAAGGTGCCTTGGGATTCGGTAATAGAAATGTGATGGATTAGGTTGTCTTCCTTTTCGCGGCTTACGACGTACGATTCGGGATGGAAAAAAACAGCACAAAAGAAGAAAAGTGTCCCAAAACTGATGAAAACGTTTGATTTTGGGCTCCGAAAATAGGCGCAGCCGAGCAGCCTTGCTGCCAACATCGTAGAGCTCTCGGAGAGCTTTCTAACGGTATGTTGTGCACCGCGTAACTCCTTACAGATCAGAGTTATGTGCACCGGAGTGACGGAGACCTTGTACCAAGCCCCACGCCCTCAGTTTGTAGGCCCAGCCTCTACGTGAAGTGAAGTTGTCTTGCCCTAGGTGCCTTGGCATTCGGTAATAGAAATGTGATGGATTAGGTTGCCATCCTTTTCGCAGATTACAACGTGCGATCCGGGATGAAAAAAAAGCACAAAAGAAGAAAAGTGTCCTAAAACTGATTAAAACGTTCAATTTTGGGCTCCAAAAATAGGCGTAACCGGGCAGGCTTGCTGCCCCCATCATAGAGCCCTCGGAGAGCTTTCCAACGGTACACTTTGCGCCACATAACTCTATGCGGATCAAAAGTTATGGGCACCGCAGTTACCGAGACCTGGTCCAAAGCCCCACGCCCTCGGTTTGCGGGCCCAGCCTCTACGTGAAGCGAAGTGGTCCTGCCCAAGGTACCGTGGGATTCAAAAATAGAAATGTGATGGATTAGGTTGTCGTCCTTTTTGCGGCTCACGAAGTACGATCCGGGATGGAAAAACAGCACAAAAGAAGAAAAGTGTCCCGATACTGATGAAAACGTTTGATTTTGGGCTCCAAAAATAGGCGCAGTCGAGCAGGTTTCTACCCCCGTCGAATAGCTCTCGGAGAGCTTTCAAGGGTATGTTGTGCGCCGCGTAACTCCTTATGGATCAAAAGTTATGGGCACCGGAGTGACAGAGACCTTGTCTCAAGCCCCACGCCCTCGATTTGCGGGCCCACCCTCTACGTGAAGCAAAGTTGTCTTGCCCAAGGCGTCATGGGATTCGGTAATAGAAATGTGATGGATTAGGTTGTCGTCCTTTTCGAGGTTCACGACGAACAATCCGGGATGAAAAAATAGCGCAAAAGAAGAAAAGTGTCCCATAATTGATGAAAACGTTCAATTTTGGGCTCCGAAAATAAGGGCAGCCGAGTAGGCTTCCTACCCCCGTCGTACAGCTCTCGGAGAGCTTTCCAACTGCATACTGTGCGCCGCGTAACTCCTTAAGGATCAAAAGTTATGGGCACCGGAGCGACGGAGACCTGGCCCCAAGCCCCACGCCCTCAATTTGCGGGCCCAGCCTCTACGTGAAGCGAAGTTGTCTTGCCCAAGGTGCATCGGGATTCGGTAATAGAAATGTGATGGATTAGGTTGTCGTTCTTTTCGCGGCTTACGACGTACGATCCAGGATGAAAAAATATCATAAAATAAGAAAAGTATCCCGAATATAATGAAAACGTTCAATTTTCGGCTCCCAAAATAGGCGCAGCTAAGAAGGCTTGTTACCGCCGTCGTAGAGCTCTCGGAGAGCTTTCCAACGGTATAGTGTGCGCCACGTAACTCCTTACGGATCAAAAGTTATGGGCACCGGAGTAATAGAGACCTTGTCTCAAGCCCCACGCACTCGATTTGCGGGCCCACCCTCTACGTGAAGCAAAGTTATCTTGCCCAAGGTGTCATGGGATTCGGTAATAGAAATGTAATGGATTAGGGTGTCGTCCTTTTTGCGGCTCACGACGTACGATCCGAGACGGAAAAACAACGCAAAAGAAGAAAAGTATCTCGAAACTGATGAAAATGTTCAATTTTGGGCTCCAAAAATAGGCGCACCCAAGCAAGCTTGCTGCCCTCATCGTAGAGCTCTCGAAGAGCTTTCCAACGATATACTGAGCACCGCGTAACTCTTTACGAATCAAAAGTTATGGGCACCGGAGTGACAGAGACCGAGTCCCAAGCCCTACGCCCTCGGTTTGCAAGCCTAGCCTTTACGTGAAGTGAAGTCTTCTGGCCCAAGGTATCTTGGGATTCGGTAATAGAAATGTGATGGATTAGGTTGTCGTCTTTTTTGCGTCTCACGACGTACGATCTGGGAAGGAAAAACAACACAAAAGAAGAAAAGAGTCCCGAAACTGATGAAAACGTTCGATTTTGGGCTCCGAAAATATGCGTAGCCGAGTGGGCTTCCTGCCCCCGGCGTAGAGCTCTCGGAGAGCTTTCCCACTGTATACTGTGCGCCGCGTAACTCCTTACGGATCAAAAGTTATGGGCACCGCAGTGACGGAGACCTGGTCCAAAGCCCCACGCCCTCGGTTTGCGGGCCCAGTCTCTACGTGAAGCGAAGTGGTCCTGCCCAAGGTACCGTGGGATTCAAAAATAGAAATGTGATGAATTTTGTTGTCGTCATTTTCGCGGCTCACGAAGTACGATCCGGGACGGAAAAACAGCGCAAAAGAAGAAATTTGTCCCGATACTGATGAAAACGTTTGATTTTGGGCTCCAAAAACAGGCGCAGTCGAGCAAGTTTCTGCCCCTGTCGAATAGCTCTCGGAGAGCTTTCAAGGGTATGTTGTGTGCCGCGTAACTCCTTACGGATCAAAAGTTATAGGCACCGGAGTGATAGAGACCTTGTCTTAAGCCCCACGCCCTCGATTTGCGAGCCCACCCTCTACGTGAAGCAAAGTTGTCTTGCCCAAGGTGTCATGGGATTCGGTAATAGAAATGTGATGGATTAGGTTGTCATCCTTTTCACGGCTCACGACGTACGATCCAGGATAAAAAAATAGCGCAAAAGAAGAAAAGTTTCCCAAAACTGAAGAAAACGTTCGATTTTGGGCTCAAAAATAGGCACAGCCGAGCAGGCTTGCTGCCCCCGTCGTAGAGCTCTCGGAGAGCTTTCCTACAGTATGCTGTGTGCCGCATAACTCTTTACGGATCAAAAGTTATGGGCACCGGAGCGACGAGGACCCGGTCCCAAGCCCCACGCCCTCGGTTTGCGGGCCCATCATCTACGTGAATTGAAGTTGTCTTGCCCAAGGTACCATGGGATTCGGTAATAGAAATGCGATGGATTAGGTTGTCGTTTTTTTCGCGGCTCATGACGTACGATCTGGGACTGAAAAATAGCACAAAAGAAGAATAGTGTCCCAAAACTGATGAAAACGTTCGATTTTGGGCTCCGAAAATAAGCGCAACCGAGTAGGCTTCCTGGCCTCGTCGTAGAGCTCTCGGAGAGCTTTCCAACTGTATACTGTGCGCCGCGTAACTCCTTACGGATCAAAAGTTATGGGCACCGGAGCGACGGAGACCTGGCCCCAAGCCCCACGCCCTCGGTTTGCGGGCCCAGCCTCTACGTGAAGCGAAGTTGTCTTGCCCAAGGTGCCTCGGGATTCGGTAATAGAAATGTGATGGATTAGGTTGTCGTCCTTTTCGCGGCTTACGACGTACGATCCGGGAAGGAAAAATAGCGCAAAATAAGAAAAGTGTCCCGAAACTGATGAAAATGTTCAATTTTGGGCTCCCAAAATAGGCGCAGCTAAGCAAGCTTGTTACCCCCGTCGTAGAGCTCTCGGAGAGCTTTCCAACGGTATAGTGTGCGCCACGTAACTCCTTACGGATCAAAAGTTATGGGCACCGGAGTGACAGAGACCTTGTCTCAAGCCCCACGCCCTCGATTTACGCGCCCACCCTCTACGTGAAGCAAAGTTGTCTTGCCCAAGGTGTCATGGGATTCGGTAATAGAAATGTGATGGATTAGGTTGTCGTCCTTTTCGCGGCTCACGACGTACGATCCGGGACGAAAAAACAACGCAAAAGAAGAAAAGTATCTCAAAACTGATGAAAATGTTCAATTTTGTGCTCCATAAATAGACACAGCCGAGCAAGTTGGCTGCCCCCATCGTAGAGCTCTCGGAGAGCTTTCCAACGGTATGCTGTGCGCCACGTAACTCCTTAAAGATCAAAAGTTATGGGCACCGGAGTGACAGAGACCGAGTCCCAAGCCCTACGCCCTCGGTTTGCAAGCCTAGCCTTTACGTGAAGTGAAGTCTTCTGGCCCAAGGTATCTTGGGATTCGGTAATAGAAATGTGATGGATTAGGTTGTCGTCTTTTTTGCGTCTCACGACGTACGATCCGGGAAGGAAAAACAACACAAAAGAAGAAAAGAGTCCCGAAACTGATAAAAACGTTCGATTTTGGGCTCCGAAAATAAGTGTAGCCGAGTAGACTTCCTGCCCCCGGCGTAGAGCTCTCGGAGAGCTTTCCTACTGTATACTGTGCGTCACGTAACTCCTTACGGATCAAAAGTTACGGGCACCGGAGCGACGGAGACCTGGCCCCAAGCCCCACGCCCTCGGTTTACGGGCCCAGCCTCTACGTGAAGCGAAGTGGTCCTGCCCAAGGTACCGTGGGATTCAAAAATAGAAATGTGATGGATTAGGTTGTCGTCCTTTTTGCGGCTCACGAAGTACGATCCGGGACGGAAAAACAGCACAAAAGAAGAAAAGTGTCCCGATACTGATGAAAACGTTTGATTTTGGGCTCCATAAACAGGCGCAGTTGAGCAGGTTTCTACCCCCGTCGAATAGCTCTCGGAGAGCTTTCAAGGGTATGTTGTGCGCCGCGTAACTCCTTATGGATCAAAAGTTATGGGCACCGGAGTGACAGAGACCTTGTCTCAAGCCCCACGCCCTCGATTTGCGGGCCCACCCTCTGCGTGAAGCAAAGTTGTCTTGCCCAAGGCGTCATGGGATTCGGTAATAGAAATGTGATGGATTAGGTTGTCATCCTTTTCGCGGCTCACGACGTACGATCCGGGACGAAAAAACAGCGCAAAAGAAGAAAAATTTCCTAAAACTGATGAAAACGTTCAATTTTGGGCTCAGAAATAGGCGCAGCCGAGCAGGCTTGCTGCCCCTGTCGTAGAGCTCTCAGAGAGCTTTCCTACAGTATGTTGTGCACCGCGTAACTCTTTACGGATCAAAAGTTATGGGCACCGGAGCGACGGAGACCTGGTCCCAAGCCCCACGCCCTCGGTTTGCGGGCCCATCATCTACGTGAATTGAAGTTGTCTTGCCCAAGGTACCATGGGATTTGGTAATAGAAATGCGATGGATTAGGTTGTCGTCCTTTTCGAGGTTCACGACGTACAATCCGGGACGGAAAAACAGCGCAAAAGAAGAAAAGTGTCCCATAATTGATGAAAACGTTCGATTTTGGGCTCCGAAAATAAGCGCAGCCGAGCAGCCTACCTTCCTACGTCGTAGAGCTCTCGGAGAGCTTTCCAACGGTATACTGTGCGCCACGTAACTCCTTACGGATCAAAAGTTATGGGCACCGGTGCGACCGAGACCTGGTCCCAAGCCCCACGCCCTCGGTCTGTGGGCCCAGCCTCTACGTGAAGCGAAGTTGTCTTGCCCAAGGTGCCTTGGGATTCGGTAATAGAAATGTGATAGATTAGATTGTCATCCTTTTTGCGGCTTTTGACGTACGATCCGGGAAGGAAAAACAACACAAATGTGGAAAAGTATCTCAAAACTGATGAAAACGTTCAATTTTGGGCTCCAAAAATAGGCGCAGGTGAGCAGGCTTGCTACCCCCATCGTAGAACTCTCGGAGAGCTTTTCAACGATATGTTGTTCACCGCGTAACTCTTTACGGATCAAAAGTTATGAGCACCGGAGCGACGGAGACCTGGTCCCAAGCCCCATGCCCTTGGTTTACGGGCCCAGCCTCTACATGAAGTGAAGTTGTCTTGCCCAAGGTGTCGTGGGATTTGGTAAAAGAAATGTGATGGAGAGGGTGGTGTCCTTTTCGAGGCTTTTGACGTACGATCCGGGAAGGAAAAACAGCACAAATGAAGAAAAGTGTCCCAAAACTGATGAAAACATTCAATTTTGGGCTCCAAAAATAGGCGCAACTTAGCAGGCTTGCTGCCCCCGTCGTAGAGCTCTCGGAGAGCTTTCCAACGGTATGTTGTGCGCCACGTAACTCTTTACGGATAAAAAGTTATGGGCACTGCAGTGACGGAGACCTGGTCTAAAGCCCCACGCCCTCGGTTTGCGGGCCCAGCCTCTACGTGAAGCGAAGTTGTCTTACCCAAGGTGTCATGGAATTCGGTAATAGAAATATGATGGATTAGGTTGTTGTCACGTCCCAACCCGACCTATAGAGGTTAGACTAAGGTGTGATCTAAACATTCATATCATTTCACGTACTTAATCGTTCACTAAGGTTTAACGCTTAACGTTTTAGCCTAAACTCTACAAATTCTCCGGAAAACCGGTAGCATAACTGCTGTAATTGGGCTATTTAGTTTGACCTAATTTTCTAAAGGCCTCAAAACTTCAATCTCAAATTCGATTTCAATTAAGATTACTATTTATCACCAATTGAAATGCCTACTAGCTATTTTGAGGTCTCGTTTGATTAACAACCTAGCACGATAACTATGCCTCGTTTGTTTGTCAATCCCTGTTACAAAAGTACTTGTTGATCTTAGCTTACCATTGAGCACCTGCTTAAGATTAGATAGATTCATTTTACTTAACTCTTATCTAGTACTTCATAAGCCTGCAGTAGTTACCAATCAAAGTAGCAAAACGAGCAAATAGGGCGTCTATCTTGTTAATATCGGTACAAGTCAGAATTAGACCCCAAATTACAACGGGGGTCATTTACAATAACGACAACAAGTAACATAAGAAATAGTCTTCAAAGCAACACATTGTTCACAAATAGCCACAGTCAAGTAAGGCACGTAGGACATGCAATCATTCCAAGGAATCATAGTTAGGCACGTTGTCCTTGGGTACTTGTTCCTGGTCTTCTTCACCTGAGATAATAAAAGAGGGTGAGTCCTTATGAACTCAGCGAGGGGGAACGAGAAATAAGTTTTAAAACTCATTTTCCGGTTCAACTTGTGAAAATCATTTTTGCAAGCATGACATATATCGCAAGTAAGTATATAATGTAATGTAAAAGTAAAAGAATACAATTACCCGTCTTTCATCCCTGAGGTCCTATAGGAACCAAGCGAGAGTACTTATACACATAGTGAAAAGGATACGATGAGCTTTTGCTCTCAGTTCATTTCCAGTATCAGTTGTTGCGGCCGACTTCAAATCATCCCCTTATCACGCCAAATGGGTGTACTCTGGAAGTACCCCGAAATCCTATGACCCAACTCTCCGAGGAAGTCTAGCCCCCAAGCGAGAGAGAGAATTGGACAATGGTAGTCACGGTTGCACCGGCAAACCCGATGCCGCCCGATGTGCGTGAATGCTACCACGCCAGAATGAAAGGTTGCAATCTTGTATGCAATGCACATTTATGACATTTAATATATCACATTAGGAGGACAACAAAGTAGGTTGCTTCCGAGCGGTCATAAGATTGCACATTGACAAGTAAACACGCGAGGCACGATATGTCACGCCCCAACACGACCCCTCCTACGATCAGTCAGGACGCAACGGAATTTCGGCAGTAACGACAGTAAATAGATTACCGAGGTTCTAAACCAACCTCGTTAATAACATTAAACATTCAAAATTCCATAACCATACATACAACAACTCCTTAACAGCATAACAACATACAACCTAACCGTGGTATACAATAATCAGTCTTCGTTATCTGCCTCCGTTCCAACATAACATACAATACCTCCACTTTATCATACGTTTCAAAAATAAGTTGAGACACATTTACAACTTAACTATAAACAAAAGAAAACCGCTAAGTTAACAACATTTGGATCATCATCTTTTCAATATCTATTACATTAAGAACCATAAGGTATATAAAGTCTATTAATCTAATATACAAGACATTTAAACAACATAAAATCATGGATAAGACTCGGGAACATATGACTCGTCCACGTAAAGCACATTTCCACATTCTCCTCTTCAGGAGGCACATACCCGTAATCCGGCTCTGCAACACCTGTAAGCATGCATTAATAGAGAGTGAGCTTATATACATAAGCCCAGTGAGGATCCGATAGATCTCGACAGTATTCACTACGCTCCTTGGATTTAGTCCTTTGAGCAAGTAAACACACAACAACAATAATAACATAAATAAAGCTATCATCACATAACTATATAACCAATCAATAAGGATACTCTATTTGGTGTAGCTCCAAACGCCATCACGATCTCAACCGTTCTTCTTATAACTCCCCATTACTCACGCACCCGAGGTACCTCACTAGCCCCTTCCCTCCATGACATCTCCGTCATGCGAGCTGGGGGTAGCCTATGGCAGTCATGCCGTTATCAACCCGACAGCCCGATGCTGCCCGAGAGGTGGCACACACATACCAAGACTCCATATTCATCAATCATCATGCAAGCATAAATCAATCAATCAATTGGGAGATCAGCAACAAGAGTGCCCGATTCCCGCATTCAATAATAACCAATCAATAACATCAATATAACATCAATATTAAATTAAACAACAAACAACGTAGTTAGATGACAAAGTAGGCCATCTAACCGGACATGCATAATATACATAATTAAACTCTAAATTACTCAACAACAACTCACCATTCATCACTCGAACACTACCCAACCATCTAAGGCATCGTTCAAGAAATTAAAGAATGACAACCTAAACTTCTAAAATTCATAACTTACAATCTACTAATCCAAACATTGCCAAATCAGTTCCTATCACTCGCCCATTCAACCTACTACATTAGCCCTCTCGGAAATCCACCATAACACCTCCAAAACATGCCCGATAACCCTAAAACCCTATGACGTCATGGCTGGATTTTCCGGATTTTCACACAAACAATGTAATCGAAAATTCGGCATTACAACAGCGCTAACACGTAATTATCAAGTATTTAGAAATCGACGGCAATCGATTTCGATCAACACAACTCAATTAAATCAACTTTGAACATTTTAATCAAAATTAAATACCCGGAAAATAAAAATTATGCTATATCCGACAGAAACTCGTAGTATTAGTATATAATGATCCCTAGCATGCAAGGAGCAATAATCTAACATCAGATTACAATTCTAACGGTTCAATCTTCATTTATACGCAAAAATACAAAAATGACATTTTGAGATCTAGAATTTTTCTCTCACCTTAGATGCGATATAAGCCAAGGAATGCGTGCAATGCGTGCCCAACAAGCAGAATCCAAGTCGGTGCGAAGTTTCACGGACAAAAACTAGGTTTTTCTTTGAAAAATTGGATTGAAAAGCTTTGAAATTCTCTTTCTTTTTCTCTCCTCTTTCTCTCGGCCATGTGTGTGTTTGTGGAGTGTGTTTTGTGTTGTGTGAGTGTGTGTTGATGACAAGGAGTATTTAAAAGCTTGGTCAATTAAAAAAATGCAAAGTCAAAGTTAGTTTTAATAGGTATTTTTGTGTTTTTAATGACTTTAATTGCATTTTAGTGCTCACCAAGTTAAAAATAATTATGCAACCCCCAAAATATCACAAGTGGATTATTTTTAGGTGACAAGAAGTTTTACATTCAAAGAATTCCACCCGAGTCGGCTTAAAACTCGATTTTCGCAAAAGTCGGTGTAAAAACCCTAATAAATTCTTAAGCCGATTTTAAAACCGTTTTCATCAAACACAGGTCTATTAAAGTCCGTGGACTAGGTCTAGAAGGGTTAAAAAGACTAGTTTCAAAATTATAGCGGACGTGTTTCGAAAACACTATTCACTGGAAATCGACGATAAAATTTCTAACTCCGTTTTTGATGAAAATTTCATGAATGCACATTTAGCACGTATTAGAAGTATTGACATCAAAATTATAACTTTCTAGGTCCTATAGCACATAAACAGATCATATGCACGCAAAACGAGGTAAAGCACGTAAAACGAGATAAGCAGGAAAGTGGGGTTTCACACGATATGACAAGTAATTTCACTTGAAAAGCACATGGAGTTATATGAATACTATACGGGCAGCCATGTAACGCATGTAAATCAAGTCATATAACTCATTTCAAAGTTCACGTAATCAAATAATAAGATTATTCAACAAGCAACGACATCTACGTGGGACCGGGTGCAAGAAAAGCCTACTTGTCAACATGTAATCATCGAAATCATGTTTAGGGCTATGAGGGCAACTACGGGCAGCCTACTAATTACATAATTAAACACGATATTCATTGAATTAACACTTAGCGAGTTTTCCTAGTCATTGGGGTTCCAATTCATGCTTATCCGTGCGATTAAGCCCTAAATTGTCACGTGATTAAACTCAAGCCATGCATTGATTAATTCAAACACCCTCAAGCATTCAAAACAGTCTATACAACATCCCAATGCCACAATCCCAGGCATTTAATACAACAAGAGAAGTTACACTAATTTTCAAGGCAAATCACTAGATGAAAACCTCACTGCAATGGTCTATTTTCTCACAATCATTGAGACAAGCAAACAAACTCCAATTCCAGTAAACAAAATTTCAAATTAAAGCTTAAGGAGTGAACTCAATCCAGAAACAAACTTCGCATCATTTGGAGTTCGGGTTCAAGAGTTATAGCCAAAACTGTGAGATTACGCAAAACTGTCCAGATTTGTATACATTTCAATACTTGTCATTTTTTAGGGCCTTAGGGTCCGATTTAGCCTTAGTCTATTTTCTGACAAAAATGTCCAGAACTGAAAATTCTAGTATCCCACCAAATTTTATGCATTTTGGATGTCATTTACTAAGTCAAAACTGGTTCGTTCTACAAGAACAGTGAATATGCCAAAACCTGCTTCATTTTCCCAGATTTTCCAGATTTGGACACATTTTAATATTTTGCCATTTTGAGGACCTTAGAGTCAAAATTAGATTTGGCCTATTTCTGCAAAAAATTCTTAGAACTGGCAAAAATAGTCACCTACCAATTTTCACGCATTTTCAACCTCATTTACCTGGTCAGAATCACCCCGCACCAACAAGATAGAAGACTGTCCCATACGCGATTTCATCTATCATCACATTCTAGCCAAATATCTTGCCATGCATGTTTACAAAAGCTCATGAACACACATATATCACAAGTACAGAGGTAGAAATAGCTTCAAAGGCATGCATGTGATTTTTAAAAGCTTTTCAAGAAGATTTAGCCCTCACCTTAGCAAGACAACAAAGAAGATGCACAAACTCTTGATGAAGCACAATGTTGATCTTTTCCCTTGCTTAGCCGAGAGACCACTTGATTTTCTCTAATTTCCTAGCTTAGTAACCAAGTTCTTAGTATGTGCAAGTGGTTAGAACAAGAAGAAAAAGAAATGGAAGCTATTAAACTTACCTAAGCCGAAATGAAAATGCTAAAGGCTTGCATGTGTGTTTCTTGCAACCTAGCTTGCTTAGTCGAGCTCCCTAGCTTCTTGCATGTCTTGATGAACCATTGAGTGATGAACTTAAGCTATGGAGTGTAGAAATTCAGCTAAGGCCGAGAGAGAGAGAGAAAGAGAGAGTGAATGAGAGGAAATAAGAGAAAATGAAAGAAAAATGAAAAGCTTTGAAATGTTTGATGCTTGTGTCCGCCTAGGGCCTTGTAAAATCTGATTTTGTGTCTTCAAGAAGCATGTTTGAATTGTCCTAGCATGGGCAAGGGAATATGTCGAGAATGGTGGAGCTTTGGGTAGAGTTTTGAGTCATTATTTTAAGGCTTTGTGTCATAATATGTCATAGAATGTTTAGGAATAGAATTTGAAATTAAAATGCATGCACAAAGGCTCCTTGTGGTCGGCCAAGCTTGGGTTCAAATCTGAATTTTTTGTCTTGTTTGAGCATTATTTAATTGAGTGCTTGGAATATGCAAAAGGAGAAAGAATAAATAATTAGAATGTCTTATTTATTGTGAGATGTGGTCTTCTAGTGAGTTGATTTAGCATCTTAATATTAGTTGGTGGAGTTAGTGGGATTAATTAATGATCTAATGCTTCGTGTTAGATGCTTTCTTGATTAGCGTGAGGGCACACTTTTCTAGGTTTAGGGCACACACTACGAGGTAAGGCACTAACTACGAGACGAATGCACGTTTTTCAAATAAATGTACGCAACCCTAAATGAATGTACGTAATTCAATGCAAGGCACACAAAACTAAACATAACCCTTAAACCTAGGTCAAGGCACGTAAATCTAGCTAACACACGTTATTCGGGGTCGGGCCTCACAGTTGTCGTCCTTTTCGGGGCTCACGAAGTACGATCCGGGACGGAAAAATAGCGCAAAAGAAGAAAAGTGTCCTGATACTGATGAAAACGTTTGATTTTGTGCTCCAAAAATAGGCACAGCCGAGCAGGTCTCTTCCCCCGTCATAGAGCTCTCGGAGAGCTTTCCAACGGTATGCTGTGCGCCGCGTAACTCCTTACAGATCAAAAGTTATGGACACCGGAGTGACGGAGACCTTGTCTCAAGCCCCACGCCCTCGGTTTGCGGGCCTACCCTCTACGTGAAGCAAAGTTTCCTTGCCCAAGGTATAATGGGATTCGGTAATAGAAATGTGATGGATTAGGTTGTTGTCCTTTTCGCTGTTCACGACGTACGATCCGGGACGAAAAAATAGCAAAAAAGAAGAAAAATTCTCCAAAACTGATGAAAATATTCGATTTTGGACTCTGAAAATAGGCGCAACCGAGCAGGCTTGCTGCCCCAGTCGTAGCGCTCTTGGAAAGCTTTCCAACAGTAGGTTGTGAGCTACGTAACTCTTGACGGATCAAAAGTTATGGGCACCGGAGCGACGGAGACTTGGTCCCAAGCCCCACGCCCTCGGTTTGCGGGCCCATCGTCTACGTGAAGTGAAGTTGTCTTGCCCAAGGTGCCCTGGGATTCGGTAATAGAAATGTGATGGATTAGGTTGTCGTCCTTTTCGAGGCTCAAGACGTATGATCCGGGACGGAAAAATAGCGTAAAAGAAGAAAAGTATCCCAAAACTAATGAAAACATTTGATTTTGGGCTCCAAAAATAGGCGCACCCGAGTAGGCTTGCTAACCCCATCGTAGAGCTCTCGGAGAGCTTTCTAACGGTATACTGAGCGCCGCTTAACTCTTTACGGATCAAAAGTTATGGCCACTAGAGTGACAGAGACCTGGTCCCAAGCCCCACGCCCTCGGTTTGCGAGCCCAGCCTCTTCGTGAAGAGAAGTTTTCTGGCCCAAGGTGTCATGGGATTCGGTAATAGAAATGTGATGGATTAGGCTGTCGTCCTTTTCACGGCTCACGACGTACGATCCGGGATAAAAAAACAGCATAAAATAAGAAAAGTGTACTGAAACTGATGAAAACTTTTGATTTTGGGCTCCGAAAATAGGCGCAGCCTAGAAGGCTTCCTACCCCCGTCGTATAGCTCTTGGAGAGCTTTCCAACGGTATATTGTGCGCCGCGTAACTCCTTACGGATCAAAAGTTATGGGCACGGGAACGACGGAGACCTGGTCCGAAGCCCCACGCCCTCGGTTAGCAAGCCCAACCTCTACGTGAAGCGAAGTTGTCTTGCTCAAGGTGCCTCAAGATTCGGTAATAGAAATGTGATGGATTAGGTTGTCGTCCTTTTCGTGGCTTATGACGTACGATCCGGGAAGGAAAAATAGCGCAAAAGAAGAAAAGTGTCCCGAAACTGATGAAAACGTTCAATTTTGGGCTCCAAAAATAGGTGCAGGCGAACAGGCTTGCTACCCCAGTCGTAGAGCTCTCGGAGAGCTTTCCAACGATATGTTGTGCATCGTGTAACTCTTTACAGATCAAAAGTTATGGGCACCGGAACGACGGAGACCTGGTCCCAAGCCCCACGCTCTCGGTTTGCGGGTCCATCCTCTATGTGAAGAGAAGTTGTCTTGCCCAAGGTGCCGCGCGATTTGGTAATAGAAATGTGATAGATTAGGTTGTCATCCTTTTCGCGGCTTACGACGTACGATCCAGGAAGGAAAAACAACACAAATGAAGAAAAGTGTCCCAAAACTGATGAAAATGTTCAATTTTGGGCTCCAAAAATAGGAGCAATCGGGCAGGCTTGCTGCCCCTGTCGTAGAGCTCTCCCAGACCTTTCCAACAGTATGTTGTGCATCGCGTAAATCTTTACGGATCAAAAGTTATAGGCACCGTAGTGACGAAGACCTGGTCTAAAGTCCCACGCCCTCGGTTTGCTGGCCCAGCCTCTACGTGAAATGAAGTTGTCTTGCCCAAGGTGCCATGGGATTCGGTAATAGAAATGTGATGGATTAGGTTTTCGTCCTTTTCGAGGCTCACGAAGTACGATCCGGGGCGGAAAAATAGCGCAAAAGAAGAAAAGTGTCCCGATACTGATGAAAAATGTTTGATTTTGGGCACCAAAAATTGGCGCAGTCGAGCAAGTTTCTACCGACGTCGTAGAGCCCTCAGAGAGCTTTCCAACGGTATGCTGTGAGCCGCGTAACTCCTTACGGATCAAAAGTTATGGGCACCGGAGTGACGGAGACCTTGTCTCAAGCCCCACGCCCTCGGTTTGCGGGCCCACCCTCTATGTGAAGCAATGTTGTCTTGCCCAAGGTATCATGGGATTCGGTAATAGAAATGTGATGGATTAGGTTGTCGTCCTTTTCGTTGCTCACGACGTACGATCCAGGACGGAAAAACAGCGAAAAAGAAGAAAAGTTTCCTGAAACTGATGAAAATGTTCAATTTTGGGCTCTGAAAATAGGAGCAGTCGAGCAGGCTTGCTACCCCCGTCGTAGCACTCTCGGAGAACTTTCCAACAATATGTTGTGCGCCGCGTAACTTTTTACGGATCAAAAGTTATGGGCACCGGAGCGACGTAGACCTGGTCCCAAGCCCCACGCCCTCGGTTTGGGGGCCCATCGTCTACGTGAAGTGAAGTTGTCTTGCCCAAGGTGTCGTGGGATTCGGTAATAGAAATGTGTTGGATTAGGTTGTCGTCCATTTCGAGACTCACAACGTACGATCCAAGATGGAAAAACAGCGCAAAAGAAGAAAAATATCCCGAAACTAATGAAAACGTTCGATTTTGGGCTCTGAAAATAGGCACACCCGAGCAGGATTGCTACCTCGTTGTAGAGCTCTCGGAGAGCTTTCCAACGGTATGCTGAGCGCCGCTTAACTCTTTACGGATCAAAAGTTATGGTTGCCGTAGTGACGGAGACCCGGTCCCAATCCCTACGCCCTCGGTTTGCGAGCCCAGCCTCTACTTGAAGAGAAGTTTTCTGGCCCAAGGTGTCATGAGATTCGGTAATAGAAATGTGATGGATTAGGTTGTTGTCCTTTTCGCAGCTCACGATGTACGATATGGGACGGAAAAACAGCGCAAAAGAAGAAAAGTGTACTAAAACTAATGAAAACTTTCGATTTTGGGCTTCGAAAATAGGCGTAGCCGAGAAGGCTTCCTGCCCCCATCGTAGAGCTCTCATAGAGCTTTCTAATGGTATACTGTGCACCGCGTAACTCCTTACAGATTCAAAGTTATGGGCACTGGAGCGACGAAGACCTGGTCCCAAGCCCCACGCCCTCGGTTTGCGGGCCCAGCCTCTACGTGAAGCGAAGTTGTCTTGCCCAAGGTGCCTCTGGATTCAGTAATATAAATATGATGGATTAGGTTGTTGTCCTTTTTGCGGCTTAAGACGTATGATCCGGGAAGGAAAAACAGCGCAAAAGAAGAAAAGTGTCCCAAAATTGATGAAAATGTTCAATTTTGGGCTTCGAAAACAGGCGCAGCTGAGCAGGCTTGCTGCCCCCGTTGTAGAGCTCCCGAAGAGCTTTCCAACGATATGCTGTGCACCACGTAACTCTTTACAAATCAAAAGTTATGGGCACTGGAGTGACGGAGACCTGGTCCCAAGCCCCACGCCCTCGGTTTACGGGCCCAGCGTCTATGTGAAGCGAAGTTGTCTTGCCCAAGGTGCCATGGGATTCGGTAATAGAAATGTGATGGATTAGGTTGTCGTCCTTTTTGCGGCTTACGACGTACGATCCGGGACGGAAAAAAAGTACAAAAGAAGAAAAGTGTCCCAAAACTGATAAAAACATTCAATTTTGGGCTCCAAAAACAGGCGCAGCCGGGCAGGGTTGGTGCCCCCATCGTGGAGCTCTCGGAGAGCTTTCCAACGGTATGCTGTGCACCACATAACTCCTTACGGATCAAAAGTTATGGGCACCTGAGTGACAAAGACCTGGTCCAAAGCGCCACGCCCTCTGTTTGCGGGCCCTGCCTCTACATGAAGCGAAGTTTTCTTGCCCAAGGTACCGTACGATTTCGTAATGGAAATGTAATGGATTAGGTCGTTGTCCTTTTCGAGGCTCAAGAAGTACGATCCGGGACGAAAAAACAGCGCAAAGGAAGAAATGTGTCCCGATAATGATGAAAATGTTTGATTTTGGGCTCAAAAGAAGGTACAACCGACCAAGCTTCTGCCCCCGTCGTAGAGCTCTTGGAGAGCTTTCCAACAGTATGCTGTGTCCCGTGTAACTCCTTACGGATCAAAAGTTATGGGCACCGGAGTGACAGAGACTTTGTCCCAAGCCCCACGCCCTCGTTTTGTGGGCCCACCCTCTACGTGAAGCAAAGTTGTCTTGCCCAAGGTGCCATGGGATTCGGTAATAGAAATGTGATGGATTAGGTTGTCGTCCTTTTCGCGGCTGACGGCGTACGATCCGGGACAGAAAAATAGTGCAAAAAAAAGTATCTTGAAACTGATGAAAACGTTCAATTTTGGGCTCCGAAAATAGGTGCAGCCGAGTAGGCTTGCTGTCCCTATCGTAGAGCTCTCGGAGAGCTTTCCAACGGTATATTGTGCACCGCGTAACTCCTTATGTATCAAAAGTTATGGGCACCGGAGCGACGGAGACCTGGTCCCAAGCCCCACGCCCTCAGTTTGCGGGCCCAGCCTCTATGTAAAGCGAAGTTGTCTTACCCAAGGTGCCATGGGATTCGGTAATAGAATTGTGATGGATTAGGTTGTCGTCCTTTTTACGGCTCACGACGTACGATACGGGACAAAAAAACAGCGCAAAAGAAGAAAAATGTCCCGAAACTAGTGAAAACGTTCGATTTTGGGCTCCGAAAATAGGCGCAGCCGAGCAAGCTTGATGCCCCCGTCGTAAAGCTGTCGGAGAGCTTTCCAACGGTAGTTTGAGCGCCGCGTAACGCCTTACAGATCAAAAGTTATGGGCACCGGAGTGACGTAGACCTGGTCCCAAGCCCCACGTCCTCGGTTTACGAGCCCCGCCTCTAAGTGAAGCGAAGTTTTCTTGCCCAAGGTGCCGTGGGATTCAGTAATAGAAATGTGATGGATTAGGTTATCGTCCTTTTCGTAGCTTACGACGTACGATCTGGGACGAAAAAACAGCGTAAAAGAAGAAAAGTATCCCAAAATTGATTAAAACGTTTGATTTTGGGCTCTAAAAATAGGGACAGCCGAGCAGGCTTGCTGCCCCCGTCATAGAGCTCTCGAAGAGCTTTCCAACGGTATGCTGTGCACCGCGTAACGCTTTACGGATCAAAAGTTATGGGCTTTGGAGCGACAGAGTCCTGATCCAAAGCCCCACGTCCTCGCTTGGCGAGCGGCGCCTCTACGTGAAGCAAAGTTGTCTTGCCCAAGGTGCCCTGGGATTTAGTAATTAAAATGTTATGGATTAGGTTGTCGTCCTTTTTGCGGTTCACGACGTACGATACGGGACAGAAAAACAGCACAAAAGAAGAAAAGTGTCCCGAAACTGATGAAAATGTTCGATTTTGGACTCCGAAAATAGGCGCTACCGAGCATGCTTGCTACCCCCGTCGTAGAGATCTCGGAGAGCTTTCTAACGATATGCTGTGCGCCGCGTAACTCATTACGGATCAATAGTTATGGGCACCGGAGTTACGGAGACCAGGTCCCAAGCCCTACGCCCTCGGTTTGCAGGCCTACCCTCTACATGAAGCGAAGTTGTCTTGCCCAAGGTGCTGTGGGATTCAGTAATTGAAATGTGATGGATTAGGCTAACGTCCTTTTCGCGGCTCACGAAGTACGATCCGGGGCGAAAAAACAGCGCAAAAGAAGAAAAGTGTCCCGAAACTCATGAAAATGTTCAATTTTTGGCTCCAAAAATAGGAAGAACTGAGCAGGCTTGCTGCCCCCGTCGTAGAGCTCTCAGAGAGCTTTCCAACGGTATGCTGTGCGCCACGTAACTCCTTACGGATCAAAAGTTATGGGCACCGGAGCGACGAAGACCTAGTCCCAAGCCCCACGCCCTCGGTTTGCAGGCCCAGCCTCTACGTGAAAAGAAGTTGTCTTGCCCAAGGTGCCTTGGGATTCGGTAATAGAAATGTGATGGATTAGGTTGTCGTCCTTTTCGCGGCTCACAGCGTACGATCCGAGAAGGAAAAACAGCGCAAAAAAAGAAAAGTGTCCTGAAACTGATGAAAACATTCGACTTTGGGCACCGAAAATAGGTACAGCCTAGTAGACTTGTTACCCCCGTCGTAGAGCTCTTGGAGAGCTTTCCAACGGTATACTGTGCGCCGTGTAACTCCTTATGGATCAAAAGTTATAGGCACCGGAGCGACGGAGACATGGTCCCAAGCCCCACGCCCTCGGTTTGCGGTCCCAGCCTCTACGTGAAGCAAAGTTGTCTTGCCCAAGGTACCTCGGGAATTGGTAATAGAAATGTGATGGATTAGGTTGTCGTCCTTTTCGCTGCTTACGACGTACGATTCGGGACAGAAAAACAGTGCAAAAAAAGAAAAGTGTCCCAAAACTGGAGAAAACATTTTATTCTGGGCTCCGAAAATAGACGCAGCCTAGTAGGCTTGCGGCCCTCATCGTAGAGCTCTTGGAGAGCCTTCCAACGGTATGCTGTGCGCTGCGTAACTCCTTACGGATCAAAAGTTATGGGCACCGGAGTGACGGAGACCTTTTCCCAAGCCCCACGCCCTCGGTTTGCGAGCCCAGCCTCTATGTGAAGCGAAGTTGTCTGGCCCAGTGTACCTTGGGATTCGGTAATAGAAATGTGATGGATTAGGTTGTCGTCCTTTTCGCGGCTCATGACGCACGATCCGGGACAAAAAAATAGCGTAGAAGAAGAAAAGTGTCCCGAAACATATGAAAACGTTCGATTTTGGGCTCCGAAAATAGGCGTAGCTGGGCAGACTTGCTGCCACTATCGTAGAGGTCTCAGAGAGCTTTCCAACGATATGCTTTGGGCCGCGTAATTCTTTACGGATCAAAAGCTATGGGCACCGGAGCGACGAAGACCTGGCCCCAAGCCGTACGCCCTCGGTTTGTGGGCCCATCGTCTACGTGAAGTGAAGTTGTCTTGCCCAAGGTGCCGTGGGATTCGATAATAGAAATGTAATGGATTAGGTTGTCGTCCTTTTCGCAGCTAACGACGTACGATCCGGGACTGAAAAACAGCGCAAAAGAAGAAAAGTGTCCAAAAAATTATGAAAACGTTCAATTTTGTGCACCAAAAACAGGTGCTGCCATGCAAGCTTTTTGCCCCCGTTGTAGAGCTCTCGAAGCGCTTTTCAATGGTATGCTGTGCGCCGCGTAACTCCTTACGGATCAAAAGTTATGGGCACCGGAGTGACGGAGACCTGGTCCCAAGCCCCACGCCCTCGGTTTGCGGGCCCAACATCTACGTGAAGTGATTGTCTACCCAAGGTGCTGTGGGATTCGGTCATTGAAGTGTTATGGATTAGGCTGCCGTCATTTTTGCGGCTCACGACGTACGATCCGGGACAGAAAAACAGCGCAAAAGAAGAAAAGTGTCTTGAAACTGATGAAAATGTTCAATTTTGGGCTCCAAAAACAGGCGCTACCAAATAGGCTTGCTATCCCCGTTGTAGAGCTCTCGGAGAGCTTTCCAACGGTATGCTGTGTGCCATGTAACTCCTTACGGATCAAAAGTTTTGGGCACCAGAGTGGCGGAGACCTGGTCCCAAGCCCAACGCCCTCGGTTTGCAGGCCCAGCCTCTACGTGAAGTGATTGTCTTGCCCAAGGTGCCGTGGGATTCGGTAATTGAAATGTGATGGATTAGGTTGCCGTCCTTTTCGCGGCTCACGACGTACGATCCGAGACCGAAAAACATTGCAAAAGAAGAAAAGTATCCTAAAACTGATGAAAACATTCAATTTTGGGATCCGAAAATACGCGCTACCGAGCAGGCTTACTACCCCCGTCATAGAGCTCTCGGAGAGCTTTCCAACGGTATGCTGTGCGCCGCGTAACTCTTTACGGATCAAAAGTTATGGGCACCGAAGTGACGAAGACCTGGTCCCAAGCCCCACGCCCTCGGTTTGTGGGCCTAGCCTCTACTTGATGCGAAGTTGTCTTGCCCAAGGTGCCTTGGGATTGGGTAATACAAATGTGATGGATTAGGTGGTCGTCCTTTTCGCCGCTTACGACGTACGATCCGGGACGAAAAAACAGCGCAAAAAAAGAAAAGTATCCCAAAATTGATGAAAACGTTTGATTTTGGGCTCCAAAAATAGGTGCAGCAGAAAAGTCTTACTGCCTCCGTGGTAGAGCTCTCGCAGAGCTTTCCAACGGTATGCTGTGCACCGCATAACTCCTTACAGATCAAAAGTTATGGGCACTGGAGTGAGGGAGACCTTGTCCCAAGCCTCACACCCTCGGTTTGCGGGCCCAACCTCTATGTGAAGTGAAGTTGTATTGGCCAAAGTGCCCTGGGATTCGGTAATAGAAATGGGATGGATTAGGTTGTCCTCTTTTTCGCGGCTCACGACGTACGATATAGGATGGAAAAACTGTGCAAAAAAAGAAAAGTATCCCGAAACTGATGAAAATGTTCGATTTTGGGCTTCGAAAATAGGTGCAGCTGAGCAGGCTTGCTGCCCTCGTCATAGAGCTTTCCAACAGTATGATGTGCGCCGCGTAACTCTTTAGGGATCAAAAGTTATGGCACCAGAGTGACGTAGACCAGGTCCCAAGCCCCACGCCCTCAGTTTGCGGGCCTAGCCTCTACGTGGAGCGAAGCTGTCTTGCCCAAGGTGCCGTGGGATTCAGTAATAGAAATGTGATGGATTAGGTTGTCGTCCTTTTTGCAGCTCACGACGTACGCTCCGGGACGGAAAAAACAGTGCAAAAAAAGAAAAGTATCCCAAAACTGATGAAAACGTTCGATTTTGGGCTTCGAAAATAGGCACATAGGAGCAGGCTTGCTGCTCCCGTCGTAGAGCTCTCCGAGAGCTTTCCAACGGTATATTGTGCACCGCGCAACTCCTTACAGATCAAAAGTTATGGGTACCGGAGCGACGGAGACATAGTCCTATACCCCACGCCCTCGGTTTGTCGCCCAGTCTCTACGTGAAGCGAAGTTGTCTTGCCCAAGTTGCCTTGGGATTCGGTAATAGAAATGTGATGGATTAGGTTATCGTCCTTTTCGTGACTTACGACGTACGATCCGGGGCGAAAAAATAGCGCAAAAAAAGAAAAATGTCCCAAAACTAATGAAAACGTTTGATTTAGGCTCCAAAAATAGGCGCAGCCGAGTAGGCTTGCTGCCACCGTCGTAGATCTCTCAGAGAGCTTTCCAATGGTATGCTGTGCACTGCGTAATTCTTTACGGATCCAAAGTTATGGGCACCGGAGTGATGGAGACCTTGTCCCAAGCCCCACGCCCTCGGTTTGCGGGCCCAGCCTCTACGTGAAGCTAAGTTGTCTTGCCCAAGATGCCTTGGGATTCGGTAATAGAAATGTGATGGATTAGGTTGTCGTCCTTTTCGTGTCTCACAACGTACGATCCGGGATGAAAAAATAGCGCAAAAGAAGTGTCCAGAAACATATGAAAACTTACGATTTTGGACTCTAAAAAAGGCGCAGTTGAGCAGACTTGCTGCCCCCATAATAGAGCTCTTAGAGAGCATTCCAACGATATGTTGTGCGCTGCGTAACTCTTTACGGATCAAAAGCTATGGGCACCGGAGCGACGAAGACCTGGTCCCAAGCCCCACGCCCTCGGTTTGCGGGCCCAGCGTCTACGTGAAGTGAAGTTGTCTTGCCCAAGGTGTCGTGAGATTCGGTAATTGAAATGTGATGGATTAGGTTGTCGTCCTTTTCGCGGCTCACGACGTACGATCCGGGACCGAAAAACAACACAAAAAAAGAAAAGTGTCCCAAAATTGATGAAAACGTTTCATTTTGGGCTCCGAAAATAGGCACTGCCAAGCAGGCTAGCTCCCCCCGTCGTAGAGCTCTCGGAGAGCTTTCCAACGGTATGCTGTGCGCCGTGTAACTCCTTTCGGATCAAAAGTTCTGGGCACCGGAGTGACGAAGACCTGGTCCCAAGCCCCACGCCCTCAGTTTGCGGGCCCAGCCTCTACGTGAAGCGAAGTTGTCTTGCCGAAGGTGCCATGGGATTCGGTTATAGAAATGTGATGGGTTACGTTATCATCTTTTTTGCGGCCACGAGGCACAATCCGGGTCGAAAAAACAGCGCAAAAGAAGAAAGGTGTCCTGAAACTGATGAAAACGTTCGATTTTTGGATTCGAAAACAAGTTCTACCGAGCAAGCTTGTTGCCCCCGTCGTAGAGCTCTCGGAGAGATTTCCAACGGTATACTGTGCGCCGTGTAACTCTTTACGGATCAAAAGTTATGGGCACCAGAGTGACGGAGACCTGGTCCCAAGCCCTACGCCCTCGGTTTGTGAGCCTAGCCTCTATGTGAAGTGAAGTTGTCTTGCCCAAGGTGCCTTGGGATTGGGTAATAGAAATGTGATGGATTAGGTGGTCGTCCTTTTCGCCGCTTACGACGTACGATCCGGGATGAAAAAACAGTGCAAAAAAAGAAAAGTATCCCGAAACTAATAAAAACGTTTGATTTTGTGCTCAGAAAATAGGCGCACCTGAGGAGGCCTGCTACCTACGTCGTAGAGCTCTCGTAGAGCTTTCCAACGGTATGCTGAGCACCACGTAACTCTTTACGGATCAAAAGTTATAGGCACCGGAGTGACGGAGACCTGGTCCCAAGCCCCACGTCCTCGGTTTGCAGGTCCAGCCTCTACGTGAAGCGAAGTTGTCTGGCCCAAGGTATCATGAGATTTGGTAATAGAAATGTGATGGATTAGGTTGTCGTCCTTTTCGCAACTCACGACGTACGATCCGGGACAAAAAAACAGCACAAAAGAAGAAAAGTATCCTGAAACTGATGAAAACGTTTGATTTTGGGCTCCGACAATCAGTGCAGCCGAGTAGGCTTACTGCCCCCATCGTAGATCTCTTGGAGTGCTTTCAAACGGTATGCTGTGCGCAGCGTAACTCTTTACGGATAAAAAGTTATAGGCACCGGAGCGACGGAGACTTGGTCCTAAGCCCCACGCCCTCGGTTTGCGAGCCAAGCCTCTACGTGAAGCAAAGTTGTCTTGCCCAAGGTGCCTTGGGATTCGGTAATAGAAATGTGATAGATTAGGCGGTCGTCCTTTTCTCAACTTACGACGTACGATCCGGGGCGGAAAAACAGCGCAAAAAAAGAAAATTATCCCAAAACTGATCAAAATGTTTGATTTTGGGCAACAAAAATAGGTGCAGCTGAGCAGTCTTGCTGCCCCTGTCGTATAGCTCTCGGACAGCTTTCCAACGGTATACTGTGCGCCGCATAACTCCTTACAGATCAAAAGTTATGGGCACCGGAGATTGGGAGACCTTGTCCCAAGCCCTACGCAATCGGTTTGCGGGCCCAGACTCTACGTGAAGCGAAGTTGTATTGCCCATGGTGCCTTGTGATTCGGTAATAGAAATGTGCTGCATTAGGTTGTCGTCCTTTTTGCGACTCACAACGTACGATACGGGACAGAAAAATAGCGCAAAAGAAGAAAAGTATCACGAAACTGATGAAAACGTTCTATTTTGGGCTCCGAAAATTTGCGCAGCCAAGCAGGCTGGTTGCCCTAGTCGTAGAGCTCTCAAAGAGCTTTCCAACGGTATGCTGTGCACGGCGTAACACCTTACAAATCAAAAGTTATGGGCACCGGAGTGACATAGACATGGTCCCAAGCCCCACGGCCCACGCCCTCGGTTTACGGGCACCGGAGCGACGGAGACGTGCTCCCAAGCCCCATGCCCTCGGTTTGTCGCCTAGCCTCTACGTGAAGCGAAGTTGTCTTTCCCAAGGTGCCTTGGGATTTGGTAATATAAATGTGATGGATTAGGCTGTCGTCCTTTTCGCGGCTTACGACGTATAATCCGGGATGGAAAAACAGCGCAAAAGATGATAAGTGTCCCGAAACTGATGAAAATGTTCAATTTTGGGCTCTCAAAACAGGCGCAGCAAAGCAAGCTTGCTGCCCTCATCGTAGAGCTCTTTGAGAGCTTTCCAACGGTATGCTGTGCGCCGCGTAACTCTTTACGGATCAAAAGTTATGGGCACCGGAGTGACGGAGACCTGGTCCCAAGCCCCACGTCCACGGTTTGCGGGTCTACCGTCTACATGAAGTGAAGATGTCTTGCCCAAGATGCCGTGGGATTCGGCAATAGAAATGTGATGGATTAGGTTGTCGTCCTTTTCGCGGCTCACGACGTACGATCCGGGATGAAAAATAGCGCAAAAGAAGAAATGTGTCTCGAAACTGATGAAAATGTTCAATTTTGAGCTCCAAAAATAGGCGCAAGTGAGCAGGCCTGCTACCCCCGTCGTAGTGCTCTCAGAGAGCTTTCTAACGGTATGCTGAGCGCCGCGTAACTCTTTACGGATCAAAAGTTATGGGCACCGGAGTGACGGAGACCTGGTTCCAAGCCCCACGCCCTCGGTTTACGGGCCCAGCCTCTACTTGAAGTGAATTTGTCTGGCCCAAGATGTCATGATATTCAGTAATATAAATGTGATAGATTAGGTTGTCATCCATTTAACGGCTCACGACGTACGATCCGGGACGGAAAAACAGCGCAAAAGAAGAAAAGTGTCCAGAAACTAATGAAAACATTCGATTTTGGGCTCTGAAAATAGGCGCAGCCGATTAGGCTTGTTGCCCTCATCGTAGAGCTCTCGGAGAGCTTTCCAACGGTACACTGTGCTCAGCATAACTCCTTACGGATCAAAAGTTATGGGCACTGGAGCGACGGAGACCTGGCCCCAAGCCCCACGGCCTCGGTTTGTGGGCCTAGCCTCTACGTGAAGTGAAGTTGTCTTTCCCAAGGTGCCTTCGGATTCATTAATAGAAATGTGATGGATTAGGTTGGTGTCCTTTTCGCGGCTTACGACGTACGATCCGGGAAAGAAAAACAGCGTAAATGAAGAAAAGTATCCCGAAACTGATGAAAAAGTTCAATTTTACTCTCCGAAAATAGGCGCAGCCGAGCAGGTTTACTGCTCCCGTTGTAGAGCTCTCAGAGAGCTTTCCAACGATATGTTGTGCACCGTGTAACTCTTTATGGATCAAAAGTTATGGGCACCAGAGCGTCGGAGACCTGGTCCTAAGCCCCACGCCGTCGGTTTGCGAGCCCAGTGTCTACGTGAAGAGAAGTTGTCTTGCCCGAGGTGCCTTGGGATTCGGTAATAGAAATGTGATGGGTTATGTGGTCTTCCTTTTCGCGGCTTACGACGTACGATCCGGGACAGAAAAAAGCGCAAAAGAAGAAACGTGACCGGAAACTGATGAAAACATTCAATTTTGGGCTCCAAAAATAGGCGCAGCCGAGCAGGTTTGCTTCCCCCGTCGTAGAGCTCTCGGAGAGCTTTCCAACGTTATACTGTGCGCTGCAAAACTCTTTACTGATCAAAAGTTATGGGCATCGAAGTGACGGAGACCTGGTCCAAAGCCCCACGCCCTCGGTTTGCGGGCCCTGCCTCTAGGTGAAGTGAAGTTGTCTTGCCCAAGGTGCCGTGGGATTCGGTAATAGAAATGTGATGGATTAGGTGGTCGTCCTTTTTGTTGCTTACGACATACGATCCAGGACCCAAAAAAAAGCACAAAAGAATAAAAGTGTCTCGAAACTGATGAAAACGTTCAATTTTGGGCTCCAAATACAGCCGCAGCTGAGCAGGCTTGCTACGCCCGACGTAGAGCTCTCGAAGAACTTTCCAACGGTATGTTGTGCGCCGTGTAACTCCTTACGGATCAAAAGTTATGGGTACCGAAGTGACGTAGACCTGGTCCCAAGCCCCACGCCCTCGATTTGCAGGCCTAGCCTCTAAGTGAAGTGAAGTTGTCTTGCCCAAGAGGTCGTGGGATTCGGTAATAGAAATGTGTTGGATTAGGTTGTCGTCCTTTTCGCAGCTGATGACATACGATCCGGGACGGAAAAACAGCGCAAAAGAAGAAAAGTATCCCGAACTGATTAAAACATTCAATTTTGGGCTCTGAAAACAGACGCAGCCGAGCATGCTTGCTTCCCCCATCGTAGCGCTCTCGGAGAGCTTCGCAACGATATGTTGTGCGCCGTGTAACTCCTTCCGGATCAAAAGTTATGGGCACCGGAGCGACGGAGACCTGGTCCCAAGCCCTATGCCCTCGATTTGCATGCCCAGCCTCTACGTGAAGCGAAGTTGTCTTGCCCAAGGTTCCTTGGGATTCGGTAATAGAAATACGATGGATTAGGTTATCATCATTTTTGCGACTTACAACGTACGATCCAGGACGAAAAAATAGCACAAAAGAAGAAAAGTGTACCGAAATTGATGAAAACGTTTGAATTTAGTCTCTGAAAATAGGCGCAGCCGAGCAGGATTGCAGCCCCCGTCGTAGAGCTCTCGGAGAGCTTTCCAATGGTGTGTTGTGCGCCGCGTAACTCTTTACAGATCAAAAGTTATGGGCACCGAAGTGACGGAGACCTTGTCCCAAGCCCAACGTCCTCGGTTTGTGTGCCCAGCCTCTACGTGAAGCGAAGTTGTATTGCCCAAGGTGGCTTCAGATTCAGTAATAAAAATGTGATAGATTAGGTTGTCGTCCTTTTCGCTGCCTACCACGTACGATACGGGACAGAAAAATAGCGCAAAAGAAGAAAAGTATCGCAAACCTGATGAAAACGTTCCATTTTGGGCTCTGAAAACAGGTGCTAACGAGCAGGCTTGCTACCCCCGTCGTAGAGCTCTCGGAGAGCTTTACAACGGTCTTCTGTGTGCCGCGTAATTCCTTACGGATCAAAAGTTATAGGCACCGGAGTGACATAGACCTGGTCCCAAGCCCCACGCCCTCGGTTTGCAGGCGTATCCTCTATGTGAAGCGAAGTTGTCTTGCCTAAGGTGTCGTGGGATTCAGTAATAGAATTGTGATGGATTAGGCTGTCGTTCATTTCGCGGCTCACGAAGTACGATCCAGAATGAAAAAATAGCGCAAAAGAAGAAAAGTGCCCCAAAACTCATGAAAACATTCAATTTTCGGATCTGAAAATAGGCGTACCAGAGCAGGCTTGCTATCCCAGTCATAGAGCTCTCGGAGAACTTTCCAACGGTAAGCTGAGCGCCGTGTAACTCTTTACGGATCAAAAGTTATGGACACCGGAGCGATGGAGACCTGGTCCCAAGCCCCACGCCCTTGGTTTGCGGGCCCAGCCTCTACTTGAAACGAAGTTGTCTGGCCCAAGGTGCCATGGGATTTGGTAATAGAAATGTGATGGTTTAGGTTGTCCTACTTTTTGCGGCTCACGACGTACGATACAGGATGAAAAAACAGCACAAAAGAAGAAATGTGTCCCGAAACTGATGAAAACGTTCGATGTTGGGCTCCGAAAATAGGCGCAGCCAAGGTGGCTTGCTGCCCCCGTTGTAGAGCTCTCGGAGAGATTTCCAACGGTATGCTGTGCACCGCATAACTCTTAACGAATTAAAAGTTATGGGCACCGATGTGACGGAGACCTGGTCCCAAGCCCCACGCCCTCGGTTTGCAGGCCTATCGTCTACGTGAAATGAAGTTGTCTTGCCCATGGTGCCATGGGATTCGGTAATAGAAATGTGATAGATTAGGTTGTCGTCCTTTTTGTGGCTCACGACGTACGTTCCAAGAAGGAAAAACAGCGGAAAAGAAGAAAAGTGTTCCAAAACTGATGAATATGTTCCATTTTTTTCTCTGAAAATAGACGCACCTGAGCAGGTTTGCTACCCCCATCGTAGAGCTCTCGGAAAGCTTTCCAACGGGATGCTTAGCGCCTCATAACTCTTTACGGATCAAAAGCTATGGGCACCGGAGTGACGGAGACCTAGTCCCAAGCCCCACGCCCTCAGTTTGCTGGCCCAACCTCTACTTGAATCGAAGTTTTCTGGCCCAAGGTGTCATGTGATTTGATAATAGAAATGTGATGGATTAGGTTGTCGTCCTTTTCGCTGTTCAAGACGTACGATCCGGGACGGAAAAACAGCGCAAAAGAAGAAAAGTGTCCCGAAACTGATGAAAACATTCGATTTTGGGCTCTAAAAAAAGGCGCAGCTGAGTAGGCTTGCTTTCTCCGTCGTAGAGCTCTCGGAGGGCATTTCAACAGTATACTGTGCGCCGTATAACTCCTCACGGATCAAAAGTTATGGGCACTGGAGCGACGGAGACCTAGTCCCAAGCCCTACGCCATCGGTTTGCGAGCCCAACATCTACGTGAAGCGAAGTTGTCTTGCCCAAGGTGCCTTGGGATTCTTTAATAGAAATGTGATAGATTAGGTGGTCGTCCTTTTTGCGGCTTACGACATACGATCCGGGAAGGAAAAACAGCGCAAAATGAGAAAATTATCCCGAAACAGATGAAAACTTTCAATTTCGGGCTCTGAAAACAGGCGTAGCCTAGCAGGCTTGCTACCCCCGTCGTAGAGCTCTCAGAGAGCTTTCCAACGATATGATGTGCACCGCGAAACTCTTTACGAATCAAAAGTAATGGGCACCGGAGCGACGGAGACCTGGTCCCAAACCCCACGCCCTCGGTTTTCAGGCCCAGTGTCTAAGTGAAGCGAAGTTGTCTTGCCCAAGGTGCCATGGGATCCGGTAATAGAAATGTGATGGATTAGGTGGTCGTCCTTTCCGCGACTTACGACGTACGATCCGGGAAGAAAAAAATTGCAAAGGGAGAAAAGTGTCCCGAAACTGATGAAAACGTTCAATTTTGAGCTCCAAAAGCAAGCACAGCCGGGCAAGCTTTCCAACAGTATGATGTGCGCCGCGTAACTCCTTACGGATCAAAAGTTATGGGTACCGGAGTGACAGAGACTTGGTCCAAAGCCCCACACCCTCGATTTGCGGGCCCTGCCTCTACGTGAAGCGAAGTTGTCTTGCCCAAGGTGCCATGGGATTAGGTAATAGAAATGTGATGGATTAGGTTGTTGTCTTTTTTGCGGCTCACGAAGTACGATCCTGGACGGAAAAACAGCGCAAAAGAAGAAAACTGTAACGATACGAATGAAAATGTTCGATTTTGAGCTCCAAAAATAGTCGTAGCCAAGCAGGTTTCTGCCCCCGTCGTAGAACTCTCAGAGAGCTTTCCAACGGTATGCTATGCGTCGTGTAACTCCTTACAGATCAACAGTTATAGGCACCAGAGTGACGGAGACCTTGTCCTAAGCCCCACGCCCTCGGTTTGTGCGCCCACCCTCTACGTGAAGCAAAGTTGTCTTGCCCAAGGTGCCATGGGATTCGGTAATAGAAATGTGATGAATTAGGTTGTCGTTCTTTTCGCGGCTCACGACGTACGATCCGGGACGGAAAAACAGTGCAAAAATAGAAAAGTGTCCTGAAAATGATGAAAACATTCGATTTTGGGCTCCGAAAATAGGCGCGGCCGAGACGGCATGGTGCCCCCGTCGTAGAGCTCTCGGAGAGCTTTCTAACGGTATGCTGTATGTCGCATAATTCCTTACGGATCAAAAGTTATAGGCACCGGAGAGACGGAGACCTAGTCCCGAGCCCCACGCCCTCGGTTTGCGAGACTAGCCTCTACATGAAGCAAAGTTGTCTTGCCCAAGATGCCTTGGGATTTGGTAATGGAAATGTGATGGATTAGGTTGTCGTCCTTTTCGCGACTCACGACGTACGATATGGGACTGAAAAATAGCGCAAAAGAAGAAAAGTATCCCAAAACTAGTGAAAACGTTTGATTTTGTGCTTCGAAAATAGGTGTAGCCGAGCAAACTTGCTGCCTCCATCGTAAAGCTCTCTGAAAGCTTTCCAACGGTATGCTGTACGCCGCGTAACTCCTTACGGATCAAAAGTTATGGCCACCGGAGTGACGTAGACCTGGTCCCAAGCCCCACGCCCTCGGTTTGCGGGCCCAGCCTCTACATGAAGGGAAGTTGTTTTGCCCAATGTGCCGTGGGATTCGGTAATAGAAATGTGATGGATTAGGTTGTCATCCTTTTCGTAGCTCACGACGTACAATCCGGGATTGAAAAATAGCGCAAAAGAATAAAAGTATCCTAAAACTGATTAAAACGTTCGATTTTGGGCTCCAAAAATAGGCGCAGCCGAGCAGGATTGCTACCCCCATCGTAGATCTCTCGGAGAGCTTCCCAACGGTATGCTGTGCGCCGCGTAACTCCTTACGGATCAAAAGTTATGGGCACCGGAGCGACGGAGACCTGGTCCCAAGCCCCACACCCTTGGTTTGTGGGCCCAGCCTCTATGTGAAGCCCAAGGTGCCTTGGGATTCGGTAATAAAAATGTGATGGATTAGGTTGTCGTCCTTTTCGTGGCTTGTGACGCACGATCCGGGACGGAAAAAAAGCGCAAAAGAAGAAAAGTATCCCAAAACTGATGAAAATGTTCGAATTTAGGCTCCGAAAATAGGTGCAGCCGAGAAGGCTTGCTGATCTCGTCGTAGAGCTCTCGGAGTGCTTTCCAACGGTATGTTGTACGCCGCGTAATGCCTTACAGATCAAAAGTTATGGGCACCGGAGTGACGGAGACCTTGTCCCAAGCCCAACACACTCGGTTTGCGAGCCCAGCCTCTACCTGAAGCGAAGTTGTCTTGCCCAAGGTGTATTCAAATTCGGTAATAGAAATGTGATTGATTAGGCTGTCGTCCTTTTCGCGGCTCATGAAGTACGATCCGGGATGAAAAAACAGCGCAAAAGAAGAAAAGTGTACTGAAACTCATAAAAACGTTCGATTTTTAGCTCCGAAAACAGACGTACCCGAGCAGGCTTGCTACCCCCATCGTAGAGCTCTCGGAAAGCTTTCCAACGGTATGCTGAGCGCCACGTAACTCTTTACAGATCAAAAGTTATGGGCACTGGAGTGACGGAGACCTGGTCCCAAGCCCCACGCCCTCGGTTTGCGGGCCCAGCCTCTACATGATACGAAGTTGTCTGGCCCAAGGTGTCATGGGATTCGGTAATACAAATGTGATGGATTAGGTTGTTGTCCTTTTCGCAGCTCACAACGTGCGATCCAGGACGGAAAAATAACACAAAAGAAGAAAAATGTCTTGAAACTGATGAAAACGTTCTATTTTGGTCTCCAAAAATTGGCGCAGCCGAGTAGGCTTGCTGCCCCTATCGTAGAGCTCTCGAAGAGATTTCCAACGGTATGCTATGCGACGCGTAACTCCTTACGGATCAAAAGTTATGGGCACCGGAGAGACGGAGACCTGGTCCCAAGCCCCACGCCCTCGGTTTACGGGCCCAGCCTCTGGGTGAAGCGAAGTTGTCTTACCCAAGGTGCTGTGGGATTCGGTAATAGAAATGTGATGGATTAGGTTGTCGTCCTTTTTGCGGCTTACGACTTACGATCCGGGAAGGAAAAACAACGTAAAAGAATAAATGTGTCCCAAAATTGATGAAAACGTTCAATTTTGGGCTCCAAAAATAGGCGTAGCCAAGCATGATTGCTACCCCCGTCGTAAAGCTCTTAGAGAGCTTTCCAACGATATGCTGTGCACCGCGTAACTCTTTACGGATCAAAAGTTATGGGCACCGGAGCGACGGAGACCTGGTCCAAGCCCTACGCCCTCAGTTTGCGGGCCCAGCGTCTACGTGAAGCGAAGTTGTCTTTGTGAGGCCCGACCTCAATTTGCGTGCGATACCTCGTTTCGTGTGCCCTAGACCTAGGAAAGCGTGCCCTCACGCTAATCAAGAAAGCGTCTTACACGAAGCACTAGATCATTAATTAATCCTACAAATTCCACTAACTATTATTAAATTACTAATTCAACCCACTAGAAGACAAAATCTCACAAAAAGCTAGACATTCCTTATTCTTTATTCCTTATTCTTTTTGCACTTTCAACACACAATTAAATAATGCTCAAAAGATGACACAAAATCAGATTTTTTTATAGCCTTGGCCAACCACCACATGAGTTTTGGTGCTTGCTTGCTCAATTCAATTTAATTGTAGACAACTTATGACAACTCTATGACACAAATGCATAAAAAATTAGCTCAAAAACCTTTGCAAAAGCTTCCAATTCTCGACCAACTACTCCTTGCCCATGCTAGGAATTTCAAAATACATCTTGAAGACACAAAAAAGCAGAAATTTTGCTGCCCAAGGCCGAATATGCTTCATTAATTGCAAGGCTTCTATTTTTTTTTCATTTCTCCCATTTTCCTCTCATTCTTCTCTCTCTCCCTCTCATTCTTCTCTCTCTCTCGGCCTTGGCTGAGTTCCTTCACTTCATAGCTCATCTTCATCACACCATAGTTAATCAAGACAAGCAACAAGCAATGAAACTCGCCCAAGCTAGCTAGGATGCAAGAATCACACATCCAAGCCCTTTGAACAACCATTTCGGCCTTGGTGAGTTTGCTAGCTTCCATTTCTTTTAATCTTGTTCTAACCACATGAATCTACTAAGAACTTGGTCACTAAGCTAGGAAAAATAGAGAGAAATCGTGTGGTGTCTTGGCTAAGCAAGGAAGAAGAAGAAATTTGTGCTTCATCAAGTTTTGTGCATCTTCTTGTTGATTTGCTAAGGTGAGGGCTAAAGCTTCTTGAAAATCTTTCAAAAATCCACATGCATGCTCTTAAATGTATGTCTTTGCTTCTTTACTTGAGTTATATGTGCGTTCATAAACTTTTACAACCATGCATGGCAAGATTTTGGCTTGAAGATGATGATAGATGAAATCGGGTTTGGTGATAGCTCTTTGTCTTGTTGTTGCGAGGTGAGTTTGGCTAGGCAAATGATGTTGAAAATACATGAAAATTGGTAGGTAACTATTTTTTCCAGTTTTGAACATTTGTCACAGAAATAGGACAAAGCTAATTTTGACTCTAAGGTCCTCAAAATGGCAAATAATTAAAATGTGTCCAAATCTGGAAGTCTGGAAAAATGAAGCAGGTTTTGGCAAATGCACTGACCTTGTGGAACGAACCAGTTTTTACTTAGTAAATGATGTTGAAAATGCATGAAATTTGGTTTGTTGCTATATTTTTCAGTTCTGGACATTTTTGTCAGAAATGGACTAAGGCTAAATCTGACCCAAAGACCTCAAAAACGACAATTATTGAAATGTGTGTAAATCTGGACAGTTTTGTGCAATCCCACTGTTTTGGCTATAACTATTGATCTCGAACTCCAAATTATGCAAGGTTTGTTTTTGATTTTAGTTAAATTCTTAAGATTTAATTTGACATCTTATTTACTGGAATTGGAGATTGTTTGCTTGACTTAATGATTGTGAGAAAACAGCCTATTGCAGTGAGGGTTTCACTTAGTTTTATGCTTAGAAATTTGTTGTAACTTCTCTTGTGGTATTAATTGCTTTGGATTGTGGCATTGGGATGTTGTGTGGACTATTTTGAGTACTTGGGGATGTTTGGATTAATTGATGCTTGGCTTGAGATTGATTTTGAGTGGACTTGGGCTTAATCGCACGGGTAAGCACGAAATGGAAACCCTAGCAACTAGGTAAACATGCTAAGTGTTGATCCTTTGAATATTGGGTGTAATTATATGCTTAGTAGGCGGCCCGTAGTTTCTCTTATAGCCCTAAATGTGATTTTGAACATTGCATGTTGACAAATAGGCCTTTCTTGCATCTGAACCCACGTAGATTGTTGTTGCATGTTGAATAACCTTATTATTTGATTACGTGGACGTTGAAATGAGTTATATGACCTGATTTACTTGCGTTACATGGCTTCCCGTTTAATGTTCATATAACTCCATATGCCTTTCAAGTGAAATTACTTGTATATTCGTGCCTCGCTTGTTTACTTGTCAATGTGCAATCTTATGACTGTCCAGAGGCAACCTACTTTGTTGTCCTCCTAATGTGATATATTAAATGTCATAAATGTGCATTGCATACAAGGTTGCAACCTTTCATTTTGGCGTGGTAGCGTTCACGCACACCGGGCGGCATCGGGCTTGCCGGTGCAACGGTGACTACCATTGTCCAATTCCCTCTCTCGCTTGGGGGCTAGACTTTCTCGGAGAGTTGGGTCGTAGGATTTCGGGGTACATCCGGAGTACACCCACTTGGCGTGATAAGGGGATGATTTGAAGTCGTCCGCAACAACTGAGAGCAAAAGCTCACCGTATCCTTTTACTATGTGTATAAGTACTCTCGCTTGGTTCCTAGAGGACCTCGGGGAGGAAAGACGGGTAATTGTGTTCCTTTACTTTTATATTATTGTTATGTACTTAATTGTGTTATATTCATGCTTGCAAAAGGATTTTCATAAGTTGAACTAGAAAATGAGTTTCAAAACCTATTTCTCGTTCCCCCTCGCTGAGTTAATAAGGACTCACCCTCTTTTATCATCTCAGGTGAAGAAGATCAAGAACAGGTACCTGAGAACGATGTGCCTAACGATGATCCCTTGGAGTGATTGCCTGTCCTATGTGCTTTGCGTGATTATGGCTATTTGTGAACTATGCTACTTGAAGACTATTTCTTTTATGTTGCTTAATGTTGTAATGTAAAAGACCCCGTTGTAATTTGGGGTCTAATTTTGGGTTGTACTGATATTAACTAGACAGACACTAGACACTACTATGATCGTTTTGCTATTATTACTGCTAGTATCTATAATAGGATTATGAAGTATTAGGTAAAGGCTAAGTAAAATGAACCAACCAAATCTTAAGCAGGTACACGTTATTAAGCTAAGATCAACAGGTACTTTTGTAACGAGGATTAACGAAAAAACAATACATAGTATCATGCTAGGTTATTAATTAAACGAGACATCAAGACAATCAGTAGGCATTTCAATTGATGATAAATAGTAATCTTAGTTGGAAATGAATTTGAGATGGTAAATTTTGAGGCGTTTAAAGAATTAGGTCAAACCAAAGAGCCCAATTACAGCCGTTATGCTGCCGGTTTTTCAGAAAACTTTGGAGTTTAGGCCAAAACGTTAAGTGTTAAATCTTCATGAACGGTTAAGTACGAGACGAGACTTGTATGTTTAGATCACACCTTAGTCAAACCTTTATAGGCCGGGTTGGGGTATGACACCTTATAAGAAAAGAATGGTATCGGAGCTTAGATTGCTTAAGCCAGGTTTAACTCTCGGACCATGGGTAGAGCCTTGAGATAATTAGGATGACTTGTCTATATGTTGTTGTGTGATAATGTTAATTGTGCCCTCTATGTTCTATGTGCTTAAGTGTTTAACATGTCTTAATTACTTCTAGAGTTATGTATCTATATTATGTTGCACAACTTATGCATTAAATTCTTATTTTTCGTATTTCAATAAATTGTGCATCGTAATCTGTGCCTATAGATGGCTGGCCCTAGTACCCACAATACTAATAGGAGCAGTGAACCTCAAGAGACCGGTGATTCTTATCAAACTAATCCTGGCATGGCTATGTTTAACATGATGGAAAATGACATGGATCGCGTATCACGAGTGATGGAGTGCCAAGATGCACGTGAGGCCAACAACAACAACAACAACAGGAATGATGGCAACCATGGGAGACATAACAGAATGAGGGAGTTTATTGACTTTCGCCCGTCCAAATTCCACGGGGAAGCTGATGATGAGAAAGCAGAGGCTTGGTTGTCCGAGATCGAGAAAATTTTCAGGCCACTTGATTATACTGATGAAGAAAAGGTGGAGTTTGCCGTGTTTTTATTACACGGGGATGCTGAATATTGGTGGCACACTGTGGAGGCACTGTGGGAAACTGATCAGACACCTCGCTTGTGGGGTAATTTCATTAAGGCATTCAAGGAGAAATATGTACCTGCAGTTTCCAGGCAGAGGCGGATCGAGGAGTTCATGCACTTGACCCAGGGTAACATGACGGTAGCCCAGTACGAGGCTCGTTTTGACCGACTGTCCCGTTATGCTCAATATATGGTTAGTACTCCGGAGGCGAAGATGTGGAAATTTACGACTGGATTGAGGCCAGAGATTCAAGACCAGTTGGCTTCTCATGACTTCGATACCTATTCAACTCTCTTTGCTGCTGCTTCTCGAGTTGAGAAGAGAAAACTTGATAGAGCCGGTTCGAGTCAGCCGAACACAAAACCATACCAGCCTCCAGGTCAGCAGAGAAAATTCCAGAGTCAGAGTTGTAGTCAAGGCCAGAGCCAGAACAGACCAGTGAATAACCGTGGCCCAACGAAAGCGCCATCAGCCTCTTCCATCCGCGGATCCACAGGTAATTCACATGCTACTCAGTCTATCAACTGTTCTTACTGTGACAAGAAGGGTCATACCGAGGCCCAGTGCTGGAAGAAGTCAGGACGATGTGTGAGATGTGGCAGTGATCAGCATCAGATCAAGGATTGCCCTAAATGGCAGGCAGGACATAATCAGGGTAAACCAGTTGGTAGAGGCAAGACTCCAGTTCCCAGAGTCCAGGCTCAAGCTTATGCTATCGAGTGCGAGGAGCTTCCAGAGGAGACCGCTGTTGTTGAAGGTACATTCTTCATACTGAATCAACCTGTTAGGGTGCTAATTGACTCGGGTGCTACTCATTTATTTATTACTCCCTTATGTGTGGAACGTGTGAAACTGAAAGTTGTATGTTTGTCATACGAAGTAGAAGTTGGTACTTGAATGGGTTCTAAGCTAGTTACTAGCTCAGCTTGTAAAGCATGTAAAATCCAAATTAAGGATAGAGAATTCTCAACCAATCTTATTGTATTACCTTTTCGAGACTATGAGGTCATTTTAGGGATAGACTGGCTGGCGAAACATCATGTCCAACTAGATTGTAACGTTCCGGGTACCTGGTCAACCAATACTGGAGGTAATGGGTCGAAGAGATTTCATTGGGAGTTCCATCATTTCATCTACGATAGTAGTGAAGTCCTTGAGAAAAGGGTGTAGCGGATACTTAGCTTACCTCATCAACAATCCGTCGGATAAAGCTAAGTTGGAGGAGATGCCAGTGATCAAATACTATGCGGATGTGTTTCCAGAAGAATTGCCCGGTTTACCCCCAAATCGGGATATCGAGTTCGTTATAGAGTTACTGCCTGGCACCCAGCCGATATCTAAAGCTCCCTATCGTATGGCACCGGCCGAGCTACAAGAATTGAAGGACCAATTGCAAGGATTGTTGAAGAAGGGGTTTATTCAACCAAGTTCTTCACCGTGGGGTGCACCAGTTCTATTTGTGAAGAAGAAAGACGGAACGTTGAGGCTATGCATCGATTACCGAGGACTGAACCAAGTGACTGTCAAGAATAAATACCTACTTCTACTGATCGACGAGTTGTTTGATCAACTTCAAGGAGCTAAAGTGTATTCGAAACTCGACTTGAGGCAAGGGTACTATCAGTTGCGAATCAAAAAGGAAGATGTGCCTAAAACGGCTTTCAGGACAAGATATGGGCATTATGAATATGTGGTGATGCCATTTGGACTAACTAATGCCCCTGCAGCTTTTATGGACTTGATGCATAGGGTGTTTCAATCCTACTTGGACCAATTTGTGGTGATCTTCATTGATGATATTTTGGTGTACTCGAAATCCGAGGTGGAGCATGAACAACATCTGCGGTTGGTACTACAGAAACTTCGAGAGCATCAGTTGTATGCAAAGTTTAGTAAGTGTGAATTTTGGTTGCAAAAGATTGCATTTTTGGGGCATATCATATCCCAAGAGGGAATAGCGGTGGATCCAGCAAAGATAGAAGTAGTGATGTCTTGGAAGAAGCCGAAGAATGTTACGGAGATTCATAGTTTTCTTGGTCTAGCCGGCTATTATCGGAGATTCGTTAAGGATTTCTCTAAGATTGCAGGACCGCTTACAAAGCTCACTCAAAAGAAAACAAAGTTCGTGTGGGATGACAAGTGTGAGAACAGCTTCCAAGAGTTGAAGAAAAGATTGACTACCGTACCTGTTCTTGCATTGCCTGAAGGGAGTCAAGGTTTTGTAATCTATAGCGATGCTTCGAAGGAAGGATTAGGTTGTGTGTTGATGCAAAATGGTAGAGTGATTGCATATGCTTCTAGGAAACCGAAGCCGTATGAATTGAACTACCCAACGCATGATTTAGAGTTAGCGGCTATTGTGTTTGCACTCAAGAAATGGAGGCATTATCTGTGGGGTAACAAGTTTGAGGTATTTACTGATCACAAGAGTTTGAAATACTTGTTCACTCAAAAGGAGTTGAATATGAGGCAAAGGCGGTGGATGGAGCTTTTGGATGATTATAACTGCACAATCAATTATGTGCCCGGTAAAGCGAATGTAGTTGCAGATGCCTTAAGTAGGAAAGCAAGCATGGCAAAACTGGAAGTCAAGGTGCAGGAGTTGTTGAAGGAAGCATTTTTGTGGAAACCACAATTGACTCAGAAAGGGTTACTTTTTGCCACTACGCGAGTTCAATCGACCTTGTTATCTGAGTTACGAGAGGCTCAACAGAAGGACCAACAATTTCAGAAGATTAAAGAAAGCAACACAGATTTCAAGTTTCATGATGATGGTGTTTGGAGGTTTAGGAATCGGATTTGTATTCCTAATGAACCAGAGCTGAAAAAGAAGATTCTTGAAGAAGCCCATAATTCAAGATACACTATTCACCCCGGCGGAACAAAGATGTACTGGGATTTGAAGCAACACTATTGGTGGAATAACATGAAGAGAGAGATTGCGGAGTTTGTGGCATGGTGTTTGACTTGCCAGAGAGTCAAAGCGGAACATCAACGACCCGCAGGTTTACTTCAGCCGTTGGAGATTCCTCAATGGAAATGGGAACATATAACTATGGACTTTGTTATGGACCTGCCCAGATCACAAAAGGGTCATGACGCCGTTTGGGTCATAGTGGATAGATTGACTAAGTCGGCGCACTTTTTACCGATGAACAAGGATGATAGTCCTGAGAAATTGGGAGATATGTATGTAGCGGAGATTGTAAGATTGCACGGGATACCTGTGAGTATTGTGTTGGATAGGGATCCTCATTTTACTTCCCGATTTTGGAAGAGATTACAAGAAGCTTTGGGAACGAAATTGAGTTTCAGCACGGCTTATCACCCTCAGACTGATGGACAATTGGAGAGAACTATTCAGATTCTGGAGGATATGCTGAGGGCGTGTGTTTTAGATTTTGGAAAAGGTTGGGAGAAATATCTGTCTCTAGTAGAGTTCGCTTATAATAATAGTTACCAGGCCACTATCGGGATGGCCCCATTTGAGGCATTGTATGGACGTAAGTGTCGATCCCCAATTTATTGGGATGAAGTAGGTGAAACGAAGACTTTTGACCCGACCCTTCTACCTGAACTTATGAAGACTGTTGATAATATCCACCTCATCCGAAAACGGATGCTTACCGCCCAGAGCAGGCAGAAGAGTTATGCAGACCGACGGAGACGGAGTCTAGAGTTTGAGGTCAGTGACAAGGTGTTCTTGAAGATATCACCTCGGAGGGGACTGATTAAACATGGCAAGGGTGAAAAGTTGAGCCCGAGGTTTGTAGGACCATTTGAGATAATTGAGAAGGTTGGCAAATTGGTGTATCGCCTGGCACTACCCAAAACCTCTCCAATATTCACGACGTCTTTCATGTTTCAATGCTGTGGAAGTATCATCCTGATCCATCGCATATCTTGGAGCCAGAGCCGTTGCAGCTTCGGGAGAACTTGTCTTACGAGGAGAAGCCCATTCGGATCCTAGACCAGCAAGATCGGGAGTTACGCAACAAAACTATACCGATGGTGAAGGTGCTGTGGGATCATCATGGAGTTGAAGAAGCAACGTGGGAAAGGCGAGACCAGATGGAGTAGCAATATCCAGTTTTATTTCAAAGGTAATATTGAATTTCGGAACTAAATTCTTTTAAGGAGGGGAGGATGTGAGGCCGGACCTCGATTTGCATGCGATACCTCGTTTCGTGTGCCCTAGACCTAGGAAAGCGTGCCCTCACGCTAATCAAGAAAGCATCTTACACGAAACATTAGATCATTAATTAATCCTACAAATTCCACTAACTATTATTAAATTACTAATTCAACCCACTAGAAGACAAAATCTCACAAAAAGCTAGACATTCCTTATTCTTTATTCCTTATTCTTTTTGCACTTTCAACACACAATTAAATAATGCTCAAAGGATGACACAAAATCAGATTTTTTATAGCCTTGGCCGACCACCACATGAGTTTTGGTGCTTGCTTGCTCAATTCAATTTAATTCTAGACAACTTATGACAACTCTATAACACAAATGCATAAAAAATTAGCTCAAAAACCTTTGCAAAAGCTTCCAATTCTCGACCAACTACTCCTTGCCCATGCTAGGAATTTCAAAATACATCTTGAAGACACAAAAAGCTGAAATTTTGCTGCCCAAGGCCGAATATGCTTCATCAATTGCAAGGCTTCTATTTTTTTTTTCATTTCTCCCATTTTCCTCTCATTCTTCTCTCTCTCCCTCTCATTCTTCTCTCTCTCTCGGCCTTGGCTGAGTTCCTTCACTTCATAGCTCATCTTCATCACACCATAGTTAATCAAGACAAGCAACAAGCAATGAAACTCGCCCAAGCTAGCTAGGATGCAAGAATCACACATGCAAGCCCTTTGAACAACCATTTCGGCCTTGGTGAGTTTGCTAGCTTCCATTTCTTTTCTTCTTGTTCTAACCACATGCATCTACTAAGAACTTGGTCACTAAGCTAGGAAAAATAGAGAGAAATCGGGTGGTGTCTTGGCTAAGCAAGGAAGAAGAAGAAATTTGTGCTTCATCAAGTTTGGGCATCTTCTTGTTGATTTGCTAAATCCATATGCATGCTCTTAAATCCATATGCATGCTCTTAAATGTATGTCTTTGCTTCTGTACTTGAGTTATATGTGCGTTCATAAGCTTTTACAACCATGAATGGCAAGATTTTGGCTTGAAGATGATGATAGATGAAATCGGGTTTGGTGACAACTCTCTGTCTTGTTGTTTTGAGGTGCGTTTCTCTAGGAAAATGATGTTGAAAATCCATAAAAATTGGAAGGTAACTAGTTTTGCCAGTTTTGAACATTTGTTGCAGAAATAGGCCAAAGCTAATTTTGACTCTAAGGTCCTCAAAATTGCAAATAATTAAAATGTGTCCAAATCTGGAAGTCTGGAAAAATGAAGCAGGTTTTGGCAGATGCACTGACCTTGTGGAACGAACCAGTTTTTACTTAGTAAATGATGTCGAAAATGCATGAAATTTGTGTGCTACTAGATTTTTCAGTTCTGGACATTTTTGTCAGAAATGGACTAAGGCTAAATCTGACCCTAAGGACCTCAAAAACGACAATTATTGAAATGTATGCAAATCTGGACAGTTTTGTGCAATCCCACTGTTTTGGCTATAACTATTGATCTCGAGCTCCAAATGATGCAAGGTTTATTTCTGATTTTAGTTCACTTTTTAAGCTTTAATTTGACATCTTATTTACTGGAATTGGAGATTGTTTGCTTGACTTAATGATTGTGAGAAAACAGCCTATTGCAGTGAGGGTTTCACTTAGTTTTATGCTTAGAAATTTGTTATAACTTCTCTTGTGGTATTAATTTCTTTGGATTGTGGCATTGAAATGTTGTGTGGACTGTTTTGAGAACTTGGGGATGTTTGGATTAATTGATGCTTGGCTTGAGATTGATTTTGAGTGGACTTGGGGCTTAATCACACGGGTAAGCATGAAATGGAAACCCTAACAACTAGGTAAACATGCTAAGTGTTGATCCTTTGAATATTGGGTGTAATTATATGCTTAGTAGGCTGCCCGTAGTTTCCCTTATAGCCCGATACTGATGAAAATGTTCAATTTTGGGCTCCAAAAACAAGCGCTGCTGAGCAGGTTTCTGCCCCCGCCATAGAGCTCTCGGAGAGCTTTCCAACGGTATGCTGTGCGCCGCGTAACTCCTTACGGATCAAAAATTATGGGCACCGAAGTGACGTAGACCTGGTCCCAAGCCCAATGCCCTCAGTTTGTAGGCCCAGCCTCTACGTGAAGCGAAGTTGTCTTGCCCAAGGTGCCATGGGATTTGTTAATAGAAATGTGATGGATTAGGTTATCGTCCTTTTCACGGCTCACGGCGTACGATCAAGGATGGAAAAACAGTGCAAAAAAAGAAAAATGTCCTGAAATTGATGAAAACGTTCGATTTTCAGCTCCAAAACTAGATGCAGCTGACCAGGCTTGCTACCTCGGCCGTAGAGCTCTCGAAGGGCTTTCCAACGGTATGATGTACGCCGCATAACTTCTTACAGATCAAAAGTTATGGGCAGCAGAGCGACAGAGACCTGGTCCCAAGCCCTACGCCCTCGGTTTGCGGGCCCAGCCTCTACCTAAAGCAAAGTTGTCTTGCCCAAGGTACCGTGGGATTCGGTAATAGAAATGTGATGGATTAGGTTGTCATCCTTTTCGTGGCTGACGACGTATGATCCGGGACGGAAAGACTGCGCAAAGGAAGAAAAGTGTCCCAAAACTAGTGAAAACGTTTGATTTTGGGATCCGAAAATAGGCGCAAATGAGCAACCTTGTTGCCCCGTCGTAAAGCTCTCAGAGAGCTTTCCAACGGTTTTTTGTGCGCCGCGTAACTCCTTACGGATCAAAAATTATGGGCACCGAAGTGACGTAGACCTGGTCCCAAGCCCAATGCCCTCAGTTTGTAGGCCCAGCCTCTACGTGAAGCGAAGTTGTCTTGCCCAAGGTGCCATGGGATTCAGTAATAGAAATGTGATGGATTAGGTTGTCGTCCTTTTCGCGGCTCACGACGTACGACACGGGACGAAAAAACAACGCAAAGGAACAAAAGTATCCCAAAACTAGTGAAAACGTTTGATTATGGGCTCCGAAAATAAGCGCAGTGAAGCAGGCTTGCTGCCCCTGTCATAAAGCTCTCGGAGAGCTTCCCAATAGTATACTGTGCGCCGCGTAACTCCTTACGGATCAAAAGTTATGGGCATCAGAGTGACGGAGACGTGGTCCCAAGACTTACGCCCTCGGTTTCCAGGCCCAGCCTCTACGTGAAACGAAGTTGTCTTGCCCAAGGTACCTTCGAATTCGGTAATAAAAATGTGATGGATTAGGTTGTCGTACTTTTCGCGGCTCACAACGTACGATACGGGACGAAAAAACAGCGTAAAAGAAGAAAAGTGTCCCGAAGCTGATTAAAATGTTTGATTTTGGGCTCCGAAAATAGGTGCTACTGAGTAAGCTTGCTGCCCCTGTCGTAGAGCTCTCAGAGAGATTTCCAACGGTATGCTGTGTGCCGCATAACTCCTTACGGATCAAAAGTTATGGGCATCGGAGTGACGGAAACCTAGTCCCAAGCCCCATGCCCTCGGTTTGCAGGCCTAGCCTCTACGTGAAGCGAAGTTGTCTTGCCCAAGGTGCCTTGGGATTCGGTAATACAAAAGTGATGGATTAGGTTGTCATCCTTTTCGCGGCTTACGACGTACGATCCAGGATGGAAAACAGCGCAAAAAAAGAAAAGTGTCCCAAAATTGATGAAAATATTTGATTTTGGGCTCCGAAAATAAGCTCAGCCAAGCAAGCTTGCTGCCCCGTCATAGAGCTCTCGAAGAGCTTTCCAACGGTATGCAGTTCGCCGCGTAACTCCTTACGGATCAAAAGTTATGGGCACCGGAGTGACGGAGACCTTGTCCCAAGCCCCACGCCCTCGGTTTGTAGGCCCAACCTCTACGTGAAGTGAAGTTGTCTTGCCCAAGGTGCCTTGGGATTCAGTAATAGAAATGTGATGGATTAGGTTGTCATCCTTTTCGCGGCTTACGACGTACGATCCGGGACGGAAAAACAGCGCAAAAAAAGAAAAGTGTCCCAAAACTGATGAAAATGTTTGATTTTGGGCTCCAAAAATAGGCGCAGCCAAACAGGCATACTGGCCCGGTCGTAGAGCTCTCGGAGAGCTTTCCAACAGTATGCTGTGCGCCGCGTAACTCCTTACGGATCAAAAGTTATGCGCACCGGAGCGACGGAGACCTAGTCCCAAGCCCCACGCCCTCGGTTTGCAGGCCTAACCTCTACGTGAAGCGAAGTTGTCTTGTCTAATATGCCATGGGATTCGGTAATAGAAATGTGATGGATTAGGCTGTCGTCCTTTTCGCGACTCACGAAGTACGATCCGGGATGAAAAATCAGCGCAAATGAAGAAAAGTGTCTCGAAACTCATAAAAATGATCGATTTTCGGCTCCGAAAACAGGCGTATCCGAGCAAGCTTGCTACCCCCGTCGTAGAGCTCTCAGAGAGTTTTCCAACGGTATGCTGAGCGTCGCGTAACTCTTTACGGATCAAAAGTTATGGGCATCGGAGTCACGGAGACCTGGTCCTAAGCCCCACGCCCTCGGTTTGCGGGCCCAGCCTCTACGTGAAGCGAAGTTGTCTGGCCCAAGGTGCCATAGGATTCGGTATTAGAAATGCAGTGGATTAGGTTGTTGTCTTTTTCGCGGCTCACAACGTACGATCCGGGACAACAAAACAGCGCAAAAGAAGAAAAGTGTCCCGAAACTGATGAAAACATTTGATTTTGGATTCCGAAAATAGGTGCGGCCTAGTAAGCTTGCTGCCCCCATCGTAGAGCTCTCGAAGAGCTTTCCAACGGTATGTTGTGCGCCGCTTAACTCCATACAGATCAAAAGTTATGGGCACCGAAGCGACGGAGGCCTGGTCCCAAGCCCAACGCCCTCGGTTTGCGGGCCCAGCCTCTGCGTGAAGCGAAGTTGTCTTACCCAAGGTGCCTTGGGATTCGGTAATAGAAATGTGGTGGATTAGGTTGTCGTCTTTTTTGCAGCTCACGACGTACGATCCGGGATGAAAAAATAGCGCAAAACAAGAAAAATGTCCCGAGACAGATGAAAACGTTCAATTTTGGGCTTCAAAAATAGGTGCAGCATAGCATACTTGCTGCCCCCATCGTAGAGCACTTGGAGAGCTTTCCAACGATATGCTGTGCACCGCGTAACTCTTTACGGATCAAAAGTTATGGGCACCGAAGCGACAAAGACCTGGTCCCAAGCCCTACGACCTACGGGCCCAGCGTCTACGCGAAGCGAAGTTGTCTTGCCCAAGGTGCTGTCGGATTCGGTAATAGAAATGTGATGGATTAGGTTGTCGTCCTTTTCGCAGCTCACGACGTACGATCTAGGATGGAAAAACAGAGCAAAAGAAGAAAAGTGTCCCGAAACTAATGAAAATATTCGATTTTGTGCTCCAAAAAGTGACGCACCTGAACAGGCTTGCTGCCCCCATCGTAGAGCTCTCAGAGAGCTTCCCAATGGTATGTTGTGCGCCGCGTAACTCCTTACGGATCAAAAGTTATGGGCACCGGAGCAACGGAGACCTGGTCCCAAGCCCTACGCCCTCGGCTTGCCAGCCCAGCCTCTACGTGAAGCGAAGTTGTCTTGTCCAAGGTGCATGGGGATTCGGTAATAGAAATGTGATGGATTAGGTTGTTGTCCTTTTCTCGGCTTACGACGTACGATCCGGGACAGAGAAACAGCGCAAAAAAAGAAAAGTTTCCCGAAATTGATGAAAACGTTTGATTTTGGTCATCAAAAATAGGCGCAGTCAAGCAAGCTTGTTACCCCCGTCGTAGAGCTCTCGGAGAGTTTCCAACGGTATGTTGTGCGCCGCGTAACTCCTTACGAATCAAAAGTTATGGGCACCGGAGTGACGGAGACCTGGTCCCAAGCCCCACGCCCTCGATTTGCAGGCCTAGCCTCTATGTGAAGTGAAGTTGTCTTGCCCAAGGTGCCGTGGGATTCGGTAATTGAAATGTGATGGATTTGGCTATTGTCCTTTTCGAGGCTCACGAAGTACGATCCGGGGTGAAAAAACAGTGCAAAAGAAGAAAAGTGTCCTAAAACTCATAAAAATGTTTGATTTTCAGCTCCGAAAACAGGCACAGCCGAGCAGGCTTGCTGCCCCCATTGTAGAGCTCTCGGAGAGCTTCCCAACGGTATGTTGAGTGCCGCGTAACTATTTACGGATCAAAAGTTATGGGCACCGGAGTAACGGAGACTTGGTCCCAAGCCCCACGCCCTCAGTTTGTGGGCCCAAGGTGTCATAGGATTCGGTAATAGAAATGTGATGGATTAGGTTGTCGTCCTTTTCGCGGCTCACGACGTACGATCCGGGATGACAAAATAGAGTAAAAGAAGAAAAGTGTCCCATAACTGATGAAAACGTTCGATTTTGGGCTCCGAAAATAGGTGCAGCTAAATTGGCTTGCTGCCTTCGTCGTAGAGCTCTCGAAGAGCTTTCCAACGGTATGTTGTGCGCCGCGTAACTCCTTACGGATCAAAAGTTATGGGCATCAGAGCGACATAGACTTGGTCCTAAGCCCCACTCCCTCGGTTTGCAGGCCCAGCCTCTACGTGAAGCAAAGTTGTCTTGCCCAAGGTGCCTTGGGATTTGGTAATAGAAATGTGATGGACTAGATGGTCATCCTTTTCGCGGCTTACGACGTACGATTCGGGATAAAAAAAAAGTGCAAAAGAAGAAAAGTGTCCCGAAACTGATGAAAATGTTCAATTTTGGGCTCCGAAAACAGGCGCACCCAAGCAGGCTTTCTACTCCCGTCGTAGAGCTCTCAGAGAGATTTCCAACGGTATGTTGTGCGCCACGTAACTCCTTACGGATCAAAAGTTATGGGCACCGGAGTGATGGAGACCTTGTACCAAGTCCCACGCCCTCGGTTTGCGGGCCCAGCCTCTACGTGAAGCAAAGTTGTCTTGCCCAAGGTGCCTTGGGATTCGGTAATAGAAATGTGATGGATTAGGTTGTCGTCATTTTCGCGGCTCACGACGTACGATCCGGGATGAAAAAATAGCGCAAAAGAAGAAAGTGTCCCGAGATAGATGAAAACGTTCAATTTTGGGCTCCGAAAATAGGCGCAACTTAGAAGACTTGCTGCCCCCATCGTAGAGCACTCGGAGAGCTTTCCAACGATATGCTTTGCGCCGCGTAACTCTTTACGGATCAACAGCTATGGGCACCGGAGCGACGAAGACTTGGTCCCAAGCCCTACGCCCTCGGTTTGCGGGCCCAGTGTAACACCCCGATCCCTCTCTAGACTAAAAGTTCTATTAATCAATCTAATCGCAACCCAATTCCAAACCCGGGCATAAAATTTAGGAAAAAACGGACGGAGTCTCCCCTGTTTTTACGCAAAATGGAAACCTGCGACAACATATAAGTGGACCAGCACCGTGTCCAACCATTCACATTTCCTTAAGGCCATCCGAGCCTCGGTTCTCAACAATTAAACACAACAAGTATATATACATTTCCAAGTACCCAGACTATTCTAACTCTTTCCTTTAGACATTACAAATATGCATTGAATCCATATCTTATTAATCTATACATAAAACTTAAGGACAAAAACCATTTTGGTCCCTGAGGTTTGGTAAGCCCAAACTAGTCCCTGAGGTTTGTAAAAAGACAAAACAGGTCCCTCCCATTATCTATGACTTAATAGTCAAAGATTTTACCAAATAAAAAGACTTAAATGCCCTTCTTTTAGTGGTTAGAGATTTGGAGGGAAGGAAAAAAAAAGATTGGGATCATGCAACAAGTACAACTATTTAAGCACCTAAGTCATTTTTTATCGTCATTTGAAAACAAAAAAGAAAAAATAATAATAGATGAAAAAAATATAAATATTCAATGTAAAAAAATAATTCACATGTAATGAATTCATCGTCTATTATTATCTTTGCTTTTTTGTTTTCAAATGACGAATAATTTGTTACATGTGAATTATTTATTATGCTCACTAGCATCCAATAAGTAATGCCAAATTGGTGATAAAAATAAAACAATATCTAACGTTACTCTACATGCAAACGACCATTAGGTTGCATTGCCTGGACAACTCTCTCCTTCTGACGTAAAACGATGCACCATTAGTTGCCCTAGTGTTTCTTAGTAGCTGCATTGAAGAATTCCTAAATAAAGGAGATTTTTTAAAGATTCTTTTTTTTAACCATACCTTAGACTTTCTTTAAAAAAAAAAAAAAAAAAAACTTCTTTTTGATCAAAATAAGATTATATAAAAGATAAACAAAATTACACCAAGGCAAGCCTACATTCGATTGTTTTCTTTCTTTACTTGTTCAAATGTAACGAATTCCTGGTCATTTGAAAACAAAGAAGAAAAAATAATAATAAACGATAAATTCGTTACATGTGAATTATTTTTTCACGTTTAATATTTGTACTTTTTTCATCTATTATTATTTTTTATTTTTTGTTTTCAAATGACGAGAAAAAATTGTTTGGATGCTTAAATAGTAGTGCTTGTTGCATGGTCTCAATCTTTTTTTTTTTCCTTTCCTTCAAATCTCCAATCACTAAAGGAAGGGCATTCAAGTCTTTTTATTTGATAAAATCTTTGACTATTAAGTCATAGATAATGGGAAGGACCTGGTTGGTCTTTTTGCAAACCTCAGGGACTAGTTTGGGTTTTATACCAAACCTCAGGGACCAAAATGGTTTTTGCCCTAAAACTTAACTGACTTTTCTTTACACATTGATTATATACATCTCATGAAAGTAAAATATTTACATCTTTGATAACTCAAGCCACATAGCACGCAAGGCAACTCTTCAAGCACGATCTACCACATAACCACGAACTTTCCAACTAACATGGTATTTGTTGAAATGTGGTGGTGACGAGTGAGTATACACAACACGTATACTCAGTGAGGGCGAAATAGATATCGAGGTGGAGAGAAAGAAGATCGTGCAATGAAAATAAGACAGTTAAACCATATATCCAATAAGAACAACAATCAATATAAACAACAATACAATAAGCAATTAAAGAAAGCATTAACACAACCCATCAAAGCTATACCACACTTTGAAGGCTATGGTTCACTCATACGAGCAATGTACCATTTCACGAGCAATACATCAATCTCGAGCTTGATGTTGAAAACGATGACAATAAGCGCACAACCACCTTATAACTTCCACTGGGTGTACTCTGGATGTACCCCGACACATCTACGACCCAAATCACCCAGGGCGGCATCCCTAGCAAGAATGGGAATAGGACACAAAGCTAGAGCAAATCAACCCTGGCAGCCCGAGACTGCCCAGAGAGGCCCATCACTCACGCGCCTGACACTATGCAATGCAATACGAGATACAAGCAATAAACGAACGATAGCACAAAAGAGCAGATAAGTGGCGATATGCGAGATATCAAGCATTTACAATCAATATTAGCATTCAATTAACTTTTCAAGCATGATTATCATTAACATCAACAAGACCATCAATTAAACAAGTAATAGCAGTTTAAACACGAAAATGACAAATATCACTATTCAATCTCTAACTTCCAAAGGGAATTACGAGCAAACGAGCTACAGGATTACGAAACCGATTTCACTACCTTCACTTAGGCACTATCAAACACGTTTCTATGTCACGAAACTTCACTTTCTCACCCGAAGCACGAAAGTCCACCTACTGCGTTTGAACTACAGCTATGCTAACCGGTCGCTCAATCAACGCCATAACAGCGCCAAAGGTACTTCCATGCCCTCAATAGCAAAACCCCCAACTCAATTCGAGCACGGTCAACACTCGGTCAAACGGCCCCTTTACGTTTCTTTGTCTAATTTCTAATTTTTACAAAGGTCGGTCCATTTTTATTGCACATTTTATCTTTCTAACATTAATGGCACCTATCCAAATCAAGAAAGTGTAATTCAGATCAAAAATCCAAAAAATCTAGGATTTTACTATTCAAAAACACTATTCATTGTTCTTTCCCAATTTTAATTTGCGTTTCTAGCCGTAAAAATTACTAAATAACTAACAAGCAATGCTCTACGATCCCTAAAGAGACAATTTCAAGCAATTTCAGGCATTATAATGCATTAAATATCAAATCTAAGAAATTGAATCAAAAATCAAATTCGAATAAAAACACATGAAAACGTGAAAACCCTCACAGAGATTAAAGATGAAGACCCGCAAGGACCCTAGCCACGATCTTCGTCCAATTCCACGCAAGATTGTAGAAGAAATTTGAAGCAAAATCTTTTCTTTTTCTTCCCTTTGAATTTCGGCCATTGGGGGGGGGGGGGGAGGGACAAAATGGGAATTTTGGGTTTTGTTTTTGAGTTAATTTTGCCTTGTTTTTGTTTTATAAGGTGGCAAGGGCATTTTAGTCATTTTGGCAAAGTCAAATACAAGTTAAAAATGGTCAAACAAGCTCATTTTGATGGCATTTAGTCTAGCTTAAGTTAAAACAATGCAATTTTAATGAAAACCAACTAAAACTAGTTAAATTAAACTAGAAATACTATTCACAAAATCCGAGAAATATTTCTCTAACTCTCGTTTTCAATGCGCTATGATCAAACAGTCGATGAACGATCACTAATAGAATGATAAGCAATTTTATAAAAATATAATTTTTGAAAAGTAATTTAGTTTAAAATTCACTCCGGACTCCGAGCCATTTTTTCTTTTAGTTGAAAACTAAGTAATTAAATACAAGAAAATAAAACCAATTATTAAAAATAATCAGTATTCATTTAAAAATAATTAATTTAACTATTTCTAAAATACTTTGAAGAATTATGAAAATAACGCTAAGATACAGATGAACAAGCTAATAGAAACACATAATCAAAAGCAACTAAATACTAACATTTAAGATGACACTTAATTAAATACAAGAAAATAAATTCAATTACTATAAATAACAGAAATAGGTAATAATCTTTTAATTAATCAATATAAAAATTATTTGAATATTTTTTAAAAGAAATATCAAAATAGTGCAAAATGGATGATTTAACTAATTAAACACTTAATTAAATGCAGTTAAATGTCATTAAATGCATGCCGGGTTCGGGGTATCACATCCTTCCCCCCTTAAAACAATTGCGTCCTCGCAATTCTTCTTCCAATAGGACTCAACATCACATGAGATCCAACTCTAACCACTCTTCATTGGTTGCTAAGCAAGACACTGAATAAGATACTCGTAGGAAAACCCAAATAGAAATCCCAACCAAGAATGCCGAAAAAATACCAACTAAAGACTGAAGTAGGGATACTGTAGATAAAATTAACATCACATATTAATGACAAGAAGGATGCCGAAGGAATACCCCACATACGAATCTCTAGTAGAAGTTCAACAAGTACCAAATAAAGAAGTCAAAGAATAGCCAGAGTAGATGCATCACATATAAGACCAAACTCCAAGACCTCATCACCATCTGCCGAGTGCAAACTTTATACAACTTACCACCAAGAAAGCCCAAAGTATTCCACAGCATACCGTAAGCAATATAAGATAATAAGTCTGAACAAGATTCCAAGTGTAAAACTTCCAATAAGTGCCATCAAGGAAAATACTAGTAGAATTCCTACTAAGAATTCCAAAGAATACCGTAAGTGGTACTATACAATAAGTATGATAGGAATTCCAAATACCAAACCTACTGAGGAACACTAAAGAAAATACCCGAAACAATGCTCCAATAAGAAAGTAGCAAGGATTTCCCAATAAATAAGTACTAGATAAATGACCACTAAGAATTCTATAGAATGCCATTGAAGAATTTCCAATAAGGGATGCCAGTAACACACCAATAAAGACCGAGACACATATGCCATAGATAATACCATGCAGTAAGTCCGATTGAAATCCCAATAGCCAAGTCTACCAAGAAGTGCCAACAGAAGTTCCAAAGAATACCCAATAAGAAAACCAAAGAATGCTCCAGAGAATAACCAAATAGAACCCCAAAAGAAAGCTACTCTTTCACAACTGTTAAGCACAGAGGAGGACCTTAGAGATGCGCCAATAACCGAGCTCCAAAAGCAAACACCAATTCCCAAATAAAGGCTAGTCAAATACTGCTCATTCCCATCAATCCATATAACTTGGAGGGCCTGCTACTAACCACTTCTCTTTAGGGGGAGGAAGAAGTCTTTCTTACCATTTCAACAGGACATGTATGAATGCCAAGATATCATATTTATACATATATGCCTTAATCTATTATGCAAGCATGTTTGTAAAACAATTTATAAAACAGTTTATTCAACAAAGTCACTCAAGCACGACAATCAAGTCAAGCACAACATAATCAATTCAAATCACGACACAACCAATTCAAGACATTCTAATACACACATTACAAGCAATACTTCAAGCAAATAACAATTCACGAGGTCGATTCGATTCACGATGCCAATTCGATACACAAGTAGTCACTTCACGTTACACACCTTTAACATATTTCACATAACTATATCACAGAGGTACACACATTCAATTCAAGACACACAATCTCACATACAGGCACACACTTTCAAGACACACTTAACAAGCACACATTCAAGGATCACTACCCACCAGACTGAGGACCCTGTCCCGGCTTATGAGCTAACTAAGCTCTGATACCATTTGTAACACCCCGATCCCTCTCGAGACCGGAAGTTCTTTAAATCAATCTAATCGCAACCTAATTCCAAACCCAGGCATAAAATTTAGGGAAAAACGGACGAAGTCTCCCCTGTTTCTAGGCAAAATGCAAACCTGCGACAGCATATAAGTGGACCAGCACCGTGTCCAACCATTCACAATTCCTCAGGGCCATCCGAGCCTCGGTTCTCAAAAATTAAACACAACAAGTATATATACATTTCCAAGTACTCAGACTATTCTAACTCTTTCCTTTAGACATTACAAACATGCATTGAATCCAGATCTTATTAATCCATACATAAAACTTAATTGACTTTTCTTTACACATTGATTATATACATCTCATGAAAGTAAAATCTTTACATCTTTGACAACTCAAGCCACATAGCACGCAAGGTAACTCTTCAAGCACGATCTACCACATAACCACAAACTTTCCAGCTAACATGGTATTTCCCGAAATGTGGTGGTGAGGAGTGAGTATACACAACACGTATACTCAGTGAGGGAGAAACATATATCAAGGTGCAGAGAAAGAAGATCGTGCAATGCAAATAAGATAGTTAAACCATATATCCAATAAGAACAACAATCAATATAAACAACAATACAATAAGCAATTAAAGAAAGCATTAACACAACCCATCAAAGCTATACCACACTTTGAAGGCTATGGTTCACTCATACGAGCAATGTACCATTTCACGAGCAATACATCAATCTCGAGCTTGATGTTGACAACGATGACAATAAGCGCGCATGTCACGCCCCAACCTGACCTATGAAGGTTAGACTAGGGTGTGATCTAAACATGGAAGTCATATCACATAATTAATCGTTCAAGAGGGTTTAACACTTAACATTTTAGCCTAAGCTCCACAAATTCTTCAGAAAATCGGTAGCATAACGGTTGTAATTGGGCTCTTTAGTTTGACCTAATCCTCTAAACGCCTCAAAATTTCCAATCTCAATTTCATTTCTAACTAAGATTACTATTTACAACCACTCGAAACGCCTACCAGTTATCTCGAAATCTCGTTTGATTAATAACCTAGCATGGTACTATGTCTCGTTTGTTTGTTAATCCTCGTTACAAAAGTACCTGTTGATCTTAGCTTAACAATGAGTACCTGCTTAAGATTGGATGGATTCATTTTACTTAATCCTTACCTGATACTTCAAAATCCTATGGTAGATACTAGCCAATAACGATAGCAAAATGACCATAGTAGTGTCTATCTAGTTATGATTAGTACAACCCAAAATTAGACCCAAAATTACAACAAGGGTCTTTTACATTACAACAACAAGTAACATAAAAGAAATAGTCTTCAAACAACATATTGTTCACGAGATGGCCATAGTCAAGCAAGGCACGTAGGGCAAGCAATCATTCCAAGGAATCATCATTAGGCACGTTATCCTTTGGAACCTGTTCCTAGTCTTCTTCACCTGAGATGATAAAAGAGGGTGAGTCCTTATGAACTCAGCGAGGGGGAACGAGAAATAAGTTTTGAAACTCATTTTCCAGTTCAACTTATGAAAACCCTTTTGCAAGCATGATATATATCACAAGTAAGTACATAATGTAATGTAAAAGTAAAAGAACACAATTACCCGTCTTTCCTCCCCTAGGTCCTCTAGGAACTAAGTGAGAGTACTTACACACATAGTGAAAAGGATACGGTGAGCTTTTGCTCTCAGTTCATTTCCAGTATCAGTTGTTGCGGCCGATTTCAAATCATCCCCTTATCACGCCAAATGGGTGTACTCCGGATGTACCCCGAAAGTCTACGACCCAACTCTCCGAGGAAGTCTAGCCCCCAAGCGAGAGAGGGAATTGGACAATGGTAGTCACGGTTGCACCGGCAAGCCCGATGCCGCCCGGTGTGCGTGAACGCTACCACGCCAGAATGAAAGGTTGCAACCTTGTATGCAATGCACATTTATGACATTTAATATATCACATTAGGAGGACAACAAAGTAGGTTGCCTCCGAGCAGTCATAAGATTGCATATTGACAGTTAAACACACGAGGCACGATATGACAGGTAATTTCACTTATAAAGCACATGGAATTATATGAATATTAAACGGGCAGCCATGTAACGCATGTAAGTCAAGTCATATAACTCACTTTGAAGTTCACGTAATCAAATAACATGATTCTTCAACATGCAACAACATCTACGTGAGACCGGGTGCAAGAAAGGCCTACTTGTCAACATGTAATCATCAAAATCATGTTTAGGGCTATGAGGGCAACTACGGGCAGCCTACTAGTTATATAATCAAACACGATATCCATAGGATCAACACTTAGTGAGTTTACCTAGTCACTAGGGTTTCAATTCGTACTTACCTGTGCGATTAAGCCCCAAGTCATCTCGTAATCAAACTCAAGCCATGCATCGATTAATTCAAACACCCTCAAGTATTCAAAACATTCCACACAACATCCCAATGCCACAATCCCAATCATTTAATACAACAAGAGAAGCTACAACAATTTTTCTAAGCATATCACTAGATGAAAACCTCACTGCAATGGACTGTTTTCTCACAATCATTGAGACAAGCAAACAAACTCCAATTCTAGTGAAAAAGATGTCAAATTAAAGCTTAAGGAGTGAACTAAATTCAGAAACAAACCTCGCATCATTTGGAGTTCGGGTTCAATAGTTATAGCCAAAACAGTGAGACTACACAAAACTGTCCATTGCATCATTTAAATACTTGTCATTTTGGAGGGCCTTAGGGTCCGATTTAGCCTTAGTCCATTTCTGACAAAAATGTCCAGAAGTGAAAAATATAGCAGTACACCAAATTTAATAAATTTTGGATATCATTTACTAAGTCAAAACTGGTTCGTTCTACAAGAACAGTGAATCTGCCAAAACCTGCTTCATTTTCCCAGATTTTCCAGATTTGGACACATTTTTATATTTTGCCATTTTGAGGACTTTAGATTCAAAATTAGCTTTGGCCTATTTCTGCGAAAAATGCTTAAAACTGGCAAAAATAATCACCTACCGATTTTCACGAATTTTCAACCTCTTTTACCTGGTAAAAATCACCTCGCACCAACAAGGCAGAAGGCTGTCACATACCCGATTTCATCTATCATCACATTCTAGCCAAATATCTTGCCATGCATGTTTACAAAAGCTCATGAACACACATATATCACAAGTACAGAAGTAAAGATAGACATTTAAGGGCATGCATGTGGTTTTTGAAATATTTTCAAGAAGTTTAGCCCTCACCTAGCAAGACAACAAAGAAGATGCACAAACTCTTGAGGATGCACAAGATTGACTCTTTTCCTTGCTTAGCCGAGAGACCACTCGATTTTCTCTAATTTCCTAGCTTAGTAACCAAGTTCTTAGTAGGTGCATGTGGTTAGAACAAGAAGAAAAAGAAATAGAAGCTAACAAACTCACCTAAGCCGAAATGGATGTTCAATGAACTTGCATGTGTGTCTCTTGCATTCTTGCTTTGCTTGGTCGAATTCCTTGGTAGCTTGGAGGTCTTGAAGAGCCTTAGGATGAAGAACTTAGCTATGGAGAATATATTTTCAGTTAGGGCCGAGAGAGAGAGAAGAATGAGAGGAAATGAGAGAAAATAAAAGAAAATGAAAGAAAATGAAAGCTTGATGGGCATTGATGCTTGTGTCGGCCTTGAGCATGTAAATTTCAGATTTTTGTGCCTTCAAGAAGCATTTTGAATTGTCTAGTATGGGCATGGAGCTTGTGTCGAGAATATGGAGCCTTTGGGTAGAGTTTTGAGCTAAATTTTTTATGCATTGTGTCATAGATTGTCATAGGATGTCTAGGAATAGAATTTGAAATTGGAATGCATGCACAATGACAAGAGTTGGTTGGCCAAGGCTTGTGCAAAATCTGAATTTTTGTCTTGGTTGAGCAATATTTAATTGTGTGTTTGGGATATGCAAAGAATAAAGAATAAAGAATAAAGAATGTCTAGCTTTTTGTGAGATTTTGTCTTCTAGTGGGTTGAATTAACAATTTAATATTAGTTAGTGGAATTTGTAGGATTAATTAATGATCTAGTGCTTCGTGTAAGATGATTTCTTGATTAGAGTGAGGGCACACTTTCCTAGGTTTAGGGCACACACACCGATGTAAGGCACGAACTACGAGACGAATGTACGTTTCCCATGTAAATGCACGCAACCTAAATGAATGCACGTAATTCAATGCAAGGCACACAAAATGAAACATGATTCTTAAACCTAGGTCAAGGCACGCAAATCTAGGTTAGGCACATGAATTGAGGTATTGCACGCAAATCGAGGTCGGGCCTCACATCCTCCCTTCCTTAAAAGAATTTCATCCCGAAATTCAATATTACCTTTGAAATAATGTTGGATATTGTTGCTCCATTTGGTCTCGCCTTTCCCACGTTGCTTCTTCAATTCCATGATGATCCCACAACACTTTCACCATCGGTATAGATTTGTTGCGCAACTCCCGATCTTGCTGGTCTAGGGTCTGAATGGGCTTCTCTTCATAAGACAGGTTCTCCCGAAGCTGCAACGGCTTTGGCTCCAAGATATGCGATGGATCAGGGTGATATTTCTGCAGCATCAAAACATGAAAGACGTCGTGAATATTGGAAAGGTTTTGGGGTAATTCCAGGCGATACGCCAACTTGCCAACCTTCTCAATTATCTCAAATGGTCCTACAAACCTAGGGCTTAACTTTCTACCCTTGCCATGTTTAATCAGTCCCCTCCGAGGTGATATCTTCAAGAACACCTTGTCGCCGACCTCAAACTCTAGGCTCCGTCTCCGTCGGTCTGCATAACTTTTCTGCCTGCTCTGGGCGGTAAGCATCCGTTTCCGGATGAGGTGGATATTATCAACCATCTTTATAAGTTCAGGTAGAAGGGTCGGGTCAAAAGTCTTCGTCTCACCTACTTCATCCCAGTAAATTGGGGATCGACACTTACGTCCATACAATGCCTCAAATGGGGCCATCCAGATAGTGGCCTGATAACTGTTATTATAAGCGAACTCCGCTAGAGACAGGTATTTCTCCCAACCTTTCCCAAAGTCTAAAACACACGCCCTCAGCATATCCTCCAGAATCTGAATAGTTCTCTTAGATTGTCCATCAGTCTGAGGGTGATAAGCCGTGCTGAAACTCAACTTTGTTCCCAAAGCTTCTTGCAGTCTCTTCCAAAATCGGGAAGTAAAACGAGGATTCCTATCCGATACAATACTCACAGGCATCCTGTGCAATCTTACAATCTCCGCCACATACATATCTCTCAATTTCTCAGGACTATCCTCCTTGTTCATCGGTAAGAAGTGCGCTAACTTAGTCAATCTATCCACTATGAGCCAAATGGCGTCGTGACCCTTCCGTGACCGGGGCAGGTCTATGACAAAGTCCATAGTTATATGTTCCCATTTCCATTGAGGGATCTCCAACGGCTGAAGTAAACCTGTTGGTCGTTGATGTTCTGCTTTGACTCTCTGGCAAGTCAAACACCGTGCCACAAACTCCGCGATCTCTCTCTTCATGTTATTCCACCAATAGTGTTGCTTCAAATCCTGGTACATCTTTGTTCTGCCAGGGTGAATATTGTATCTTGAATTATGGGCTTCTTCAAGAGTCTTCTTTTTCAGCTCTGGCTCATTAAAAACACAAATCCGATTCCTAAACCTCCAAATACCATCATCATGAAACTTAAAATATGTGTTGCTTTCTTTAATCTTTTGAAACTGTTGGTCCTTCTGTTGAGCCTCTCGCAATTCAGACAACAAGGTCGATTGAACTTGTGTAGTGGCAAATAGTAACCTTTTTTGAGTCAATTGTGGTTTCCACATAAATACTTCCTCTAACAACTCCTGCACCTCAACTTCCAGTTTTGCCATGCTCGCTTTTCTACTTAAGGCATCTGCAACTACATTTGCTTTACCGGGCACATAATTGATTGTGCAGTTATAATCATCCAAAAGCTCCATCCACTGCCCTTGCCTCATATCGAGTTTCGAATACACTTTGGCTCCTTGCAGTTGATCAAATAACTCATCGATCAGGTGAAGTGGGTATTTATTCTTGACAGTCACTTGGTTCAATCCTCGGTAGTCGATGCATAGCCTCAACGTTTCCTCTTTCTTCTTTACAAATAGGACTGGTGCACCCCACGGAGAAGAACTTGGTTGAATAAACCCCTTCTTCAACAATCCTTGCAATTGGTTCTTCAATTCTTGTAGCTCGGCCGGCGCCATACAATAGGGAGATTTAGATATTGGCTGGGTGCCAGGCAGTAATTCTATAATGAACTCGATCTCCCGATTTGGGGGTAAACCGGGCAATTCTTCTGGAAACACATTCGCATAATCCTTAATCACTGGCATCTCCTCCAACTTAGCTTTGTCCGATGGCTTGTTGATGAGGTAAGCTAAGTATCCACTACATCCCTTTCTCAAGGACTTCACTGCTTTTGTAGATGAAATGATGGAACTCCCGGTGAAGTCTCTCTGACCCATTACCTCCAATATTGGTTGACCAGGTATCCGAAATATTACAATCTTCGTCTGGCAATCTAGTTGGGCATGATGCTTTGCCAACCAGTCCATCCCTAAAATGACTTCATAGTCTCGAAAGGGTAATACAATAAGATTGGCTGAGAATTCCCTATCTTTAATTTGGATTTTATATGCTTTACAAGCTGAGCTAGTAACAAGTTTAGAACCCATCGGAGTACCAACTTCTACTTCGTAAGGCAAACATACAACTCGTAGCTTCACACGTTGTACACATGAGGGAGTAATAAATGAATGAGTAGCACCTGGATCAATTAGCACCCTAACAGGTTGATTCAGTATCAAGAATGTACCTTCAACAACAGCGGTCTCCTCCGGAAGCTCCTCGCACTCAATAGCATAAGGTCGAGCCTGAACTCTAGGAACTGGAGTCTTGCCTCTACCAGCTGGTTTAACCTGATTTTGTCCTGCTTGCCATTTAGGGCAATCCTTGATCTGATGTTGATCACTGCCACACCGCACACATCGTCCTGACTTCTTCCAGTACTTGGCCTCGGTATGCCCCTTCTTGTCACAGTAAGAACAGTTGATAGACTGAGTAACAGGTGAACTACCTGTGGATCCGCGGGTGGAAGAGGCTGATGGTGCTTTAGTCGGGCCACGGTTATTAACTGGTCTGTTCTGGCTCTGGCCCTGACTGCGACTCTGGGTCTAGAATTTCCTCTATTGACCTAGAGGCTGGTATGGTTTCTTGTTCGGCTGACTCGAACCGGCTCTATCAAGTTTCCTCTTCTCAACTCGGGAAGCAGCAACAAGGAGAGCAGAATAGGTATCAAAGTCATGCGAAGCCAACAGGTCCTGAATCTCTGGCCTCAATCCAGTCATAAATTTCCACATCTTCGCCTCAAGGGTACTGACCATGTATTGAGCATAGCGGGACAGTCGGTCAAAACGAGCCTCGTACCGGGCCACCGTCATGTTACCCTGGTTCAAGTGCATGAATTCCTCAATCCGCCTCTAACTGGAAACTGTAGGTACATATTTCTCCTTGAATGCCTTAACAAAATTACCCTACAAGCGATGTGTCTGATCAGTTTCCCACAGTGCCTTCACAGTGTGCCACCAATGCTCAGCATCCCCGTGCAACAGAAACACAGCGAACTCCACCTTTTCTTCATCAGTATAGTCAAGTGGCCTAAAAATCCTCTCGATCTCAGACAGCCAAGCCTCTGCTTTTTCATTATCAGCTTCCCCGTGGAATTTGGACGGGCGAAAGTCAAGGAACTCCCTCTTTCTGTTATGTCTCCCATGGTTACCATCATTCCTGTTGTTGTTGTTGTTTGCTTCACGTGCATCTTGACGTTCCATCACTCGCGACACGCGATCTATGGCGTTTGCCATCATGTTAAACATAGCTATGCCGGGATTAGTTTGATAACCATCTCCGGTCTATTGGGGCTCACCGCTCCTATTAGTAGTGCGGGTACTAGGGCCAGCCGTCTATAGGCACAGATTACGATGCACAATTTATTGAAATACGACAAACAAGAATTTAATGTATAAGGTATGCAACATACAAGTTTTACATAAACACATAATTCTAGAAACAATTAAGACAAGTTATTCACATAAGCACATAGAACATAGATGGCACAATTAACATTATCACACAATAACATATAAACAAGTCATCCTAATTACCTTAGGGCTTCTACCCATGGTCCGAGAGTTAAACCCGACTTAAGCAATCTGAGCTCCGATACCATTCTTCTCCATAGGTGTCACACCCCAACCCGACCTATGAAGGTTAGACTAGGGTGTGATCTAAACATTCAAGTCATATCACGTAATTAATCGTTCAAGAAGGTTTAACACTTAATGTTTTAGCCTAAGCTCCACAAATTCTTCAGAAAACCGGCAGCATAACGGCTGTAATTGGGCTTTTTAGTTTGACCTAATCCTCTAAACGCCTCAAAATTTCCAATCTCAATTTCATTTCTAACTAAGATTACTATTTACAACCACTCGAAACGCCTACCAGTTATCTCGAAGTCTCGTTTGATTAATAACCTAGCATGGTACTATGTCTCGTTTGTTTGTTAATCCTCGTTACAAAAGTACATGTTGATCTTAGCTTAACAATGAGTACCAGCTTAAGATTGGATGGATTCATTTTACTTAATCCTTACCTGATACTTCAAAATCCTATGGTAGATACTAGCCAATAACGATAGCAAAATGACCATAGTAGTGTCTATCTAGTTATGATTAATACAACCCAAAATTAGACCCCAAATTACAACGGGGGTCTTTTACATTACAACAACAAGCAACATAAAAGAAATAGTCTTCAAACAACATATTGTTCACGAAATGGCCATAGTCAAGCAAGGCACGTAGGGCAAGCAATCATTCCAAAGAATCATCATTAGGCACGTTATCCTCTGGAACCTGTTCCTGGTCTTCTTCATCTGAGATGATAAAAGAGGGTGAGTCCTTATGAACTCAGCGAGAGGGAACGAGAAATAAGTTTTGAAACTCATTTTCCGGTTCAACTTATGAAAACCCTTTTGCAAGCATGATATATATCACAAGTAAGTACATAATGTAATGTAAAAGTAAAAGAACACAATTACCCGTCTTTTCTCCCCGAGGTCCTTTAGGAACCAAGCGAGAGTACTTACACACATAGTGAAAAGGATACGGTGAGCTTTTGCTCTCAGTTCATTTCCAATATCAGTTGTTGCGGCCGATTTCAATTTATCCCCTTATCACGCCAAATGGGTGTACTCCGGATGTACCCCGAAATCCTACGACCCAACTCTCCGAGGAAGTCTAGCCCTAAGCGAGAGAGGGAATTGGACAATGGTAGTCACGGTTGCACCGACAAACCCGATGCCGCCCGGTGTGTGTGAACGCTACCACGCCAGAATGAAAGGTTACAACCTTGTATCCAATGCACATTTATGACATTTAATATATCACATTAGGAGGACAACAAAGTAAGTTGCCTCCGAGCAGTCATAAGATTGCATATTGACAGTTAAACACGCGAGGCACGATATGACAGGTAATTTCACTTATAAAGCACATGGACTTATATGAATATTAAACGGGCAGCCATGTAACGCATGTAAGTCAAGTCATATAACTCACTTCGAAGTTCACGTAATCAAATAACAAGATTATTCAACATGCAACGACATCTACGTGGCACCGGGTGCAAAAAAGGCCTACTTGTCAACATGTAATCATCAAAATCATGTTTAGGGCTATGAGGGCAACTACGGGCAGCCTAATAATTACATAATCAAACACGATATCCATAGGATCAACACTTAGTGAGTTTACCTAGTCACTAGGGTTTCAATTCGTGCTTACCCATGCGATTAAGCCCCAAGTCATCTCGTAATCAAACTCAAGCCATGCATCGATTAATTCAAACACCCTCGAGTATTCAAAACAGTCCACACAACATCCCAATGCCACAATCCCAAGCATTTAATACAACAAGAGAAGCTACAACAATTTTTCTAAGCATATCACTAGATGAAAACCTCACTGCAATGGACTGTTTTCTCACAATCATTGAGACAAGAAAACAAACTCCAATTCCAGTGAAAAAGATGTCAAATTAAAGCTTAAGGAGTGAACTAAATTCAGAAACAAACCTCGCATCATTTGGAGTTTGGGTTCAATAGTTATAGCCAAAACAGTGAGACTACACAAAATTGTCTAGATTTGCACACATTTCAATACTTGTCGTTTTGGAGGGCCTTAATGTCAGATTTAGCCTTAGTCCATTTCTGACAAAAATGTCCAGAACTGAAAAATATATTAGCACACCAAATTTCATGAATATTGGATATCATTTACTAAGTCAAAACTGGTTCGTTCTACAAGAATAGTGAATCTGCCAAAACCCGCTTCATTTTCCCAGATTTTCCAGATTTGGACACATTTTGATATTTGGCCATTTTGAGGACCTTAGAGTCAAAATTAGCTTTGACCTATTTCTGCAAAAAATGCTCAAAACTGGTAAAAATAGTCACTTACCAATTTTCACGCCTTTTCAACCTCCTTTACCTGGTAAAAATCACCTCGCACCAACAAGGCAGAAGGCTATCACATACCCGATTTCATCTATCATCACATTCTAACCAAATATCTTGCCATGCATGTTTAAGAAAGCTCATGAACACACATATATCACAAGTACAGAAGTAAAGATAGACATTTAAGGGCATGCATGTGGTTTTTGAAAGATTTTCAAGAAGTTTTAGCCCTCACCTTAGCAAGACAACAAAGAAGATGCACAAACTCTTGAGGATGCACAAGATTGACTCTTTTCCTTGCTTAGCCGAGAGACCACTCGATTTTTTCTAATTTCCTAGCTTAGTAACCAATTTCTTAGTAGGTGCATGTGGTTAGAACAAGAAGAAAACGAAATGAAAGCTAACAAAGTCACCTAAGCCGAAATGGATGTTCAATGAGCTTGCATGTGTGTCTCTTGCACTCTAGCTTTTCTTTGTTGAATTCCTTGGTAGCTTGGAGGTCTTGAAGAGCCTTAGGATGAAGAACTTAGCTATGGAGAATATGTTTTCAGCTAGGGCTGAGACAGAGAGAAGAATGAGAGGAAATGAGAGAAAATGAAAGAAAATGAAAGCTTGATGGGTATTGATGCTTGTGTCGGCCTTGAGCATGTAAATTTTAGATTTTTGTGTCTTCAAGAAGCATTTTGAATTGTCTAGTATGGGCATGGAGCTTGTGTCGAGAATATGGAGCCTTTGGGTAGAGTTTTGAGCTAAATTTTTTATGCATTGTGTCATAGATTGTCATAGGATGTCTAGGAATAAAATTTGAAATTGGAATGCATGCACAATGACAAGAGTTGGTCGGCCAAGGCTTGTGCAAAATCTGAATTTTTGTCTTGGTAGAGCAATATTTAATTGTGTGTTTGGGATATGCAGATAATAAAGAATAAAGAATAAAGAATGTCTAGCTTTTTGTGAGATTTTGTCTTCTAGTGGGTTGAATTAGTAATTTAATATTAGTTAGTGGAATTTGTAGGATTAATTAATGATCTAGTGCTTCGTGTAAGATGCTTTCTTGATTAGCGTGAGGGCACGCTTTCCTAGGTTTAGGGCATGCACAACGAGGTAAGGCACGAACTACAAGACGAATGCACGTTTCCCAAGTAAATGCACGCAACCCTAAATGAATGCACGTAATTCAATGCAAGGCACACAAAACGAAATGCGATTCTTAAACTTAGGTCAAGGCATGCAAATCTAGGTTAGGCACACGAAACGAGGTATCGCATGCAAATCGAGGTCGGGCCTCACAGCGCAACCACCTTATAACTTCCACTGGGTGTACTCCGGATATACCCCGACACATCTACGACCCAAATCACCCAGGGCGGTATCCCTAGCGAGAATGAGAATAGGACACGAAGCTAGAGCAAACCAACCCTGGCAGCCCGAGACTGCCCAGAGAGGCCCATCACTCACGCGTCTGACACTATGCAATGCAATACGAGATACAAGCAATAACAAGCGATAGCACAAAAGTGCAGATAAGTGGCAATATGCGAGATATCAAGCATTTACAATCAATATTAGCATTGAATTAACTTTTCAAGCATGATTATCATTAACATCAACAAGAACATCAATTAAACAAGTAATAGCAGTTCAAACACGAAAATGACAAATATCACTATTCAATCTCTAACTTCTAAAGGCAATTACGAGCAAACGAGCTACAGGATTACGAAACCGATTTCACTACCTTCACTTAGGCACTATCAGACACGTTTCTATGTCACGAAACTTCACTTTCTCACCCGAAGAGCGAAAGTCCACCTATTGTATTTGAACTACAGCTATGCTAACCGGTCGCTCAATCAATGCCATAACAGCGCCAAAGGTGCTTCCATGCCCTCAATAGCAAAACCCCCAACTCAATTCGAGCACGGTCAACACTCGGTCAAACGGCCCCTTTACATTTCTTTGTCTAATTTTCAATTTTTAAAAAGGCCGGTCTGTTTTTATTGCACATTTTATCTTTCTAGCATTAATGGCACCTATCCAAATTGAGAAAACGCAATTCAGATCAAAAATTCGAAAATCTAGGGTTTTACTATTCAAAAACACTATTCATTATTCTTCCCCAATTTCAATTTGCGTTTCTAGCTGTAAAAATTGCTAAATAACTAACAGGCAATGGTCTACGATCCCTAAAGAGACAATTCCAAGCAATTTCAGGCATTATAACGCATTAAATATCAAATCTAAGAAATTGAATCAAAAAATAAAATTTGAATAAAAAAGCACAAAAACGTGAAAACCCTCACAGAGATTGAAGATGAAGACCCGTAAGGACCCTAGCCACGATCCTCGTCCAATTCCACGCAAGATTGTAGAAGAAATTTGAAGCAAAATCTTTCCTTTTTCTTCCCTTTGAATTTCGGCCATGGAGGGAGGGGGGACAAAATAGGAATTTTGGGTTTTATTTTTGAGTTAATTTTGCCTTGTTTTTGTTTTATAAGGTGACAAGGGCATTTTGGTCATTTTGGCAAAGTCAAATACAAGTTAAAAATGGTCAAACAAGCTCATTTTGATGGCATTTAGTCTAGCTCAAGTTAAAACAATGTAATTTTAATGAAAACCAACTAAAACTAGTTAAATTAAACTAGAAACACTATTCACAAAATCCGAGAAATATTTCTCTAACTCTCTTTTTCGATGCGCTACGATCAAACGGTCGATGAACGATCACTAATAGAATGATAAGCAATTTTATAAAAATATAATTTTTGAAAAGTAATTTAGTTTAAAATTCACTCCGGACTCCGAGCCATTTTTCCTTTTAGTTGAACACTAAGTAATTAAATACAAGAAAATAAAATCGATTATTAAAAATAATCAGTATTCATTTAAAAATAATTAATTTAACTATTTCTAAAATACTTTGAAGAATTATGAAAATAATGCTAAGATACGAATGAACAAGTTAATATAAACACGTAATCAAATGCAATTAAATACTAACATTTAAGATGACACTTAATTAAATACAAGAAAATAAATTCAATTACTATAAATAATAGAAATAGGTAATAACCTTTTAATTAATCAATATAAAAATTATTTGAATATTTTTTAAAAGAAATATCAAAGTAGTGCAAAATTGATGATTTAACTAATTAAACACTTAATTAAATGCAGTTAAATGCCATTAAATGCATGCTGGGTTCGGGGTATCACACCCAACGTCTACGTGAAGCAAATTTGTCTTGTCCAAAGTGTCGTGGGATTCGGTAATAGAAATGTGATGGATTAGGTTGTCGTCCTTTTCGCAGCTCAAGACGTACGATCCGGGACGGAAAAACAGCGCAAAAGAAGAAAAGTGTCACGAAACTAATGAAAACATTCGATTTTGTGCTCTGATAACAGGCGCAGCCGAGCAGGTTTGTTGCCCCCATCGTAGAGCTCTCGGATAGCTTCCTAACGGTTTGTTGTGCGCCGCGTAACGCCTTATGGATCAAAAGTTATGGGTACCGGAGCGACGGAGACTTGGTCCCAAGCCCTACGCCCTCGGTTTGTCGGCCCAGCTTCTACGTGAAGTGAAGTTGTCTTGCCCAAGGTGCCTTGGGATTCGATAATAGAAATGTGATGGATTAAGGTTGTCGTCTTTTTTCGTGGCTTACGACGTACGATTCGGGACGGAAAAATAGCGCAAAAAAAGAAAAGTGTCCCAAAACTGATGAAAACATTTGATTTTGGGCTTCGAGAACAGGCGAAGTCAAGCAAGCTTGCTGCCCCCGTCATAGAGCTCTCGGAGAGCTTTCCAACGGTATGCTGTGCGCCGCGTAACTCTTTACGGATCAAAAGTTATGGGCACCGGAGTGACGGAGACTTGGTCCCAAGCCCCACGCCCTCGGTTTGCAGGCGTAGCCTCTACGTGAAGTGAAGTTTTCTTTCCCAAGGTGCCGTGGGATTCGGTAATAGAAATGTGATGGATTAGGCTGTCGTCCTTTTCGCGGCTCACGGAGTACGATCCGGGACAAAAAAACAGCACAAAAGAAGAAAAGTGTCCCGAAACTCATAAAAATGTTTGATTTTTGTCACGCCCCAACCCGACCTATAGAGGTTAGACTAGGGAGTGATCTAAATATTCAAGTTATTTCACGTACTTAATCGTTCATGAAGGTTTAACACTTATCGTTTAGCCTAAACTCCACAAATTCTTCGGAAAAACAGGCAGCATAACGGCTGTAATTGGGCTCTTTAGTTTGACCTAATTTTCTAAACGCCTCAAAATTTCCAATCTCAATTTCATTTCCAACTAAGATTACTATTTATTACCCATCGAAACGCCTAATAGTTATCTCGAAGTCTCGTTTGACTAATAACCTAGCATGATACTATGTCTTGTTTGTTTGTTAATCCTTGTTACAAAAGTACCTATTGGTCTTAGTATACCAATGAGTACCTACTTAAGATTGGATAGATTCATTTTACTTAATCCTTTACCTAATACTTCATAAGCCTGTGATAGATACTAACCAGTAGGGATGGCAAAGACGACGATAAAAGTATCTAACTAGTTATGATCAGTACAAGCCAAAATTAGACCGCAAATTGGAACGGGGGTCATTTACAATACAACAATAAGCAGCATAAGAAATAGTATTCAAACAACATATCATTCACAAAAATAGCCATGGTCAAGTAAGGCACGTAGGCAAGCAATCATTCCAAGGAGTCATCAATAGGCACGTTGTCCTCGGGCACCTGTTCCTGGTCTTCTTCACCTGAGATGATAAAAGATGGTGAGTCCTTATGAACTCAGCGAGGGGGAACGAAAAATAAGTTTTGAAACTCTTTTTCCGGTTCAACTTATGAAAACTTTTTTTGCAAGCATGACATATACCACAAGTAAGTTCATAATGTAATATAAGAGTAAAAGAACACAATTACCCGTCTTTCATCCCCGAGGTTCTCTTGGAACCAAGCGAGAGTACTTATACACATAGTGAAAAGGATACGGTGAGCTTTTGCTCTCAGTTCATTTCCAGTGTCAATTGTTGCGGCCGACTTCAAATCATCCACTTATCACGCCAAATGAGTGTACTCCGGATGTACCCCGAAATGCTACGACCCAACTCTCCGAGGAAGTCTAACCCCCAAGCGAGAGAGGGAATTGGACAATGGTAGTCACGGTTGCATCGGCAAGCCCGATGCCGCCCGTTGTGTGTGAACGCTACCACGCCAGAATGAAAGGTTGCAACCTTGTATGCAATGCACATTTATGTCATTTAATATATCACATTAGGAGGACAACAAAGTAGGTTGCCTCCGAACGGTCATAAGATTGCACATTGACAAGTAAACAAGCGAGGCATGCTATGACAGGCAATTTCACTTGTAAAACGCATGGAGTTATATGAATATTAAACGGGCTGCCATGTAACGCATGTAAATCAAGTCATATAACTCATTTCAAAGTTCACGTAATCAAATAATAAGGTCATACAACATGCAACGACGTTTAAGTGGGACCGGGTGCAAGAAAGGTCTACTTGTCAATATGTAATCATCGAAATCACATTTAGGGCTATAAGAGAAACTACGGGCAACCTACTAATCACATAATTAAACACGATATCCATAGGATCAACACTTAGCGAGTTTTCCTAGTCATTAGGGTTTCAATTCATGCTCACCCGTGCGATTAAGCCCCAAGTTGTCACGTAATTAAACTCAAGCCATGCATCGATTAATTAAAACACCCTCAAGCATTCAAAACAGTCCACACAACATCCAAGTGCCACAATCCCAAGCATTTAATACAACAAGAGAAGTTACAATAATTTTCAAAGCATATCACTAGATGAAAACCTCACTGCAATGGTCTGTTTTCTCACAATCATTGAGACTAGCAAACAATCTCCAATTCCAGTGAACAAAATGTCAAATTAAATCTTAAGGAGTGAACTAAATCCAGAAACAAACCTCGCATCATTTGGAGTTCGGGTTCAAGAGTTATAACCAAAACCGTGCGACTACGCAAAACTGTCCAGATTTGTACACATTTCAATACTTGTCATTTTTGAGGGCCTTAGGGTCAGATTTAGCCTTAGTATATTTCTGACAAACATGCCCAGAACTGAAAAATCTAGCAGGCTAACAAATTTCATGCATTTTGGATATCATTTACTAAGTCAAAACTGGTTTTTTCTACAAGGACAGTGAACTGCCAAAACCTGCTTCATTTTCCCAGATTTTTCCAGATTTGGACACCTTTCGATGTTTTGCCATTTTGGAGACCTTAGAGTCAAAATTGGCTTTGGCCTATTTCTACGAAAATGCTCAGAACTGGCAAAACTAGTCACCTACCAATTTTCACGCATTTTCAACATTATTTACCTGGTCAAATCCACTTCGCTCCACCAAGTCAGAAAACTGCTATTTCCACGATTTCACCTATCTTCAAATTCTAGCCAAATATCTTGCCATGCATGCTTACAAAAGCTCATGTACACACATATATCACAAGTACAGAGGTAAAAATAGACATTTAAAGGCATGCATGTGGTTTTTGAAAGCTTTTCAAAAGAGTTTTAGCCCTCACTTTAGCAAGACAACAATGAAGATGCACAAAGCTCTTGATGATGCACAAGGTCGTCTTTTCTCCTTGCTTAGCCGAGAGACAACTTGAGATTCTCTCTTTCCTAGCTTAGTAACCATGTTCTTAGTATGTGCAAGTGGCTAGAACAAAAGGAAATGAAGTAAAAGCTATCAAACATACCTAAGCCGAAGTGAAGGTTCTATGAGCTTGCATGTGTGTCTTTTGCATTCTAGCTTGCTTGGTCAAGTTCCTTAGTAGCTTGAATGTCTTGATGAACCTTAGGATGGTGAGCTTAAGCTATGGAGAGTGAAATTGCAGCTAAGGCCGAGAGAGAGAGATAAGAAATGAGAGAGTGAATGAGAGAAAGAGAGAAGAAAATGAAAGCTTTGAAGAGTTTTGATGCATGTGTCGGCTATGGGCTTGCAAATTTCAGAATTTGTGTCTTCAAGAGCATCATTTGAATCATCTTAGCATGGGTGATTGAGTGGGTCGAGATTGGGGTGCATTGGGTAGGGTTTCATTTCATTTTTTTTATGCTTTGTGTAATAAGTTGTGTAAGTATAATTTTTGAATTATGCATAGCATGCACAAATGCAAGAAGTTGTCGGCCAAGGCTTGCAAAATTCTGAATTTTTATCATGTTTTGAGCAATATTATATTGTGTGTTTGGGATGTGCAAAAGAATAAATAATAAAGAATAAGAATGCTTAGCTTTTGGTGCAATTTCGTCTTCTAGTGAGTTGAATTAGCATTTTAATATTAGTTAGTGGAATTTGTAGGATTAATTAATGATCTAGTGCTTCGTGTAAGATGCTTTCTTGATTAGCGTGTGGGCATGCTTACCTAGATCTAGGGCACGCACTACGAGGTAAGGCACAAACTACGAGACGAATGCACGTTTTTCAAGTAAATGCACGCAACCCTAAATGAATACACGCAATTCAATGCAAGGTACACTAAACGAAACACGACTCTTAAACCTAGGTCAAGGCACGCAAATCTAGGTTAGGGCACACGAAACGAGGTATCGCACACAAATTGAGGTCGGGCCTTACATCCTCCCCTCATTAAAAGAATTTCGTCCCGAAAGTCAATTTTACCTTTGAAATAATGCTGGATATTGCTGCTCCATCAGGTCTCACCTTTCCCACGTTGCTTCTTCAACTCCATGGTGATCCCACAACACTTTCACCATCGGTATAGATTTGTTGTGCAACTCCCGATCTTGCTGGTCTAGGATCCGAATGGGCTTCTCTTCATAAGACAAGTTCTCCCGAAGCTGTAACGGTTCTGGCTCCAAGATATGCGATGGATCAGGATGATACTTCCGTAGCATTGAAACATGAAAGACGTCATGAATATTGGAGAGGTTTTGGGGTAGTTCCAGGCGATACGCCAATTTGCCAACCTTCTCAATTATCTCAAATGGTCCTACAAACCTCGGGCTCAACTTTCCACCCTTGCCTTGTTTAATCAGTCCCCTCCGAGGTGATTTCTTCAAGAACACCTTGTTGCCGACCTCAAACTCTAGACTCCGTCTCTGTCAGTTTGCATAACGTTTCTGCCTGCTTTGGGCGGTAAGCATCCATTTCCGGATGAGGTGGACATTATCAACGGTCTTCATAAGTTCTGGTAGTAGGGTCAGGTCAAAAGTCTTCGTCTCACCTACTTCATCCTAGTAAATTGGGGATCGACACTTACGTCCATACAATGCCTCAAATGGGGCCATCCCGATAGTAGCCTGATAACTGTTATTATAAGTGAACTCCTCTAAAGGCAGATATTTCTCCCAACCTTTTCCGAAGTCTAAAACACACGCCCTCAGCATATCCTCAAGAATCTGAATAGTTCTCTCAGATTGTCCATCAGTCTGAGGGTGATAAGCCGTGCTGAAACTCAACTTCGTTCCCAAAGCTTCTTGCAGTCTCTTCCAAAATCGGGAAGTAAAACGAGGATCCCTATCCGATACAATACTCACTGGCATCCCGTGCAACCTTATAATATCCGCCACGTACATATCTCCCAGTTTCTCAGGACAATCCTCCTTGTTCATCGGTAAGAAGTGCGCTGACTTAGTCAATCTATCCACTATGACCCAAACGGTGTCATGACCCTTTTGTGACCTGGGCAAGTCCATGACAAAGTCCATAGTTATGTGTTCCTATTTCCATTGAGGAATTTCCAACGGCTGAAGTAAACCTGCCGGTCGTTGATGTTCTACTTTGACTCTCTGGCAAGTCAAACACCGTGCCACAAACTTAGCAATCTCTCTTTTCATGTTATTCCACCAATACTGTTGCTTCAAATCCCGGTACATCTTTGTTCCGCCGGGGTGGATAGTGTATCTTGAATTATGGGCTTCTTCAAGAATCTTCTTTTTCAACTCTGGATCATTAAGAACACAAATTCGATTCCTGAACCTCTAAATACCATCATCATGAAACTTGAAATCTGTGTTGCTTTCTTTAATCTTCTGAAACTGTTGGTCCTTTTGTTGAGCCTCTCGCAATTCAGACAACAAGGTCGATTGAACTTGTGTAGTGGCAAATAGTAACCCTTTTTGAGTGAATTGTGGTTTCCAAAAAAATGCTTCCTCTAACAACTCCTGCACCTTAACTTCCAGTTTTGCCATGCTTGCTTTCTGACTTAAGGCATCTACAACTACATTTGCTTTACCGGGCACATAATTGATTGTGCAGTTATAATCATCCCAAAGCTCCATCCACCGTCTTTGCCTCATGTTCAACTCTTTTTGTGAGAACAAGTATTTCAAGCTCTTGTGATCAGTAAACACCTCAAACTTGTTACCCCACAGATAGTGCCTCCATTTCTTGAGTGCAAACACAATAGCCGCTAACTCCAAATCATGCGTCGGGTAGTTCAATTCATATGGCTTCGGTTTCCTAGAAGCATACGCAATCACTCTACCATTTTGCATCAACACACAACCCAGTCCTTCCTTCGAAGCATCGCTATAGATTACAAAGCCTTGACTCCCTTCAGGCAATGCAAGAACGGGTGCAGTCAATCTCTTCTTCAATTCTTGGAAGCTGTTCTCACACTTGTCATCCCACACGAACTTTGTTTTCTTTTGAGTGAGCTTTGTAAGCGGTCCTGCAATCTTTAAGAAATCCTTCACGAACCTCCGATAATAGCCGGCTAAACCGAGAAAACTCCGAACCTCCATAACGTTTTCCGGCTTCTTCCAAGACATCACCGCTTCTATCTTTGCTGGATCCACTGCTATTCCCTCTTGGGATATGATATGCCCCAAAAATGCAATCTTCTGCAACCAAAATTCATATTTGCTAAACTTCGTGTACAATTGATGCTCTCGAAGTTTCTGCAGTACCAATTTCAGATGTTGTTCATGCTCAGCCTCAGATTTCGAGTATACCAAAACATCATCAATAAAGATCACCACAAATTGGTCCAAGTAGGGTTGAAACACCCTGTGCATCAAGTCCATAAAAGCTGTAGGGGCATTAGTTAGCCCAAATGGCATCACCACATATTCATAATGCCCATATCTCGTCCTGAAAGCCGTTTTAGGCACGTCCTCCTTTTTTATCCGCCACTGATAGTACCCTTGCCTTAAGTCGAGCTTCGAATACACTTTGGCTCCTTGAAGTTGATCAAACAACTCGTCGATCAGTGGAAGTGGATATTTATTCTTGACAATCACTTGGTTCAATCCTCGGTAATTGATGCATAGCCTCAACGTTCCGTCTTTCTTCTTTACAAATAGGACTGGTGCACCCCACGGAGAAGAACTTGGTTGAACAAACCCCTTCTTCAACAATCCTTGCAATTGGTCCTTCAATTCTTGTAGCTCGGCTGGTGCCATACGATAGGGAGCATTAGATATTGGCTGGGTGCCAGGCAATAACTCTATAATGAACTCGATCTCCCGATTTGGGGGTAAACCAGGCAATTCTTCTGGAAACACATCCGCATAATCTTTAATCACTGGCATCTCCTCCAACTTAGCTTTGTCTGACGGCTTGTTAATGAGGTAAGCTAAGTATCCACTACATCCTTTTCTCAAGGACTTCACTACTTTCGTAGATGAAATGATAAAACTCCCGGTGAAGTCTTTTCGACCCATTACCTCCAATATTGGTTGACCAGGTATTGGAATGTTACAATCTTCGTCCGGCAATCTAGTTGGGCATGATGCTTTGCCAACCAGTCCATCCCTAAGATGACTTCATAGTCTCGAAAGGGTAATACAATAAGATTGGATGAGAATTCCCTATCTTTAATTTGGATTTTACATGCTTTACAAGCTGAGAGAGTAACAAGTTTAGAACCCATTAGAGTACCAACTTCTACTTCGTAAGGAAAACATACAACTCGTAGTTTCACACGTTGCACACATAAGGGAGTAATAAATGAATGAGTAGTACCTGGATCAATTAGCACCCTAACAGGTTGATTCAGTATCAGGAATGTACCTTCAACAACTGCAGTCTCCTCAGGAAGCTCCTCGCACTCAATAGCATAAGCTCGGGCCTGAACTCTAGGAACTGGAGTCTTGCCTCTACCAACTGGTTTAACTTGATTTTGTCCTCCGTGCCATTTAGGACAATCATCGATTTGATACTCATCACTGCCACACCGCATACATCGTCCTGACTTCTTTCAGCACTGGGCCTCGGTATGACCTTTCTTGTCACAGTAAGAACAGTTGATAGACTGAGTAGCAGGTGAACTACCTGTGGATCCGCGGGTGGAAGAGACTGATGGTGCTTAAGTCGAGCCACGGTTATTAACTGGTATGTTCTGGCTCTGGCCCTGACTGCGACTCTGGGTCTGGAATTTCCTCTGTTGTCCTGGAGGCTAATATGGTTTCTTGTTCAGTTGGCTCGAACCGGCTCTATCAAGTTTCCTCTTCTCAACTTGAGAAGTAGTAGTAAGGAGAGCAAAATAGGTAGTGAAGTCATGCGAAGCCAACTGATCCTAGATTTCTGGCCTCAATCCATTCGTAAATTTCCACATCTCCGCCTTAGGGGTACTAACCATGTATTGAGCATAACGGGACAGTCGGTCAAAACGAGCCTCGTACTGGGCCACCGTCATGTTACCCTGGTTCAAGTGCATGAATTCCTCAATTTTCCTCTGCTTGGAAACTGTAGGTACGTATTTCTCCTTGAATGCCTTAACGAAATTACCCCACAAGCGAGGTGTATGATCAGTTTCCCAAAGTGCCTCCACAGTGTGCCACCAATGCTCAGCATCCCCATGCAACAGAAACACAGCGAACTCCATCTTTTCCTCGTCAGTATAGTTAAGTGGCCTGAAAATCCTTTCAATCTCAGACAGCCAAGACTCTGCCTTTTCATCATCAGCTTCCCAAAAGAATTTGGACGGGCGAAAGTCAAGGAACTCCCGCATTCTGCTATTTCTCCCATTGTTACCATCATTCCTGTTGTTGTTGTTGTTGTTTATTTCACGTGTATCTTGACGTTCCATCACTCGCGACACGTGATCCATGGCATTCGCCATCATATTAAACATAGCCATGCCGGGATTAGTTTGTTGAGCATCTCTGGTCTCTTGGGGCTTACCGCTCCTATTAGTATTGTGGGTACTAGCGCCAGCCATCTATAGGCACAGATTATTATGCACAATTTATTGGAATACGACAAACAAGAATTTAATGTATAAAGTATGCAACATACAATTTTATTTAGACACACAATTCTCGAAACAGTCAAGACATGTTAATCACATAAGCACATAGAAACAAAGAAGGCACAATTGATATTGTCACACAATAACACACATAAACAAGTCATCTCAACTACCTTAGGGCTTCTACCCATGGTCCGAGAGTTAAACCCTGCTTAAGCAATCTAAGCTCTGATACTATTTCTCTAAGGTGTCACGCCCCAACCCGACCTATAGAGGTTAGACTAGGGAGTGATCTAAATATTCAAGTCATTTCACGTACTTTATCGTTCATGAAGGTTTAACACTTATCGTTTAGCCTAAACTCCACAAATTCTACGAAAAAACCGGCAGCATAACGGCTGTAATTAGGCTCTTTAGTTTGACCTAATTTTCTAAACGCCTCAAAATTCCCAATCTCAATTTCATTTCCAACTAAGATTACTATTTCTCACCCATCGAAACGCCTACTAGTTATCTCGAAGTCTCGTTTGACTAATAACCTAGCATGATACTATGTCTCGTTTGTTTGTTAATCCTTGTTACAAAAGTACCTGTTGGTCTTAGCCTACCAATGAGTACCTGCTTAAGATTGGATAGATTCATTTTACTTAATCCTTGACCTGATACTTCATAAACCTGTGATAGATACTAACCAGTAGCGATAGCAAAAACGATCATAAAAGTATCTAACTAGTTATGATCAGTACAAGCCAAAATTAGACCCCAAATTACAACGGGGGTCATTTACAATACAACAACAAGCAGCATAAGAAATAGTCTTCAAGCAACATATCGTTCACAAAAATAGACATGGTCAAGTAAGGCACGTAGGGCAAGCAATCATTCCAAGGAGTCATCAATAGGCACATTGTCCTCGGGTATCTGTTCCTGGTCTTCTTCACCTGAGATGATAAAAGAGGGTGAGTCCTTATGAACTCAGCGAAGGGGAACGAGAAATAAGTTTTGAAACTCTTTTTCCGGTTCAACTTATGAAAACCCTTTTTACAAACATGACATATACCACAAGTAAGTTCATAATGTAATATAAGAGTAAAAGAACACAATTACCCGTCTTTCATCCCCGAGGTCCTCTTGGAACCAAGCGAGAGTACTTATACACATAGTGAAAAGGATACGGTGAGCTTTTGCTCTCAGTTCATTTCCAGTATTAGTTGTTGCGGCCGACTTCAAATCATCCACTTATCACGCCAAATGAGTGTACTCCGGATGTACCCCGAAATCCTACGACCCAACTCTCCAAGGAAGTCTACACCCAAGCGAGAGAGAGAATTGGACAATGGTAGTTACGGTTGCATCGGCAAGCCCGATGCCGCCCGGTGTGCGTGAACGCTACCACGCCAGAATGAAAGGTTGCAACCTTGTATGCAATGCACATTTATGACATTTAATATATCACATTAGGAGGACAACAAAGTAGGTTGCCTCTGAACGATCATAAGATTGCACATTGACAAGTAAACAAGCGAGGCATGCTATGACAGGCAATTTCACTTGTAAAACGCATGGAGTTATAAGAATATTAAACGGGCTGCCATGTAACGCATGTAAATCAAGTCATATAACTCATTTCAAAGTTCACGTAACCAAATAATAAGGTCATACAACATGCAACGACGTTTACGTGGGACCGGGTGCAAGAAAGGTCTACTTGTCAATATGTAATCATCGGAATCACATTTAGGGCTATCACGGCAACTACGGGCAGCCTACTAATCACATAATTAAACACGATATCCATAGGATCAACACTTATCGAGTTTTCCTAGTCATTAGGGTTTCAATTCATCCTCACCCATGCAATTAAGCCCCAAGTTGTCACGTAATTAAACTCAAGCCATGCATCGATTAATTAAAACACACTCAAGCATTCAAAACAGTCCACACAACATCCAAGTGCCACAATCCCAAACATTTAATACAACAAGAGAAGTTACAATAATTTTCAAAGCATATCACTAGATGAAAACCTCACTGCAATGGTCTGTTTTCTCACAATCATTGAGACAAGCAAACAATCTCCAATTATAGTGAACAAAATTTCAAATTAAATCTTAAGGAGTGAACTAAATCCAGAAACAAACCTCGCATCATTTAGAGTTCGGGTTCAGGAGTTATAACCAAAACCGTGCGACTACGCAAAACTGTCCAGATTTGTACACATTTCAATACTTGTCATTTTTGAGGGCCTTAGGGTCAGATTTAGCCTTAGTCTATTGCTAAAAAAATGTCCAGAACTGAAAAATATAGCATCCTACCAAATTTCATACATTTTGGATATCATTTACTAAGTCAAAACTGGTTCGTTCTACAAGGACAGTGAACTGCCAAAACCTGCTTCATTTTCCCAGATTTTTTCCAGATTTGGACACCTTTCGATGTTTTGCCATTTTGGAGACCTTGGAGTCCAAATTGTGTTTGGCCTATTTCTATGAAAATTTCTCAGAACTGGCAAAATTACTTATCTACCAATTTTCACGCATTTTTAACATCATGTACCTGGTCAAATCCACTTCGCTCCAACAAGTCAGAAAACTGCTATTTCCACGATTTCACCTATCTTCAAATTCTAGCCAAATATCTTGCCATGCATGCTTACAAAAGCTCATGTACACACATATATCACAAGTACAGAGGTAAAAATAGACATTTAAAGGCATGCATGTGGTTTTTGAAAGCTTTTCAAAAGAGTTTTAGCCCTCACTTTAGCAAGACAACAATGAAGATGCACAAAGCTCTTGATGATGCACAAGGTCGTCTTTTCTCCTTGCTTAGCCGAGAGACAACTTGAGATTCTCTAATTCCTAGCTTAATAACTATGTTCTTAGTATGTGCAAGTGGCTAGAACAAAAGGAAATGAAGTAGAAGCTATCAAACATACCTAAGCCGAAGTGAAGGTTCTATGAGCTTGCATGTGTGTCTTTTGCATTCTAGCTTGCTTGGTCGAGTTCCTTAGTAGCTTGAATGTCTTGATGAACCTTAGGATGATGAGCTTAAGCTATGGAGAGTGAAATTGCAGCTAAGGCCGAGAGAGAGAGAGAAGAAATGAGAGAGTGAATGAGAGAAAGAGAGAAAAAAATGAAAGCTTTGAAGAGTTTTGATGCATGTGTCGGCTATGGGCTTGCAAATTTCAGAATTTGTGCCTTCAAGAGCATAAATTGAATCATCTTAGCATGGGTGATTGAGTGAGTCGAGATTCGGGTGCATTGGGTAGGGTTTCATTTCATTTTTTTATGCTTTGTTTCATAAGTTGTCTAAGTTTAATTTTTGAATTATGCATAGCATGCACAAATGCAAGAAGTGGTCGGCCAAGGCTTGCAAAATTCTGAATTTTTATAATGTTTTGAGCAATATTATATTGTGCGTTTGGGATGTGCAAAAGAATAAAGAATAGGAATGCTTAGCATTGGGTGCAATTTTGTCTTCTAGTGAGTTGAATTAGCATTTTAATATTAGTTAGTGGAATTTGTAGCATTAATTAATGATCTAGTGCTTCGTGTAAGATGCTTTCTTGATTAGCGTGTGGGCACGCTTACCTAGGTCTAGGGCACGCACTACGAGATAAGGCACGAACTATGAGACGAATGCACATTTCCCAAGTAAATACATGCAACACTAAATGAATGCACGTAATTCAATGCAAGGCACACTAAACGAAACACAACTCTTAAACCTAGGTCAAGGCACGCAAATCAAGGTTAGGACACACAAAACGAGGTATCGCACGTAAATCGTGGTCGGGCCTCACAATTTTTGACTCTGAAAATAGGCGCACCCGAGCAAGCTTGCTACCCCTATCGTAGAGTTCTCAGAGAGCTTTCCAACTGTATGCTGAGCGGCGCGTAACTCTTTACGGATCAAAAGTTATGGGTACCAGAGTGATGGAGACCTGGTCCCTAGCCCCATGCCCTCAGTTTGCGAGCCCAGCCTCTATGTAAAGCGAAGTTGTCTAGCCCAAGGTGTCATAGGATTCGGTAATAGAAATGTGATGGATTAGGATGTCGTCCTTTTCGCAGCTCACGATGTACGATTCGGGGCCGAAAAATAGCGCAAAAGAATAAAAGTATCCCCAAACTGATGAAAACGTTCGATTTTGGGCTCCGAAAATAGGTGCAGCTAAGTAGGCTTGCTTTCCCCGTCGTAGAGCTCTCGAAGAGCTTTCCAACGGTATGTTGTGCGCCGCATAACTCCTTACGGATCAAAAGTTATGGGTACCGGAGCGACGGAGACCTGGTCCCAAGCCCTACTCCCTCGGTAAGCGGGCCTAGCCTCTACGTGAAACGAAGTTTTCTTGCCCAAGGTGCGTTGGGATTCGGTAATAGAAATGTGATGTATTAGGTTGTCATCCTTTTCGCGGCTTACGACTTACGAATCGGGAAGAAAAAACAGCGCAAAAGAAGAAAAGTGTCCCGAAACTGATGAAAACATTCAATTTTGGCCTTCGAAAACAGTTGCAGCCGAGCAAGCTTGCTTCCCCTGTCGTAGAGCTCCAGAGATCTTTCCAACGATATGCTGTGTACCTCGTAACTCTTTACGTATCAAAAGTTATGGGCACCGGAGCGACGGAGACCTGGTCCCAAGCCCCACGCCCGCGGTTTGTGGGCCCAGTGTCTACGTGAAGCGAAGTTGTATTGCCCAAGGTGCTGTGGGATTCGGTAATAGAAATGTGATGGATTAGGTGGTCGTCCTTTTCGCGGCTTACGACGTACGATTCGGGACAGAAAAAAAGCGCAAAAGAAGAAAAGTATCTCGAAACTAATGAAAACGTTCAATTTTGGGCTCCAAAAGCAAGCACAACCGAGCAGGCTTGCTACTCCCGTTGTAGAGCTCTCGGAGTGATTTCCAACGGTATGCTGTGCACCGCGTAACTTCTTACGGATCAAAAGTTATGGGCACCGGAGTGACGGAGACCTTGTACCTAGCACCACACCCTCGGTTTGTAGGCCCAACCTCTACGTGAAGCAAAGTTGTCTTACCCAAGGTGCCTTGGGATTCGGTAATAGAAATGTGATGGATTATGTTGTCATCCTTTTCGCGGCTTACGACGTACGATCCAAGATGAAAAAATAGCGTAAAAGAAGAAAAGTGTCCTGAGATAGATGAAAACATTCGATTTTAGGCTCTGAAAATAGGCGCAGCTTTGCAGACTTACTACCCCCATCGTAGAGCACTCGGAGAGATTTCCAACAATATGGTGTGTGCCGCATAACTCCTTACGGATCAAAAGTTATGGGCACCGGAGCGACAAAGACCTGGTCCCAAGCCCTACGCCCTCAGTTTGCGGGCCCAGCGTCTACGTGAAGCGAAGTTGTCTTGCCCAAGGTGCCATAGTATTCGGTAATAGAAATGTGATGGATTAGGTTGTCGTCCTTTTCGCAGCTTACGACGTACGATCTGGGACGGAAAAATAGTGCAAAAAAGAAAAGTGTCCTGAAACTAATGAAAACATTCGATTTTGTGCTCTGAAAACTGGCGCAGCCGAGTAGGCTTGCTGCCCCTATCGTAGAGCTCTCGGAGAGCTTCCCAACGGTATGTTGTGCGCCACATAACTCCTTACGGATCAAAAGTTATGGGCACCGGAGCGACGGAGACCTGGTCCCAAACCCTATGCCCTCGGTTTGTCGGCCCAGCCTCTACGTGAAGCGAAGTTGTCTAGCCTAAGGTGCCTTGGGATTCAGTAAAAGAAATGTTTTGGATTAGGTTGTCATCCTTTTCGTGGCTTACGACGTACGATCCGGGATGAAAAAACAGCCCAAAAAAAGAAAAGAATCCCGAAACTGATGAAAACGTTTGATTTTGGGCTCCCAAACAGGCGCAGTCAAGCAAGCTTTCTGCCCTCATCATAGGGCTCTTGGAGAGCTTTCCAATGGTAAGCTGTGCGCCACGTAACATCTTACGGATCAAAAGTTATGGGCACCGGAGTGACAGAGACTTGGTCCCAAGCCCCACGCCCTCAGTTTGCAGACCTAGCCTCTACGTGAAGTGAAGTTTTCTTGCCCAAGGTACCGTGGGATTCAGTAATAGAAAGGTGATGGATTAGGTTGTCGTCCTTTTCGCGGCTCACGGAGTACGATCCGAGTGGAAAAAATAGCGCAAAAGAAGAAAAGTGTCCCAAAACTCATAAAAATGTTCGATTTTTGGCTATGAAAATAGGCGCACCCGAGCAAGCTTGATACCCACGTCATAGAGCTCTCAGAGAGCTTTCTAACGGTATGCTAAGCACAGCGTAACTCTTTACAGATCAAAAGTTATGGGCACCAGAGTGACGGAGACCTGGTCCCAAGCCCCACGCCCTCGGTTTGCGGTCCCAGTCTCTTCGTGAAGTGAGTTGTCTGGCCCAAGGTGTCATAGGATTCGATAATAGAAATGTGATGGATTAGGTTGTCGTCCTTTTCGCGGCTCACGACGTACAATCCATGACAGAAAAATAGCGCAAAAGACGAAAAGTGTCCTGAAACTAATGAAAACGTTCTATTTTGGGCTCCGAAAATAGGCGCAGCTGAGTAGGTTTGCTGCCCCTGTCGTAGAGCTCTCAAAGAGCTTTCCAACGGTATGCTGTGTACCGCGTAACGCCTTACGGATCAAAAGTTATAGGCACCAGAGAGACGGAGACCAGGTCCCAAGCCCCACGCCCTCGGTTTGTGGGCCCAGCCTCTACGTGAAGTGAAGTTGTCTTGCCCAAGGTGCCTTGGGATTTGGTAATACTAATGTGATGGATTAGGTTGTCGCCCTTTTCGCAGTTTATGACTTACAATCCGGGAAGGAAAAACAGCGCAAAAGAAGAACAATGTCCCGAAACGGATGAAAATGTTCAATTTTGGGCTCCTAAAATAGGCACAGCTGAGCAGGCTTACTACATCCGTCGTAGATTTCTCGGAGAGCTTTCCAACGATATGCTGTGCACCGCGTAATTCTTTACGGTTCAAAAGTTATGGGCACCGGAGCGACGGAGACCTGGTCTAAGCCTCACGCCCTAGGTTTGCAGGCCCAGCATCTACGTGAAGTGAAGTTGTCTTGCCCAAGGTGCCGTGGGATTCGGTAATCGAAATGTGATGGATTAGGTGGTCGTCTTTTTCGCGGCTAACGACGTACGATCCGAGACGGAAAAAAAGCGCAAAAGAAGAAAAGTGTCCCGAAACTGATGAAAATGTTCAATTTTGGGCTCTGAAAACAGGCGCACCCGAGCAAGCTTGCTACTCCTGTCGTAGAGCTCTCGGAGAGCTTTCCAACGGTATGTTGTACGCCGCGTAACTCCTTACGGATCAAAAGTTATGGGCACCGGTGTAACGGAGACCTTGTACCAAGCCCCACGCCCTGGGTTTGCGGGCCCAGCCTCACCGTGAAGCGAAGTTGTCTTGCCCAAGGTGCCCTGGGATTCGGTAATAGAAATGTGATGGATTATGTTGTCGTCATTTTTGCGGCTCACGACGTACGATCCGGGATGAAAAAATAGCGCAAAAGAAGAAAAGTGTCCCTAGATAGATGAAAACATTTGATTTTGGGCTCCGAAAATAGGCGCAGCTTAGTAAACTTGCTGCCCCTATCGTAGAGCACTCGGAGAGCTTTCCAACGATATGATGTGCTCCGCGTAACTCTTTACGGATCAAAAGTTATGGGCACCGGAGCGACGAAGACCTAGTCCCAAGCCGTACGCCCTCGGTTTGCGGGCCCAGCCTCTACGTGAAGCGAAGTTGTCTTGCCCAAGGTGCCGTGGGATTCGGCAATAGAAATATGATGGATTAGGTTGTCGTCCTTTTCGCAGCTCACGACGTACGATCCGGGATGAAAAAATAGCGCAAAATAAGAAAAGTATCCCGAAACTAATGAAAACGTTCAATTTTGAGCTCCAAAAACAAGCACAGCTGTACAGGCTTGCTACCCCTATCGTAGAGCTCTCGGAGAGCTTCCCAACGGTATGTTGTGCGCCGCATAATGCCTTACGGATCAAAAGGTATGGGCACCGGAGCGACGGAGACCTGGTCCCAAACCCTACGCCCACGGTTTGCCGGCCCAGCCTCTACGTGAAGCGTGGTTGTCTTTCCTAAGGTGCCTTAGGATTCGGTAATAGAAACGTGATGGATTAAGGTTGTCGTCCTTTTCGCGACTTACGACGTACGATCCGGGATGGAAAAACAGCGCAAAAAAAGAAAAGTGTCCCGAAACTGATGAAAACATTTGATTTTGGGCTCCAAAAATAGCTGCAGTCAAGCAAGCTTGCTACCCCCGTCGTAGAGTTCGCGGAGAGCTTTTCAACAGTATGCTGTGCACCGCGTAACTCCTTATGGATCAGAAGTTATGGGCACCGGAGTGACGGAGACTTGGTCCCAAGCCCCACGCCCTCGGTTTGCAAGCCTAGCCTCTACGTGAAGCGAAGTTGTCTTACCCAAGGTGCCGTGGGATTCGTTAATAGAAATGTGATGGATTAGGCTGTCGTCCTTTACGCGGCTCACGAAGTACGATCCGGGACAAAAAATATAGCGCAAAAGAAGAAAAGTGTCCTAAACCTCACAAAAATGTTCAATTTTCAGCTCCGAAAATAGGCGCACCCTAGCAAGCTTGCTACCCTCGTCATAGAGCTCTCGGAGAGCTTTCCACGGGTATGATGAGCGCTGCGTAACTCTTTACGGATCAAAAGTTATGGGCACCGGAGTGACGGAGACCTGGTCCCTAGCCCCACGCCCTCGGTTTGTGGGCCCAGCCTCTACGTGAAGCGAAGTTGTTTGGCCCAAGGTGTCATAGGATTCAGTAATAGAAATGTGATGGATTAGGTTGTCGTCTTTTGCGCAGCTCACGACGTACGATCCGGGAACGAAAAATAGCATACAAGAAGAAAAGTGTCCCAAAACTGATGAAAAAATGTTCGATTTTGGGCTCTGAAAATTCGTACAGCCGAGTAAGCTTGCTACCCCCATCGTAGAGCTCTCGAAAAGCTTTCCAACGGTATGTTGTGCGCTGCGTAACTCCTTACGGATCAAAAGTTATAGGCACCGGAGCGACGGAGACCTGGTCCCAAGCCCCATGCCCTCGGTATGCGGGCCAAGCCTCTACATGAAGCGAAGTTGTCTTGCTCTAAGTGCCTTGGGATTCGGTAATAGAAATGTGATGTATTAGGTTGTCGTCCTTTTTGCGGCTTACGACTTTCGATCCGGGAAGGAAAAACAGCGCAAAAGAAGAAAACTATCCCAAAACTGATGAAAATGTTCAATTTTGGGCTCCGAAAATAGGTGCATTTGAGCAGGCTTGCTACCCCCGTCGTAGAGCTCTCGGAGAGCTTTCCAACGATATGCTGTGCACTGCATAACTCTTTATGGATCAAAAGTTATGGGCACCGGAGCGACGGAGACCTGGTCCTAAGCCCTACGCCCTCAGTTTGCAGGCCCAGCGTCTACGTGAAGCGAAGTTGTCTTGCCCAAGGTGCCATGGGATTCTATAATAGAAATGTGATGGATTAGGTAGTCGTCCTTTTTGCGGCTTACGACGTATGATCCGGGACGGAAAAAAAGCGCAAAAGAAGAAAAGTGTCCCGAAACTGATGAAAACGTTTAATTATGGGTTACGAAAACAGGTGCACCCGAGCAGGCTTGCTACTCCCGTCGTAGAGCTCTCGGAGAGCTTTCCAATGGTATTTTGTGCACCGCGTAACTCCTTATGGATAAAAAGTTAAGGGCACCGGAGTGACGGAGACCTTGTACCAAGCCCCACGCCCTCGGTTTGTGGGCCCAACCTCTACATGAACCGAATTTGTCTTGCCGAAGGTGCCTTGGGATTCAGTAATAGTAATGTGATGGATTAGGTTGTCGTCCTTTTCGCGGCTCACGACGTGCGATCCGGGATGAAAAATAGCGCAAAAGAAGAAAAGTGTCCCGAGATAGATGAAAATTTTCGATTTTGGGCTCTAAAAATAGGCGCAGCTTAGCAGACTTGCTTCCCCCATCATAGAGCACTCGGAGAGCTTTCCAACAATATGTTTTACACCGCATAACTATTTACAGATCAAAAGTTATGGCTACTGAAGCGACGAAGACCTGGTCCCAAGCCCTACGCCCTCGGTTTGCGGGCCCAGTGTCTACGTGAAGCGAAGTTGTCTTGCCCAAGGTGCCATGGGATTCTGTAATAGAAATGTGATGAATTAGGCTGTCGACCTTTCCGCAACTCACGGCGTACGATCCGGGACTGAAAAACAGCGTAAAAGAAGAAAAGTGTCCCGAAACTAATGAAAACAATCGATTTTGTGCTCCGAAAATAGGCGCAGCCGAGCAGGCTTGCTGCCCCCATCGTAGAGCTCTCGGAGAGCTTCCCAACGGTATGTTGTGCGCCGTGTAACTCCTTACGGATCAAAAGTTATGGGCACCGGTGAGACGGAGACCTGGTCCCAAGCCCTACGCCCTCGGTTTGTCGGCCTTGCCTCTACGTGAAGCAAAGTTGTCTTGCCCAAGGTGCCATGGGATTTGGTAATAGAAATGTGATGGATTCAATTGTCGTCCTTTTCGCGGCTCATGACGTACGATACGGGTTGGAAAAACAGCGCAAAGGAACAAAAGTGTCCCGAAACTAGTGAAAACGTTTGATTTTAGGCTCCAAAAATAGACGCAGCCGAGCAGGCTTACTGCCCCCATCTTAGAGCTCTCGGAGAGCTTCCCAACGGAATGTTGTGCATGGTGTAACTCCTTACGGATCAAAAGTTATGGGCACCGGAGCGACAGAGACCTGGTCCCAAGCCCTACGCCCTCGGTTTGTCAGCCCAGCCTCTACGTGAAGCGAAGTTGTCTTGCCCAAGGTGCCGTGGGATTCGGTAATAGAAATGTGATGGATTCAGTTGTCATCCTTTTCGCAGCTCACGACGTACGATACAGGATGGAAAAACAGCGCAAAGGAACCAAAGTGTCCTGAAACTAGTGAAAACGTTCGATTTTCAGCTCCAAAAATAGTTACAGCCGAGCAGGCTTGCTGCCCCCATCGTAGAGCTCTCAGAGAGCTTCCCAACGGTATGCTGTGCGCCACGTAACTCCTTACGGATCAAAAGTTATGGGCACCGGAGCGACGGAGACCTGGTCCCAAGCCCTACGCCCTCGATTTGCGGGCCCAGCCTCTACGTGAAGCGAAGTTGTCTGGCCCAAGGTGTCATAGGATTCGGTAATAGAAATGTGATGGATTAGGTTGTCGTCCTTTTCGCGGCTCACAACGTACGATCCAGGACGAAAAAATAGCGCAAAAGAAGAAAAATCTCCGGAAACTAATGAAAATGTTCTATTTTGGGCTCCGAAAATAGGCGCAGCCGAGTAGGCTTGATGCCCTTTCGTAGAGCTCGCGAAGAGCTTTCCAACGGTATGTTGTGCGCCGCGTAACTCCTTACGGATCAAAAGTTATGGGCACGGGAGAGGCGGAGACCTGGTCCCAAGCCTCACGCCCTCGGTTTGCAGGCCCAAACTCTACGTGAAGCGAAGGTGTCTTGCCCAAGGTGCCTTGGGATTTGGTAATAGAAATGTGATGGATTAGGTTGTCGTCCTTTTCGCGGCTTACGACTTACGATCCGAGAAGGGAAAACAGCGCAAAAGAATAAAAGTGTCCTGAAACTGATGAAAACATTCAATTTTGGGCTCCAAAAATAGGCGCAGCCGGACAGGCTTTCTACCCCCGTCATAACTCCTTACAGATCAAAAGTTATGGGCACCGGAGTGACGGAGACCTGGTCCAAAGCCTCACGCCCTCGGTTTGCGGGCCCTGCCTCTACGTGAAGCGAAGTTGTCTTGCCCAAGGTGCCATGGGATTCGGTAATAGAAATGTGATGGATTAGGTTGTCGCCCTTTTCGCGGGTCAAGAAGTACTATTCAGGACAGAAAAATAGCGCAAAAGAAGAAAAATGTCCTGATACTGATGAAAATGATCAATTTTGGGCTCCAAAAACAAGCACAGTCGAGCAGGTTTCTGCCCCCGTCATAGAGCTCTTGGAGAGCTTCGCAACGGTATGTTGTGCGCCGCGTAACTCCTTATGGATCAAAAGTTATGGGCACTGGAGTGATAGAGACCTTGTCCCAAGCCCCACGTGTCACGCCCCAACCCGACCTGTAGAGGTTAGACTAGGGAGTGATCTAAACATTCAAGTCATTTCACGTACTTAATCGTTCATGAAGGTTTAACACTTAACATTTAGCCTAAATTCCACAGATTCTCCGAAAAAATCGGCAGTATAACGGCTGTAATTGGGCTCTTTAGTTTGACCTAATTCTCTAAATGCCTCAAAACCTTCAACCTCAATTTCATTTTCAACAAAGATTACTATTTATTATCAATTGAAGCGCCTACTAGTTATCTCGAAGTCTCGTTTGATTAACAACCTAGCATGATAACTCTGTCTCGTTTGTTTGTTAATCCTTGTTACAAAAGTACCTGTTGATCTTAGCTTACCAATTAGTACCTGCTTAAGATTGGATAGATTCATTTTACTTAATCTTTTACCTAATACTTCATAAGCCTGTGATAGATACTAAACCAAAGTAGCGATAGCAAAACGACCAGAAGAGTGTCTATCTAGTTATGATCAGTACAAGCCAAAATTAGACCCCAAATTACAACGGGGTCATTTACAATACAACAACAAGCAACATATCATTCACAAAAGTAGCCATGGTCAAGTAAGGCATGTAGGGCAAGCAATCATTCCAAGGAGTCATCAATAGGCACGTTGTCCTCGGGTACCTGTTCCTGGTCTTCTTCACCTGAGATGATAAAAGAGGGTGAGTCTTTATGAACTCAGCAAGGGGGAACGAGAAATACATTTTGAAACTCTTTTTCCAGTTAACTTATGAAAAAACCCTTTTGAAAACATGTCACGCATTACAAGTAAGAAGGTACACAAGTATAAGAATCAAATTAAGCAACAGATACAATTACCAATCATTTCAAGGATACGGTGAGCATTTGCTCTCAATATCGATTGCAATACGATTGTTGCAGCCGACTTCAATAATTCATTTATCGCTCCCAATTGGATGTACTCTGGATGTACCCCAAAAATCTACGACCCAACTCTCCGAGGGTGGAACACCAAGCGAGAGAGGGAATTGGACCATGGTAGTCACGGTGGCACCGGCAAGCCCGATGCCGCCCGGCGTGCGTGAAACGCTACCATGCCACAATGAAAGGTTGCAACCTTGTATGCAATGCACATTTATAACATTTAACATATCACATTAGGAGGACAACAAAGTAGGTTGCCTCCGAGCAATTATAAGATCGCACGCAAATCGAGGTCGGGACTCACATCACGCCCTCTATTTGCGGGCCAACCCGCTACGTGAAGCAAAGTTGTCTTGCCCAAGGTGCCATGGGATTCGGTAATAGAAATGTGATGGATTAGGTTGTCGTCCTTTTTGCGGCTCACGGCGTACGATCCGGGACCGAAAAACAGAGCAAAAAAAGAAAAGTGTCCTGAAACTGATGAAAATATTCGATTTTGGGCTCCGAAAATAGGCACAGATGAATAGGCTCGCTGCCCCGTCGTAGAGCTCTCGGAGAATTTCCAATGGTATGCTGTGCGCCGTGTAACTCCTTACGGATCAAAAGTTATGGGCATCGGAGCGACGGAGACTTGGTCGCAAGCCCCACACCCTCTGTTTAAGGGCCCAGCCTCTACATGAAGCGAAGTTGTCTTGCCCAAGGTGCAGTGGGATTCGGTAATAGAAGTGTGATGGATTAAGGAGTCGTCCTTTTCGCGGCTCACGACGTACGATACGGGACGGAAAAACAGCGCAAAGGGTGAAAAGTATCCGAAAACTAGTAAAAACGTTCGATTTTGGGCTCCGAATATAGGTACAGCCGAGCAAGCTTGCTGCCCCGTCGTAGAGCTCTCGGAGAGCTTTCCAACTGTTTGCTGTGCGCCGCGTAACTCCTTACGGATCAAAAGTTATGCACACCGGAGTGACATAGACCTGGTCCCAAGACCCACGCCCTCAGTTTGCGGGCCCAGCCTCTACGTGAAGCGAAGTTGTCTTGCCCAAGGTGCCGTGGGATTCGGTATTAGAAATGTGATGGATTAGGTTGTCGTCCTTTTCGCGGCTTACGACTTACGATCCGGGAAGGAAAAACAGCGCAAAAGAAGAAAAGTGTCCCGATACTGATGAAAACATTCAATTTTGGGCTCCGAAAATAGGCGCAGCCGAGCAGGCTTGCAACCCACGTTGTAGAACTCTCAGAGAGATTTCTAACGATATGATGTGCACCGCGTAACTCTTTACGGTTCAAAAGTTATGGGCACCGGAGCGACAGAGACTTGGTCCCAAGCCCCACGCCCGCGGTTTGCGGGCCCAGCTTCCACGTGAAGTGAAGTTGTTTTGCCCAAGGTGTTATGGGATTCGGTAATAGAAATGTGATGGATTAGGTGGTCGTCCTTTTTGCGGCTTACGACGTACGATTCGGGACGGAAAAAAAGCGCAAAAGAAGAAAAGTATCCCGAAACTAATGAAAACGTTCAATTTTGGGCTCCGAATATACGCGCAACCGAGCAGGCTTGCTACTCCCGTTGTAGAGATCTAGGAGAGCTTTCCAATGGTATGCTGTGCACCGCGTAACTTCTTACGGATCAAAAGTTATGGGCACCGGAGTGACGGAGACCTTGTACCAAGCCCCACGCCCTCGGTTTGCAGGCCCAGCCTCTACGTGAAGCAAAGTTGTCTTGCCCAAGGTGCCTTGGGATTCGGTAATAGAAATGTGATGGATTATGTTGTTGTCCTTTTCGCGGCTCACGACGTACAATCCGGGATGAAAAAATAGCGCAAAAAAAGAAAAGTATCCCGAGAGAGATGAAAACATTCGATTTTGGGCTCCGAAAATAGGAGCAACTTTGCAGACTTGCTGCCCCCATCGTAGAGCACTCGGAGAGCTTTCCAACAATATGCTGTGTGCCGCGTAACTCCTTACAGATCAAAAGTTATGGGCATCGGAGCAACGAAGACCTAGTCCCAAGCTCTACACCCTCGGCTTGCGGGCCCAGCATCTACGTGAAGCGAAGTTGTCTTTCCCAAGGTGCCGTGGTATTCGGTAATAGAAATGTGATGGATTAGGTTGTCGTCCTTTTCGCAGCTCACAACATACGATCCGAGATGGAAAAATAGCGCAAAAAAAGAAAAGTGTCCTGAAACTAATGAAAACAATCTATTTTTCACTCCAAAAATTGTCACAGCCGAGCAGGCTTGTTGCCCCCATTGTAGAGCTCTCAGAGAGCTTCCCAACGGTATGTTGTTCGCCGCGTAACTCCTTATGGATCAAAAGTAGTATCCCAAAACTGATAAAAATGTTTGATTTTGGTCTCCCAAAATAGGCGTACTCAAGCAAACTTGCTACCCCCATCGTAGAGCTCTCGGAGAGCTTTCTAACGGTATGCTGTGCGCCATGTAACTCCTTACGGATCAAAAGTTATGGACACCGGAGTGACGGAGACCTGGTGCCAAGCCCCACGCCCTCGATTTGCAGGCCTAGCCTCTAAGTGAAGCGAAGTTATCTTGCCCAAGGTGTCGTGGGATTCGGTACTAGAAAGGTGATGGATTAGGCTGTCATCCTTTTCGCGGCTCACGGAGTCCGATCCAGGATGAAAAAATAGCGCAAAAGAAGAAAAGTGTCACAAACTTCATAAACATGTTCGATTTTCGGCTACGAAAACGGGCGCACCCGAGCAAGCTTGATCCCCCCGTCGTAGAGCTCTCGGACAGCTTTCTAACGATATGCTGAGTGCCGCATAACTTTTTACGAATCAAAAGTTATGCGCACCGGAGTGACGGAGACCTAGTCCCAAGCCCCACGCCTTTAGTTTGCGGGCCCAGCCTCTACGTGAAGCGAAGTTGTCTGGCCCAAGGTGTCATAGGATTTGGTAATAGAAATATAATGGATTAGGTTGCCGTCCTTTTCGAGGCTCACTACGTACGATCCAGGACGGAAAAATAGCGCAAAAGAAGAAAAGTATCATGAAACTAATGAAAACGTTCTATTTTGGGCTCCGAAAATAGGCGCAGCCGAGTAGGTTTGCTACCCCTATCGTAGAGCTCTCGAAGAGCTTTCCAACGGTATGTTGGGCACCGCGTAACTCCTTACGAATCAAAAGTTATGGGCACCGGAGAGACGGAGACTAGGTCCCAAGCCCCACGCCCTCAGTTTGCGGGCCCAGCCTCCACGTGAAGCGAAGTTGTCTTGCCCAAGGTGCCTTGGGATTCGGTAATAGAAATGTGATGGATTAGGTTGTCGTCCTTTTCGCAGCTTACGACTTACGATCTGGGAAGGAAAAACAGTGCAAAAGAAGAAATGTGTCCCGAAACTAATGAAAACGTTCAATTTTGGGCTCCAAAAATAGCCGCAGCCGAGCAGGATTGCTACCCCCGTCGTAGAGCTCTCGGAGATCTTTCCAACGATATGTTGTCCACCGTGTAACTCCTTACGGATAAAAAGTTATGGGCACCAGAGCGACGTGGAATAGGTCCCAAGCCCCACGCCCTCTGTTTTAAGGCCTTGCCTCTACGTGAAGCGAAGTTTTCTGGCCTAGGTGCCATGGGATTCGGTAATAGAAATGTGATGGATTAGGTTGTCGTCCTTTTCACGGCTCACGACGTACGATCCGGGATGGAAAAACAAAGCAAAAGAAGAAAAGTGGCGCGAAATTGATGAAAACGTTCGATTTTTGGCTCCAAAAATAGACGCAATCATGTAGGCTTGCTTCCCCCGTCGTAGAGCTCTAAGAGAGCTTACCAACGGTATGTTGTGCGTTGTGTAACTCCTTACGGATTAAAAGTTATGGGCACCAGAGCGACGGACACCTGGTCACAAGCCCCGCGCCCTCGGTTTGCGAGCCCAGCCTCTACGTGAAGCGAAGTTGTCTTGCCCAAGGTGCCGTGGGATTCGGTAATAGAAATGTGGTGGATTAGGTTGTCGTCCTTTTTCGCGGCTCACGACGTACAATCCAGGATGAAAAAATAGCGCAATAAAAGAAAAGTATCCCGAGAGAGATGAAAACATTCGATTTTGGGCTCCGAAAATAGGCGCAACTTTACAGACTTGCTTCCCCTATCGTAGAGCACTCGGAGAGCTTTCCAACGATATGCTGTGTGCCGCGTAACTCCTTACAGATCAAAAGTTATGGGCATCGGAGCAACGAAGACCTGGTCCCAAGCCCTACGCCCTCGGCTTGCGGGCCCAGCGTCTACGTGACGTGAAGTTGTCTTTCCCAAGGTGTCGTGGTATTCGGTAATAGAAATGTGATGGATTAGGTTGTAGTCCTTTTCGCAGCTCACGACGTACGATCCGGGATGGAAAAACAGCGCAAAAAAACAAAAGTGTCCTGAAACTAATGAAAACAATCTATTTTTCGCTCCGAAAACTGTCGCAGCTGAGCAGGCTTGTTGCCCCCATTGTAGAGCTCTCAGAGAGCTTCCCAACAGTATGTTGTGCGCCGCGTAACTCCTTACGGATCAAAAGTTATAGGCACCGGAGCGACGGAGACCTGGTCCCAAGCCCTATGCCCTTGGTTTGTCGGCCCAGCCTCTACGTGAAGCGAAGTTGTCTTGCCCAAGGTGCCTTGGGATTCGGTAATAGAAATGTTTTGGATTAGGTTGTCATCTTTTTCGCGGCTTACGACGTACGATCCGGGATGAAAAAATAGCGCAAAAAAGAAAAGTATCCCAAAACTGATAAAAATGTTTGATTTTGGTCTCCCAAAATAGGCGTACTCAAGCAAACTTGCTACCCCCATCGTAGAGCTCTCGGAGAGCTTTCTAACGGTATGCTGTGCGCCATGTAACTTCTTACAGATCAAAAGTTATGGACATCAGAGTGACGGAGACCTGGTGCCAAAGCCCCACGCCCTCGGTTTGCAGGCCTAGCCTCTACGTGAAGCGAAGTTATCTTGCCCAAGGTGCCGTGGGATTCGGTAATAGAAAAGTGATGGATTAGGCTGTCATCCTTTTCGCGGCTCACGGAGTCCAATCCGGGACGAAAAAATAGCGCAAAAGAAGAAAAGTGTCCCAAAACTCATAAAAATGTTCGATTTTTGGCTCCGAAAATAGGCGCACCCGAGCAAGCTTGATACCCTCGTCGTAGAGCTCTCGGAGAGCTTTCCAACGATATGCTGAGCGCCGCGTAACTTTTTACGAATCAAAAGTTATGCGCACCGGAGTGACGGAGACCTAGTCCCAAGCCCCACGCCTTTAGTTTGCGGGCCCAGCCTCTACGTGAAGCGAAGTTGTCTGGCCCAAGGTGTCATAGGATTTGGTAATAGAAATATAATGGATTAGGTTGCCGTCCTTTTCGAGGCTCACTACGTACGATCCAGGACGGAAAAATAGCGCAAAAGAAGAAAAGTATCTAGAAACTGATGAAAACGTTCTATTTTGGGCTCCGAAAATAGGCGCAGCCGAGTAGGTTTACCCCTGTCGTAGAGCTCTCAGAGAGCTTTCCAACGGTATGCTGTTCGCCGCGTATCTCCTTACGGATTAAAAGTTATGGGCTCCGTAGCGACGGAGACTAGGTCCCAAGCCCCACGCCCTCAGTTTGCGGGCCCAGCCTTTACGTGAAGCGAAGTTGTCTTGCCCAAGGTGCCTTGGGATTCAGTAATAGAAATGTGATGGATTAGGTTGTCACCCTTTTCGCAGCTTACGACTTACGATCCGGGAATGAAAAATAGCGCAAAAGAAGAAAAGTGTCCCGAAACTAATGAAAACGTTCAATTTTGGGCTCCAAAAATAGCCGCAGCCGAGCAGGATTGCTACCCCCGTCGTAGAGCTCTCGGAGATCTTTCCAACGATATGTTGTCCACCGCGTAACTCTTTATGGATCAAAAGTTATGGGCATCGGAGCGATGGAGAGTTGGTCCCAAGCCCCACGCCCTCAGTTTTCGGGCCCAGCCTCTACGTGAAGCGAAGTTTTCTTGCCCAAGGTTCCTTGGGATTCGGTAATAGAAATGTGATGGATTAGGTTGTCGTACTTTTCGCGGCTCACGACGTACGATACAAGATAGAAAAACAGCGCAAAAGAAGAAAAATGTCCCGAAACTGATGAAAACGTTCGATTTTGAGCTCCGGAAATAGGCGCTACCTAGTAGGCTTGCTCCCCCGTCGTAGAGCTCTCGGAGAGGTTTCCAACAGTATCTTGTGCGCCGCGTAACTCCTTACGGATCAAAACTTATGGGCACCGGAGCGACAAATACCTGGTCCCAAGCCCCACGCCCTCGGTTTGCGAGCCCAGCCTCTACGTGAAGCGAAGTTGTCTTGCCCAAGGTGCCGTGGGATTCGGTAATAGAAATGTGGTGGATTAGGTTGTCGTCCTTTTTCGCGGCTCACGACGTACAATCCAGGATGAAAAAATAGCGCAAAAGAAGAATAGGATCCCGAGAAAGATGAAAACGGTCGATTTTGGGCTCCGAAAATAGGCGCAACTTTATAGACTTGCTGCCCCTATCGTAGAGCACTCGAAGAGCTTTCCAACGATATGCTGTGCGCCGCGTAACTCCTTATGTATCAAAAGTTATGGGCATCGGAACAACGAAGACCTGGTCCCAAGCCCTACACCCTCGGTTTGCGGGCCCAGCGTCTACGTGACGTGAAGTTGTCTTTCCCAAGGTGTCGTGGTATTCGGTAATAGAAATGTGATGGATTAGGTTGTAGTCCTTTTCGCAGCTCACGACGTACGATCCGGGATGGAAAAACAGCGCAAAAAAAGAAAAGTGTCTCGAAACTAATGAAAACAATCGATTTTTTGCTCTGAAAACTGTCACAGCCGAGCAGGCTTGTTGCCCCCATTGTAGAGCTCTCGGAGAGCTTCCCAACGGTATGTTGTGTGCCGCGTAACTCCTTACGGATCAAAAGTTATGGGCACCGGAGCGATGGAGACCTAGTCCCAAGCCCTATGCCCTTGGTTTGTCGGCCCAGCCTCTACGTGAAGCGAAGTTGTCTTGCCCAAGGTGCCTTGGGATTCGGTAATAGAAATGTTTTGGATTAGGTTGTCATCTTTTTCGCGGCTTACGACGTACGATCCGGGATGAAAAAATAGCGCAAAAAAGAAAAGTATCCCAAAACTGATAAAAATGTTTGATTTTGGTCTCCCAAAATAGGCGTACTCAAGCAAACTTGCTACCCCCATCGTAGAGCTCTCGGAGAGCTTTCTAACGGTATGCTGTGCGCCATGTAACTTCTTACAGATCAAAAGTTATGGACACCGGAGTGACGGAGACCTGGTCCCAAGCCCCACGCCCTCGATTTGCAGGCCTAGCCTCTAAGTGAAGCGAAGTTATCTTGCCCAAGGTGTCGTGGGATTCGGTACTAGAAAGGTGATGGATTAGGCTGTCATCCTTTTCGCGGCTCACGGAGACCGATCCGGGATGAAAAAATAGCGCAAAAGAAGAAAAGTGTCACAAAACTCATAAAAATGTTCGATTTTTGGCTACGAAAACAGGGGCACCCGAGCAAGCTTGATACCCCCGTCGTAGAGCTCTCGAACAGCTTTCTAACGATATGCTGAGTGCCGCATAACTTTTTACGAATCAAAAGTTATGGGCACCGGAATGACGGAGACCTAGTCCCAAGCCCCATGCCTTCAGTTTGCGGGCCCAGCCTCTACGTGAAGCGAAGTTGTCTGGCCCAAGGTGTCATAGGATTTGGTAATAGAAATATAATGGATTAGGTTGCCGTCCTTTTCGAGGCTCACTACGTACGATCCAGGACGGAAAAATAGCGCAAAAGAAGAAAAGTATCATGAAACTAATGAAAACGTTCTATTTTGGGTTCCGAAAATAGGCATAGCCTAGTAGGTTTGCAGCCCTATCGTAGATCTCTCGAAGAGCTTTCCAACGGTATGTTGGGCACCGTATAACTCTGTACGGATCAAAAGTTATGGGCACCGGAGTGACGGAGACCTGGTCACAAGCCCCACGCCCTTAGTTTGCGGGCCCAGCCTCCACGTGAAGCGAAGTTGTCTTGCCCAAGGTGCCTTGGGATTCGGTAATAGAAATGTGATGGATTAGGTTGTCACCCTTTTCGCAGCTTACGACTTACGATCCGGGAATGAAAAATAGCGCAAAAGAAGAAAAGTGTCCCGAAACTAATGAAAACGTTCAATTTTGGGCTCCAAAAACATGTGCAGCCGAGCAGGATTGCTACCCCCGTCGTAGAGCTCTCGGAGATCTTTCCAACGATATGTTGTCCACCGCGTAACTCTTTATGGATCAAAAGTTATGGGCATCGGAGCGATGGAGAGTTGGTCCCAAGCCCCACGCCCTCAGTTTTCGGGCCCAGCCTCTACGTGAAGCGAAGTTTTCTTGCCCAAGGTGCCTTGGGATTCGGTAATAGAAATGTGATGGATTAGGTTGTCGTACTTTTCGCGGCTCACGACGTACGATACAAGATAGAAAAACAGCGCAAAAGAAGAAAAATGTCCCGAAACTGATGAAAACGTTCGATTTTGAGCTCCGAAAATAGGCGCTACCCAGTACGCTTGCTTCCCCCGTCGTAGAGCTCTCGGAGAGCTTTTCAACGGTATGTTGTGCGCCGTGTAACTCCTTACGGATCAAAAGTTATGGGCACCGGAGTGACGGAGACCTGGTCCCAAGCCCCACGCCCTCAGTTTGCAGGCCTAGCCTCTACGTGAAGCGAAGTTGTCTTGCCCAAGGTGCCATGGGATTTGATAATAGAAATGTGATGGATTAGGCTGTCGTCGTTTGAGCGGCTCACGAAGTACAATCTGGGATGAAAAAATAGCGCAAAAAAAAAAAGTGTCCCGAAACTCATAAAACATTCGATTTTCGTCTCCGAAAATAGGCGCAGCTGTGAGGCCCGACCTCGATTTGCGTGCAATACCTTGTTTCATGTGCCCTAACCTAGATTTGCGTGCCTTGACCTAGGTTTAAGAGTCGTGTCTCGTTTTACGTGCCTTGTGTTAAATTACGTGCATTTACTTGAAAAACGTACGTTTGTCTAATAGTTCATGCCCTATCTCGTAGTGCGTGCCCTAGACCTAGGAAAATGTGCCTGCACACTAATCAATAAAGAATCCTACACGAAGCACTAGACTACAGAATAATCCTACAAACTCCACTAACTAATATTTTAATCCCAAGTCAATGCACTATAAGACAAAACACTAGATACTGTTAATCCTACACGAGCAGTTATAAGATCGCACGCAAATCGTGTCACACCCCAACCCGGCCTATAAGGTTAGACTAGGGTGTGACCTAAACGTTCAGGACATGACACATTCTTAACCGTTATGAAGATTTAACACTTATTATTTTAGTCTAAACTCCAAAGTTTTCCGAAAAATCGGCAGTATAACGGCTGTAATTGGACTCTTTGGTTTGGCTTAATTCTTTAAACGCCCCAATTTCTCTAATCTCAATTTCATTTCCAACTAGGATTTCTATTTAACACCCATTTGAAATGCCTATTGGTTATCTCGATGTCTCGTTTGATTTATAACTTAGCGTGATACTATGTCTCGTTTGTTTGTTTATCCTCATTACAAAAGTACCTGTTGATCTTTGCTTTATAGTGAGTACCTGTTTAAGATTGGATAAGTTCATTTACTTAGTCCTTAACTAATATGTCATGACCTATGATAGATACTAGTGGTAATAATAGCAAAAACAATCATAGTAGTATCTAGCGTCGGTCTACTTGATATCAGTACAACCCAAAATTAGACCCCAAATTACAACGGGGGTCTTTTACATTACAAATAGCAGGCAATATAAAAGAAATAGTCTTCAGGTAGCATAGAGTTCACAAGTAGCCACAATCACGCAAAGCACACAAGCAGGCAATCATTCCAAGGATTCATCGTTAGGCACACCATCCTCGGGTACCTGTTCTGGATCCTCTTCACCTGAGATGATAAAAGAAGGTGAGTCCTTATGAACTCAGCGAGGGGGAATGAGAAATAGGTTTTGAAACTCATTTTTTGGTTCAACTTATGAAATCCTTTTGCAAGCATGAATATAACAATAGTACAAGTACAGGAACAGGAATACCAGTCTTTCCTCCCCGAGGTTTTCTAGGAACCAAGCGAGAGTACTTATACACATAGTAAAAAGGTACAGTGAGCTTTTGCTCTCAGATCAGTTTCAGAATCAGAAGTTGCGGCCGACTTCAAATAACCCCAAAACACGCCAGGTGGGTATACTCCGGATGTACCCCGAAATCCTATGACCCAACTCTCCGAGGAAGTCTAGCCCCCAAGCGAGAGAGGGAATGGGACCATGGTAGTCACGGGGGCTCCGACAAGCCCGATGCCGCCCGGTATGCGGGATCGCTACCATGCCGACAGGAAAGGTTGCAACCTTGTATGCAGTGCACATTTATGACATTAACATATCACGTTAGGAGGACAACAAAGTAGGTTACCTCCAGACAGTCATAAGATTGCACATTGACAAGTAAACAGGCAGGGCACGATAAGACAAGTAATTTCACTTGAAAGGTATATAGAGTTATATGAACATTAAATGGGAAGCCTTGTAACACATGTAAATCACGCCATATAACTCAATTCAAAGTCCACGTAATCAAATAATAAGATTATATAACATGCAACAACATCTACGTGGGTTCGGATGCAAGAAAAGCCTATTTGTCAATATGCAATGGACAAAACCACATTTAAGGCTATAAGGAAACTACGGGCAGCCTACTAAACATATAATTCCACACAATGTCCAAATGATCAACACTTAACAAAACTACCTAGTCATTAGGGTTTCCATTTCGTGCATATTCGTGCAATTCGAGCCTCAAACCAACTCAAAGTCAATCTCAAGCCATGCGTCATTTAATTCAACATCCTCAAACATTCAAAACAGTCCACACAACAACCCGAAGCTACGATCCCAAGCATTTAATTCAACAAGAGGAGTCACAACAATTTTTCTAAGCACAACATTAAGTGAAACCCTTACTGCAAAAAGGCTGTTTTCTCACAATCAATAGGATAATCAAACAATATCCAAATCCAGTGAATAAGATATCAAATTAAAGCTTAAGAAGTTAACTAAAATCAGAAACAAACCTTGCATCAATTGGAGTTCGGGATCATTAGATATAGCCAAAACAGTGGGATAGCCCAAAACTGTCCAGATTTGCACACATTTCGATAATTGACGTTTTTGAGGTCCTTAGGGTCAGATTCAGCCTTAGTCCATTTCTGACAAAAATGTCCAGAACTGAAACATATAGCAGCACACCAATTTTAATTCATTTTGGACATCATTAACTAAGTCAAATCTGGTTCGTTCTACAAGGTCAGTGCATCTTCCAAAACCTGCTTCATTTTTCTAGATTTCTAGATTTGGACACATTTTAAAGATTTGCCATTTTGAGGGCTTTAGAGTCAAAATTAGCTTCGGCCTATTTCTGCAAAAAATGTTCAAAACTGTCCAAACTACTGACCTACCAATTTTCGAGCATTTTAAACATCATTTTCCTAGCTAAACTTACCTCGAAACAGACTGATCAGAGAGCTTTCAACAATCCGGCTTCACTTATCACCACTTTCAAGCCAAGATCTTGCCATGCATGGTTGTTTAAGCTCATGAACGAACACATAACTCAAGTACAGAAGAAAAGACATACATTTATGAGCATGCATGTGAATTTTTGAAGGAATTTCAAAAGGTTTTAGCCCTCACCTTAGCAAGCAACCCAAAAGATGCACAAAAACTTGTTGAAGCTCAAATCTCTTCTTCTTCTTGCTTAGCCAAGATTCCAACTTGGTTTCCTCTATTTTTCCTAGCCTAGTGTCCAATCTCTTAGTACATGCATGAGGTTAGAACAAGAAGAAAAGAAATGGAAGCCAAAAACTTACCGAGGGCCGAATAGAAACTTCAAAGGACATGCATGTATGATTTTCGAATTCTAGCTAGTTTGCTTGAGCTTCTTCGATGGTTGCTTGTCTTGATTGACCAAAGTGTGAAGAAGATGAGCTATGGTATGGTGAGAACTCAGCCAAGGCCGAGAGAGAGAGAGAAAATGAGAGGGAGAGAGAGAAGTTGAGGAAGAAATGAAGAAATGACAAAAATATGACAAAGAATAAAGCTTTACATTCTTTCATGCTTATGGTCGGCCTTGGGCAGCCCAAAATTCCTGATTTTGTGTCTTCAAGATGTGATTTTAAAATGTTAGCATGGGCATAAGTGGTTTGGTCGAACAAGGTAGAATTTTGAGGGGGGTTTGATCTTTTTTTTTTTTTTTGCATTGATAAGTGTTTTTGTGTCATGACTTGTCTAGATTCATTTTGAATTAAACATGCATGCAAAACAACTCCTAGTGGTCGGCCAAGGCTACACAAAATCGGAATTTTTTGTTATCTTTGAGCATTATTTTAATTGTGTCTTGAAAGTGCAAAAAGAATAAGGAATAAAGAATGAAGAATGTTTAGTTTTTAGTGAATTTTTGTCTTCTAGCGAGTTGAATTAAGATTATAATATTGATAGTGGATTTTGTAGGATTGTTTAATAGCCTAGTACTCCGTGTAAGATGCTTTCTTGATTAGCGTGAGGGCACGCTTTCTTAGGTCTAGGGCACGCACTACGAGGTAGGACACGAACTACGAGACGAACACACATTTTTCAAGTAAATGCATGCAATCCTAAATGAATGCACGTAAATCGAGGTACGACTCTTAAACATAGGTTAAGGTATGCAGTTCAAGGTTAGGGCACACGAAACGAGGTAACGCACGTACATCGAGGTCAGGGCACGTATATCTAGGTATCGCACATCAGTCGGGGATTAAGGCTCACTATTCTAGGTCAAGGCACGTATGACAAGGTATGCACGAAAACCAAGATAGGACACATAATCCAAGGTCGGTCATATAATTAGGGGTTTATGGCATGCAAATCGAGGTATGACACGTTATTCGGGGTCGGGCCTTACAAATCGAGGTCGGGTCTCACATCTTCCCCTCCTTAAAAGAATTTCGTCTCGAAATTCAATATTACCTTTGAAATAATGCTGGATACTGTTGCTCCATCTGGTCTCGTCTTTCCCACGTTGCTTCTTCAACTCCATGGTGATCCCATAACACTTTTACCATCAGTAAAGATTTGTTGTGCAACTCCCGATCTTGCTGGTCTAGGATCCGAATGGGCTTCTCTTCATAAGACAAGTTCTCCCGAAGCTGCAACGGCTCTGGCTCCAAGATATGTGATGGATCAGGGTGATACTTCCGTAGCATCGAAACATGAAAGACGTCGTGAATATTGGAGAGGTTTTGGGGTAGTTCTAGGCGATACGCCAATTTGCCAACCTTCTCAATTATCTCAAATGGTCCTACAAACCTTGGGATCAACTTTCCACCCTTGCCGTGTTTAATTAGTCCCCTCCGAGGAGATATCTTCAAGAACACCTTGTCGCCGACCTCAAACTCTAGACTCCGCCTCCGTCGGTCTGCATAACTTTTCGGCCTGCTTTGGGCGGTAAGCATCCGTTTTTGGATGAGGTGGACATTATCAACAGTCTTCATAAGTTCTGGTAGTAGGGTCGGGTCAAAAGTCTTCATCTCACCTACTTCATCCCAGTAAATTGGGGATCGATACTTACGTCCATACAATGCCTCAAAAGGGGCTATCCCGATAGTGGCCTGATAACTGTTATTATAAGAGAACTCCGCTAAAGGCAGATATTTCTCCCAACCTTTTCCGAAGTCTAAAACACACGCCCTCAGCATATCCTCCAGAATCTGAATAGTTCTCTCAGATTGTCCATCAGTCTGAGGGTGATAAGTCGTGCTGAAACTCAACTTCGTTCCCAAAGCTTCTTACAATCTCTTCCAAAATCGAGAAGTAAAACGAGGATCCCTATCCGATACGATACTCACAGGCATCCCGTGCAACCTTACAATATCCGCCACATACATATCTCCCAGTTTCTCAGGACTATCCTCCTTGTTCATCGGTAAGAAGTGCGTTGACTTAGTCAATCTATCCACTATGACCCAAACGGCATCATGACCCTTTTGTGACTTGGGCAGGTCCATGACAAAGTCCATAGTTATGTGTTCCCATTTCCATTGAGGAATTTCCAACGGCTGAAGTAAACCTACTGGTCGTTGATGTTCTGCTTTGACTCTCTAGCAAGTCAAACACTGTGCCACAAATTCTGCGATTCCCTCTTCATGTTATTCTACCAATAGTGTTGCTTCAAATCCCGGTACATCTTTGTTCCGCCAGGATGAATAGTGTATCTTGAATTATGGGCTTCTTCAAGAATCTTCTTTTTCAACTCTGGATCATTAGGAACACAAATTCGATTCCTGAACCTCCAAATACCATCATCATGAAACTTGAAATCTGTGTTGCTTTCTTTAATCTTCTGAAACTGTTGGTCCTTCTGTTGAGCCTCTCGTAATCCAGACAACAAGGTCGATTGAACTTGTATAGTGGCAAAAAGTAACCCTTTTTGAGTCAATTGTGGTTTTCACAAAAATGTTTCCTCTAACAACTCCTGCACCTTAACTTTCAGTTTTGCCATGCTCGCTTTCCGACTTAAGGCATCTGCAACTACATTTGTTTTACTGGGCACATAATTGATTGTGCAGTTATAATCATCCAAAAGCTCCATCCACTGTCTTTGCCTCATGTTCAACTCCTTTTGTGAGAATAAGTATTTCAAGCTCTTGTGATCAGTAAACACCTCAAACTTGTTACCCCACAAATAGTGCCTCCATTTCTTGAGTGCAAACACAATAGTCGCTAGCTCCAAATCATGCGTCGGGTAGTTCAATTCATATGGCTTCGGTTTCCTAGAAGCATACACAATCACTCTACCATTTTGCATCAACACACAACCCAGTCCTTCCTTCGAAGCATCGCTGTAGATTACAAAGCCTTGACTCCCTTCAGGCAATGCAAGAGCAGGTGCGGTAGTTCATATTTTTTTTCAATTCTTGGAAGCTGTTCTCACACTTGTCATCCCATACAAACTTTGTTTTCTTTTGAGTGAGCTTTGTAAGCGGTCCTGCAATCTTTTAGAAATCCTTCACAAACCTCCGATAATAGTCGGCTAAACTGAGAAAACTCCGAACCTCCATAACATTTTCTGGCTTCTTCCAAGACATCACCGATTCTATCTTTGCTGGATCTACTGCTATTCCCTCTTGGGATATGATGTGCTCCAAAAATGCAATCTGCTGCAGCCAAAATTCGCATTTGCTAAACTTTGCATACAATTGATGCTCTCGAAGTTTCTGCAGTACCAATCGCAGATGTTGTTCATGCTCCCCCTCGGATTTTGAGTATACCACAATATCATCAATGAAGATCACCACAAATTGGTCGAAGTAGGGTTGAAACACCCTATGCATCAAGTCCATAAAAGCTACAGGGGCATTCGTTAGCCCAAATGACATGACCACATATTCATAATGTCCATATCTCATCCTGAAAGCCGTTTTAGGCACATCCTCCTTTTTGATCCGCAACTAATAGTACTCTTGCCTCAAGTCGAGCTTCGAATACACTTTGGCTCCCTGAAGTTGATCAAACAACTCGTCGATCAGTGGAAGTAGGTATTTATTCTTAACGGTCACTTGGTTCAATCCTCGGTAATCGATGCATAGCCTCAACATTCCATCTTTGTTCTTTACAAATAGGACTAGCGCACCCCGCAGAGAAGAACTTGGTTGAACAAACCCCTTCTTCAACAATCCTTGCAATTGGTCCTTCAGTTCTTGTAGCTCGACTGGTGCCATACGATAGAGAGCTTTAGATATCGGCTGGGTGCTAGGCAGTAATTCTATAATCTCCCGATTTAGGGGTAAACCAAGCAATTCTTCTGGAAATACATCCGCATAATCTTTAATCACTGGCATCTCCTCCAACTTAGCTTTGTCCGACGGCTTGTTGATGAGGTAAGCTAAGTATCCGCTACATCCTTTTCTCAAGGACTTCACTGTTTTCGTAGGTGAAATGATAGAACTCCCGGTGAAGTCTCTTCGACCCATTACCTCCAATATTGGTTGGCCAGGTATCTGGAACGTTACAATCTTCGTCCGGCAATCTAGTTGGGCATGATGCTTTGCCAACCAGTCCATCCCTAAGATGACTTCATAGTCTCGAAAGGGTAATACAATAAGATTGGCTGAGAATTCCCTATCTTTAATTTCGATTTTACATGCTTTACAAGCAGAGCGAGTGACAAGTTTAGAACCCATCGGAGTACCAACTTCTACTTCATAAGGCAAACATACAACTCGTAGTTTCACACGTTGCACACATAAGGGAGTAATAAATGAATGAGTAGCACCTGGATCAATTAGCACCCTAACAGGTTGATTCAGTATCAAGAATGTACCTTCAACAACAGCGGTCTCCTCTGGAAGCTCCTCGCACTCAATAGCATAAGCTCGGGCCTGAACTCTAGAAACTTGAGTCTTGCCTCTACCAGCTGGTTTAATCTGATTTTGTCCCCCTTGCCATTTAGGACAATCCTTGACCTGGTGTTGATTGCTGCCACACCCTACGCATCTCCCCGATTTCCTCCAACACTGGGCCTCGGTGTGACCCTTCTTGTTACAGTAAGAACATGTGACAGTCTGAGAAGCAGGTGAACTGCATGTGGATCCGCGGGTGGAAGAGGCTGATGGTGCTTTAGTCGGGCCACGGTTATTAACTGGTATGTTCTGGCTCTGACCCTGACTACGACTCTGAGTCTGGAATTTTCTCTGTTGACCTGGAGACTGATACAGTTTCTTGTTCGGCTGGCTCGAACCGGCTCTATCAAGTTTCCTCTTCTCAACTCGGGAGGCAGCCGCAAAGAGAGCAGAATAGGTAGTGAAGTCATGCGAAGCCAACTGATCCTGGATTTCTGGCCTCAATCCATTCGTAAATTTCCACATCTTCACCTCAGGGGTACTGACCATGTATTGAGCATAACGGGACAGTCAGTCAAAACGAGCCTCATACTGGGCCAGGACAGTCGGTCAAAACGAGCCTCATACTGGGCCACCGTCATGTTACCTTGGTTCAAGTGCATAAATTCTTCAATTCGCCTCTGCTTGGAAACTGTCGGTACGTATTTCTCCTTGAATGCATTAACGAAATTACCCCATAAGCGAGGTGTATGATCAGTTTCCCAAAGTGCCTCCATAGTGTGCCACCAATGCTCAGCATCCCCGTGCAACAGAAACACAGCGAACTCCACATTTTCCTCGTCAGTGTAGTTAAGTGGCCTGAAAATCCTTTCAATCTCAGATAGCCAAGACTCTGCCTTTTCATCATCAGCTTCCCCGTATAATTTGGACGGGCGAAAGTCAAGGAACTCCCGTATTCTGCTATTTCTCCCATTGTTACCATCATTCCTGTTGTTGTTGTTGTTTGCTTCACGTGCATCTTGACGTTCCATCACTCGCGACACGCGATCCATGGCATTCGCCATCATATTAAACATAGCCATGCCGGGATTAGTTTGATGAGCATCTCTGGTCTCTTGGGGCTCACCGCTCGTATTAGTATTGCGGGTACTAGGGTCAGCCATCTATAGGCACAGATTATTATGCACAATTTATTGGAATACGACAAACAAGAATTTAATGTATAAGGTATGCAACATGCAATACAATTTTATGTAGACACACAATTCTTGAAACAGTTAAAACATGTTAATCACATAAGCACATAGAAACAGAGAAGACACAATTGATATTGTCACACAATAACACACATAAACAAGTCATCCCAATAATCTTAGGGCTTCTACCCATAGTCCGAGAGTTAAACCTGGCTTAAGCAATCTATGCTCTAATACCATTTCTCTAGGGTGTCACGCCCCAACCTGACCTATAGAGGTTAGACTAGGGTGTGATCTAAACATTCAAGTATTTTCATGTACTTAATCATTCATGAAGGTTTAACACTTGATATTTAGCCTAAACTCCACAGATTCTCCGGAAAAACCGGTAGCATAACGGCTGTAATTGGGCTCTTTAGTTTGACCTAATTCTCTAAATGCCTCAAAACCTTCAACCTCAATTTCATTTTCAACAAAGATGATTATTTATCACCAATTGAAGCGCTTACTAGTTATCTCGAAGTCTCGTTTGATTAACAACCTAGCATGATAACTCTGTCTCGTTTGTTTATTAATCCTTGTTACAAAAGTACCTATTGATCTTAGCTTACCAATGAGTACCTGCTTAAGATTGGATAGATTCATTTTACTTAACCTTTTACCTAATACTTCATAAGCCTATGATAGATACTAAACCAAAGTAGCGATAGCAAAGCGACCAAAAGAGTGTCTATCTAGTTATGATCAGTACAAGCCAAAATTTGACCCCAAATTACAACGGGGGTCATTTACAATACAACAACAAGCAACATATCATTCACAAAAATAGCCATGGTCAAGTAAGGCATGTAGGGCAAGCAATCATTCAAAGGAGTCATCAATAGGCACGTTGTCCTCGGGTACCTGTTCCTGGTCTTCTTCACCTGAGATGATAAAAGAGGGTGAGTCCTTATGAACTCAGCGAAAGGGAACGAGAAATACGTTTTGAAACTCTTTTTCTGGTTAACTTATGAAAAACCCTTTTGAAAACATGTCACGTATTACAAGCAATAAGGTACGCAAGTATAAGAATCAAATTAAGCAACATATACAATTACCAATCATTTCAAGGATACGGTGAGCATTTGCTCTCAATATCAATTTCAATACGATTGTTGCGGCCGACTTCAATAATCCACTTATCACTCCCATTTGGGTGTACTCTGGATGTACACTGAAAATTTACGATCCAACTCTACGAGGGTGGAACGCCAAGCGAGAGAGGGAATTGGACCATGGTAGTCACGGTGGCACCGGCAAGCTCGATGCCGCCCGGCGTACGTTAAACGCTACCATGCCACAATGAAAGGTTGCAACCTTGTATGCAATGCGCATTTATAACATTTAACATATCACATTAGGAGGACAACAAAGTAGGTTGCCTCCGAGCAGTTATAAGATCGCACACAAATCGAGGTCAGGCCTCACACCATGCCCTCTGTTTTCGGGCCCACCCTCTACGTGAAGAAAAGTTGTATTGCCCAAGGTTCCATGGGATTCAGTAATAGAAATAGGATGGATTAGGTTGTCGTCCTTTTCACGGCTCACGGCGTACGATCCGGGACAAAAAAACAGCGCAAAAAAAGAAAAGTGTCTTGAAACTGATGAAAAAATTCAATTTTGGGCTTTGAAAATAGGCGCAGCTAAGCAAGCTTGCTACCCCCGTTGCAGAGCTCTCGGAGAACTTTCCAACGATATGCTGTGTGCCGCTTAACTCCTTATGGATCAAAAGTTATGGGCATCGGAGTTACGTAGACCTGGTCCTAAGCCCCACGCCCTCGGTTTATAGGCCCAGCCTCTACGTGAAGTGAAGTTGTCTTGCCCAAGGTGCCATGGGATTCGGTAATAGAAATGTGATGGATTAGGTTGTCGTCCTTTTGGCGGCTGATGACGTACGATGCGGGACGAAAAAACAGCGCAAAGGAATAAAAGTGTCTCAAAAGAAGTGAAAACGTTCAATTTTGGGCTCCAAAAATAGGCGCAGCCGAGCAAGCTTGCTGCCCCGTCGTAGAGCTCTCGGAGAGCTTTCCAACTGTTTGCTGTGCGCCTCGTAACTCCTTATGGATCAAAAGTTTTGGGCACCGGAGTGACATAGACCTGGTCCCAAGACCCACGCCCTCGGTTTGCGGGCCCAGCCTCTACGTGAAGTGAAGTTTTCTTGCCTAAGGTGCCGTGGGATTCGGTAATAGAAATGTGATGGATTAGGTTGTCATCCTTTTCGTCGCTCACGACGTACGATACGGGATGGAAAAATAGCGCAAAGGAACAAAAGTGTCCCGAAACTAGTGAAAACGTTTGAATTTGGGCTTCGAAAATAGGCGCAGCTGAGCAAGCTTGTTGTTCCCGTCATAGAGCTCTCTGAGAGCTTTCCAACGGTATGTTGTGCATCGCGTAACTCCTTACAAATCAAAAGTTATGGGCACCGGAGTGACGGAGACCTTGTCCCAAGCCCAAAGCCCTCGGTTTGCGGGCCCAGCCTCTACGTGAAGCGAAGTTGTCTTGCCCAAGGTGCCTTCGGCTTTGGTTATAAAAATGTGATAGATTAGGTTGTCGTACTTTTCGCGGCTCACGACGTACGATAGGGGACGGAAAAATAGCGCAAAAGAAGAAAAGTGTCCTGAAACTGATGAAAACGTTCGATTTTGGGCTCCTAAATCAGGCGCTACCTAGCAGGCTTGCTACCCTCGTTGTAGAGCTCTTAGAGAGCTTTCCAATGGTATGCTGTGCGCCACGTAACTCTTTACGGATCAAAAGTTATGGGCACCGGAGTAACGGAGACCTGGTCCCAAGCCCCACGCCCTCGGTTAGCAGGCCTAGCCTCTACGTGAAGTGAAGTTGTCTTGCCTAAGGTGCCGTGGGATTCGATAATAGAAATGTGATGGATTAGGCTATCGTCGTTTTAGCGGCTCACGAAGTACGATTCGGGACGAAAAAATAGTGCAAAAAAATGAAAAGTGTCCCGAAATTCATAAAAACATTCGATTTTCGGCTCCGAAAACAGGCGCAGCTGTGAGGCCCGACCTCGATTTGCGTGTGATATCTTGTTTCGTGTGCCCTAACCTAGCTTTGCGTGCCTTGACCTAGGTTTAAGAGTCGTGTCTCGTTTTACGTGCCTTGTGTTGAATTACGTACATTTACTTGAAAAACGTGTGTTTGTCTCGTAGTTCGTGCCCTACCTCGTAGTGCATGCCCTAGACCTAGGAAAACGTGCCCGCACTGTGAGGCCCAACCTTGATTTGCGTGTGATACCTCGTTTCATGTGCCCTAGCCTAGATTTGAGTGCCTTAACCTAGATTTAAGAATCATGTTTCGTTTTATGTGCCTTGTATTGAATTACGTGCATTCATTTAGGGTTGCGTGCATTTACTTGGAAAACGTGCATTCGTCTAGTAGTTCGTGCCCTACCTCGTAGTGTGTGCCCTAGACCTAGGAAAGCGTGCCCTCACACTAATCAAGAAAACATCTTACACGAAACACTAGATCAATAATTAATCCTACAAATTACACTAACTAATATTAAATTACTAATTCAACCCACTAGAAGACGAAATCTCACAAAAAGCTAGACATTCTCATTCTTTATTCCTTATTCTTTTGCACTTTCCAAACACACAATTAAATAATGCTCAAAAGATGACAAAGATTCAGATTTTTCAAGCCTTGGCCGACCACCATGTGTGCTTTGTGCGTGCTTTGCATAATTCAAATTATTCCCCAAACATTCTATGACATTCTATGACACAAAGCAATAAAAAAAAATTAGCTCAAACCCTCCTCAAAGCTCTAATTCTCGACACAAAGCTCCTTGCCCATGCTAGACATTTCAAAAATCATGCTTCTTGAAGACACAAATCTGAAATTTGTATGCCCAAGGCCGACACATGCTTCATCATTTGCAAGGCTTTTCATTTTTCTTTCATTTCTCTCATTTTCCTCTCATTCTTCTCTCTCCCTCTCATTCTTCTCTCTCTCTCTCGGCCCTAGCTGAATATTGTAGACTCCATAGCTTATCTTCATCACTCCATGGTTCATCAAGGCATGCAAGAAGCTAGGGAGCTCGACTAAGCAAGCTAGGGAGCTTGACTAAGCAAGCTAGGTTGCAAGAAACACACATGCAAGCTCTTTGAGTCTCCATTTCGGCTTAGGTGAGTTTGCTAGCTTCCATTTCTTTTCTTCTTGTTCTAACCACATGCACCTAATATGAACTTGGTCACTAAGATAGGAAAAATAGAGAAAATCGAGTGGTGTCTCTGCTAAGCAAGGAAGAAGATCAACTTTGTGCTTCACCAAGAGTCTTGTGCATCTTCTTGTTGTTTTGCTAAGGTGAGGGCTAAAACTTCTTGAAAATCTTTCAAAAAACCACATGCATGCTCTTGAATGTCTATCTTTGCTTCTGTACTTGAGATATATGTGTGTTCATAAGCTTTTACAACTATGCATGGCAAGATTTTGGGCTAGAATGTGATGATAGATGAAATCGTGCATGTGACAGCTTTCTGTCTTGTTGGTGCGAGGTGATTTTGGCTAGGTAAATGATGTTGAAAATGCGTGAAAATTAGTAGGTAACTAGTTTTGCCAGTTCTGAACATTTTTCGCAGAAATAGGCCAAAGCTAATTTTCCTCAAAATGGCAAATCATTAAAATGTGTCCAAATCTGGAAAGTCTGGAAAAATGAAGCAGGTTTTGGCAGATTCACTGACCTTATAGAACGAACCAGTTTTTAGTTAGTAAATGACATCCAAAATGGATAAAATTTGGTGTGGTACTATATTTTTCAGTTCTGGACATTTTTATCAGAAATGGACTAAGGCTAAATCTAACCCTAAGGCACTCAAAAACGACAAGTATTGAAATGTGTGCAAATCTGGACAGTTTTGTGCAGTTTCACTGTTTTGGCTATAACTATTGAACCCGAACTCCAAATGATGCGATGTTTGTTTCTGAATTTAGTTCACTCCTTAAGCTTTAATTTGACATCTTATTCACTAGAATTGGAGATTGTTTGCTTGTCTTAATGATTGTGAGAAAACAGTCCATTGCAATGAGGGTTTCACTTAGTGAAATGCTTAGAAAAATTATTGTAGCTTCTCTTGTTGTATTAAATGCTTGAGATTATGGCATTTCGATGTTCTGTGGACTGTTAGAATGCTTGAGGGTGTTTGAATTAATCGATGCATGGCTTGAGTTTGATTTTGAGATGACTTGGGGCTTAATCGCACAGGTGAGCACGAATTGAAACCCTAGTGACTAGGTAAATTCACTAAGTGTTGATCCTATGAATATCGTATTTAATTATATGTTTAGTAGGCTGACCGTAGTTGCCCTTGTAGCCCTAAATATGCTTTCGATGATTACATATTGATAAGTAGGCTTTTCTTGCACCCGGTCCCACGTAGATGTCGTTGCATGATGAATAATCTTATTATTTGATTACGTGAACCTTGAAATGAGTTATATGACTTGATTTACGTGCGTTACATGGCTGCCCGTTTAATGTTCATATAACTCCATGTGCCTTTCAAGTGAAATTACTTGTCTTATCGTACCTCGCTTGTTTACTTGTCAATGTGCAATCTTATGACTGCTCGGAGGCAACCTACTTTGTTGTCCTCCTAATGTGATATATTAAATGTCATAAATGTGCATTGCATACAAGGTTGCAACCTTTCATTCTGGCGTGGTAGCGTTCACGCACACCAGGCGGCATCGGGCTTGCCGGTGCAACCGTGACTACCATTGTCCAATTCCCTCTCTCGCTTGGGGGCTAGACTTCCTCAGAGAGTTGGGTCATAGGATTTCGGGGTACATCCGGAGTACACCCATTTGGCGTGATAAGGGGATGATTTGAAGCCGGGCGCAACAACTGATACTGGCATGAACTGAGAGCAAAAGCTCACCGTATCATTTTCACTATGTGTATAAGTACTCTCGCTTGGTTCCTAGAGGACCTTGGGGAGGAAAGACGGGTAATTGTGTTCCTTTACTTTTATATTATGTTATGTACTTACTTGTGATATATTCATGTTTGCAAAAAAGGGTTTTCATAAGTTGAACCGAAAAATGAGTTTCAAAACTTATTTCTTGTTCCCCCTCGCTGAGTTCATAAGGACTCACCTTCTTTTATCATCTCAGGTGAAGAAGATCAAGAACAGGTACCCAAGGACGACGTGCCTAACGATGACTCCTTGGAATGATTGCCTGTCCTATGTGATTTGCTTGATTATGGCCATTGTGAACACTATGCTGCTTGAAGACTGTTTCTTTTCATGTTGCTTGATGTTGGTAATGTAAAAGACCCCCGTTGTAATTTGGGGTCTAATTTTGGCTTGTATTGATAATAACTAGACAGACACTACTATGGTTGTTTTGCTATCGTTATTGGTTAGTATCTATCATAGGATTATGAAGTATTTGGTAAGGACTAAGTAAAATGAACCTATCCAATCTTAAGTAGGTACCCATTGTTAAGCTAAGATCAACAAGTACTTTTGTAACGAGGATTGACAAACAAACGAGACATAGTATCATGCTATGTTATTAATCAAACGAGACATCGAGATAACTAGTAGGCGTTTCAATTGATGGTAAATAGTAATCTTAGTTGGAAATGAAATTTGAGGCGTTTAGAGAACTAGGTCAAACTAAAGAGCCCAATTACAACCGTTATGCTGTCGGTTTCCGAAAAATTATGGAGTTTAGGCTAAAACGTTAAGTGTTAAACTTTCATGAACAACTAAGTACGAGACATGACTTGAATGTTTAGATCACACCCTAGTCTAACCTTTATAGGACGGGTTGGGGCATGACACACACACTAATCAATAAAGAATCCTACACGAAGCACTAGACTATAGAATAATCCTACAAACTCCACTAACTAATATTTTAATCCCAAGTCAATGCACTAAAAGACAAAACACTAATCACCAAACATTCTTTATTCTTATTCTTATTCTTATTCTTTATTCCTTAATCTTTTCGCAAAAACCCATGCACTTACAATTAAATATATCTAACCTACAATAAAATAAGCCTTAAACAAGACCAAAAAATTCCGAATTGCACATGCCTTGGCCGACCATACCTTGCATTGAACAAGCATTGCATAATTTAAAAACTCCCCTAGACATTCTATGACACCAACACATAAACAAAGCATAAAAAAACTCCTAAAAACACTACCCAAGCATGCCATTCTCGGCCTCCACACCATGACCATCCCTCACAATTCAAAATACTCAAAAGATGGCATAATTTCAGATTTTGCAAGGCCTATAGCCGACACACACACACAAGCATTACCACTTTCAAAAAAAAATTCTCTCAAGCTCTCTTTCTCTCTCATTTTCGGCCTAGGCTGCTTCATCACTCTCCCTAGCTTAAGCTCATCATCCTAAGGTTCATCAAGACATTCAAGACACTAAGGAACTCGACCAAGAAAGCTAGAAGCAAAAAGATATGCATGCAAGCTCATAGAACCTTCATTTTGGCTTAGGTATGTTTGATAGCTTCTATTTCATTTCCTTTTTGTTCTAACCACATGCACATACTAAGGACACGGTAACTTAGCTAGGGATAAAGGAAATCAAGAAATATCCCTCAGACAAACAAGGAGAGAACACCATTTGTGCATCTCCAAGAGTTTTGAGCATCCTTTGTTGACAAAGTTGCTAAGGTGAGGGTTAATCCTTTTTAAAAGCTTTCAAAAATCACATGCATGCCTTCATATGTCTATTTTTACCTCTGTACTTGTGGTATGTGTGTGCACATGAGCTTTTGTAACCATGCATGGCAAAATATTTGGCTAGAATTTGAAGATAGGTGAAATCGAGTAAATGACAGTTTTCTGACTTGTTGGACCGAAGTAAATTTGACCTGGTAAATGATGTTAAAAATGCGTGAACATTGGTAGGTGATTATTTTTTCCAGTTCTGAGCATTTTTCATAGAAATAGGCCAAGGCCAATTTTGACTCTAAGGTCTCCAAAATGGCAAAACATCGAAAGGTGTCTAAATCTGGAAAATCTGGAAAATGAAGCAGGTTTTTGGCAGTTCACTGTCCCTATAGAACGAACCAGTTTTTACTTAGTAAATGATATATAAAATGCATGAAATTTGGTAGGTTGCTATATTTTTCAGTTCTGGACATTTTTGTCAGAAATAGACTAAGTCTAAATCTGACCCTAAGGTCCTCAAAAACGACAAGTATTGAGATGTATACAAATCTGGACAGTTTTGCGTAGTCTCACGGTTTTGGCTATAACTCTTGAACCCGAACTCCAAATGATGCGAGATTTGTTTCTGGATTTAGTTCACTCCTTAAGCTTTAATTTGAAATTTTGCTCACTGGAATTGGAGATTGTTTTCTTTTCTAAACGATTGTGGGAAAACAGACCATTGCAGTGAGATTTTTGTTTAGTGATATGCCTTGAAAGTTATTGTAACTTCTTTTGTGGTATTAAATGCTTGGGATTGTGGCACTTGGATGTTGTGTGGACTGTTTTGAATGATTGAGGATGTTTACTTAATCAATGCATGGCTTTGACTTAATTACGTGACAACTTGTGGCTTAATCGCATGGGTAAGCATGAATTGAAACCCTAGTGACTATGAAAACTCGATAAGTGTTGATCCTATGGTTATCATGTCTAATTATGTGATTAGTGGGCTGCCTGTAGTTGTCCTTATAGCCCTAAATGTGATTCCGATGATTACATGTTGACAAGTAGACCTTTCTTGCACCCGGTCCCACGTAAACATCGTTGCATGTTGTATGACCTTATTATTTGATTTCGTGAACCCCGAAATGAGTTATATGACTTGATTTACATGTGTTACATGGCTGCCCGTTTAATATTCATATAATTCCATGTGCCTTCCAAGTGAAATTACCTGTCATAGCATGCCTTGCTTGTTTACTTGTCAATGTGCAATCTTATGACTGCTCGGAGGCAACCTACTTTGTTGTCCTCCTAATGTGATATATTAAATGTCATAAATGTGCATTGCATACAAGGTTGCAACCTTTCATTCTGGCGTGGTAGCGTTTCACGCACACCAGGCAGCATCGGGCTTGCCGGTCCAACCGTGACTACCATTGTCCAATTCCCTCTCTCGCTTGGGAGCTAGACTTCCTCGGAGAGTTGGGTCGTAGGATTTCAAGATACATCCGGAGTACACCCATTTGGCGTGATAAGTGGATGATTTGAAGTCGGCCGCAACAACTGATACTGGAAATGAACTGAAAGCAAAAGCTCACCGTATCCTTTTCACTATGTGTATAAGTACTCTCGCTTGGTTCCTAGAGGACCTCGGGGAGGAAAGATGGGTAATTGTGTTCTTTTACTCTTATATTACATTATGAACTTACTTGTGATATATGTCATGCTTGCAAAAAGGGTTTTCATAAGTTAAACTGGAAAAAGAGTTTCAAAACTTATTTCTCGTTCCCCCTCGCTGAGTTCATAAGAACTCACCCTCTTTTATCATCTCAGGTGAGGAAGATCAGGAACAGGTACCTGAGGATAACGTGCCTATCGATGACTCCTTGGAGTGATTGCCTGCCCTACGTGCCTTACTTGACTGTGGCTATTTTGTGAACGATATGTTGTTTTTGAAGACTATTTCTTATGTTGCTTGCTGTCGCTATTGTAAATGACCCCCGTTATAATTTGGGGTCTAATTTTGATTTGTACTGATCATAACTAGATAGACCCTCTTCTGGTCGTTTTGTTATCGCTACTGGTTAGTATCTATCACAGGCTTATGAAGTATCAAATAAAGGGTTAAGTAAAATGAATCTATCCAATCTTAAGCAGGTACTCATTGGTAAGCTAAGATCAACAGGTACTTTTGTAACAAGGATTGACAAACAAACGAGACATAGTTATCATGCTAAGTTGTTAATCAAACGAGACTTCGAGATAACTAGTAGGCGTTTCGATTGGTGATAAATAGTAATCTTAGTTGGAAATGAATTTGAGATTGAAAGTTTTGAAGCCTTTAGAAAATTAGGTCAAACTAAAGAGCCCAATTACAGTTGTTATGCTGCCGATTTTTCGGAGAATTTTTGGAGTTCTAGGCTAACGTTAAGTGTTAAACCTTAATGAACGATTAGGGACGTGAAATGATATAAATGTTTAGATCACACCCTAGTCTAACCTCTATAGGTCGGGTTGGGGCGTGACAGTAGCTGAGCAGCTTTACTGCCCCCGTCGTAGAGCTCTTGGAGAGCTTTCCAATGGTATGCTATGCGCCGCGTAACTCCTTACGGATCAAAAGTTATGGGCACCGAAGTGACGAAGACCTGGTCCCAAGCCCCGCGCCCTCGGTTTGCAGGCCCAGCCTCTACGTGAAGCGAAGTTGTCTTGCCCAAGGTGCCTTGGGATTCGGTAATATAAATGTGATGGATTAGGTTGTCGTCCTTTTCGCGGCTTACGACGTATGATCCGGGACGGAAAAACAGCACAAAAAAAGAAAAGTGTCCCGAAACTGATGAAAACGTTTCATTTTGGGCTTCGAAAATGGGCGCATCCAAGCAAACTTGCTGCCCCCGTCGTAGAGCTCTTGGAGAGCTTTTCAACGGTATATTGGTCGCCGCGTAACTCCTTACGGATCAAAAGGTATGGGCACCGGAGTGATAGAGACCTTGTCCCAAGCCCCACACCCTCGATTTGCGAGCCCAGCCTCTACGTGAAGAGAAGTTTTCTTGCCCAAGGAACCTTGGGATTCAGTAATAGAAATGTGATGGATTAGGTTGTCGTCCTTTTTGCGGCTTCCGACGTACGATCCGAGACGGAAAAACAGTGCAAAAAAAGAAAAGTGTCCCAAAATTGATGAAAATGTTTGATTTTGGGCTCTAAAAATAGGCGCAACCAAGCAAGTTTGTTGCGCACGTCGTAGAGCTCTTAGAGAGCTTTCCAACGGTATGCTGTGCACCGCGTAACTCCTTACGGATCAAAAGTTATGGGCACCGGAGTGACGGAGACCTGGTCCCAAGCCCCACGCCCTCGGTTTGCAGGCCCAGCCTCTACGTGAAGCGAAGTTGTCTTGCCCGAGGTGCTGTGGGATTCGGTAATAGAAATATGATGGATTAGGCTGTCGTCCTTTTCGCGGCTCACGAAGTGCGATCCGGGATGAAAAAACAGCGCAAAAGAGGAAAAGTGTCCCGAAACTAATGAAAAAGTTCAAATTTAGGCCCCGACCCCGAATAACGTGTCTTACCTCGATTTGCGTGCCTTGCACCCAGAATTATATGACTGACATTAGATTACGTGCCCTGTCTTGGCTTTCGTGTATGCCTCGTCTTACGTGCCTTGACTTAGAATTGTATGCCCTAATCATCGATATACGTGTGATACCTAGATAAATGTGCCATTACCTTGATTTATTTGTGAGACCTCGATTTGTGTGTATCTCTTAGTTTCGTGTGCCCTAACCTTGAACTGCGTGCCTTGACCTAGGTTTAAGAGTCGTGTCTCATTTTATGTGCCTTACATCGAATTACGTGCATTCATTTAGGGTTACGTGCATTTGCTTGGAAAACGTGCATTCGTCTCGTAATTCGTGTTTTACCTCGTAGTGCGTGCCCTAAACCTAGAAAAGCGTGCCCGTACGCTAATCAAGAAAGCATCTTACACGAAGTACTAGATTATTAATTAATCCTACAAATTCCACTAACTAATATTATAATCCTAAATCAACTCACTAGAAGATAAAATTTCACCAAAAGCTAAACATTCTTATTCTTTATTCTTTATTCTTTTGCATATCCTAAGCACACACAATAAAATAATGCTCAAGACATAACAAAATTCAGATTTGAACTATGCTTTGGCCGACCACCTCTTGCAATTTGACAAGCCTTTGCATAATTTAAACCTTCCAAGACAAACTATGACAAAATCACTTCAAACAATGCATAAAAAAATGAAACCAAAGCCATCACCAAGCATGCTTTCTCGGCCACATCACCAAGGCATGCTAAACAATTCAAATGATGTTCAAAGATAGCAAAAAAATCAGATTTGTAGAAGCTCAAGGCCGACCATATGCACAAACACTTCATTTTTCTCTTTCAAGCTCTCATTCTCTCATTTCCTCTCTCTCTCTCTCGGCCAAGGCTGCATCCTCAAGCTCCATAGCTTAAGCTCATCTCCTAAGGTTCACCTAGGCACACAAAGACTCTAGGAAGCTCGACCAAGCAAGCAAGAAGCAAGAAAAAATTGCATGCAAGCTCATAGAACTCTCATTTTGGCTTAGGAATTAGAGAATCTCAAGCTATCTCTCTGCCAAGCAAGGAGAAAAGACGTTTTTGTGCATCTTTAAGAGCATTGTGCATCTTCATCTATTGTCTTGCTAAGGTGAGGATTAATCTTTTTTTAAAAGCATTCAAAAACCACATGCATACCTTCATATGTCTATATTTTGCCTCTGTACTTGTTGTATATGTGTGTGCATGGCTAGAACTTGAAGATAGATAAAATCGCGTGGCTGACAGATTTCTGACTTGGTAGATCAAGGTGCATTTGACCTAGTAAATGACATTTAAAAATCGTGAAAATTGGTAGGTGACTAGTTTTTCCAGTTCTGAGCATTTTTCATAGAAATAGACCAAGGCCAATGTTGACTCTAAGGTCTCCAAAATGGAAAAGCATCGAAAGGTGTCTAAATCTGGAAAATCTGGGAAAATGGAGCAGGTTTTAGGCAGTTCACTGTCCTTGTAGAATGAAACAGTTTTGACCTAGTAAATGATATTTAAAATGCATGAAATTTGGTAAGTTGCTAGATTTTTCAGTTCTGGACATTTTTGTCAGAAATAGACTAAAGCTAAATCTGACCCTAAGACCCTCAAATATGGCAAGTATTGAATTATGTACGAATCTGGACAGTTTTGCGTAGTCTCACAGTTTTAGCTATAACTCTTGAATCCGAACTCCAAATGATGCGAGGTTTGTTTCTGGATTTAAATCACTCATTAAGATTTAATTTGAAATTTTGTTCACTAGAATTGGAGATTGTTTGCTTGTCCAAATGATTGTGGGAAAACAGTCCATTGCAGTGAGGTTTTTATTTAGTGATATGCTTTGAAAAATATTGTAACTTCTCTTGTGGTATTGAATGCTTGGGATTGTGGCACTTGGATGTTGTGTGGACTGTTTTGGATGATTGAGAATGTTTTAATTGATTGATGCATGGCTTGGGTTTAATTACGTGACAACTTGCGGCTTAATCACACGTGTAAGCATGAATTGAAACCTTATTGACTATGAAAACTAGCTAAGTGTTGATCCTATGGTTATTGTGTCTAATTGTATGATTAGTGGGCTGCCTAATAAATGTTAAGTATGCTTGAAATATGATTCCCGATGATTACATGTTGATAAGTAGACCTTTCTTGCACCCGGTCTCACGTAGACGTCGTTGCATGCTTGTATAAACTTATTATCTGATTACGTGAACCCCGAAATGAGTTATATGACTAGATTTACATGTGTTACATGGCTGCCCGTTTAATATTCATATAACTCCATGTGTATTACAAGTGAAATTAAATATCAAAGCATACCTCATGTGTTTACTTGTCAACGTACGATCTTATAACTGCTCGGAGGCAACCTACTTTGTTGTCCTCCTAATGTGATATGTTAAATGTTATAAATGTGCATTGCATACAAGGTTGCAACCTTTCATTCTGGCATGGTAGCATTCACGCACACCGGGCGGCATCGGGCTTGCTGGTGCAACCATGACTACCATGGTTCAATTCCCTCTCTTGCTTGGGGGCTAGACTTCCTCGGAGAGTTGGGTCGTAGGATTTCAGGGTACATCCAGAGTACACCCATTTGGCGTGATAAGTGGATGATTTGAAATCGGCCGCAACAACTGTTATTGGAAATGAATTGAGAGCAAAAACTCACCGTATCCTTTTCACTATATGTATAAGTACTCTCGCTTGGTTCCTAGAGGACCTCGGGGAGGAAAGACGAGTAATTGTGTTCTTTTACTTTTATATTCCATTATAAACTTACTTGTGTTATATGTCAAGCATTCAAAAAGGGTTTTTCATAAGTTGAACCGGAAAAAGAGTTTCAAAACGTATTTCTCGTTCCCCCTCGCTGAGTTCATAAGGACTTACCCTCTTTTATCATTACAGGTGAAGAAGATCAGGAACAGGTACCCGTTGATAACGTGCCTATTGATGACTCCTTGGAGTGATTGCTTGCTCTACGTGCCTTACTTGACTGTGGCCATTTTGTGAACGATATGTTTGTTTCGAAGATTATCTCTTATGTTGTTTGTCGTTGTTATTGTAAAAGACCCCCGTTGTAATTTGGGGTCTAATTTTGATTTGTACTAATTATAACTAGACAGACACCCTATTTGATCGTTTTGCTACTTTGATTAGTAACTACTACAGGCTTATGAAGTATTAGGCAAAGAGTTAAGTAAAATGAATCTATCCAATCTTAAACAGGTACTCATTTGTAGGTTAAGGGATAACAGGCACTTGTGTAACAGACGTTAACAAATAAACGGGACATAGTCATCATGCTAGGTTTGTTAATCAAACGAGACCGTGAGATTAATAGTAGGCATATTGATTGGTGATAAATAGTAATCTTAGTTGGAATCGAATTTGAGATTGAAAGTTTTGAGGCGTTTAGACAATTAGGTCAAACTAAAGAGCTAATTACAACCGTTATGCTGCCAGGTTTTTTGAAAATCTTTTGGAGTTCTTGGCTAACAATAAGCGTTAAACCTTAATGAACGATTAAGTACGTGAAATGATATAAATGTTTAGATTACACCCTAGTCTAACCTCTATAGGTCGGGTTGGGGCATGACATATTAGCTTTTCGTCCTTTTCGCGGCTCATGACGTACGATCAGGGATGAAAAAACAGCTCAAAAAAAGAAAAGTGTCCCAAAACTGATGAAAACGTTTGATTTTGGGCTCCGAAAACAAGCGCATCCGAGCAGGCTGACTGTCCCTGTCATAGAGCTCCCGGAGAGCTTTCCAACAGTATGCTGTGCGCCGCATAACTTGTCACGCCCCAACCCGACCTATAGAGGTTAGACTAGGGTGTAATCTAAAAATTCAAGTCATTTCACGTACTTAACCGTTCATGAAGGTTTAGTACTTAACGTTTAGCCTAAATTCCACAAATTCTCCAGAAAATCGGCAGCATAACGGCTGTAATTGGGCTCTTAGTTTGACCTAATTCTCTAAACGTCTCAAAATTTTCAATCTCAATTTCATTTCCAACTAAGGTTACTATTTATCACCAGTTGAAACGCCTACTAGTTATCTCGAAGTCTTATTTGATTAACAACCTAGCATGATAACTCTGTCTCGTTTGTTTGTTAATCCTTGTTACAAAAGTACCTGTTGATCTTAGCCTACCAATGAGTACCTGCTTAAGATTGGATAAATTCATTTTACTTAATCCTTTACCTGTTACTTCATAGGCCTGTGATAGATACTAACCAGTAGCGATAATAAAAATAACCATAGGAGTGTCTATCTAGTTATGATCAGTACAACCCAAAATTTGACCCCAAATTACAACGGGGGTCATTTACAATACAAAAACAAGCAACATAAGAAATAGTATTAAAGCAACATATCGTTCACAAAATGGCCATAGTCAAGTAAGGCACGTAGGGCAAGCAATCATTCCAAGGAATCATCAAAAGGCACGTTGTCCCCGGGTACCTGTTTCTGGTCTTTTTCACCAGAGATGATAAAAGATGGTGAGTCCTTATGAACTCAGTGAGGGGGAACGATAAATAAGTTTTGAAACTCTTTTTTCGGTTCAACTTATGAAAACCCTTTTTGCAAGCATGACATATATCACAGGTAAGTTCATAATGTAATATAAGAGTAAAAGAACACAATTACCCGTCTTTCCTCCCCGAGGTCCTCTAGGAACCAAGCGAGAGTACTTATACACATAGTGAAAATGATACGGTGAGCTTTTGCTCTCAGTTTACTTCCAGTATCAGTTGTTGCGGCCGACTTCAAATCATCCACTTATCACGCCAAATGGGTGTACTCCGGATGTACCCCGAAATCCTACGACCCAACTCTCCGAGGAAGTCTAGCCCCCAAGCGAGAGAGGGAATTGGACAATAGTAGTCACGGTTGCACCGGCAAGCCCGATGCCTCCCGGTGTGTGTGAAACGCTACCACGCCAGAATGAAAGGTTGCAACCTTGTATGCAATGCACATTTATGACATTTAATATATCACATTAGGAGGACAACAAAGTAGGTTGCCTCCGAGCAGTCATAAGATTGCACATTGACAAGTAAACACGCGAGGCACGATATGACAGGCAATTTCACTTGTAAAGCACATGGAGTTATATGAATATTAAACGGGCAGCCATGTAACGCATGTAAATCAAGTCATATAACTCATTTCGAAGTTCACGTAATCAAATAATAAGGTCATACAACATGCAATGACGTTTACGTGGGACCGGGTGCAAGAAATGTCTACTTGTCAATATGTAATCATCGGAATCCCATTTAGGGCTATAAGGGCAACTACGGGCAGCCTACTAATCATATAATTAAACACGATATCCATAGGATCAACACTTAGCGAGTTTTCCTAGTCACTAGGGTTTTAATTCATGCTTACCCGTGCGATTAAGCCCCAAGTTGTCACGTAATTAAACTCAAGCCATGCGTCGATTAATTAAAACACCCTCAAGCATTCAAAACAGTCCACACAACATCTAAGTGCCACAATCCCAAGCATTTAATACAACAAGAAAAGTTACAATAATTTTCAAAGAATATCACTAGATGAAAACCTCACTGCAATGGTCTGTTTTCTCACAATCATTGAGACAAGCAAACAATCTCCAATTCCAGTGAATAAAATGTCCAATTAAAGCTTAAGGAGTGAACTAAATCTAGAAACAAACCTCACATCATTTGGAGTTCGGATTCAAGAGTTATAGCCAAAACCGTGAGACTACGCAAAACTGTCCAGATTTGTGCAGATTTCAATACTTGTCGTTTTTGAGGATTTTAGGGTCAGATTTAGCCTTAGTCCATTTCTGACAAAAATGTATAGAACTGAAAATTATAGCACCATACCAAATATAATGAATTTTGGATATCATTTACTAAGTCAAAACTGGTTCGTTCTACAAGGACAGTGAATCTGCCAAAACCTGCTTCATTTTCTCAGATTCTCCAGATTTGGATACCTTTCGATGTTTTGCCATTTTGGGGACCTTAGAATCAAAATTGGCTTTGGCCTATTTCTGTGAAAAATTCTCAAAACTGGAAAAACTAGTCACCTACCAATTTTCACGCATTTTCAATATCATTTACCTGGTCAAAATCACTCCGCTCCAACAAGTCAGAAGACTGTCCTTTACGCGATTTCACCTACCTTCACATTCTAGCCAAATATCTTGCCATGCATGTTTACAAAAGCTCATGTACACACATATATCACAAGTACAGAGATAAAAATAGACATTTAAAGGCATGCATGTGGTTTTTGAAAGCTTTTCAAATGAGTTTTATCCCTCATCTTAGCAAGACAACAATGAAGATGCACAAAGCTCTTGATGATGCACAAGGTAGTCTTTTCTCCTTGCTTAGCCGAGAGACAACTTGAGATTCTTGAATTCCTAGCTTAGTAACCATGTTCTTATTATGTGCAAGTGGCTAGAACAAAAAGAAAATGAAATAGGAGCTATCAAACATACCTAAGCCGAAATGAATGTGCTATGAGCTTGCATGCATGTTTCTTGGCTTCTAGCTTGCTTGGTCGAGTTCCTTAGTGGCTTGAATGCCTTGATGAACCTTAGGATGATGAACTTAAGCTATGGAGTGTGGAATTGCAGCTAAGGCCAAGAGAGAGAGAGAAGAAATGAGAGAAAGAGAGAGTGAGAGAATGAAGTGAAAGGCTTGAGCATTTGGTCGGCCTTGAGCTTGTAAAATTCTGATTTTTGTGTCTTCAAGAGCATGTTTTGAATCATCTAGCATGGGCAATTTGAGTGTGTCGAGAATGTGGTGCATTGGGTAGGGTTTTGGGTTATTTTTTATTTTTTTATATTTTTTATGCTTTGTGTCATAGGTTGTCTAAGTTTGATTTTTGAATTATGCAAGGCATTGACAAAAGCTCCTACATGGTCGGCCAAGGCAAGCTTAAATCTGAGTTTTTTTGTCTTGGTTGAGCATTATTTAATTGTATGCTTGGAATATGCAAAAGAATAAAGAATAAAGAATAAGAATGTCTAGCTTTTTGTGAGATTTCGTCTTCTAGTGAGTTGAATTAGCATTTTAAAATTAGTTAGTGGAGTTTGTAAGATTAATTAATGATCTAGTGCTTCGTGTAAGATACTTTCTTGATTAGCGTGTAGGCACGTTTTCCTAAGTTTAGGGCACGCACTACGAGGTAAGACACGAACTACGAGACAAATACACATTTTCCAAGCAAATGCACGCAGCCCTAAATGTATGCACGTAATTCAATGCAAGGCACACAAAATGAAACACGACTCTTAAACCTAGGTCAAGGCACGCAAATCTAGGTTAGGGCACACGAAACGAGGTATCACACGTAAATCGAGATCGGGCCTCACATAACTCCTTACGGATCAAAAGTTATAGGCACCGGAGTGACGGAGACCTAGTCCAAAGCCCCACGCCCTCGGTTTACGGGCCCAGCCTCTACGTGAAGCGAAGTTGTCTTGCCCAAGGTGTCTTGGGATTCGGTAATAGAAATGTGATGGATTAGGTTGTCGTCCTTTTCGCGGCTCACGACGTACGATCCGGGATGAAAAAATAGCACAAAAGAAGAAAAGTTTCCCGAGATAGATGAAAACGTAGAGCACTCGGAGAGCTTTCCAACGGTATATTGTGCGCCGCGTAACTCTTTACGGATCAAAAGTTATGGGCACCGGAGCGACGAAGACTTGGTCCCAAGCCCTACACCCTCGGTTTGCGGGCCCAGCCTCTACGTGAAGTGAAGTTGTCTTGCCCAAAGTGCCATGGGATTCGGTAATAGAAATTTGATGGATTAGGTTGTCGTCCTTTTCGCGGCTCACGACGTACGATCCGGGACGAAAAAATAGCGCAAAAGAAGAAAAGTGTCCCGAAACTGATGAAAACATTCAATTTTGTGCTCCAAAAATCGGCGCAGCCAAGCAGGCTTGCTACCCCTGTCGTAGAGCTCTCGAAGAACTTTCTAACGGTATGCTGTGCGCTACGTAAATCTTTACAGATCAAAAGTTATGGGCACCGGAGTGACGGAGACTTGGTCCCAAGCCTTACGCCCTCGGTTTGCGAGCCCAGTCTCTACGTGAAGCGAAGTTGTCTTGCCTAAGGTGCCATGGGATTCAGTAATTGAAATGTGATGGATTAGGTTGTTGTCCTTTTTGCGACTCATGACGTACGATCCGGGAAGGAAAAACAGCGCAAAAGAAGAAAAGTGTCCCAAAACTGATGAAAATGTTCAATTTTAGGCTCCAAAAATAGGCGCTACAGAGCAGGCATGCTACCCCCGTCGTAGAGCTCTCGGAGAGCTTTCCAACGGTATACTGTGCGCTGCGTAACTCCTTACGGATCAAAAGTTATGGGCATCGGAGTGACGGAGACCTGGTCCCAAGCCCTACGCCCTCGGTTTGCGGGCCTAGCCTCTACGTGCAGCGAAGTTGTCTTGACTAAGGTGCCGTGGGATTTGGTAACAGAAATGTGATGGATTAGGCTGTAGTCCCTTTCGCGACTCACGAAGTACGATCCGGGACGAAAAAACAGCGCAAAAGAAGAAAAGTGTCGCAAAACTCAAGAAAACGTTCGATTTTGTGCTCCGAAAATAGGTGCAGCCAAGTAGGCTTTCCGCCCCCGTCGTAGAGCTCTCGGTATGCTGTGCGCTACGTAACTCCTTACAGATCAAAAGTTATGGGCACTAGAGTGACAGAGACTTTTTCTCAAGCCCCACGCCCTCGGTTTACGGGCCCAGCCTCTACGTGAAACGAAGTTGTCTTGCCCAAGGTGGCTTGGGATTTGGTAATAAAAATATGGTAGATTAGGTGGTTGTCCTTTTCGCGGCTCACGACGTACTATCCGGGACAAAAATACAGCGCAAAAGAAGAAAAGTGTCCCGAAACATACGAAAATGTTCGATTTTGGGCTACGAAAATAGGTACAGCCAAGCGGGCTTGTTGCCCCCATCGTAGAGCTCTCGGAGAGCTTTCCAACGATATGTTGTGCGCCGCGTAACCCTTTACGGATGAAAAGTTATGGGCACCGGAGCGACGGAGAATTTGTCACAAGCACCACGCCGTCGGTTTGCGGGCCCAGCCTCTACGTGAAGCGAAGTTGTCTTGCCCAAGGTGCCTTGGGATTCGGTAATAAAAATGTGATGGATTAGGTTGTCGTCCTTTTCGCGGCTCACTAAGTACGATCCGGGATGAAAAAACAGCGCAAAAAAAAAAATGTGTCCCGAAATAGATGAAAACGTTCGATTTTGGGCTCTGAAAATGGACGCAGCTGAGCAGGCTTGCTTCCTCCATCGTAGAGCTCTCGGAGGGCTTTCCAACAATATGTTGTGCACCACGTAACTCTTTACGGATCAAAAGTTATGGGCACCGGAGAGACGGAGGCCTAGTCCCAAGCCCCACGCCCTCGATTTGCGGGCCCAGCGTCTACGTGAAGTGAAGTTGTCTTGCCCAAGGTGCCGTGGGATTCAGTAATGGAAATGTGATGGATTAGGTCGTCGTCCTTTTCGAGGCTCACGACGTACGATCCGAGACGGAAAAACAGCGCAAAAGAAGTAAAGTGTCCCGAAACTGATGAACACGTTCGATTTTGTGGCACTAAAATAGGCGCTGTCGAGCAGGCTAGTAGCCCCTGTCGCAGAGCTCTCGGAGAGCTTTCCAACGGTATGCTGTGCGCCGCGTAACTCCTTATGGATCAAAAGTTATGGGCACCATAGTGACGGAGACCTGGTCCCAAGCCCCACGCCCTCGGTTTGCGGGCCCAACCTCTACATGAAGCGAAGTTTTCTTGCCCAAGGTACCGTAGGATTCGGTAATTGAAATGTGATGGATTAGGTTGTCGTCGTTTTCGTGGCTCACGACATACGATCCGGGACGGAAAAACAGCTCAAAAGAAGAAAAATATCCTGAAACAGATAAAAAAGTTCGATTTTGGGCTCTGAAAATAGGCAAAGCCGAGCAGGCTTGCTGCCCCCATCGTAGAACTCTCGGAGAGCTTTCCAGCGAAATGCTGTGCGCCGCATAACTCTTTATAGATCAAAAGTTATGGGCACCGGAGCGACGAAGACCTTGTCCCAATCCCTATGCCCTCGGTTTGCGGGCCCAGCCTCTACATGAAGCAAAGTTGTCTTGCCCAAGGTGCCTTGGCATTCAGTAATAAAAATGTGATGGATTAGGTTGTCGTCCTTCTCGCGGCTCACAACGTACGATCCGAGAAGAAAAAATAGCACAAAAACAGATAAGTGTCCCGAAACAGATGAAAATGTTCGATTTTGGATTCCGAAAATAGGTACAATCGAGCAAGCTTGCTACCCCAGTCATAGAGCTCTCGGAGAGCTTTCCAACGGTATGTTGTGCACCGCGTAACTCCTTGCGGATCAAAAGTTATGGACACCAGAGTGACGGAGACCTGGTCCCAAGCCCCACGCCCTCGGTTTGCGGGCCTAGCCTCTACGTGAAGTGAAGTTGTCTTGCCCAAGGTGTCGTGGGATTTGGTAATAGAAATGTGATGGATTAGGCTGTCATCCATTTCGCGGCTCACGAAGTACGATCCAGGACGAAAAAATAGCGCAAAAGAAGAAAAGTGTCCTGAAACTGATGAAATTGTTCGATTTTGGGCTCATAAAACAGGCATAGCCAAGCAGGCTTGGTGCCCCCATCGTAGAGCTCTCGGAGAGCTTTCCAACGGTATGTTGTGTGCCACGTAACTCCTTGCGGATCAAAACTTATGGGCACCGGAGTGACGAAGACCTTGTCCCAAGCCCTACGCCCTCATTTTGCCAGCCCAGCCTCTACATGAAGCGAAGTTGTCTTGCCCAAGGTACCGTGGGATTCGGTAATTGAAATGTGATGGATTAGGTTGTTGTCCTTTTCGCGGCTCATGACGTACGATCTGGGATGGAAAAACAGCACAAAAGAAGAAAAGTATCCTAAAACTGATGAAAAAGTTCGATTTTGGGCTCCAAAAACAGGCGCTACCGAGCAGGCTTGCTGCCCCCATCGTAGAGCTCTCGGAGAGCTTTCCAACGGTATGCTGTGCGCCGCGTAACTCCTTACAGGCCCTACCGAGCAGGCTTTCTTGATTAGCGTGTGGGCACGCTTACCTAGGTCTAGGGAACGCACTACGAGATGAATGCACGTTTCCCAAGTAAATGCACGTAACCCTAAATGAATGTACGTAATTCAATGCAAGGCACATAAAATGAAACATGACTCTTAAACCTAGGTCAAGGCACGCAAATCTAGGTTAGGGTACACATAACGAGGTATCGCACGTAAATCGAGGTCGGGCCTCACATCCTCCCCTCCTTAAAAGAATTTAGTCCCGAAATTCAATATTACCTTTGAAATAATGCTGGATACTGTTGCTCCATCTGGTCTCGCCTTTCCCAAGTTGCTTCTTCAACTCCATAGTGATCCCACAACACTTTCACCATCGGTATAGATTTGTTGCGCAACTCCCGATCTTGCTGGTCTAGGATTCGAATGGGCTTCTCTTCATAAGACAATTTCTCCCGAAGCTGCAACGACTCTGGCTCCAAGATATGCGATGGATCAGGGTGATACTTCCGTAGCATTGAAACATGAAAGACGTCGTGAATATTGGAGAGGTTTTGGGGTAGTTCCAGGTGATACGCCAATTTGCCAACCTTCTCAACTATCTCAAATGGTCCTACAAACCTCGGGCTCAACTTTCCACCCTTGTTGTGTTTAATCAGTCCCCTCTGAGGTGATATCTTCAAGAACACCTTGTCACTGACCTCAAAGTCTAGACTCCGTCTCCGTCGGTTTGCATAACATTTCTGCCTGCTTTGGGCGGTAAGCATCCGTTTCCGGATGAGATGGACATTATCAACGGTCTTCATAAGTTCAGGTAGAAGGGTCGGGTCAAAAGTCTTCATCTCACCTACTTCGTCCCAGTAGATTGAGGATCGACACTTACGTCCATACAATGCCTCAAATGGGGCCATCCCGATAGTGGCCTGATAACTGTTATTATAAGCGAACTCTACTAGAGACAGATATTTCTCCCAACCTTTTCCAAAGTCTAAAACACACGCCCTCAGCATATCCTCCAGAATCTGAATAGTTCTCTCAAATTGTCCATCAGTCTGAGGGTGATAAGCTGTGCTGAAACTCAACTTCATTCCCAAAGCTTTTTGCAATCTCTTCCAAAATCGGGAAGTAAAACGAGGATCTCTATCCGATACAATAGTCACAGGTATCCCGTGCAACCTTATAATATCCGCCACATACATATCTCCTAGTTTCTCAGGACTATCCTCCTTGTTCGTCGGTAAGAAGTATGCCGACTTAGTCAATCTATCCACTATGACCCAAACGGCGTCATGACCCTTTTGTGACCTGGGCAGGTCCATGACAAAGTCCATAGTTATGTGTTCCCATTTCCATTGAGGAATTCCAATGGTTGAAGTAAACCTGCTGGTCGTTGATGATCTGCTTTGACTCTCTGGCAAGTCAAACACCGTGCCACAAATTCCGCAATCTCCCTTTTCATGTTATTCCACCAATAGTGTTGCTTCAAATCCCGGTACATCTTTGTTCTGCCAGGGTGAATAGTGTATCTTGAATTATGGGCTTTTTCAAGAATCTTCTTTTTCAGCTCTGGATCATTAGGAACACAAATTCGATTCCTGAACCTCCAAATACCATCATCATGAAACTTGAAATCTGTGTTTCTTTCTTTAATCTTCTGAAACTGTTGGTCCTTCTGTTGAGCCTCTCACAATTCAGACAACAAGGTCGATTGAACTTGTGCAGTGGCAAATAGTAACCCGTTTTGAGTCAATTGTGGTTTCCACAAAAATGCTTCCTCTTATAACTCCTGCACCTTAACTTCCAGTTTTGCCATGCTTGCTTTCCGACGTAAGGCATCTACAACTACATTTGCTTTACCGGGCACATAATTGATTGTGCAGTTATAATCATCCAGAAGCTCCATCCACCGTCTTTGCCTCATGTTCAACTCTTTTGTGAGAACCAGTATTTCAAGCTCTTGTGATCAGTAAACACCTCGAACTTGTTACCCCACGGATAGTGCCGCCATTTCTTGAGTGCAAACACAATATCCGCTAACTCCAAATCATGCGTCGGGTAGTTCAATTCACACGGTTTCGGTTTCCTAGAGGCATACGCAATCACTCTACCATTTTGCATTAACACACAACCCAATCCCTCCTTCGAAGCATCGCTATAGATTACAAAGCCCTGACTCCCTTCAGGCAATGCAAGAACAGGTACGGTAGTCAATCTTTTCTTCAATTCTTGGAAGCTGTTCTCACACTTGTCATCCCACACGAACTTTGTTTTCTTTTGAGTAAGCCTTGTAAGCGGTCCTGCGATCTTTGAGAAATCCTTCACGAACCTCCGATAATAGCCGGCTAAACCGAGAAAACTCTGAACTTTCGTAACATTTTCCGGTTTCTTCCAAGACATCACCGCTTCTATCTTTGCTGGATCTACTGCTATTCCCTCTTGGGATATGATGTGCCCCAATAATGCAATCTGCTGCAACCAAAATTCGCATTTGCTAAACTTCGCATACAATTGATGCTCTCGGAGTTTCTGCAATACCAATCGCAGATGTTGTTCATGCTCAGCCTCGGATTTCGAGTATACCAAAATATCATCAATAAAGATCACTAAAAATTGGTCCAAGTAGGGTTGAAACACCCTGTGCATCAAGTCCATAAAAGTTGCAAGGGCGTTAGTTAGCCCAAATGGCATTACCACATATTTATAATGCCCATATCTCATCCTGAAAGCCGCTTTAGGCACATCCTCCTTTTTTATCCGCAACTGATAGTACCCTTGCCTCAAGTCGAGCTTCGAATACACTTTGGCTCCCTGAAGTTGATCAAACAACTCATCGATCAGTGGAAGTGGGTATTTATTCTTGACGGTCACTTGGTTTAATCCTCAGTAATCGATGCATAGCCTCAACGTTCCGTCTTTCTTCTTTACAAATAGGACTGGCGCGCCCCACGGAGAAGAGATTGGTTGAACAAACCCCTTCTTCAACAATCCTTGCAATTGGTCCTTCCGTTCTTGTAGCTCGGCTAGTGCCATACGATAGGGAGCTTTAGATATCGGTTGGGTGCCAGGCAGTAATTCTATAATGAACTCGATCTCTCGATTTGGGGGTAAACCGTGCAATTCTTCTGGAAACACATCCGCATAATTTTTAATCACTGGCATCTCCTCCAACTTAGCTTTGTCCGACGGCTTGTTGATGAGGTAAGCTAAGTATCCACTACATCCTTTCCTCAAGGACTTCACTGCTTTCGTAGATGAAATGATGGAACTCCCGGTGAAGTCTCTTCGATGCATTACCTCCAATATTGGTTGACCAGGTATCTGGAATGTTACAATCTTCGTCCGGCAATCTAGTTGGGCATGATGCTTTGCCAACCAGTCCATCCCTAAGATGACTTCATAGTCTCGAAAGGGTAATACAATAAGATTGGCTAAAATTCCCTATCTTTAATTTGGATTTTACATGCTTTACAAGCTGAGCGAGTAACAAGTTTAGAACCCATCGGAGTACCAACTTCTACTTCGTAAGGCAAACATACAACTCGTAGTTTCACACGTTGCACACATAAGGGAGTAATAAATGAATGAGTAGCACCTGGATCAATTAGCACCCTAACAAGTTGATTCAGTATCAAGAATGTACCTTCAACAACAGCAGTCTCTTCAGGAAGCTCCTCGCACTCAATAGCATAAGCTCAGGCCTGAACTCTAGGAATTGGAGTCTTGCCTCTACCAGTTGGTTTATTCTTATTTTGTCCCCCTTGCCATTTAGGACAATCCTTGACCTGGTGTTGATCGCTGCCACACCCTACGCATCGTCCCAATTTCCACCAACACTGGGCCTCAGTGTGACCCTTCCTGTTACAGTAAGAATAGGTGATAGTCTGAGTAGTAGGTGAACTACCTGTGGATCCGCGGGTGGAAGAGGCTGGTGGTCCTTTAGTCGGGCCACGGTTATTAACTGGTCTGTTCTGGCTCTGGCCCTGACTGCGACTCTGAGTCTAGAATTTCCTCTGTTATCCTGGAGGCTGATATGGTTTCTTGTTCAGTTGGCTCGAACCGACTCTATCAAGTGTCCTCTTCTCAACTCGGAAGGTAGCCGCAAGGAGAGCAGAATAGGTAGTAAAGTCATGCGAAGCCAACTGGTCCTAAATTTCTGGCCTCAATCCATTTGTAAATTTCCACATCTTTGCCTCAGGGGTACTAACCATGTATTGAGCATAACGGGACAGTCGGTCAAAACGAGCCTCATACTGGGCCACCGTCATGTTACCCTGGTTCAAGTGCATGAATTCCTCAATTCGCCTCTGCTTGGAAACTGCGGGTATGTATTTCTCCTTGAATGCCTTAACGAAATTACCCCACAAGCGAGGTGTATGATCAGTTTCCCAAAGTGCCTCCACAATGTGCCACCAATGCTCAGCATCCCCGTGCAACAGAAATACAGCGAACTCCACCTTTTCCTCATCAGTATGGCCTGAAAATGCTTTCAATCTCAGACAGCCAACCCTGTGCCTTATCATCATCAGCTTCCCCGAAGAATTTGGACGGGCGAAAGTCAAGGAACTCCGGCATTCTGCTATTTCTCCCATTGTTACCATCATTCATGTTGTTGTTGTTGTTTGTTTCACGTGCATCTTGACGTTCCATCACTCGCGACATGCGATCCATGGCATTCGCCATCATATTAAGCATAGCCATGTCGGGATTAGTTTGATGAGCATCTCTGGTCTCCTGGGGCTCACCGCTCCTATTAGTATTACGGGTACTAGGGCCAGCCATCTATAGGCACAGATTATTATGCACAATTTATTAGAATACGACAAACAAGAATTCAATGTATAAGGTATGCAACGTACAATTTTATATAGACACAATTCTCGAAACAGTTAAGACATGTTAATCACATAAGCACATAAAACATAGAAGGCACAATTAACATTATCACACATTATCACACATAAACAAGTCAGCCTAATAAACTTAGGGCTTCTACCCATGGTCCGAGAGTTAAACCTGGCTTAAGCAATCTAAGCTCTGATACCATTTCTCTAAGGTGTCACGCCCCAACCCGACCTATAGAGGTTAGACTAGGGTGTGATCTAAACATTCATATCAATTCACGTACTTAATCGTTCATTAAGGTTTAATGCTTAACGTTAGCCTGGAACTCCAAAAGATTTTCCAGAAAACTGGCAGCATAACGGCTGTAATTGGCTCTTTAGTTTGACCTAATTCTCTAAACGCCTCAAAACTTTCGATCTCAAATTCGATTCCAACTAAGATTACTATTTATCGCCAATTGAAATGCCTACTAATTATTTCGAAGTCTCGTTTGATTAACAACCTAGCGTAACAACTATGTCTCCTTTATATGTCAATCCTTTTTACAAAAGTACCTGTTGATCTTAGCTTACCAATGAGTACCTACTTAAGATTGGATAGATTCATTTTACTTAACCCTTTACCTAATACTTCATAAGCCTGTGATAGATACTAAACCAAAGTAGCGACAGCAAAATGACCAGAAGAGTGTGTACCTAGTTATGATCAGTACAAGCCAAAATTAGACCCCAAATTACAACGGGGGTCATTTACAATACAACAACAAGCAACATAAGAAATAGTCTTCAAGCAACATATCGTTCACAAAATGGCCATAGTCAAGTAAGGCACGTAGGGCAAGCAATCATTCCAAGGAGTCATCAATAGGCACGTTGTCCTCAAGTACCTGTTCCTGGTCTTCTTCACCTGAGATGATAAAAGAGGGTGAGTCCTTATGAACTCAGCAAGGGAGAACGAGAAATACGTTTTGAAACTCTTTTTCCGATTAACTCATGAAAAGCCCCTTTTTGAAAACATGTCACGTATTACAAGTAATAAGGTACGCAAGTATAAGAATCAAATTGAGCAACATATACAATTACCAATCATTTCAAGGATACGGTGAGCATTTGCTCTCAATATCGATTTCGATACGATTGTTGCGACCGACTTCAATAATCCACTTATCGCTCCCATTTGGGTGTACTCCGGATGTACCCCGAAAACCTACGACCCAACTCTCCGAGGGTGGAATGCCAAGCGAGAGAGGGAATTGGACCATGGTAGTCACGGTAGCACCGGCAAGCCCGATGCTGCCCGGCGTGCGTGAAATGCTACCATGCCACAATGAAAGGTTGCAACCTTGTATGCAATGCGCATTTATAACATTTAACATATCACATTAGGAGGACAACAAAGTAGGTTGCCTCCGAGCAGTTATAAGATCGCACGTTGACAAGTAAACACACGAGGCATGTTTGACATGTAATTTTACTTGTAAAACGCATGGAGTTATATGAATATTAAACGGACAGCCATGTAACACATGTGAATCAAGTCATATAACTCATTTCGGGGTTCACGCAATCAAATAATAAGGTTATACAACATGCGACGACATCTACGTGGGACCGGGTGCAAGAAAGGTCTACTTATCAACATGTAATTGTTGGAATCACATTTAGGGCTATAAAGACAACTACGGGCAGCCCACTAATCACACAATTAGACACGATAACCATAGGATCGATACTTAGCGAGTTTTTCATAGTCACTAGGGTTTCGATTCATGCTTACACGTACGATTAAGCCACAAGTTGACAAGTAATTAAACCAAAACCATGCATCGATTAATTAAACATCCTCAAGCATTCAAAACAGTCCACACAACATCCAAGTGCCACAATCCCAAGCTTTTAACACAACAAGAGAAGTTACAATAATTTTCAAAGCATATCACTAGATGAAAACCTCACTGCAATGGTCTGTCTTCCCACAATCATTTAGACAAGCAAACAATCTCCAATGCCAGTGAACAAAATTTCAAATTAAAGCTTAAGGAGTGAACTAAATCCAAAAACAAACCTTGCATCATTTGGAGTTTGGATTCAAGCGTTATATCCAAAACCGTGAGACTACGCAAAACTGTCCAGATTTGTGCACATTTCAATACTTGTCGTTTTTGAGGACTTTAGGGTCCGATTTAGCCTTAGTATATTTCTGACAAAAATGTCCAAAACTGAAAAATATAGCAACCTACCAAATTTCATACATTTTAGATATCAATTGCTAAGTCAAAACTGAATCGTTCTACAAGGACAGTGAACTGCCAAAAACCTGCTTTATTTTCCAGATTTTCCAGATTTTGACACCTTTCGTTGTTTTGCCATTTTGGAGACCTTAGAATCAAAATTGGCCTTGGCCTATTTCTATGAAAATTCTCAGAACTGGCAAAACTAGTCACCTACCAATTTTCCCGCATTTTCAACATTATTTACCTGGTCAAATTCATTTCGCTCCAACAAGTCAGAGAACTGCCATTTACGCGATTTCACCTATCTTCCAATTCTAGCCAAAGATCTTGCCATGCATGTTTACAAAAGCTCATGTACACACATACATCACAAGTACAGAGGTAAAAATAGACATTTAAAGGCATGCATGTGGTTTTGGAAAGCTTTCAAAAGAGTTTTAGCCCTCACCTTATCAAGACAATAATGAAGATGCACAAAGCTCTTGGAGATGTACAAATGGTCTCCTTTCCTTGTTTGGCCGAGGGATATTGCTTGTTTCCTTAATTCCTAGCTAAGTTACCATGCCCTTAGTATGTGCATGTGGTTAGAACAAAAAAGGAAATGAAATAGAAGCTATCAACATACCTAAGCCGAAATGAGTGTTCTATGAGCTTGTATGCATGTTTCTTTGCTTCTAGCTTGCTTGGTCGAGTTCCTTAGTGGCTTGAAGGTCTTGATGAACCTTAGGATGATGAGCTTAAGCTATGGAGAGTGAGATTGTAGCCAAGGCCGAGAGAGAGAGAGAAGAAATGAGAGAGTGAATGAGAGAAAGAGAGGAATTGAGAGCAATTGAAATGTTTGTGAGGTATGAAGTGTTGTGTGTGAGTGTGTCGGCCTAGGGCCTTGAAAATTCTGAAATTCTCTTAGTCCTTGTGCAATCTTGAAATGTGAGGAAGCATGGAGTGCTTTGGTCGAGAAAGTGAAGCTTGGTAGGTGTGTTTCATTTCATTTTTTTATGCATTGTGTCATAGGTTGTCTAGGTATGAATTTTGAAATATGCAATGCTTTTTCAAATGCTCCATGTGGTCGGCCAAGCTAGTGTTCCAATCTGAATTTTTTGTCTTGTTTGAACTTATTTTATTGTGTGTTTGGGATGTGCAAAAGAATAAAGAATAAGAATGTTTAGCTTTTGGTGCAATTTCGTCTTCTAGTGAGTTAAATTAGCATTTTAATATTAGTTAGTCGAGTTTGTAGGATTAATTAATGATCTAGTGCTTCGTGTAAGATGCTTTCTTGATTAGTGTGTGAGCACGCTTACCTAGGTCTAGGGCACGCACTACGAGATGAATGCACGTTTCTCAAGTAAATGCATGCAACCCTAAATGAATGCACGTAAATCAATGCAAGACACATAAAACGAAACACGACTCTTAAACCTAGGTCAAGGCACACAACTCTAGGTTAGGGTACATGTAACGAGGTATTGCACGTAAATCGAGGTCGGGCCTCACAGTCTTGCCCAAGGTGCCATGGGATTCGGTAATAGAATGTGATGGATTAGGTTGTCGTCCATTTCGCGGCTCACGACGTACGATCTTGGACGGAAAAACAGTGTAAAAGAAGAAAAGTATCCTGAAACTGATGAAAACATTTGATTTTGGGCTCCGAAAACAGGCACAACCAAGCAGGCTTGTTGCCCCCATCGTAGAGCTCTCGATGTACTTTCTAACATTATGCTGTGCGCCGCGTACCTCCTTACGGATCAATAGTTATGGGCACCAGAGCGACGGAGACTTGGTCCCAAGACCCACGCCCTCGGTTTGGGGGACCAGCCTCTACATGAAGTGAAGTTCTCTTGCCCAAGATGCCATGGGATTCGGTAATAGAAATGTGATGGATTAGGTTGTCGTCCTTTTCGCAGTTCATAACGTACGATCCGGGAGGGAAAAACAGAGCAAAAGAAGAAAAGTGTCCCGAAACTAATGAAAACGTTCGATTTTGGGCTCCAAAAATAGGCGCAGCCAAGCAGGCTTGCTGCCCCCGTCGTAGAGCTCTTGGAGAGCTTTCCAACGGTGTTTTGTGTGCAGCATAACTCCTTACGGATCAAAAGTTAAGGGTACCAGAGCGACGGATACCTGGTCACAAGCCCTACGCCCTCGATTTGCTGGCCCAGCCTCTACGTGAAGCGAAGTTTTCTTGCCCAAGATGCCATGGGATTCGGTAATAGAAATGTGATGGATTCGGTTGTCGTCCTTTTTGCAGCTCAGGACGTACAATCTGGGATAGAAAAATAGCGCAAATGAAGGAAAATATCTTGAAACTGATGAGAACGTTCAATTTTGGGCTCCAAAAATAGGTGCAACTAAGCAGGCTTGCCGCCCCCGTCGTAGAGCTCTCGGAGAGCTTTTCAACGGTATGCTGTGCGCCGTGTAACTCTTTACGGATCAAAAGTTATGGGCACCAGAGCGATGGATACCTGGTCCTAAGCCCCACGCCCTCGGTTTGTGGGCTCAGCCTCTACGTGAAGTGAAGTTTTCTTGCAGAAGGTGCCGCGGGATTCGGTAATAGAAATGTGATGGATTAGGTTGTCGTCCTTTTCGCGTCTCACGACGTACGATACGGGATGAAAAAATAGTGCAAAAGAAGAAAAGTGTCTCGAAATTGATGAAAATATTCAATTTTAGGATCCAAAAACAGGCGCAGCCAAGCAAGCATGTTGCCCCCATCGTAGAGCTCTTGGAGAGATTTCCAACGGTATGCTGTGCGCCGCATAACTCCTTACAGATCAAAAGTTATGGGCATCGGACCGACGGATACCTGGTCACAAGCCCACGCCCTCGGTTTGCGGACCCAGCCTCTACGTGAAGTGAAGTTGTCTTGCCCAAGGTGCCATGGGATTCAGTAATAGAAATGTGATGGATTAGGTTGTCGTCCTTTTCGCGGCTCACGACGAACGATCCGGGATGAAAAAACAGCGCAAAAGAAGAAAAGTATCCCGAAACTGATGAAAACGTTCGATTTTGGGTTACAAAAATAGGCATAGCCTAGCAGCCTTGCTAACGCAGTCGTAGAGCTCTAAGAGAGCTTTCCAACGGTATGTTGTGCGCCGCGTAACTCTTTACGGATCAAAAGTTATGGTCACCGGAGCGATAGATACATGGTCCCAAGCCCCACACCCTTGGTTTGCGGGCCTTGCCTCTATGTGAAGTGAAGTTGTCTTACCCAAGGTACCATGGGATTCTGTAATAGAAATGTGATGGATTAGGTTGGCGTCCTTTTTGCGTCTCACGACGTACGATCCGGGACGAAAAAACAACGCAAAAGAAGGAAAGTGTCCCGAAACTGATGAAAACGTTCGATTTTGGGTTTCAAAAATAGGTGCTGCCAAGCAAGCTTGCTGCCCCCATCGTAGAGCTCTCGAAGATCTTTCCAACGGTATGTTGTGCGCCCCGTAACTCCTTACGGATCAAAAGTTATGGATACCGGAGCGACGGATACCTGGTCCCAAGCCCTACGCCCTCGGTTTGTAGGCCCAACCTCTACGTGAAGTGAAGTTGTCTTGCCTAAGGTGCCGTGGGATTCAATAATAGAAATGTGATGGATTAGGATGTCGTCCTTTTCGCATCTCATGACGTACGATCCGGGACGGAAAAACAATGCAAAAGAAGAAAAGTGCCCCAAAACTGATGAAAACATTCGATTTTGGGTACCAAAAATAGGCAAAGCCGAGCAAGCTTGCTACCCCCGTTGTAGGGTTCTCGGAGAGCTTTTCCAACAGTATATTGTGACATAACTCCTTACGAATCAAAAGTTATGGGCACCGGAGCGACGGATACCTGGTCACAAGCCCCACGCCCTCGGTTTGTAGGCCCAGCTTCTGCGTGAAGTGAAGTTGTCTTGCCCAAGGTTTCGTGGGATTCGGAAATAGAAAACTGATGGATTAGGTTGTCGTCCTTTTCGCGTCTCAAGACATACGATCCGAGATGGAAAAACAACGCAAAAGAAGAAAAGTGTCCTGAAACTGATGAAAACGTTTGATTTTGGGTTCAAAAAATAGGCGCAGCCGAGTAAGGTTGCTACCCTCGTCGTAGGCTCTCGGAGAGCTTTCCAACGGTATGCTGTGCACCGCATAACTCTTTACGGATCAAAAGTTATAGGCACCGGAGCAACGGATACCTAGTTACAAGTACCATGCCCTCGGTTTGTGGGCCCAACCTCTACGTGAAGTGAAGTTGTCTTGCCCAAGGTGCCATGGGATTCGGTAATAGAAATGTAATGGATTAGTTTGTCGTCCTTTTTGCGGCTCACGATGTACGATCCGGGATGAAAAAACAGCGCAAAAGAAGAAAAGTTTCCCAAAACTGATGAAAATGTTCAATTTTGGGCTCCAAAAATAAGCGCAACCGAGGAAGCTTGCTGCCCCCATCGTAGAGCTCTCGGAGAGCTTTCCAACGATATGCTGTACGCCGCGTAACTCTTTACGGATCAAAAGTTATGGGTACCGGAGCGACGGATACCTAGTCCCAAGCCCCACGCCATCGGTTTGCTGGCCCAGCCTTTACGTGAAGCGAAGTTGTCTTTCCCAAAGTGCCATGGGATTCGGTAATAAAAATGTGATGGATTAGGCTGTCGTCCTTTTCGCGGCTCACGATGTACGATCCGGGACGAAAAAACGGCGCAAAAGAAGAAAATTGTCCCAAAACTGATGAAAACGTTCAATTTTAGGCTCCAAAAATAGGCGCAGCTATGCTGGCTTGCTGCCCCCATCGTAGAGCTCTCGGAAAGCTTTCCAACGGTATGCTGTGAGCCGCAAAACTCGTTAAGGATCAAAAGTTATGGGCACCGGAGCGACGGATACCTGGTCACAAGCCCCACGCCCTCGGTTTGCAAGCCCAGCTTCTGCGTGAAGTAAAGTTGTCTTGCCCAAGGTACCGTGGGATTCGAAAATAGAAATGTGATGGATTAGGTTGTCGTCCTTTTCGTGTCTCAAGACGTACGATCCGGGACGGAAAAACAACGCAAAAGAAGAAAAGTATCCCGAAACTGATGAAAACGTTTGATTTTGGATTCCAAAAATAGGCGCAGCCGAGTAAGCTTGCTGCCCCCGTCGTAGAGCTCTCGGAGAGGTTTCCAACAGTATGTTGTGCGCCGCATAACTCTTTACGGATCAAAAGTTATGGGTACCGGAGCGACGGATACTTGGTTACAAACACCACGCCCTCGGTTTGGGGACCCAGCCGCTACGTGAAGTGAAGTTGTCTTGCCCAAGGTGCCATGGGATTTGGTAATAGAAATGTGATGGATTAGTTTGTCGTCCTTTTCGCGGCTCACGACGTACGATCCGGGATGAAAAAATAGCGCAAAAGAAGAAAACTGTCCCGAAACTGATGAAAACGTTCAATTTTGGGCTCCGAAAATAGGCCTAGTCAAGCAAGCTTGTTGCCCCCGTCATAGAGATCTCGGAGAGCTTTCCAACGGTATGCTATGCGGCACGTAACTCCTTACGGATAAAAAGTTATGGGCACTGGAGCGACGGAGACCTGGTCCCAAGCCCCACGCCCTCGGTTTGCGGGCCCAGCCTCTACATTAACTGAAGTTTTCTTGCCCAAGGTGCTCGCCCTATTTGCGGCTCACGACGTACGATCCGGGATAAAAAAAAACAATGCAAAAGAAGAAAAATATCCCGAAACTGATGAAAACGTTGGATTTTAGGCTCTGAAAATAGGCGCAGCCGAGCATGGTTGCCACCCCTATCGTAGAGGTCTCGGAGAGCTTGCCAACTGTATGCTGTGCGCCACTTAACTCTTTACGGATCAAAAGTAATGGGCACCGGAGCGACGGATACCTGGTCTCAAGCCCTATGCCCTCGGTTTGAGGGCCCAGCCTCTACGTGAAGTGATGTTGTCTTGCCCAAGGTGTCGTGGGATTCGGTAATACAAATGTGATGGATTAGGTTGTCGTCCTTTTTGCGTCTCACGACGTACGATCCGGGACGGAAAAATAACGCAAAAGAAGAAAAATATCCCAGAACTGATGAAAATGTTCGATTTTAGGCTCCAAAAATTGGCGCAGCCGAGCAAGCTAGCTGCCTTCGTCGTAGAGCTCTCGGAGAGCTTTCCAACGGTATGCTATGCACCGCAAAACTCGTTAAGGACCAAAAGTTATGGGCACCGGAGCGACGGATACCTAGTCCCAAGCCCCACGCCCTCGGTTTGTAGGCCCAGCTTTTGCATGAAGTGAAGTTTTCTTGCCCAAGGTGCTGTGGGATTCGAAAATAGAAATGTGATGGATTAGGCTGTCGTCCTTTTCGCGTCTCAAGACGTACGATCCGGGACGAAAAAATAACGCAAAAGAAGAAAAGTATCTAGAAACTAATGAAAACGTTCGATTTTGGGTTTCCAAAACAGGTGCAGCCGAGTAAGCTTTCTGCCCCCGTCGTAGAGCTCTTAGAGAGCTTTCCAACAGTATGCTGTGTGCCGCATAACTCTTTACGGATCAAAACTTAAGGGCACCGGAGCGACAGATACCTGGTTACAAGCATCACGCCCTCAGTTTGCGGGGCCAGCCTCTACGTGAAGTGAAGTTGTCTTGCCCAAGGTGCCATAGGATTCGGTAATAGAAATGTGATGGATTAGTTTGTCGTCCTTTTCGCGGCTCACGACGTACGATCCGGGATGAAAAAACAGCGCAAAAGAAGAAAAGTATCCCGAAACTGATGAAAACGTTCAATTTTGGGCTATGAAAATAGGCGCAACGAAGCAAGCTTGCTGCCCACATCGTCGTGCTCTCAGAGAGCTTTCCAACGGTATGCTGTGCGCCGCATAACTCTTTACGGATCAAAAGTTATGGGTACCGGAGCGACGGATACTTGGTCCTGAGCCCCAGCCCTCGGTTTGCGGGCTTAGCCTCTACGTGGAGCGAAGTTGTCTTGCCCAAGGTGCCGTGGGATTCGGAAATAGAAATTTGATGGATTAGGTTGTCGTCCTTTTCGCGGCTCACGACGTACGATCCGGGATGGAAAAACTGCGCAAAAGAAGAAAAGTATTCCGAAACTGATGAAAATGTTCAATTTTGGGCTCCAAAAATAGGTGCAGCAATGCAGGATGGCTGCCCCCGTCGTACAACTCTCAGAGAGCTTACCAACGGTATGCTTTGCGCCGCAAAACTCCTTAAGGATCAAAAGTTATGGGCACCGGAGCGACGGATACCTGGTCACAAGCCCCACGCCCTCGGTTTGCGGGGCCAGCCGCTACGTGAAGTGAAGTTGTCTTGCCCAAGGTGCCGGGGGATTCGGTAATAGAAATGTGATGGATTAGGTTGTCGTCCTATTCGCGGCTCACGACGTACGATCCGGGATAAAAAAATAACGAAAAAGAAGAAAAATGTCCCAAAACTGATGAAAATGTTCGATTTTAGGCTCTGAAAATAGGTGCCGCCGAGAATTGTTGCCACCCCCGTCGTAGAGGTCTCGGAGAGCTTTCCAACGGTATGCTGTGCGCCGCGTAACTCTTTACGGATCAAAAGTTATGGGCACCAGAGAGACGGATACTTGGTCCCAAGCCCTACGCCCTCGGTTTGAGGGCCCAGCCTCTACGTGAAGTGATGTTGTCTTGCCCAAGGTGCCGTGGGATTCGGTAATAGTAATGTGATGGATTAGGTTATCGTCCTTTTCGCGTCTCACGACGTACGATCCGGGACGAAAAAACAACGCAAAAGAAGAAAAGTGTCCCGAAACTGATGAAAATGTTTGATTTTTGGCTCCAAAAATTGGCGCAGCCGAGCAAGCTAGCTACCTCCGTCGTAGAGCTCTCGGAGAGCTTTTCAACAGCATGCTGTGCGCCGCAAAACTCCTTAAGGATCAAAAGTTATGGGCACCGGAGCGACAGATACCTAGTCACAAACCCCACACCCTCGGTTTGCGGGCCCAGCCACTACGTGAAGTGAAGTTGTCTTGCCCAAGGTGCCGTGGGATTCGGTAATAGAAATGTGATGGATTAGGTTGTCGTCCTTTTCGCGGTTCACGACGTACGATCCGGGACGAAAAAACAACGCAGAAGAAGAAAAATGTCCCAAAATTGTTAAAAATGTTCGATTTTGGGCTCCAAAAATAAATACAGCCTAGCATGCTTGCTGCTCCCGTCATAGTGCTCTCAGGGAGCTTTCCAACGGTATGTTGTGCGCCATGTAACTCTTTACGGATCAAAAGTTGTGGTCACCGGAGCAACGGATACTTGGTCCTAAGCCCTACGCCCTCGGTTTGCCGGCCTAGCCTCTACGTTAAGTGATGTTGTCTTTCCCAAGGTATCATGGGATTCAGTAATAGAAATGTGATACATTCGGTTATCGTCCTTTTTGCGTCTCACGACGTACGATTCGGGATGAAAAACAACGCAAAAGAAGAAAATTGTCCCGAAACTGATGAAAACGTTTGATTTTATGCTCCAAAAATAGGCACAGTCGAGTAAGCTTGCTGCCCCCGTCGTAGAGATCTCGGTGAGCTTTCCAACGGTATACTGTGCGTCGCATAACTCCTTACAGATCAAAAGTTATGGGCACCGGAACGACAGATACCTAGTCACAGGCCCCACGCCCTCAATTTGCGGGCCCAGCCTGTACATGAAGTGAAGTTGTCTTGCCCAAGGTGCCATGAGATTCGGTAATAGAAATGTGATGGATTAGTTTGTCGTCTTTTTCGCGGCTCACGACGTACGATCCGGGATGAAAAAATAACACAAAAGAAGAAAAATGTCCCAAAATTGATGAAAACATTCAATTTTGGAATTCAAAAACAGGCGCAACCGAGCATGGCTGCTGCCCCCGTCGTAGAGGTCTCGGAGAGCTTTCTAACGGTATGTTGTGCGCTACGTAGCTCTTTACGGATCAAAAGTTATGGGCACTGGAGCGACGGATACCTGGTCCCAAGCCCTACGCCCTCAGTTTGAGGGCCCAGCCTCTACGTGAAGTGATGTTGTCTTGCCCAAGGTACCGTGGGATTCGGTAATAGAAATGTGATGGATTAGGTTGTCGTCCTTTTTGCGTCTCACGACGTACGATCCGGGACGAAAAAACAACGCAAAAGAAGAAAAGTATCCCAAAATTGATGAAAATGTTCGATTTTAGGCTCCAAAAATAGGTGCAGCCGAGCAAGCTAGCTGCCCTTGTCATAGAGTTCTCGGAGAGCTTTCCAACGGTATGCTGTGCGCCGCAAAACTCCTTAAGGATCAAAAGTTATGGGCACCGGAGCGACGGATACCTAGTCACAAGCCCCACACCCTCGGTTTGTGGGCCCAGTCGCTACGTGAAGTGAAGTTGTCTTGCCCAAGGTGCCGTGGGATTCGGTAATAGAAATGTGATGGATTAGGTTGTAGTCCTTTTCGCAGCTCACGACGTATGATCCGGGACGAAAAAACAGCGCAAAAGAACAAAGGTATCCCGAAACTGCTGAAAACATTCGATTTTGGGCTCCAAAAATAGGCACAGCCGAGCAAGTTGCTGCCCCCGTCGTAAAGCTCTCGGAGAGCTTTCCAACGGTATGTTGTGCGCCGCGTAACTCCATATGAATCAAAAGTTATGCGCACTGGAGCGACGGTGATCTGGTCCCATGCCCCACGCCCTCGGTTTGTGGGCCCAACCTCTACGTGAAGCGATGTTGTCTTGCCCAAGGTGCCATGTGATTCGGTAATAGAAATGTGGTGGATTAGGTTGTCGTCCTTTTTGCGGCTCACGACGTACGATCCGGGATGGAAAAGTAGTGCAAAAGAAGAAAAGTGTCCCGAAATTGATGAAAACATTCAATTTTGGTCTCCGAAAATAGGCGCAGCCGAGCAGGCTTGCTACCCTTTTCGTAGAGCTCTCGGAGAGCTTTCCAACAGTATACTGTGTGCCGCGTAACTCTTTACGAATCAAAAGTTATGGGGACTAGAGCGACGGAGACCTGGTTACAAACCCCACGCCCTCGGTTTGCAGGCCCATCTTGTACGTGAAGTGAAGTTGTCTTGCCCATGGTACCGTGGGATTTGGTAATAGAAATGTGATGGATTAGGTTGTCGACCTTTTCGCGTCTCACAACGTACGATCCGGGACGAAAAAATAACACAAAATAAGAAAAGTGTCCCAAAACTGATGAAAACGTTCGATTTTGGGTTCCAAAAGCTAGCGCAGTGTGAGGTCCAGCCCTGAATAACGTGTCTTACCTCGATTTGTGTACCTTGGACCCAGAATTATATGACCGATCTTGGATTGCGTGCCCTGTCTTGGTTTTCGAGCATGCTTCGTCATACGTGCCTTGACCTAGAATTATGAGCCATAATTCTCGATGTACATGCATACCTAGACATACGTGCCCTAACCTTGTATTACGTTCGAGACCTCGATTTGTATGTGTTTCCTTGTTTCATATGCCATATCCTTGAACTGCGTGCCCTAACCTAGGTTTAAGCGCCATACCTTGATTTACGTGTATTGCATTGAATTACGTACCTTGCATTGGTTTGCGTGCACTTACCCAGAATTGCATGCATTTATATAGAAATCTGTGCATTTACCTTGAAGTGCGTGCCTTACCTCGTAGTGCATGCCCTAGACCTAGGAATGTGTGCCTGCACACTAATCAATAAAGATTCCTGCACAAAGCACAAGACACTAAAATAATCCTACACAATCCACTAACCAATATTATATTCCTAATTCAAATTCTCTATAAATCCCACTAACTATAAAATATTCTATTCTTCCCAACATTCTCTTACACTATGTCATAACTTTTCCTAAGTTCTATGCCCTTTTTGCTAACTCCTAAGCCTCCAACATACTCATGCACTTATTCCTTACATACTACATTTCCTAGGCACAATATTCAGCAACTTTAGAAGGCATTTGACACACAAAAATTCTGCAAAACCGAGCACACACACACTAAAACTTCATTTTTCCTCTCAAAAACCCTCTCAAGCTCTCATTCTCTCTCCATTTCGACGATGGCTGCCTCTTGACCTTCCAAGACCTCAAGCATGCTCTAAAGATCTCTCCCAAGCTCGGCCATAGTATCCCAAGCAAGCAAGAAGCAAGAAAGAAGCTCCATTGGTGCATCTTCAAGAACATTGTGCATCTTCATCTATTAACTTGCTAAGGTGAGGGCTAAAACTCTTTTAAAAGCTTTCAAAAACCACATGCATACCTTCATATGTCTATATTTACCTCTGTACTTGTTGTATATGTGTGTACATGAGCTTATGTAACCATGCATGGCAACATATTTGGCTAGAACTTGAAGATAGACAAGAATCGCGTAGCTGGCAGATTTCTGACTTGGTAGAGCGAAATGCATTTGGCCTAGTAAGTAATGTTGAAAATGTGTGAAAATTGGTAGGTTACTATTTTTTCCAGTTCTGAGAATTTTTCATAGAAATATACTAAAGCCAATTCTAACTCTAAGGCCTTCAAAATGGTCAAACATCGTGAGGTGTCTAAATCTGGAAAATCTGGGAATATGAAATAGGGTTCTGGCAGATTTCTGACTTTGTAGAACAAAACATTTTTGACCTAGTATATATTGGTAAAATTTCATGAAATGTGGTAGGTTGCTATATTTTTCAGTTCTGGACATTTTTGTCAGAAATAGACTAAGGCTAAATCTGACCCTAAGATCCTCAAAAATGGAAAGTATTGAAATGTGTACAAATCTGGACAGTTTTGCGTAGTCTCACGGTTTTGGCTATAACTCTTGAATCCGAACTCCAAATGATACGAGGTTTGTTTCTAGATTTAAATCACTCATTAATATTTAATTCGATATTTTGTTCACTGAAATTGGAGATTTTTTGATTTCCTAAATGAATGTGGGAAAACAGACCATTGCAGTGGAGTTTTTGTTTAGTGATATGCTTAGAATCATGTTGAGACCTTGCTTGTGGTATTGAATGCTTGGAATTGTGGCACGTAGATGTTGTGTGGACTGTTGTGGCTGGTTGAGGTTGCTTAATTTGATTGATTTATGACTTGGGATCACTAATTGATGAATGGTTTGCTTAATCGCATGTGCAAGCACGGAATTGAGGCCCTAGCACTCATGACTATTTGCTAAGGGATGGCCTTATGTTTAAATGTGTTTAATTGTGTGGTTAATAGGCCGCCCGGATTTGTCCTTATGGCTTTAATATGATCCCCGATGATTGCATGATTGATAAGTGTGTTATTTTGTACCCGGTCTCTTGTAGGCGTCATTGCATGCTTGTATAATCTTAATACTTGATACGTGAACCCCGAAATGAGTTATATGACTTGATTTATATGTGTTGCTTGGCTGCCCGTTTAATGTTCATATGACTTTATGTGTTCTACAAAGTGAAATTTCATGTCAAGCATGCCTCGTTCGTTTACTTGGCAATATGTGATCTTGAAATTGCTCGGAGGAAACCTACTTTGTTGTCCTCCTAATGTGAATTGTTAAAAGAGAGTCAATAGTTTATTTGAACATGATTACTTGGCTGCCCGTGAAAGTTTAATTGCGTTCAAATGGATATATGAAATGATTATATGTTCTTACAATGCCTTATATGCCAATATGTCAAAATGTGATCATATACTTGCTCGAAGGCAACCTACTTTGTTGACTTCCTAATGTGAAATGTTAAATGACATAAATGGGCATTGTATACAAGGTTGCAACCTTTTATTGTGGCATGCTAGCGTTCACGAACGCTTGGCGGCATAGGACTTACTGGTGCTCCCGTGACTACTATGGTCTAATTCCCTCTCTCGCTTGGCATTCCACCCTCGGAGAGTTGGGTCGTAAGTTTTCGGGGTACATCCGGAGTACACCCAATTGGGAGCGATAAGTGGATAATTGAAGTTGGCCACAATAATTGATATCAAAAATGATCTTGAGAGCAAATGCTCATCGATTGATCTCGAGAGCGAAAGCTCACCGTATCCTTTGTACTATGTGCTTAAGTACTCTTGCTTGGTTCCTAGACGACCTCGGGGAGGAAAGACGGGTAAATGTGTTCATTTATATATATATGTTATATTATGAGCTTACTTGTTCTGTTTGACATGCTTTCAAAGGAGTTTTCATAAAGTTTAACCGAAAAAGGATTTCAAAATGTTATTTCTCGTTCCCCCTCGATGAGTTCATAAGGACTCACCCTCTTTTATCATCACAGGTGAAGAACATCTGGAACAGGTATCCGAGGAAAATGTTCCAGTTGATGATTCCCTGGAATGATTACACGCCTTATGTCCCTTGCCTGACTGTCGCCATTTTGTGAACGTTATGGTTGCTTTGAAGAATACTTATTTTGTTGATGTAAATGACCCCGTTGTAATTTGGGTATAATTTTGGGATTGTACTATCTACAACCGGACGAACTCTTTATTTGGTTGTTTACTTTCATTATCTTGAATAGTAGCTATCGTAGGCAATTAAACCACTAGGTGAAAAATCAACTAAGTTAATTTTATCTAATTTCTCTTAGGTGCTTATTTGTAAACTAAAGGATAATAGGTACTTCCATGATAGGAAATTGACAAATAAACGAGACATAGTTATCATGCTAGACTTATTAACCAAACGAGACTTTCAAGATAAACTAATAGGCATATCGGTTGACGACAAAATAAGAGTCCTTAATGGAATTGGGTTAATGATTGGAATAATTGAGGCGTTTAGGAAATTAGGTCTTAAAAACAGTCGTTATGCTACATAATTTCTGGAAAATCTTTTGAAGTTCTAGGCTAACGTTAAGTTTTAAATCACAACAAACGGTTAAGTAAGTGAATTGGCGTAAAGGAATTAGGTCATACACTAGTCTAGCCTCTATAGGTCGAATTGGGATGTGACACGCAACCGAGCAAGCTTGCTGCCCCTGTCGTAGAGCTCTCGGAGAGCTTTCCAATGGTATGTTGTGCGCCGCATAACTCCTTACGGATCAAAAGTTATAGGCAGCGGAGCGACGGATACCTAGTCACAAGCCCCACGCCCCCGCCCAACCTCTACATGAAGTGAAGTTGTCTTGCCCAAGGTGGCATGGGATTCGGTAATAGAAATGTGATGGATTAGTTTGTCGTCCTTTTCGCGGCTCACGACATACGATCCGGGATGAAAAAACATCGCAAAAGAAGAAAAGTATCCTGAAACTGATGAAAACTTTCAATTTTGGACTCCGAAAATAGGCGCAGCCGAAAAGGCTTCATCCACCGTCGTAGAGCTCTCAGAGAGCTTTCCAACGGTATGCTGTGCGCCGCGTAACTCTTTACGGATCAAAAGAAATGGGCACCGGAGCGACGGATACCTGGTCCCAAGCCCCACGCCCTCAATTTGTGGGCCCAGCCTCTACGTGAAGCGAAGTTGTCTTGCCCAAGTTGCCATGGGATTCGGTAATAGAAATGTGATGGATTATGTTGTCATCCTTTTCATAGCTCACGACGTACGATCCGGGACGGAAAAACAGCGCAAAAGAAGAAAAATGTCTCAAAATTAATGAAAAGTTCAATTTTGGGCTCCAAAAATAGGAGCAGCCGAGCAAGCTTGCTGCCCTCGTCGTAGAGCTCTTGGAGAGCTTTCCAACGGTATGCTGTACGCCGCAAAACTCCTTAAGGATCAAAAGTTATGGGCACTGGAGCGACGGATACCTGGTCAAAAGCCCCATGCCCTCGGTTTGCGGGCCCAGCCTCTACGTGAAGTGAATTTTTGTTGCCCAAGGTGCCATGGAATTCGGTAATAAAAATGTGATGGATTAGGTTGTCGTCCTTTTCGCGTCTCACGACGTACGATCCGGGACGAAAAAACAACACTAAAGAAGAAAAGTGTCTTGAAATAGATGAAAACGTTCGATTTTGGGTTCCAAAAATAAACGCAGCCGAGTAAGCTTGATGCCCATGTCGTAGAGCTCTCGGAAAGCTTTCCAACGGTATGTTGTGCGCCGCATAACACCTTACGGATAAAAAGTTATGGGCACCGGAGCGACGGATACCTATCACAAGCCCCACACCCTCGATTTGCGGGCCCAGCCTATACGTGAAGTGAAGTTGTCTTACCCAAGATGCCGTGGGATTAGGTAATAGAATTGTGATGGATTAGGTTGTCGTCCTTTTCCCGGCTCACGACGTACGATCCGAGACAAAAAAATAGTGCAAAAGAAGAAAGGTGTCCCGAAACTACTGAAAACGTTCAATTTTGGGCTCCGAAAATAGGCGCAGCCTAGCAAGTTGCGGCCCCCGTCGTAGAGCTCTCGGAGAGCTTTCCAACGGTATGCTTTGCTCCGCGTAACTCCTTACGAATCAAAATTTATACGCACTGGAGCGACGGTGACCTGGTCCCAAGCCCCACGCCCTCGGTTTGCGGGCCCAGCCTCTATGTGACGCGAAGTTGTCTTGCCTAAGGTGCCATGGGATTCGATAATAGAAATGTGATGGATTAGGATGTCGTCCTTTTCGCGGCTCACGACTTACGATCCGGGACAGAAAAACAGTGCAAAAGACGAAAAGTGTCCCGAAATTGATGAAAACATTCAATTTTGCGCTCCGAAAATAGGCACAGCATAGCAGGATTGCTACCCTCATTGTAGAGCTCTCGGAGAGCTTTCCAATGGTATGCTGTATGCCGCATAACGCCTTACGGATCAAAAGTTATGGGCACCGGAGCGATGGAGACCTGGTCCCAAGCCCCACGCCCTCAATTTGCGGGCCAGCCTCTATGTGAAGTGAAGTTGTCTTGCCCAAGGTGCCTTGGAGACCTTAGGTGACCAGTTTTGCCAGTTCTGAGCATTTTTCGTAGAAATAGGCCAAGGCCAATTTTGACTCTAAGGTCTCCAAAATGGCAAAACATCGAAAGGTGTCTAAATCTGGAAAATCTAGAAAATGAAGCAGGTTTTTGGCAGTTCACTGTCCCTGTAGAACGAACCAGTTTGATCCTAGTAAATGATATCTAAAATGCATGAAATTCGGAAAGTTGTTAGATTTTTCAGTTCTAGACATTTTTGTCAGAAATAGACTAAGGCTAAAGCTGACCCTAAGGTCCTAAAAAAAGACAAGTATTTAGATGTGTACAAATCTGGACAGTTTTGCGTAGTCTCACGGTTTTGGCTATAACTCTTGAACCCGAACTCCAAATGATGCGAGGTTTGTTTCTGGATTTAGTTCACTCCTTAAGCTTTAATTTGAAAATTTGCTCACTGGAATTGGAGATTGTTTGCTTGTCTAAATGATTGTGGGAAAACAGACCATTGCAGTGAGATTTTTGTTTAGTGATATGCCTTGAAAGTTATTGTAACTTCTCTTGTGGTATTAAATTCTTGGGATTGTGGCACTTGGATGTTGTGTGGACTGTTTTGAATGATTGAGGATGTTTAATTAATCGATGCATGGCTTTGACTTAATTACGTGACAACTTGTGGCCTAATCGCACGGGTAAGCATGAATTGAAACCCTAGTGACTATGAAAACTCGATAAGTGTTGATCCTATGGTTATCGTGTCTAATTATGTGATTAGTGGGCTGCCCGTTGTTGTCCTTATAGCCCTAAATGTGATTCCGATGATTACATGTTGACAAGTAGACCTTTCTTGCACCCGGTCCCATGTAAACGTCGTTGCATGTTGTACGACCTTATTATTTGATTTCGTGAACCCCGAAATGAGTTATATGACATGAATTACATGTGTTACATGGCTGCCCGTTTAATATTCATATAACTCCATGTGCCATACAAGTGAAATTACCTGTCATAGCATGCCTCGCTTGTTTACTTGTCAATGTGCAATCTTATGACTGCTCGGAGGCAACCTACTTTGTTGTCCTCCTAATGTGATATATTAAATGTCATAAATGTGCATTGCATACAAGGTTGCAACCTTTCATTCTGGCGTAGTAGCCTTTCACGCACACCGGGTGTGAGGCCCGACCCCGAATAACGTGTCTTACCTCGATTTGCGTGCCTTGGACCCAGAATTATATGACTAGTCTTGGATTATGTGCCCAGTCTTGATTTTTGTACGTGCCTCGTCATACGTGCCTTGACCTAGAATTATGTGCCCTAATCCTCGATATGCGTGCGATACCTAGATAAACGTGCCATGACTGTGATTTACGTGCGAGACCTTAATTTGCGTGTCTCTTCGTTTCGTGTGCATTAACCTTGAACTGCGTGCCTTAACCTAGGTTTAAGAGTCGTGTCTTGAATTACGTGCATTGCATTGAATTACATGTCGTGTTTTGGTTTACGTGCATTCACCTAGGGTTGCGTGTGTTAGCATTGGAATCCGCACATTTGTCTTGAAGTACGTGCCTTAGTCTTGAAGTACGTGTTTACCTCGTGATTCGTGTCCCGTATTGATTTCTGTGCGTGTCTCGTAGTACGTGCCCTAGACCTGGGAAAGCGTGCCCGCACGCTAATCAATAAAGAATCCTACACAAAGCACTAAACACTAAAATAATCTTACATAATCCACTAACTAATATTATATTCCTAATTCAAATTCTCTATAAAACCCACTAACTAATAAAATAATCTATTCTTCCCAACACACTCAACTAACCAATAAACTATTATAAACCTACACTTATTATAATCCAAAATACACTAACTTGAATTTGAAATTTCAGATTTTCCCTTGCATTACATGACCAAGACAAAGCAATTTGATCAACTTTGCACAATTAAATTAAATCCTAGACATTCTATGACATATGCACTAAGCACAAGGCATAAAAAATTCACCTACACCCTACCCAAGCATCCCATTTTCGACCCTCTCAATGCCATGCTTAATTTCAACTCAAAAAAAATGCTTAAAGGATGACACAATTTCAGAATTTAGAAGCTCAAGGCTGACACACAAGCACATGCTCACAAACAACTCTTCAAACACTCATTTTTCTCTCAAAACTCTCTCATTCTCTCTCCTTCTCTCCCTATTTCGACCATGGCTGCCTCTTGACCTTCCAAGACCTCAAGCATGCTCTCAAGACTCTCCCAAGCTCAGCCATAGCAGCCCAAAGCAAGGAAGAATCCCTTTGTGCATTTTGAAGAACATTTGAGCATCTTTACCATCAATAGGCTAAGGTGAGGGTTAATCCTTTTTAAAAAGCTTTCAAAAACCACATGCAAGCCTTCATATGTTTATATTTACCCCTGTAATTGTGATATATGTGTGTACTTGAGCTTTTGTAACCATGCATGGCAAGATATTTGGCTAGAACTTGAAGATAAGACGAATCGCGAAAAATGGCAGTTTTCTGACTTTTTGGAGCGAAGCAAATTTGGCCAAGTAAATGATGTTGAAAATTCGTGAAAATTGGTAGGTGACTATTTTTTCCAGTTATGAGCATTTTTTGTAGAAATACGCCAAGGCCACTTCTGCCTATAAGACCCTTAAAATGGCAAAATATCAAAATGTGTCGAAATCTGAAAAATCTGGGAAAATAGAGCAGGTTTCTGGCAGTTCACTGACCTCGTAGAGCGAAACCATTTTGGACTAGTAAATGATATTGAAAATGTATGAAATTTGGTAGGTTGCTATAATTTTCAGTTCTGGACATTTTTGTCAGAAATGAACTAAGGTAAATCTGACCCTAAGGTCCTCAAAAACGACAAGTATTGAAATGTGTGCAAATCTAGACAGTTTTGCGTAGTCGCACGGTTTTGGCTATAACTCTTGAACCCGAACTCCAAATGATGCGAGGTTTGTTTCTGGATTTAGTTCACTCCTTAAGCTTTAATTTGACATTTTTTTCACTGGAATTGGAGATTTTTTGCTTGTCTCAATGATTGTGAGAAAATAGACTATTGCGTGAGGGTTTCATTTAGTGATATGCTTTGAAATTTATTGTAACTTCTCTTGTTGTATTAAATGCTTGGGATTGTGGCACTTGGATGTTGTGTGGACTATTTTGAATGATTGAGGATGTTTTAATTAATTGATGCATGACTTGATTTTAATTACGTGACAACTTGGGGCTTAATCGCACGGGTAAGCATGAATTGAAACCCTAGTGACTAGGAAAACTCGCTAAGTGTTGATCCTATGAATATTGTGTTTAATTATATGACTAGTAGGCTGCCCATAGTTGCCCTTATAGCCCTAAATGTGATTCCGATGATTACCGATTGACAAGTAGACCTTTCTTGCACCCGGTTCCACGTAAACGTCATTACATGTTGTATGACCTTATTATTTGATTACGTGAACTTCAAAATGAGTTATATGACTTGATTACGTGAACTTCAAAAGTCGGCCGCAACAACTGACACTGGAAATGAACTGAGAGCAAAAGCTCACCGTATCATTTTCACTATGTGTATAAGTACTCTCGCTTGGTTCCTAGAGGACCTCGGGGAGGAAAGACGGGTAATTGTGTTCTTTTACTCTTATATTACATTATGAACTTACCTGTGATATATGTCATACTTGCAAAAAGGGTTTTCATAAGTTGAACCGAAAAAGAGTTTCAAAACTTATTTCTCGTTCCCCTTCGCTGAGTTCATAAGGACTCACCCTCTTTTATCATCACAGGTGAAGAACATCTGGAACAGGTACCCGAGGAAAATGTGTCCGTTGATGATTCCCTGGAATGATTACATGCCTTATGTGCCTTGCCTGACTGTCGCCATTTTGTGAACGTTATGCTTGCTTTGAAGAATACTTATTTTATTGATGTAAATGACCCTGTTGTAATTTGGGTCTAATTTTGGGATTGTACTATCTACAACCGGACGAACTCTTTATTTGGTTGTTTACTTTCATTATCTTGAATAGTAGCTATCGTAGGCAATTAAACCACTAGGTGAAAAATCAACTAAGTTAATTTTATCTAATTTCTCTTAGGTGCTCATTTGTAAACTAAAGGATAATAGGTACTTGTATGATAGGAAATTGACAAATAAACGAGACATAGTTATCATGCTAGGCTTGTTAACCAAACGAGACTTTCAAGATAGACTAGTAGGCATATCGGTTGATGACAAAATAGGAGTCCTTAATGGAATTGGGTTAATGATTGGAATAATTGAGGCGATTAGGAAATTAGGTTAAACCAAAGGTCTTAAAAACAGTCGTTATGTTGCCAAATTTCTGGAAAATCTTTTGAAGTTCTAGGCTAATGTTAAGTGTTAAATCACAACAAACGGTTAAGTATGTGAATTGGCATAAAAGAATTAGGTCATACCCTAGTCTAGCCTCTATAGGTCGGGTTGGGGGGGTGACACCCTATATTAGGATGGTATCAGAGCTTAGTTTACTAACTAGGCATTAGTCGGGTTCAACTCTCGGACCATGGGTAGAAGCCCTAAGGTAATTATGATGTCTTGTTTATATGTGTTAATATGTGCTAATGTGCTTTAATTTCTTTAAGTATTGAATATTATGTACCTTTGTGGACCATATGTATTATGTGTCATGCACACCGACATGTTTGTGCCCTAAATAATGCATGCATGCTTTTATACTCCTTCCTTGATACATGTGCATGTTATATAACCGTAGATGACTATTTATACACATAGGTAGTTAGGATTAGGACTTTCTGTGATACCCCGAACCTGGCATGTATTCAATAGCATTTAAAGTTCATTTAAATTGTATTTTATTGACCTTTCACCTTCTTTGACCAAACTAGTTGACTTTTCATCTACATTGACCAACTAGGACAAGGTGAGAATTTTTGAAATGTTTAATAAAGGGCAAACTTGGGATTAGAAATAAAAAAATGCAATGTTAAGTTAGTCAAATTTTGGGTCAACTTTGGAATTAAATCTGAACCAATTGGGGAAGAGTTAGGTAGCAAATTATATATGGTTGGAAAGCTCTATGAGTCTAGTTTCTGAGGCTTCAAACCATTCGTGAATTGGAGTTTTCTAGAAGAAGTTATAGTCGTTTTCGTAAGGTCGCGCATAGCTGTTTTGGTTTAACGGGTTGACCGAAGCTTTGACCATTTGCCATCTTTTAATTAAGTTTAAATACGAAACAAAAGAGCAAAAACCAGAAAAATAAGAGCCATGGCTGAAACCATGGACGAAAAAAAAAAAAACATTTCAACTTCAAATCTTCATTTCATCACGTGAGCTTGTGCGGGGTGGTTTCCGAGGCATCCATCATGGTTTCCCTAGCGTCTAGGAGCATCTAAGGTGAAGGTTTCATCATTATTTGCGCATTTGAAAAATGTATATCTAAACTTTAATTTTTAGAACTTATGCGTAGATTGTTGTTTTAATTGTTTTGTTGCTTAAAGAATGTTCCTTGTTGATTGTAGAACATGTATTTATAGCTTTTTTAGCATTTTATCCAGTTGAAAATCAAAATTGCAATTTAAATTGACTAATGAATAGTAATTAGTGAATAGTAAACCCTTGAAATGATAAAGTTGCGCTGTTATGCTATCCGTTGATGTAGAAATGTGCTAGATATGCTAGAATGCCTAAATGTGTGGTTTAATTGGAATGTGTAATAGAAAAACGGAGAAAAATGGCTTGGTGAAAGTCGGGGTCGTTTAGGTCGAGTTTAGTGTTTTCTCGTTTTGCGTGGTGGCATTGTTTCGGGAGGCCATGGAATTACTTTTGGTGCGATTATGGCATTGGTTAGGTGTTTGGTTGATATAGTTGTAGTTCAAACGAGCAAAGGGGGAAATCGGGACTTTGCGTGAATTCTAGGGTAAAGTAGGGTTTCAGGGTCTTTAGACGTGCCTTATGGTGACCTAGGAGGACTGGTGAAGTCGGTTTCCAAAGCTCGTGGCTCGTTTGAAAGTAGTAGTGTTTTGAAGTTGGGGTCATTTTTGTGATTTTGTGTGTTTTCATAGAATATTGCTTATAGTATGTTTATATTGATTATAGAATGCTTATGTTGCCTATAGAATGCTTATAATGCCTATAGAATACTTGCTAATGCTTGATAATGTTAGTTGGTGTTGTTTTTGTCACTTGTTTGATTGTAAATGCTTGTTAATGCTTATTACGCTTGTTAGAGTTGATTATTGATTGAAATGTTTATCAATTGTTGAGAATGCTTGATATCACTTGCTCATCGCCTTGTATCGAGTCTTGCATTGCATAGTGTCTCGCGCGTGAGTGATGGGCCTCGCTGGGTAGCCTCGGGTTGTCAGTGTTGGTTGCTCTAGCTCCGCTGCTATTCCCTTTCTCGCTTGGGTTGCCTCCCAGGGAGATTTGGGTCGTAGAATTGATGGTTACTCCCGGGGTATTCCAAACTGGTGTTATAAGGTAGTTTGGGCCGACGCGTCATCGTTAATGTCATCGGAATCGTGATCGGTACATTACTCGCTCGAGTGATCCATAGCCTTCAAAGTGTGGTATAACTTTGATTGGTTGTGTTAATGCTTTTCTTAATTGTTTATTGTATTGTTATATATATTGAATGCCTTTTATTGATTGTATTGCTTAACTGTACCTCAAAGTCCGTGCTTGAAGGGTTGTCCTGTGTGCCTATGAGACTTGAGTTGTCAAAGTTGTAAAGTTGTATGCTTTTATGTATTATATGTATTTGATGTTAAAGGGGATGTAATTTAAGTTCATTAGATTATGTATTTAGTTAATATAGCTTAACTTCAATATATATTTGTAATGACAAAAAGGGAAAAAGATAGAAAGTCATCATAGTCTACTTTATGCAATAGGTTGGTGTAGTTTAATTGCTAAGCTTGAATTTATATTTACTTGTGAATTGCTTGTTGTGAACCGAGGCGCGGATGGCCTTGAGGTGGTTGAATGGTTAGACACGGTGTTGGTCCATTTATATGCTATTACGGGTTTTGCAATTTGCCTAGAAAGTGGGGAGACTCTGTCCGTCTTTCCCTAAAATCTTGCCCGGGTTTGGATTTGGGTTGTGAATAGATTGATTGTTAGAACTCTCGGTCTCGAGAGGGATCGGGGTGTCACAGGTGGTATCAGAGCTTGTCTAGCTCATAAGCCGGGACAGGGTCCTCGGTCTGGTGGGTAGTGGTCCTTGAATGTGTGCTTGATAAGTGTGTCTTGAAAGTGTATGCTTGTATGTGAGATTGTGTGTCTTGACTTGAATGTAAGCACTTATGTGATATAGTTATGTGTTATGTGTTAAATGTTTCTCAAGAAAGGTGAAATGTCTAGTTGTCTATCGAATTGACTTATTGAATTGACCTCGTGAATCGAATCGACCTCGTGAATTGTTAGTTGCTTGAAGTATTACTTGTAATGTGTGTATAGAATGTCTTGAATTAGCTATGCCGTGGTTTGAATTGATTACGTTGTGATTGACTTGATTGCCGTGCTTGAGTGACTTTGTTGAATAAACTGTTTTACAAACTTGCTTGCATAATAGTTTAAGGCATGTGTATAATTGTGATATATTGGCATTCATACATATCCTATGGAAATGGTAAGTAAGTCCTCTTCCCCCCCTGAAGAAAGTGGTTCACCGTTGGCTTTTCAAGGTGTATGGATTGGCAGGAAATGAATGGCATTTGACTAGCCTTTATTTGGGAATTGGTGTTTGCTTTTGGAGCTCGGTTATTGGCAAATCTCTATGGTCCTCCTCTGTGCTTAACAATTGTGAAAGGGTAGCTTTCTCTTGGGGTTTTATTTGGTTATTCTTTGGAGCATTCTTTGGTTTTCTTAATGGGTATTCTTTGGAGACTTTTGTTGGCATTTCTCGGTGGATTTGGCTATTGGGATTTTAATCGGCCTTAATGCACAGTAATATCTATGGTATATGTGTCTCTGTCTTTATTGGTGTGATACTGGCATCCCTGATTGGAAATTCTTCAATGGTATTTTCTGGAATTCTCAGTGGCCAATTATTTAATATTTACTTATTAAGCAAACTTGGCTACTTTCTTATTGGAGCATTGTTTCGGATATCTTCTTCAGTGTTCCTCAGTAGGTTTGGTAATTGGAGTTCCTATCAGACTTATTGTATAATACTACTTAGGGTATTCTTTGAAATTCTTATTGGGCGTTCTATTGGTATTTTCCTTATTGGCAAGGTTGCATGAAGCTTTCACTTGGCAAATAGTGAAGAGGCCTCAGAGTTTGGCTTTGGTGGGAAACTGTGTTTGTTATTCAGCTTGGTTGTTTTATTGGGCACATTATATTTTCTCTGCTATTTTCTTTGACATTCCTCTCAGCATTTGATAGCAAAACTCGGAATCTAATTGGGTGTCCCATGGGGTTATTATTTGGAAGGCTTCTTTAGAACTTTGAAATATATTTGATTGGGTTCTTAGTATTTTCTTCAGCACTCTTAACTGGGTATTCTTCTATGAAATTCATGACCAGTGGGGTACTTATTTGGACCTCTGGATGGAACCTTTGTTTGAGCCTTTATTTGGCTTCTTGTTTGGGAATTCTCGGGTAGTAATAGTTGAACTTCTACTCGAGATTCGTGTATGGAGTATTCATTCAGTATTCTTCTTATCATTAATATGTGATGTGATTTTATCTACAATATCTTTGATTAGGTCTTTATTGGTATTATCTCGGTGCTTTTGGTTGGAATTTTATTCTTCTTCGGTATTTGTGTCAACCAGATTCTTCAACCGAAGAAGATTAGTCAGAAATGGATTTCAGATGATTCTGAGTACTATTGGAAGAAGAATTGCGAGGACGCAATTGTTTTAAGGGGGGAAGGATGTGATACCCCGAACCTGGCATGTATTCAATAGCATTTAAAGTTCATTTAAATTGCATTTTATTGACCTTTCACCTTCTTTGACCAAACTAGTTGACTTTTCATCTACATTGACCAACTAGGACAAGGTGAGAATTTTTGAAATGTTTAATAAAGGGCAAACTTGGGATTAGAAATAAAAAAATGCAATGTTAAGTTAGTCAAATTTTGGGTCAACTTTGGAATTAAATCTGAACCAATTGGGGAAGAGTTAGGTAGCAAATTATATATGGTTGGAAAGCTCTATGAGTCTAGTTTCTGAGGCTTTAAACCGTTCGTGAATTGGAGTTTTCTAGAAGAAGTTATGGTCGTTTTCGTAAGGTCGCGCATAGCTGTTTTGGTTTAGCGGGTTGACCGAAGCTTTGACCATTTGTCATCTTTTATTTAAGTTTAAATACGAAACAAAAGAGCAAAAACCAGAAAAATAAGAGCCATGGCTGAAACCATGGAGGAAAAAAAAAATATTTCAACTTCAAATCTTCATTTCCTCGCGTGAGCTTGTGCGGGGTGGTTTCCGAGGCATCCATCGTGGTTTCCCTAGCATCTAGGAGCAGCTAAGGTGAAGGTTTCATCATTATTTGCGCATTTGAAAATTGTATATCTAAACTTTAATTTTTAGAACTTATGCGTAGATTGTTGTTTAATCATTTTGTTGCTTAAAGAATGTTCCTTGTTGATTGTAGAACATGTATTTATAGCTTTTTAGCATTTTCTCCGGTTGAAAATCAAAATTACAATTTAAATTGACTAATGAATAGTAATTAGTGAATAGTAAACCCTTGAAACGATAAAGTTACGCTGTTATGCTGTCCGTTGATGTAGAAATGTGCTAGATATGCTAGAATGCCTAAATGTGTGGTTTAATTGGAATGTGTAATAGAAAAACGGAGAAAAATGGCTTGGTGAAAGTCAGGGTCGTTTAGGTCGAGTTTAGCGTTTTCTCGTATTGCATGTTGGCATTGTTTCGGGAGGCCATGGAAGTACTTTTGGTGCGATTATGGCATTGGTTGGGTGTTTGGTTCATATAGTTGTAGTTCAAACGAGCAAAGGGAGAAATCGGGACTTTGCGTGAATTCTAGGGTAAAGTAGGGTTTCAGGGTCTTTAGACGTGCCTTATGGTGACCTAGGAGGACTGGTGAAGTCGGTTTCCAAAGCTCGTGGCTCGTTTGAAAGTAGTAGTGTTTTGAAGTTGGGGTCATTTTTATGATTTTGTGTGTTTTCATAGAATATTGCTTATAGTATGTTTATATTGATTATAGAATGCTTATGTTGCCTATAGAATGCTTATAATGCCTATAGAATACTTGCTAATGCTTGATAATGTTAGTTGGTGTTGTTTTTGTCACTTGTTTGATTGTAAATGCTTGTTAATGCTTATTACGCTTGTTAGAGTTGATTATTGATTGAAATGTTTATCAATTGTTGAGAATGCTTGATATCACTTGCTCATCACCTTGTATCGAGTCTTGCATTGCATAGTGTCTCGCGCGTGAGTGATGGGCCTCTCTGGGTAGCCTCGGGTTGCCAGTGTTGGTTGCTCTAGCTCCGCTGCTATTCCCTTTCTCGCTTGGGTTGCCTCCCAGGGAGATTTGGGTCGTAGAATTGATGGTTACTCCCGGGGTATTCCAAACTGGTGTTATAAGGTGGTTTGGGCCGACGCGTCATCGTTAATGTCATCGGAATCGTGATCGGTACATTACTCGCTCGAGTGATCCATAGCCTTCAAAGTGTGGTATAACTTTGATTGGTTGTGTTAATGCTTTTCTTAATTGTTTATTGTATTGTTATATATATTGAATGCCTTTTATTGATTGTATTGCTTAACTGTACCTATTTGCATTGCACGATCTTCTTTCTCTCCATCTCGATATCTGTCTCGCCCTCACTGAGTATACGTGTTGTGTATACTCACTCCTCACCACCACATTTCAGAAAGTGCCATGTTAGCTGGAAAGTTCGTGATTTCGTGAAAGTCCGTGCTTGAAGGGTTGTCCTGCGTGCCTATGTGACTTGAGTTGTCAAAGTTGTAAAGTTGTATGCTTTTATGTATTATATGTATTTAATGTTAAAGGGGATGTAATTTAAGTTCATTAGATTATGTATTTAGTTAATATAGCTTAACTTCAATATATATTTGTAATGACAAAAAGGGAAAAAGATAGAAAGTCGTGATAGTCTACTTTATGCAATAGGTTGGTGTAGTTTAATTGCTAAGCTTGAATTTATATTTACTTGTGAATTGCTTGTTGTGAACCGAGGCTCGGATGGCCTTGAGGTGGTTGAATGGTTGGACACGGTGTTGGTCCATTTATATGCTATTACAGGTTTTGCAATTTGCCTAGAAACAGGGGAGACTCTGTCCGTCTTTCCCTAAAATCTTGCCCGAGTTTGGATTTGGGTTGTGAATAGATTGATTGTTAGAACTCCCAGTCTCGAGAGGGATCGGGGTGTCACACTTTCAGGGAAGTGAATTTGTGCAGGACGAACGAAAAGGCTCGGTTAGAGATTTCTCGCATCTTCACAGGTACTCGATAGATCGTATGTGTTATTGGATATGCATATATGAAATGTGTAGCACATGTATAAATGTTGAGGTAAAGTTATCCCCTTATCTTTGGAATACACATGCCTATGATTAAGTTATCAATTTTATAGCCATAAAGTTCTTGATTCTGTTAAACCGTTCCTCTAATTGTGGTTCAAGAATAAATGTTAAGGACATACAACTTTCCTTAAGACATAAGAGTATACTATTGGACATGTGAAGTAATATATATATTTATATGCTTATAGTGGAAGTTGACTTTGAGGTTGCTTTGAATCCATTTCTCACACTTTAAAATTGTCTTGATAGGCTATCTAAGAAGTTAGCAATATACTCGTGCGATTGAATCCTTACTTGATTGGAATGAAGCATTAATGAATCTGATATGGTGTATATTAGCGAGTTTCAAGTTCACTAAATGGTAAGATCATGACCTAGAAATTAAGAGATGAATTCGTGGAAGTTGACGATAGTTACTTTTAGGGGTTAGATTATTAAGTCATGGATAGCGTATTTAAGTAACTTAACAATGGATAACCTCAAGACATGTAGGTAACCTTGGAGATTGAGTTTAACAAGATTGATAATTATTTAGTATAACAAGATATAGGGATGTTGGAATAGAGGAATTCACATAGCTAGAACTCGTGTTTGGAAAACTACACCTAAAATGTTAGGTCGAATAGAAGTGTAAAGAATTGAATTATGCATTAGATGACTAACGTTGCTAAAGGTCCTAAATTGGATGTCGGTGATATTTAGAATCATGGTATTAACTTGGTGTCTCTCGGATTTAGTTGTAATTATGCAAGTAAGTCAATCTATGCACTCGTTGTTTGGATACCCTAGAGGATGTTAGGAAGCATATATCCCTAACTAATACCGATGGACCTATTATATAAAACATGGAAATGAGATTAAAGCATCTGGTTTCAAAGTGGAGTCGTTAGGGTATAAATAGTAATCCTAAATAGCTAATAGTGAGTACGCATGATGATTCATGGTAAAGCCTAAGACCTAAGGTCAATGAGACTTAATGCTCTTAGCTAGTTGAACATGTAAATGAAGAGAGTAAGATAGAGATGAATCAAAGTCATGATGACCCAAGAGACTATTGTTTGACCACTGTATCTATGTGCACCGTTTCACGTCTAGAAACTAGCGATTGGTAGACTTCGAATTGTGGTCGTTGAATAGAGGGGTGAATCTTGTAGTGATAGTTAAATGAGTGGTTGATTACTTTTGAAGTTCTATTAGGTTATGTTGAAGGATGCCTCTTGGTCATAATTCTTATATTGATACAACCTTGAAGTTATCTCGTGTAAGTATCTTATGAGCTCGATCATTTCGGTACCCATTTATAGTCCTAGGATTGTTGTTGTACAGCCGGTAACCTAGTAGACCATTGATATCACTTACATGGCGATGAACCCAGCTTAGTAACATTAATGTAGAAGATATATTGGCGGGCATTAAGTGTTCGAAGGAATGACTAGGTCGCGAAGTGAGTAGGACCATTGTCCTCTTAAGTATGATGTAACCTTGGATTGAGGTGAGTGAAATTTATTTGAGATTGAAACTATTCACCTTAGGAGTCTTGGTTAATATTAAAAGAAATTCCGAAGGCTCGTGACTTAAAGAGAGAGATTTGAATAAGGAAATAAATTGTGGATCACAAGCTGATGAAATTTACTTGTAAGAGTTGAACTAGTGCAACATGATTAGTTTACCCATGCAATTTCGATGGCAATTGTTGGTGGTACTTAATAAAACTTAGAGTTTGAGTTTAACGAATCTCAACAGTCTTTCTCCTTGATTACGAGCGTGAAGGTTAACAAAGCTGGGAAAGGATGTTAGTGAATAGGAGCCTGTAATCGAGAGACTTGTCATTAGAAGATTTGCTAATCTAATGTACCTACAAGATAGGGACCATGATACTATCGATAGATGACGACTTGAGATGGATTAGTTTGTTTGGTGAGTTCTTCGAGAAAATAGGGTCGTATTGTGGAAATAATTCATAACATGTGTATGACCTATGTGATAACAGTTTTGAAGCTAGTAGATAGGATATGCAAATCGGATATAGACCTATTATCTTGAAATTAGCGTATGTCACCATAGGATCATGGAATTATTGTAAAATTCCTTTTGAGGTATGAATGCAAGATTGACACGGCATAAGTCATGATTTTGGAGTTATAGTTATATTGTTAGAATACCAATGCAGCTTTGATGACTATGTTTGGAGATTCTAATCTTAGTTAATGAACTCGACCTTAAGATCAATTGGAGAAAATAGAGTCGTTCAAAGGAACGAACTATGAGTGTAAAGGTCACACCGAATTAAATGATTGAGAAAGTTAGGAAGTGAATTCGTTAAGAGAGATCACAAAGCAAAGGGCGACTCGGAGTTGGAAAATAACAATGGTCGGAATCCGTCTAAATGATCTCAACAAGTAAGAATGAATTTCGGGACGAAATTCTTTTAAGGAGGGGAGGATGTGAGGCCCGACACCGAATAACGTGTCCTACCTCGATTTGCGTGCCTTGGACCCAGAAGTATATGACTGACCTTGGATTACGTGCCTTGTCTTGATTTTCGTGCGTGCCTCGTCATACGTGCCTTGACTTAGAATTGTGTGCCCTAATCCTCGATATACGTGCCATACCTAGATAAATGTGCCATGACCTTGATTTACGTGCGAGACCTCGATTTGCGTGTGTCTCTTCGTTTCATGTGCATTAACCTTGAACTGCGTGCCTTAACCTAAGTTTAAGAGTCGTGTCTTGAATTACGTGCCGTGTTTTGATTTACGTGCATTCACCTAGTGTTGCGTGTATCAGCATTGGAATCCGTGCATTTATCTTGAAGTATGTGCCTTAGTCTTGAAGTATGTGTTTTATCTCGTGTTTCGTGCCCTGTATTGATTTATGTGCGTGTCTCGTAGTACGTGCCGTAGACCTGGGAAAGTGTGCCCGCACGCTAATCAATAAAGAATCCTACACAAAGCACTAAACACTAAAATAATCCTAAACAATCCACTAACTAATATTATATTCCTAATTTAAATTCTCTACAAAACCCACTAACTAATAAAATAATCTATTCTTCCCAACACACTCAACTAACCAATAAACTATTATAAACCTACACTTATTATAATCCAAAATACACTAACTTGAATCTGAAATTTCAGATTTTCCCTTGCATTACACGACCAAGACAAAGCAATTTGATCAACTTTGCACAATTAAATTAAATCCTAGACATTCTATGACATATGCACTAAGCACAAGGCATAAAAAATTCACCTACACCCTACCCAAGCATCCCATTTTCGACCCTCTCAATGCCATGCTTAATTTTAACTCAAAAAAATTCTTAAAGGATGACACAATTTCAGAATTTAGAAGCTCAAGGCTGACACACAAGCACATGCTCACAAACAACTCTTCAAACACTCATTTTTCTCTCAAAACTCTCTCATTCTCTCTCCTTCTCTCTCTATTTCGACCATGGCTGCCTCTTGACCTTCCAAGACCTCAAGCATGCTCTCAAGACTCTCCCAAGCTCAGCCATAGCAGCCCAAAGCAAGAAAGAAGCCCTTTGTGCATTTTGAAGAACATTTGAGCATCTTTAACCATCAATAGGCTAAGGTGAGGGTTAATCCTTTTTAAAAAGCTTTCAAAAACCACATGCAAGCCTTCATATGTCTATATTTACCTCTGTACTTGTAATATATGTGTCTACTTGAGCTTTTGTAACCATGAATGGCAAGATATTTGGCTAGAACTTGAAGATAGGACGAATCGCGAAAAAATGGCAGTTTTCTGACTTGTTGGAGCGAAGCAAATTTGGCCAGGTAAATGATGTTGAAAATTCGTGAAAATTAGTAGGTGACTATTTTTGCCAGTTCTGAGCATTTTTTTGTAGAAATACGCCAAGGCCAATTCTGCCTATAAGACCCTTAAAATGGCAAAATATCAAAATGTGTCGAAATCTGGAAAATCTGGGAAAATAGAGCAGGTTTTTGGCAGTTCACTGACCTCGTAGAGCGAAACCATTTTGGACTAGTAAACGATATTTAAAATGTATAAAATTTGGTAGGTTGCTATAATTTTCAGTTTTGGACATTTTTGTCAGAAATGAACTAAGGCTAAATCGGACCCTAAGGTCCTCAAAAACGACAAGTATTGAAATGTGTGTAAATCTGGACAGTTTTGCGTAGTCGCACGGTTTTGGCTATAACTCTTGAACCCAAACTCCAAATGATGCGAGGTTTGTTTCTGGATTTAGTTCAATCCTTAAGCTTTAATTTGACTTTTTTTTCACTGGAATTGGAGATTTTTTGCTTGTCTCAATGATTGTGAGAAAACAGACCATTGCGTGAGGGTTTCATTTAGTGATATGCTTTGAAATTTATTGTAACTTCTCTTGTTGTATAAAATGCTTGGGATTGTGGCACTTGGATGTTGTGTGGACTGTTTTGAATGATTGAGGATGTTTTAATTAATCGATGCATGGCTTGAGTTTAATTACGTGACAACTTGGGGCTTAATCGCACGGGTAAGCATGAATTGAAACCCTAGTGACTAGGAAAACTCGCTAAGTGTTGATCCTATGGATATTGTGTTTAATTATATGACTAGCATGCTGCCCGTAGTTGCCCTTATAGCCATAAATGTGATTCCGATGATTACTGGTTGACAAGTAGACCTTTTTTGCACCCGGTTCCACGTAAACGTCATTACATGTTGTATGACCTTATTATTTGATTACGTGAACTTCGAAATGAGTTATATGACTTGATTCACATGCGTTATATGACAAGATTTACATGGCTTCCCGTTTAATATTCCTATAACTCCATGTGCTTTACAAGTGAAACCACCTGTCATATCATGCCTCGTGTGTTTACTTGTCAATGAGCAATCTTATGACTGCTCGGAGGCAACCTACTTTGTTGTCCTCCTAATGTGATATATTAAATGTCATAAATGTGCATTGCATACAAGGTTGCAACCTTTCATTCTGGCGTGGTAGCGTTCACGCACACCGGGAGGCATCGGGCTTGCCGGTGCAACCGTGACTACCATTGTCCAATTCCCTCTCTCGCTTGGGGGCTAGACTTCCTCGGAGAGTTGGGTCGTAGGATTTCGGGGTACATCCGGAGTACACCCATTTGGCTTGATAAGTGGATGATTTGAAGTCGGCCGTCACAACTGACACTGGAAATGAACTGAGAGCAAAAGCTCACCGTATCCTTTTTACTATGTGTATAAGTACTCTCGCTTGGTTCCTAGAGGACCTCGGGGAGGAAGGACGGGTAATTGTGTTCTTTTACTCTTATATTACATTATGAACTTACTTGTGATATATGTCATGCTTGCAAAAAAGGTTTTCATAAGTTGAACCGAAAAAGAGTTTCAAAACTTATTTCTCATTCCCCTTCGCTGAGTTCATAAGGACTCACCCTCTTTTATCATCACAGGTGAAGAACATCTGGAATAGGTACCCGAGGAAAATGTGCCCGTTGATGATTCCCTGGAATGATTACATGCCTTATGTGCCTTGCCTGACTGTCGCCGTTTTGTGAACGTTATGCTTGCTTTGAAGAATACTTATTTTGTTGATGTAAATGACCCCGTTGTAATTTGGGTCTAATTTTGGGATTGTACTATCTACAACCGGACGAACTCTTTATTTGGTTGTTTATTTTCATTATCTTGAATAGTAGCTATCGTAGGCAATTAAACCACTAGGTGAAAAATCAACTAAGTTAATTTTATCTAATTTCTCTTCGGTGCTTGTTTGTAAACTAAAGGATAATAGGTACTTGCATGATAGGAAATTGACAAATAAACGAGACATAGTTATCATGCTAGACTTATTAACCAAACGTGACTTTCAAGATAAACTAATAGGCATATCGGTTGACGACAAAATAAGAGTCCTTAATGGAATTAGGTTAATGATTGGAATAATTGAGGCGTTTAGGAAATTAGGTTAAACCAAAGGTCTTAAAAATAGTCGTTATGCTGCCGAATTTCTGGAAAATCTTTTGAAGTTCTAGGCTAACGTTAAGTGTTAAATCACAACAAACGGTTAAGTATGTGAATTGGCGTAAAAGAATTAGGTCATACCCTAGTCTAGCCTCTATTGGTCGGGTTGGGGCCTGACATCGGGCGGCATCAGGCTTGCCGGTGCAACTGTGACTACCATTGTCCAATTCCCTCTCTCGCTTGAAGGATAGACTTCCTCGGAGAGTTGGGTCGTTGGATTTCGGGGTACATCCGGAGTACACCCATTTGGCGTGATAAGTGGATGATTTGAAGTCGGCCGCAACAACTGATACTGGAAATGAACTGAGAGCAAAAGCTCACCGTATCCTTTTCACTATGTGTATAAGTACTCTCGCTTGGTTCCTAGAGGACCTCGAGGAGGAAAGACGGGTAATTGTGTTCTTTTACCCTCATATTACATTATGAACTTACTTGTGATATATGTCATGCTTGCAAAAAGGGTTTTCATAAGTTGAACTGGAAAAAGTGTTTCAAAACTTATTTCTCATTCCCCCTCGCTAAGTTCATAAGGACTCACCATCTTTTATCATCTCAGGTGAGGAAGTTCAGGAACAGGTACCTGAGGATAACGTGCCTATCGATGACTCCTTGGAGTGATTGCCTGCCCTACATACCTTACTTGACTGTGGCTATTTTGTGAACGATATGTTGTTTTTGAAGACTATTTCTTATGTTGCTTGCTGTCACTATTGTAAACGACCCTCGTTGTAATTTGGGGTCTAATTTTGGTTTGTACTGATCATAACTAAATAGACCCTCTTCTGGTCGTTTTGCTATTGCTACTGGTTAGTATCTATCACAGGCTTATGAAGTATCAGATAAAGGGTTAAGTAAAATGAATCTATCCAATCTTAAGCAGGTACTCATTGGTAAGCTAAGATCAACAAGTACTTTTGTAACAAGGATTGACAAACAAACGAGACATAGTTATCATGCTAGGTTGTTAATCAAACGAGACTTCGAGATAACTAGTAGGCGTTTCGATTGGTGATAAATAGTAATCTTAGTTGGAAATGAATTTGAGATTGAATGTTTTGAGGCCTTCAGAAAATTAGGTCAAACTAAAAAGCCCAATTACGACCGTTATGCTGCCGGTTTTTCAGAGAACTTTTGGAGTTCTAGGCTAACGTTAAGTGTTAAACCTTAATGAACGATTAGGTACGTGAAATGATATGAATGTTTAGATCACACCCTGGTCTAACCTCTATAGGTCGGGCTGGGGTGTGATAGCAGCTGTGAGGCCCGACCTTGATTTGCGTGCAATACTTCATTTCGTGTGCCCTAACCTAGATTTGCGTGCTTGACCTAGGTTTAAGAATCGTGTTTCGTTTTGTGTACCTTGCATTGAATTACGTGCATTCATTTAGGGTTGTGTGCATTTACTTGGAAAATGTGCATTCGTCTCGTAGTTCGTGCCTTACCTCGTAGTACGTGCCCTAAACCTAGGAAAGCGTGCCCACATGTTAATCAAGAAAGCATCTTACACGAAGCACTAGGTCATTAATTAATCCTACAAATCCCACTAACTAATATTAAATTGCTAATTCAACCCACTAGAAGACGAAATTGCACCAAAAGCTAGACATTCTTATTCTTTATTCTTTATTCTTTGCATATCCCAAACACATAATTAAATAATACTCCAAAAGATGACAAAAAATCAGATCTTTGCACAAGCCTTGGCCAACCACATGGGGTCTTTTACAATGCTTTGCATATTCAAATTGAACCTAGACAATTCTATGACATATTATGACACAAAGCATAAAACAATTGGCTCAAAACTCTACCCAAGCTCCACCATTCTCGACACGTTCCCTTGCCCATACTAGACAATTCAAAAATGCTTCTTGAAGACACAAAATTCTGATTTTACAAGGCCCTAGGCCGACAAGCATCAATACCCAACCAAGCTTTTCATTTTTCTTTCAATTTCTCTCTTTCTCTCATTCTTTCTCTCATTCTTCTCTCTCTCTCTCGGCCTTGGCTGAAATTCTTCTCTCCATAGATTAAGTTCATCACTCAATGGTTCATCAAGACATGCAAGAAGCTAGGAGCAAAGAAACTCACATGCAAGCTCATAGCACTTTCATTTCGGCTTAGGTGAGTTTGTTAGCTTCCATTTTGTTTTCTTCTTGTTCTAACCACATGCACCTACTAAGAACTTGGCTACTAAGCTAGGAAATTAGAGAAAATCAAGTGGTCTCTCGGCTAAGCAAGGAAAAAGATCAACTTTGTGCTTCACCAAGAATTTGTGCATCTTCTTTGTTGTCTTGCTATGGTGAGCGCTAAAACTTCTTGAAACGCTTTTGAAAACCACATACATGCCTTTAAATGTCTATCTTTACTTCTGTACTTGTGATATATGTGTGTTCATGAGCTTTTGTAAACATGCATGGCAAGATAGTTGGCTAGAATGTGATGTTAGATGAAATCGCGTATTTGACAGTTTTCTATTAAGTTGGAACGAAGTGATTTTGACCAGGTAAATGAGGTTGCAAATGCGTGAAAATTGTTAGGTGACTAGTTTTGCTAGTTCTGAGCATTGTTCATAGAAATAGTCCAAAGCTAATTTTGACTCTAAGGTCCTCAAAATGGCAAAATGTCAAAATGTGTCCAAATCTGGAAAGTCTAGAAAAATGAAGCAGGTTTTGGTAGATTCACTGACCTTGTAGAACGAACCAATTTTGACTTAGTAAATGACATCCAAAATGCATGAAAATTGGTATGCTATATTTTTGAGTTCTAGACATTTTTGTCAAAAATAGATTAAGGCTAAATCTGACAGTAAGGCCCTCAAACACGACAAGTATTGAAATGTGTGCAAATCTGGACAATTTTGTGTAGTTTCACAGTTTTGTCTATAACTCTTGAACCCGAACTCCAAATGATGCGAGGTTTGTTTCTGAATTTAGTTCACTCCTTAAGCTTTAATTTGACATCTTGTTAACTGGAATTGGAGTTTTTTTGCTTGTCTCAATGATTGTGAGAAAACAATCCATTGCAGTGAGGGTTTCACCTATTGATATGCTTAGAAAAATTATTGTAGCTTCTCTTGTTGTATTAAATGCTTGGGATTGTGGCATTTGGATGTAGTGTGGACTGTTTTGAATACTTGAGGGTGTTTGAATTAATCAATGCATGGCTTGAGTTTAATTACGAGATGACTTGGGGCTTAATCGCATGGGTAAGCACGAATTGAAACCCTAGTGACTAGGTAAATTCGCTAAGTGTTGACCCTATGAATATCATGTTTAATTATGTAATTTGTAGGCTGCCCGTAGTTTCCCTCATAGCCCTAAACATGATTTCGATGATTACATGTTGACAAGTAGGCCTTTCTTGCACCCGGTCCCTCGTAAATGTCGTTGCATGTTGGATAATCTTATTATTTGATTATGTGAACTTCGAAATGAGTTATATGACTTGATTTACATGCGTTACATGGCTGCCCATTTAATATTCGTATAACTCCATGTGCCACTCAAGTGAAATTACTTGTCATATCGTGTCTCGCGTGTTTACTTGTCAATGTGTAATCTTATGACTGCTCGGAGGCAACCTACTTTGTTGACCTCCAAATGTGATATATTAAATGTCATAAATGTGCATTGCATACAAGGTTGCAACCTTTCATTCTGGCGTGGTAGCGTTCATGCACACCGGGCGGCATCGGGCTTGCCGGTGCAACCGTGACTACCATTGTCCAATTCCCTCTCTCGCTTGGGGGCTAGACTTCCTCGAAGAGTTGGGTCGTAGGATTTCGGGGTACATCCGGAGTACACCCATTTAGCGTGATAAGGGGATGATTTGAAGTCGGCTGCAACAACTGATATTGGAAATGAACTAAGAGCAAAAGCTCACCATATCTTTTTTACTATGTGTATAAGTACTCTCGCTTGGTTCCTAGAGGACCTCAGGGAGGAAAGACGGGTAATTGAGTTCTTTTATTGATACATTACATTATGTACTTACTTGCGATATATGTCATGCTTGGAAAGGGTTTTCATAAGTTGAACCGAAAAATGAGTTTCAAAACTTATTTCTCGTTCCCCCTCGCTGAGTTCATAAGGACTCACCCTCTTTTATCATCTCAGGTGAAGAAGACCAGGAACAGGTACCCGAGGACGACGTGCTTAATGATGATTCCTTGGAATGATTGCTTGTCCTATGTGCCTTATTTGACTATGGCCATTTTGTGAACGAAGTATTGCTTGAAGACTATTTCATTTCTTATGTTGCTTGTTATTGTATTGTAAAAGACCCTCGTTGTAATTTGGGGTCTAATTTTGGCTTGTACCGATCATAACTTGATAGACACTACTATGGTCGTTTTGCTATCATTATTGGCTAGTATCTATCATAGGATTATGAAGTATCAGGTAAAGATTAAGTAAAATGAACCTATCCAATCTTAAGCAGGTACTCATTGTTAAGCTAAGATTAACAGGTACCTTGTAATGAGGATTAACAAACAAACGAGGCATAGTATCATGCTAGGATATTAATCAAACGAAACTTCGAGATAACTAGTAGGCGTTCAATTGATGATAAATAGTAATCTTAGTTGGAAATGAAAGTGAGATTGGAAATTTTAAGGCGTTTAGAGAATTAGGTCAAACTAAAGAGCCCAATTACAGCCGTTATGCTACCGGTTTTCCGAAAAATTGTGGAGTTTAGGCTAAAGCGTTAAGTGTTAAACTTTCATGAACGATTAAGTACGAGATATGATTTGAATGTTTAGATCACACCCTAGTCTAATCTTTATAGGCCGGGTTAGGGCGTGATAGCAGCCGAACAGGCTTGCTGTCCCCATCGTAGAGCTCTCGGAGAGCTTTCCAACGGTATGCTGTGCACCGCATAACTCCTTACGGATCAAAAGTTATGGGCACCGGAGCGACGGATACCTGGTCATAAGCCCTACGCCCTCGGTTTGTGGGCCCAGCCTCTACGTGAAGTGAAGTTGTCTTGCCCAATGTAGCGTGGGATTCGATAAAAAAAATGTGATGGATTAGGTTGTCGTCCTTTTCGCGGCTTACGACGTACGATCCGGGACGAAAAAACAGCGCAAAAGAATAAAAGTATCCCGAAACGGATGAAAATATTCGACTTTGGGCTCCGAAAATAGGCGCAGCCAAGCAGGCTTGGTGCCCCCTCCCAAAGCACTCAGAGAGCTTTCCAACGGGATGCTGTGCGCCGCGTAACTCCTTACGGATCAAAAGTTATGGGCACCGGAGCGACATAGACCTGGTCTCAAGACCCACGCCCTCGGTTTGCGGGCCCAACCTCTACGTGAAGCGAAGTTGTCTCGCCCAAGGTGTCTTGGTATTCGGTAATAGAAATGTGAAGGATTAGGTTGTTGTCATTTTCAAAGCTCTCGACGTATGATCCGGGATGGAAAAACTGCGCAAAAGAAGAAAAGTGTCTCGAAACTGATGAAAATGTTCAATTTTGGTCTCCTAAAAGGGGCGTAGTCGATCAGGCTTGCTACCCCCGTCGTAGAGCAGTCGGAGAGCTTTCCAACGGTATACTGTGTGCTGCATAACTCCTTAAGGATCAAAAGTTATGGGTACCGGAGCGACGGATACCTAGTCACAAGTCCCATGCCCTCGGTTTGCGGGCCCTGCCTCTATGTGAAGTGAAGTTTTCTTGCCCAAGGTGTCATGGGATTCGGTAATAGAAATGTGATGGATTAGGTTGTCGTCCTTTTTGCTGCTCACAACGTACGATCCGGGACGGAAAAATAGTGCAAAAGAAGAAAAGTGTCCCGAAACTGACGAAAATGTTCAATTTTGGGCTCCGAAAAATGGCGCAACTGAGCAGGCTTGCTACCCTAGCCGTAGAGCTCTCGGATAGCTTTCCAACAGTACATTGTGCACTGCGTAACTCCTTACAAATCAAATGCAATGGGCACCGGAGTGACGGAGACCTAGTCCCAAGCCCCACGCCCTCAATTTGCGGGCCTAGCCTCTACGTGAAGCGAAGTTGTCTTGCCTAATGTGCCATGGGATTTGGTAATAGAAAGGTGATGGATTGGGTTGTCGTCCTTTTTGCGGCTCACGACGTACGATCCGGGATAAGAAAACAGCGTAAAAGGAGAAAAGTGTCCCAAAATTGATGAAAACGTTCAATTTTAGGCTCCAAAAATAGGCGCAATCGAGCAGGCTTACTGCCCCCATCGTAGAGCTCTCGGAGAGCTTTCCAACGGTATGTTGTGCGCCGTATAACTCCTTACAGATCAAATGATATGGGTACTGGAGCGACGGATACCTGGTCACAAGCCCCACATCCTCAGTTTGCGCGCCCAGCCTTTATGTTAAGTGAAGTTGTCTTGCCCAAGGTGCCATGGGATTCGGTAATAGAAATGGCATGGATTATGTTGTCGTCCTTTTTGCGTCTCACGATGTACGATACGAGATGAAAAAATAATGCAAAAGTAGAAAAGTATCCTGAAAATGATGAAAACGTTCGATTTTGGGCTATAAAAACAGGCGCAACCGAGCAAGCCTGCTGCCCCCGTCGTACAGCTCTCGGAAAGCTTTCCAACGGAATACTGTGCGCCGCATAACTCCTTACGGATCAAAAGTATTGGGCACCAGAGCGACGGATGCCTGGTCACAAGTCCCACGCCCTCGGTTTGCAGGCCCAACTTCTACATGAAGTGAAGCTGTCTTGCCCAAGGTGCCATGGGATTTGGTAATAGAACTATGATGGATTAGGTTGTCATCCTTTTCGCGGCTCACGATGTACGATCCGAGACGAAAAAACAGCGTAAAAGAAGAAAAGTGTCCCGAAACTGAGGAAAACGTTCGATTTTGGACTCCAAAAATGGGCGCAGCCTAGTAGGCTTGTTACCCCCGTCGTACAGCTCTCGGAGAACTTTCCAACAGTATGTTGTGCGCTGTATAACTCCGTAAGGATCAAAAGTTATGGGCACCGGAGCGACGGATACTTGGTCTCAAGCCCCACGCCCTCGGTTTACAGGCCCAGCTTCTACGTGAAGCGAAGTTGTCTTGCCCAATGAGCCATGGGATTCTGTAACAGAAATGTGATGGAGTAGCTTGTCATCCTTTTCGCAGCTCACGACGTACGATAAGGGATAAAAAAATAACGCAAAAAAGAAAAGTGTCACGAAACTGATGAAAACGTTCGATTTTGGTTTGCAAAAATAGTCTCAGCTGAGCTAGCTTGCTGCCCCCGTCGTAGAGCTCTTGGAGAGCTTTCCAACGGTATGCTGTGCACCACATAACTCCTTACGGATCAAAAGTTATGAGCACCGGAGCAACGAAAACCTGATCACAAGCCCCACGCCCTCGGTTTGCGGGTGCAGCCTCTATGTGAAATGAAGTTGTCTTACCCATGGTGTCTTGGGATTCGGTAATAGAAATGTGATGGATTAGGTTGTCGTCGTTTTCGCGGCTTACGACGTACGATCCGGGATGAAAAAACAGCGCAAATGAAGAAAAGTATCCCAAAACGGATGAAAATGTTCGACTTTGGGCTCCGAAAATAGGCGCAGCCAAGCAAGCTTGGTGCCCCCTCCCAAAGCACTCAGAGAGCTTTCCAACGGGATGCTGTGCGCCGCGTAACTCCTTACGGATCAAAAGTTATGGGCACCGGAGCGACATAGACCTGGTCCTAAGACCCACGCCCTCGGTTTGCGGGCCCAGCCTCTACGTGAAGCGAAGTTGTCTTGCCCAAGGTGCCTTGGGATTCGGTAATAGAAATGTGATGGATTAGGTTGTTGTCATTTTCGAAGCTCTCGACGTATGATTCGGGACGGAAAAACTGTGCAAAAGAAGAAAAGTGTCTCGAAATTGATGAAAATGTTCAATTTTGGTCTCCTAAAAGGGGCGTAGTCTATCAGGCTTGCTACCCCCGTCGTAGAGCTGTCGGAGAGCTTTCCAACGGTATACTGTGTTCCGCATAACACCTTACGGATCAAAAGTTATGGGCACCGGAACGACGGATACTTGGTCACAAGCCCCACGGCCTCGATTTGTGGGCCCAGCCTTTACGTGAAGTGAAGTTTTCTTGCCCAAGGTGACATGGGATTCAGTAATAGAAATGTGATGGATTAGGTTGTCATCCTTTTTGCTGCTCACGACGTACGATTCGGGGAGGAAAAATAGGGGAAAAGAAGAAAAGTGTCCCAAAACTGATGAAAATGTTCGATTTTGGGCTCCGAAAAATGGCGCAACTGAGTAGGCTTGCTACCCTAGTCGTAGAGCTCTCGAATAGCTTTCCAACAGTACATTGTGCACTGCGTAACTCCTTACGAATAAAATGCAATGGGCACCGGAGCGACGGAGACCTAGTCCTAAGCCCCACGCCCTCGATTTGCGGGCCTAGCCTCTACGTGAAGCGAAGTTGTCTTGCCTAATGTACCATGGGATTTGGTAATAGAAATGTGATGGATTGGGTTGTCGTCTTTTTTCGCGGCTCACGACGTACGATCCGGGAAAAGAAAACAGCGTAAAAGGAGAAAAGTATCCCGAAATTGATGAAAATGTTCAATTTTGGGCTCCAAAAATAGGCGTAATCAAGCAGGCTTACTGCCCCCATCGTAGAGCTCTTGGAGAGCTTTCCAACGGTATGTTTTGCGCCTTATAACTCCTTACAGATCAAATGATATGGGTACCGGAGCGACGGATACCTGGTCACAAGCCCCACATCCTCAGTTTGCGCGCCCAGCCTCTCCGTTAAGTGAAGTTGTCTTGCCCAAGGTGCCATAGGATTCGGTAATAGATTTGTGATGGATTATGTTGTCGTCCTTTTCGCGTCTCACGACGTACGATACGAGACGGAAAAATAATGCAAAAGAAGAAAAGTGTCCTGAAAATGATGAAAACGTTCGATTTTGGGCTATAAAAATAGGCGCAGCTGAGCAAGCTTGCTGCCCCCGTCATACAGCTCTTAGAGAGCTTTCCAACGGTATACTGTGCGCCACATAACTCCTTGCTGATCAAAAGTATTGGGCACCAGAGCGACGGATACCTGGTCACAAGTCCCACGCCCTCGGTTTGCAGGCCCAGCTTCTACGTGAAGTGAAGTTGTCTTGCCCAAGGTGCCATGGGATTCGGTAATAGAACTGTGATGGATTAGGTTGTCATCCTTTTCGCGGCTCACGATGTACGATCCGAGACGAAAAAACAGCGTAAAAGAAGAAAAGTGTCACAAAACTGAGGAAAACGTTCGATTTTGGACTCCAAAAATGGGCGCAGCCTAGCAGGCTTGTTACCCCCGTCGTACAGCTCTCGGAGAGCTTTCCAACGGTATGTTGTGCGCTGTATAACTCCATAAGGATCAAAAGTTATGGGCACCGGAGCGACGGATACTTGGTCTCAAGCCCCACGCCCTCGGTTGACAGGCCCAACTTCTACGTGAAGCGAAGTTGTCTTGCCCAATGAGCTGTGGGATTCTGTAATAGAAATGTGATGGAGTAGCTTGTCATCCTTTTCGCGGCTCACGACGTACGATAAGGGATAAAAAAATAACGCAAAAAAAGAAAATTGTCCCGAAACTGATGAAAATGTTCGATTTTGATTTCCAAAAATAGTCTCAGCTAAGCTAGCTTGTTTCCCCCGTCGTAGAGCTCTTGGAGAGCTTTCCAACAGTATGCTGTGCACCACATAACTCCTTACGGATCAAAAGTTATGAGCACCGGAACCTGATCACAAGCCCCACGCCCTCGGTTTGCGGGTGCAGCTTCTACGTGAAGTGAAGTTGTCTTACCCATGTTGTCGTGGGATTCGGTAATAGAAATGTGATGGATTAGTTTGTCGTCCTTTTAGCGGCTCACGACGTACGATCAAGGATGAAAAAATAGAGCAAATGAAGAAAAGTATCCCGAAACTGATGGAAACGTTCATGGGCTCCAAAAATAGGTGCAGCATAGCAGGCTTACTACCCACGTGGTAGAGCTCTCGTAGAGCTTTCCAACAGTATGCTGTACGTCGCGAAACTCTTCACGGATCAAAAGTTATAGGCACCGGAGCGACGGATACCTGGTCACAAGCCCCACACTTGCGGTTTGCGCGCCTAGCCTCTATGTGAAGTGAAGTTGTCTTGCCCAAGGTGCCATGGGATTCGGTAATAGAAATGTTATGGATTATGTTGTTGTCCTTTTCGCTGCTCGCGACGTGCGATCCGGGACGGAAAAATAGTGCAAAAGAAGAAAAATATCCCAAAATTGATGAAAACGTTCAATTTTGGGCTCCAAAAATAGGCGCAGCCGAATAGGCGTGCTGCCCTCGTTGTAGAGTTCTCGGAGAGCTTTCCAACGGAATGCTGTGCGCCGTAAAACTCCTTATGGATCAAAAGTTATGGGCACCGGATCGACGGATACCTGGTCACAAGCCCCACGCCCTCTGTTTGCGAGCCTAGCCTCTACGTGAAGTGAAATTGTCTTGCCTTGGTGCCGTGTGATTCAGTAATAGAAATGTGATGGATCCGGTTGTCGTCTTTTTCACGGCCCACGACGTACGATCCAGGACGAAAAAATAGCGCAAAAGAAGAATAGTGTCCCAAAACTGTTGAAAAAGTTTGACTTTGGGCTCGAAAAACAATCACGGCTGAGCAGGTTTGCTGCCCGTATCGTAGAGCTCTCGGAGAACTTTCCAACGATATGTTGTATGCCGCGTAACTCCTTAAGAATCAAAAGTTATGGGCACCGGAGCGACGAATACCTGGTTACAAGCCCCACGCCCTCGGTTTGCGAACCCAGCCTCTACGTGAAGTGAAGTTGTCTTGCCCAAGGTGCCGTGGGATTCGGGAATAGAAATTTGATGGATTAGGTTGTCGTCCTTTTTGCGTCTCACGACATACGATCCGTGACGAAAAAATACCGCAAAGGAAGAAAAGTGTGCTGAAACTGATGAAAATGTTCGATTTTGGGCTCCAAAAATAGGCACAACAGACCAGCCATTCTGCCCCCATCGTAGAGCTCTCAGAGGGCTTTTTAACGGTATGATGTGCGCTACATAACTCTTTACAGATCAAAAGTTATGGGCACCGGAGCGACGGATACCTTGTCACAAGACCCATGCCCTCGGTTTGCGGGCCCAGCCTCTACCTGAAGTAAAGTTGTCTTGCCAAGGTGCCATGGGATTCGGTAATGGAAATGTGATGAATTAGGTTGTCGTCCTTTTTGTGGCTCACGATGTACGATCCAGGATGAAAAAACAGAGCAAAAGAAGAAAAGTGTCTCGAAACTAATGAAAAGGTTCGATTTTGGGCTCCAAAAATGGTCGCAACCGAGCAGACTTTTTACAACTGTCGTAGAGCTCTTGGAGAGCTTTCCGACGGTATGCTGTGCATCTCGTAAATCTTTACGGATCAAAAGTAATGGGCATCGGAGCGACGAATACCTGGTCCCAAGCCCCACGCCCTCAGTTTGCGGGCCTAGCCTATATGTGAAGTGAAGTTGTCTTGCCCAAGGTGCCGTGGGATTCGGTAATAGAAATGTGATAGATTAGGTTGTCGTCCTTTTCATGGCTCACGACGTACGATCCGGGACAAAAAAACAGCGCAAAAGAAGAAAAGTGTCCCAAAACTGATGAAAACGTTCGACTTTGGGCTGCGAAAACAGGCGCGGTTGAGCAGGCTTACTGCCCCCGTCATAGAGGTCTCTGACAGATTTTCAACGGTATACTGTGCGCCGTGTAACTCCTTAAGGATAAAAAGTTATGGGCACCAGAGCGACAGATACCTGGTCACAAGCCCTACGCCCTCGGCTTACGAGCCCAGCCTCTATGTGAAGTGAAGTTGTCTTGCCCAAGGTGCCATCGGATTCGGTAATAGAAATGTGATGGATTAGGTTGTCATCATTTTCGCAGCACACGACGTACGATCTGGGAAGAAAAAATAGCGCAAAATAAGAAAAGTGTCCCAAATCTGATGAAAACGTTCGATTCTGGGCTCCAAAAAGGGCGCAGTAGAGCAAGATCGCTACCCCTATCGTAGAGCTCTCAGAGAGCTTTCCAACGGTATGCTGTGCGCCGCATAACTCCTTACGAATCAAAAGTTATGGGCACTAGAGCGATGGAGACCTCGTCACAACCCCCACGCCCTTGGTTTGCGGGGCCAGCCTCTACGCCAAGTGAAGTTGTCTTGCCCAAGGTGCCAGGAGATTCGATAATATAAATGTGATGGATTAGGTTGTCGTCCTTTTCGCATCTCATGACGTACGATCCGGGACGGAAAAACAATGCAAAAGAAGAAAAGTGTAAAGAAACTGATAAAAATGTTCCATTTTGGATTTTGAAAACAGGCGCAGCCGAGCAATCTTGTTGCCCCCGTCGTAGAGCTTCCGGAGAGCTTTCCAACGTTATGTTGTGCGCCGCATAACTCCTTACGGATCAAAAGTTATGGGTACCGGAGCGACGGATACCTGGTCACAAGCACCAAGCCCTCGGTTTATGGGCCTAGCCTCTACGTGAAGTGAAGTTTTCTTGCCAAGGTGCCATGGGATACGGTAATAGAAATGTGATGGATTAGGTTGTCGTCCTTTTAGCGGCTCACGATGCACGATCCGGGAAAAAAAATAGCGCAAAAGAAGAAAAGTGTCCTAAAACTGATGAAAATATTCAATTTTAGGCCCTGAAAATAGGCACAACCCCGTGGGATTGCTGACCCTTCGTAGAGGTCTCGGAAAGCTTTCCAACGGTATGCTATGCGCCTCTTTACGGATCAAAAGTTATGGGCATCGGAGCGACGGATACCTCGTCCCAAGCCCCACGCCCTTGGTTTGCGGGCCAAGAGTCTATGTGAAGCAAAGTTGTCTTGCCTATGGTGCTATGGGATTCGGTAATAGAAATGTGATTGATTAGGTTATCGTCCTTTTCGCGACTCACGACGTACGATTCGGGAGGAAAAAATAGCGCAAAAAAAGAAAAGTATCCCGAAACTGATGAAAACATTTGATTTTGGGTACCAAAAATAGGCGCAGCTAAGCAGGTTTGCTACGTCCGTCGTAGAGCTCTCGAAGATCTTTCCATCGGTATACTGTGCGCCGCATAACACCTTAAGGATTAAAAGTTATGGGCACTGGAGCGATGGATAGCTGGTCACAAGCTCCACACCTTCGGTTTGCGGGCCCAGCCTCTACGTGAAGGGAAGTTGTCTTGCCCACGGTGCCATGGGATTCGATAATAGAAATGTGATGGATTAGGTTGTCGTCCTTTTCGCGTCTCACGACGTACGATCTAGGACGAAAAAAACAACACAAATGAAGGAAAGTGTCCCGAATCTATTGAAAATGTTCGATTTTGGGCTCCAAAAATAGGCGCAATCGAGCAGGCTTGCTGCCCATGTCGTAGAGCTCTCGGAGAGCTTTCCAACGCTATGCTGTGCGCAGCATAACTCCTTACGGATCAAAAGTTATGGACACCGGAGCGACGGATACCTGGTCTCAAGCCCCACGCCCTCGGTTAGCGGGCCCAGCCTCTACGTGAAGTAAAGTTGCCTTGAGCAAGGTGCCATGGGATTCGGTAATAGAAATGTGATAGATTAGGTTGTTGTCCTTTTTGCGGCTCACGACGTACAATCCTGGAAGAAAAAACAGCGCAAAAGAAGAAAAGTGTCCCAAAATTGATGAAAACGTTCGACTTTGGGCTCCGAAAATAGGCGCGGCCGAGCAGGCTTGCTGCCCCCGTCGTAGAACTCTCGGAGAGCTTCCAACGGTATGCTGTGCACCGCGTAACTCTTTAAGGATCAAAAGTTATGGGCACCGGAGCGACAGATACCGAGTCACAAGCCGCACGCCCTCGGTTTACGGGCCCAGCCTCTACGTGAAGTAAAATTGTCTTGCCCAAGGTGCCATGTGATTCGGTATTAGAAATGTGATGGATTAGGTTGTCGTCCTTTTCGCAGCTCACGACGTACGATCCGGGACGAAAAAATAGCGCAAAAGAAGAAAAGTGTCCCGAAACTAATGGAAATGTTCGATTTTGGTTCCAAAAATTGGCGCAGCCGAGTACACTTGCTGCCACCGTCGTAGAGCTCTCGGAGAGCTTTCCAACGGTTTGCTGTGCGCTACGTAACTCTTAATGGATCAAAAGTTATGGGCACCGGAGCGACGGATACCTGGTCCCAAGCCCCATGCCCTCGGTTTGCAGGCCCAGCTTGTTCGTGAAGTGAAGTTGTCTTGCCCAATGAGCTGTGGGATTCTGTAACAGAAATGTGATGGAGTAGCTTGTCATCCTTTTTGCGGCTCACGACGTACGATAAGGGATAAAAAAATAACGCAAAAAAGAAAAGTGTCACGAAACTGATGAAAACGTTCGATTTTGGTTTGCAAAAATAGTCTCAACTGAGCTAGCTTGTTGCCCCTGTCGTAGAGCTCTTGGAGAGCTTTCCAACAGTATGCTGTGCACCACATAACTCCTTACGGATCAAAAGTTATGAGCACCGGAACCTGATCACAAGCCCCACGCCCTCGGTTTGCGGGTGCAGCTTCTACGTGAAGTGAAGTTGTCTTACCCATGTTGTCGTGGGATTCGGTAATAGAAATGTGATGGATTAGTTTGTCGTCCTTTTAGCGGCTCACGACGTACGATCAAGGATGAAAAAATAGAGCAAATGAAGAAAAGTATCCCGAAACTGATGGAAACGTTCATGGGCTCCAAAAATAGGTGCAGCATAGCAGGCTTACTACCCACGTGGTAGAGCTCTCGTAGAGCTTTCCAACAGTATGCTGTACGTCGCGAAACTCTTCACGGATCAAACGTTATGTGCACCGGAGCGACGGATACCTGGTCACAAGCCCCACGCTCTCGGTTTACGGGCCCAGCCTCAATGTGAAGCGAAGTTGTCTTACCCAAGGTGCCATGGGATTCGGTAATAGAAATGTGATGGATTAGGTTGTTGTCCTTTTCGCTGCTCGCGACGTGCGATCCGGGACGGAAAAATAGTGCAAAAGAAGAAAAATATCCCAAAATTGATGAAAACGTTCAATTTTGGGCTCCAAAAATAGGCGCAGCCGAATAGGCGTGCTGCCCTCGTTGTAGAGTTCTCGGAGAGCTTTCCAACGGAATGCTGTGCGCCGTAAAACTCCTTATGGATCAAAAGTTATGGGCACCGGATCGACGGATACCTGGTCACAAGCCCCACGCCTTCTGTTTGCGAGCCTAGCCTCTACGTGAAGTGAAATTGTCTTGCCTTGGTGCCGTGTGATTCAGTAATAAAAATGTGATGGATCTGGTTGTCGTCTTTTTCACGGCCCACGACGTACGATCCAGGACGAAAAAATAGCGCAAAAGAAGAATAGTGTCCCAAAACTGTTGAAAAAGTTTGACTTTGGGCTCGAAAAACAATCACGGCTGAGCAGGTTTGCTGCCCGTATCGTAGAGCTCTCGGAGAACTTTCCAACGATATGTTGTATGCCGCGTAACTCCTTAAGAATCAAAAGTTATGGGCACCGGAGCGACGAATACCTGGTTACAAGCCCCACGCCCTCGGTTTGCGAACCCAGCCTCTACGTGAAGTGAAGTTGTCTTGCCCAAGGTGCCGTGGGATTCGGTAATAGAAATTTGATGGATTAGGTTGTCGTCCTTTTTGCGTCTCACGACGTACGATCCGGGATGAAAAAATACCGCAAAGGAAGAAAAGTGTGCTGAAACTGATGAAAACGTTCGATTTTGGGCTCCAAAAATAGGCACAACAGAGCAGCCATTCTGCCCCCATCGTAGAGCTCTCAGAGGGCTTTTTAACGGTATGATGTGCGCTACATAACTCTTTACAGATCAAAAGTTATGGACACCGGAGCGACAGATACCTTGTCACAAAACCCATGCCCTCGGTTTGCGGGCCCAGCCTCTACCTGAAGTAAAGTTGTCTTGCCAAGGTGCCATGGGATTCGGTAATGGAAATGTGATGAATTAGGTTGTCGTCCTTTTTGTGGCTCACGATGTACGATCCAGGATGAAAAAACAGAGCAAAAGAAGAAAAGTGTCTCGAAACTAATGAAAAGGTTCGATTTTGGGCTCCAAAAATGGTCGCAACCGAGCAGACTTTTTACAACTGTCGTAGAGCTCTCGGAGAGCTTTCCGACGGTATGCTGTGCGCCTCATAACTCTTTACGGATCAAAAGTTATGGGCATCGGAGCGACGAATACCTGGTCCCAAGCCCCACGCCCACAGTTTGCGGGCCCAGCCTATACGTGAAGTGAAGTTGTCTTGCCCAAGGTACAGTGGGATTCGATAATAGAAATGTGATAGATTAGGTTGTCGTCCTTTTCACGGCTCACGACGTACGATCCGGGACAAAAAAATAGCGCAAAAGAAGAAAAGTGTCCCAAAACTGATGAAAACGTTCAACTTTGGGCTGCGAAAACAGGCGCGGTTGAGCAGGCTTACTGCCCCCGTCATAGAGGTCTCTGACAGATTTTCAACGGTATACTGTGCGCCGTCTAACTCCTTAAGGATAAAAAGTTATGGGCACTGGAACGGCGGATACCTGGTCACAAGCCCCACGCCCTCGGCTTACGAGCCCAGCCTCTATGTGAAGTGAAGTTGTCTTGCCCAAGGTGCTGTGAGATTCGGTAATAGAAATGTGATGGATTAGGTTGTCGTCATTTTCGCGGCACACGACGTACGATCTGGGATGAAAAAACAGCGCAAAAGAAGAAAAGTGTCCCAAATCTGATGAAAACGTTCGATTTTGGGCTCCAAAAAGGGCGCAGCAGAGGAAGATCGCTACCCCTATCGTAGAGCTCTCAGAGAGCTTTCCAACAGTATGCTGTGCGCCGCATAACTCCTTACGGATCAAAAGTTATGGGCACTAGAGCGACGGATACCTGGTCACAAGCCCCACGCCCTCGGTTTGCAGGCCCAGCTTCTACGTGAAGTGAAGTTTTCTTGCCCGAGGTGCCGAGAGATTCGATAATATAAATGTGATGGATTAGGTTGTCGTCCTTTTCGCGTCTCATGACGTACGATCCGGGACAGAAAAACAACGCAAAAGAAGAAAAGTGTAAAGAAACTGATGAAAACGTTTGATTTTGGATTTTGAAAACAGGCGCAGCCGAGCAAGCTTGTTGCCCCCGTCGTAGAGCTTCCGGAGAGCTTTCCAACGTTATGTTGTGCGCCGCATAACTCCTTACGGATCAAAAGTTATGGGTACCGGAGCGACGGATACCTGGTCACAAGCACCAAGCCCTCGGTTTATGGGCCTAGCCTCTACGTGAAGTCAAGTTTTCTTGCCAAGGTGCCATGGGATACGGTAATAGAAATGTGATGGATTAGGTTGTCGTCCTTTTAGCGGCTCACGACGCACGATCCGGGAAAAAAAATAGCGCAAAAGAAGAAAAGTGTCCTAAAACTGATGAAAATGTTCAATTTTAGGCCCTGAAAATAGGCACAACCCCGTGGGATTGCTGCCCCTTCGTAGAGGTCTCGGAAAGCTTTCCAACGGTATGCTGTGCGCCTCTTTACGGATCAAAAGTTATGGGCATCGGAGCGACGGATACCTGGTCCCAAGCCCCACGCCCTTGGTTTGCGGGCCAAGAGTCTATGTGAAGCAAAGTTGTCTTGCCTATGGTGCTATGGGATTCGGTAATAGAAATGTGATTGATTAGGTTATCGTCCTTTTCGCGGCTCACAAAGTACGATTCGAGAGGAAAAAATAGCGCAAAAAAAGAAAAGTATCCCGAAACTGATGAAAACATTTGATTTTGGGCACCAAAAATAGGCGCAGCTAAGCAGGTTTGCTACGCCCGTCGTAGAGCTCTCAAAGATCTTTCCAACGGTATACTGTGCGCCGCATAACTCCTTAAGGATTAAAAGTTATGGGCACTGGAGCGATGGATAGCTGGTCACAAGCTCCACACCTTCGGTTTGCAGGCCCAGCCTCTACGTGAAGGGAAGTTGTCTTGCCCACGGTGCCATGGGATTCGATAATAGAAATGTGATGGATTAGGTTGTCGTCCTTTTCGCGTCTCACGACGTACGATCTAGGACGAAAAAAACAACACAAATGAAGGAAAGTGTCCCAAATCTATTGAAAATGTTCGATTTTGGGATCCAAAAATAGGCGCAATCGAGCAGGCTTGCTGCCCATGTCGTAGAGCTCTCGGAGAGCTTTCCAACGCTATGCTGTGCGCAGCATAACTCCTTACGGATCAAAAGTTATGGACACCGGAGCGACGGATACCTGGTCTCAAGCCCCACGCCCTCGGTTAGCGGGCCCAGCCTCTACGTGAAGTAAAGTTGCCTTGAGCAAGGTGCCATGGGATTTGGTAATAGAAATGTGATAGATTAGGTTGTTGTCCTTTTTGCGGCTCACGACGTACAATCCTGGAAGAAAAAACAGCGCAAAAGAAGAAAAGTGTCCCAAAATTGATGAAAACGTTCGACTTTGGGCTCCGAAAATAGGCGCGGCCGAGCAGGCTTGCTGCCCCCGTCGTAGAACTCTCAGAGAGCTTTCCAACGGCATGCTGTTTGCTGCCTAACGCTTTAAGGATCAAAAGTTATAGGCACCGGAGCGACAGATACCGGGTCACAAGCCGCAAGCCCTCGGTTTACGGGCCCAGCCTCTACGTGAAGTAAAATTGTCTTGCCCAATGTGCCATGTGATTCGGTATTAGAAATGTGATGGATTAGGTTGTCGTCCTTTTCGCAGCTCACGACGTACGATCCCGGACTAAAAAATAGAAGAAAAGAAGAAAAGTGTCCCGAAACTGATGGAAACGTTCGATTTTGGTTCCAAAAATTGGAGCAGCCGAGTACGCTTACTGCCACCGTCGTAGAGCTCTCGGAGAGCTTTCGAACGGTTTGTTGTGCGCTACGTAACTCTTAATGGATCAAAAGTTATGGGCACCGGAGCGACGGATACCTGGTCCCAAGCCCCATGTCCTCGGTTTACAGGCCCAGCTTCTACGTGAAGCGAAGTTGTCTTGCCCAATGAGTTGTGGGATTCTGTAACAGAAATGTGATGGAGTAGCTTGTTATCCTTTTCGCGGCTGACGACGTACGATAAGGGATAAAAAAATAACACAAAAAAGAAAAGTGTCACGAAACTGATGAAAACATTCGATTTTGGTTTGCAAAAATAGTCTCAGCTGTGCTAGCTTGTTGCCCCCGTCGTAGAGCTCTTGGAGAGCTTTCCAATAGTATGCTGTGCACCACATAACTCCTTACGGATCAAAAGTTATGAGCACCGAAACCTGATCACAAGCCCCACGCCCTCGGTTTGCGGGTGCAGCTTCTACGTGAAGTGAAGTTGTCTTACCCATGTTGTCATGGGATTCGGTAATAGAAATGTGATGGATTAGTTTGTCGTCCTTTTAGCGGCTCACGACGTACGATCAAGGATGAAAAAACAGAGCAAATGAAGAAAAGTATTCCGAAACTGATGGAAACGTTCATGGGCTCCAAAAATAGGTGCAGCATAGCAGGCTTACTATCCACGAGGTAGAGCTCTCGTAGAGCTTTCCAACAGTATGCTGTACGTCGCGAAACTCTTCACGGATCAAACGTTATATGCACCGGAGCGACGGATACCTGGTCACAAGCCCTACGCTCTCGGTTTACAGGCCCAGCCTCTACGTGACGCGAAGTTGTCTTGCCCAAGGTGCCGTGGGATTCGATAATAAAAATGTGATGGATTAGGTTGTCGTCCGTTTTGCTGCTTACTACGTGCGATCCGGGACGGAAAAATAGTGCAAAAGAAGAAAGTGTCCCGAAGTTGATGAAAACGTTCGATTTTGGGCTCCAAAAATAGGCGCAGCCGAATAGGCGTGCTGCCCTCGTTGTAGAGTTCTCGGAGAGCTTTCCAACGGAATGCTGTGCGCCGTAAAACTCCTTATGGATCAAAAGTTATGGGCACCGGATCGACGGATACCTGGTCACAAGCCCCACGCCCTCTGTTTGCGAGCCTAGCCTCTACGTGAAGTGAAATTGTCTTGCCTTGGTGCCGTGTGATTCAGTAATAGAAATGTGATGGATCCGGTTGTCGTCTTTTTCACGGCCCACGACGTACGATCCAGGATGAAAAAATAGCGCAAAAGAAGAATAGTGTCCCTAAACTGTTGAAAAAGTTTGACTTTGGGCTCGAAAAATAGTTGCGGCTGAGCTGGTTTGCTACCCGCATCGTAGAGCTCTCGGAGAACTTTCCAACGATATGTTGTATGCTGCGTAACTCCTTAAGAATCAAAAGTTATGGGCACCGGAGCGACGGATACCTGGTCTCAATCCCCACGCCCTCGGTTAGCGGGCCCAGCCTCTACGTGAAGTAAAGTTGCCTTGAGCAAGGTGCCATGGGATTCGGTAATAGAAATGTGATGGATTAGGTTGTCGTCCTTTTCGCGGCTCACGACGTACGATTTGGGATGGAAAAACAGCATAAAAGAAGAAAAGTGTCCCAAAACTACTGAAAATGTTCGATTTTGGTCTCTAGAAACAATCGCAGCTGTGTAGGCTTCCTTACCCCATCGTAGAGCTCTCGGAGAGCTTTCCAACGGTATGCTGTGCGCCGCATAACTTCTTAAGGATCAAAAGTTATGGGCATCGGAGTGACGGATACCTAGTCACAAGCTCTACGCCCTCGGTTCGCCGGCCCAGCCTCTACGTGAAGTAAAATTGTCTCACCCAAGGTGCCATGGTATTCAGTAATAGAAATGTGATGGATTAGTTTGTCTTCCTTTTCGCGGCTCACGACGTTCGATACGGGACGAAAAAATAGCGCAAAGGAAGAAAAGTGTCCCGAAACTAATGGAAATGTTCGATTTTGGTTCCAAAAATTGGCGCAGCCGAGTACACTTGCTGCCACCGTCGTAGAGCTCTCGGAGAGCTTTCCAACGGTTTGCTGTGCGCTACGTAACTCTTAATGGATCAAAAGTTATGGGCACCGGAGCGACGGATACCTGGTCCCAAGCCCCATGCCCTCGGTTTGCAGGCCCAGCTTGTTCGTGAAGTGAAGTTGTCCTGCCCAAGGTGCTGTGGGATTCAGTAATAGAAATGTGATGGATTAGGTTGCTGTCCTTTTCGCATCTCACGACGTACGATCCGGGACGGAAAAACAACGCAAAAGAAGAAAAGTGTCACAAAATTGATGAAAACGTTCGATTTTGGGTTCCAAAAACAGGCGCAGCCGAGCAAGCTTGATGCCCCTATCGTAGAGCTCTCAGAAAGATTTCCAACGGTATACTGTGCACCGCATAACTCCTTATGGATCAAAAGTTATGGGTACCGGAGTGACGGATACCTGGTCACAAGCCCCACGCCCTCGGTTTACGGGCCCAGCCTCTACGTGAAGTGTAGTTGTCTTGCCCAAGGTGCCATAGGATTCGGTAATAGAAATGTGATACATTAGGTTGTCGTCCTTTTCGCGGCTCACGACGTACGATCCGGGAAGAAAAAATAACGCAAAAGAAGAAAAGTGTCCCAAAATTGATAAAAATGTTTGATTTTGGGCTCCGAAAATAGGTGCAGCCTAGTGGGCTTGCTGCGCCCGTCCTAGAACTCTCGAAGAACTTTCCAACGGTATGCTGTACGCTGCATAACTCTTTACGGATCAAAAGTTATGGGCACCGGAGTGACGGATACCTAGTCCCAAGCCCCACGCCCTTGGTTTGCGGGCCCAGCCTTTACGTGAAGTGAAGTTTTCTTGCCCAAGGTGCCATGGGATTCGTTAATAGAAATGTGATAGATTAGATTTTCGTCCATTTCACGGCTCACGACATACAATTCGGGATGGAAAAACAACGCAAAAAGAGAAAAGTATCCTAAAACTGATGAAGACATTCAATTTTGGGCTCCAAAAATAGGCGCATCTGAGCTGGCTTGCTACCCCCGTCGTAGAGCTCTTGGAGAGCTTTCCAACGGTATGCTGTGCGCCGCATAACTCCTTAAGGATCAAAAGTTATGGGCACTGGAACGACGGATACCTGGTCACAAGCCCCTCGCCCTCGGTTTGATGGCCCAGCCTCTACGTGAAGTGAAGTTGTCTTGCCTAAGGTGCCATGGGATTCGGAAATAGAAATGTGATGGATTAGGTTGTCGTCCTTTTTGCGGCTCACGATGTACGATCCGGGACGAAACAATAGCGCAAAAGAAGAAAACTGTCCTGAAACTGATGAAAACATTCGATTTTGGGGTTCGAAAATAGGCACAACTGAGCAACCTTTCTGCCCCTATCGTAGAGCTTTCGGAGTGTTTTCCAACGGTATGATGTGCGCAGCGTAACTCTTTATGGATAAAAAGTTATGCGCACCAGATCGACGGATTCCTGGTCCCAAGCCCCACGCCCTCGGTTTGCGGGCCCAGCCTCTACGTGAAGTGAAGTTGTCTTGCCCAAGGTGCCGTGAGATTCGGTAATAGAAATGTGATGGACTAGGATGTCGTCCTTTTCGCGGCTCACGACACACGATCCGGGATGAAAAAATAGCGCAAAAGAAGAAAAGTGTCCCGAAACTAATGAAAATGTTGGATTTTGGGCTCTAAAAATAGGCGCAGCCTAGCAGGCTTGTTGCCCTCGCCATAGAGCTCTCGAAGAGCTTTCTAACGGTATGATGTGCATCCCAAAAATTCCTTACGGATCAAAAGTTATGGGCACCGGAGCGACGGATACTTGGTCACAAGCCCCACGCCCTCGGTTTGCGGGCCCAGCCTCTATGTGAAGTGAAGTTGTCTTACCCAAGATGCCGTGGGATTTGGTAATAGAAATGTGTTGGATTAGGTTTTCGTCCTTTTCGCGTCTCATGATGTACGATTCGGGTCAAAAAAATAAAGCAAAAGAAGAAAAGTGTCCTGAAAGTAACGAAAACGTTCGATTTTGGGCTCCAAAAATAGGCGCAGCCGAGCAGGCTTGCTGCCCGCGTCGTAGAGTTCTTGGAGAGCTTTCCAACGGTATGATGTGCGCTGCATAACTCCTTACGGATCAAAAGTTATGAGCACCGGAGCGACGGATACCTGGTCACAAGACCCACGTCCTCGGTTTGCGGGCCCAATGTCTACATGAAGTGAAGTTGTCTTGCCTATGGTGCCGTGGGATTCGATAACAGAAATGTGATGGATTAGGTTGTCGTCCTTTTCGCGGCTCACGACGTACGATGCGGGACGAAAAAATAGCGCAAAAGAAGAAAAGTATCCCAAAATTGATGAAAACGTTCGACTTTGGGCTCCGAAAATAGGCGCGGCTGAACAGGCTTGCTACCCTCATCCTAGAGCTCTCGGAGAGCTTTCCAACGATATGTTGTGCGCCGCGTAACTCCTTAAGGATCAAAAGTTATGGGCACCGGAGCGACGGATACCTGGTCACAAGCCCCACGCCCTCGGTTTGTGAGCCTAGCCTCTACGTGAAGTGAAGTTGTGAGGCCCGATCTCGAATAACGTGTGTTACCTCTATTTGCGTGCCTTAGACCCAGAATTATATAATTGTCCTTAATTACGTGCCCTGTCTTGATTTTCGTGCATGACTCGTCATACGTGCCTTGACCTAGAATTGTGTGCCCTAATCCGCGACTTACGTGCGATACCTAGATATACATACCTTGACCTCGATTTACGTGAAACACCTCAATATTCGTGCACTAACATTGAATTGCGTGCCTTAACCTAGATATAAGAGCCGTACCTTGATTTATGTGCATTGTATTGAATTACGTGCCTTGCATTGGTTTATGTGCATTCACCTAGGATTACGTGCATTTATATTAGAATATGTGTATTTACATAGAAGTGCGTGCCTTACCTCGTAGTGCGTGCCCTAGACCTAAGAATGCGTGCCTACACGCTAATCAATAAAGATTCATGCACAAAGCACAAGACAATAAAATAATCCTACACAATCCACTAACTATTATTATATTCCTAATTCAAATCCTACAAATTCCACTAACTATAAAATAACATTAAATTATTCCTAAACATTCCACTAACATTATTTTAATCCTAATTCAAATTTACTACAAGACAAAACCCTATCATCATCCAAACCATCCCCAATATAATATACCTAATCACCTTTTCCTACAAAATTCACTAACACCTAAATATTATCTTTTAAACCCACTACAAGCCAAAATCTCACAAACCTCTAAACATACCCTATATTCTATTCTAACTTCAAAGCTACACAAACACCTAAGCCAATATTTTCTTACACAAACACTAAACACAAGACTCATGAAAACACACACACACACACACACTAAATCTCTACACTCTTTCTCATCCTCTCAAATATGAAAATACACACCCACCCAACACATAATCAAAATTCAAATGCTCAAGACAACAAAACATACTCTTACACATTTTTCCTAAACCTTATGCTTTTGTTTCTAACTCCCAAGCATGCCCACACTTATCCCTTACACCTTGCACTCCCTAGGCAGAATAATTAGCATAATTTGAATGCCTTTGGCTGAAATCATCATGCCATACACGAAATTGACACTTCACCTAAGCACACAAAGCTAAAAAACACTCAAAACCTCATTTTTCTCTCAACTCTCTCTCCCTCTCTCATCATTTTTTACCCTAGCTCTCTCTTGAGCATCCAAGACTCCTCACAAGATCTCAAGGACTCTCTAAAAATCTCCCAAGCTCAGCCATAGCAAGCCATAGCAAACAAACATGCAAGAAAGTCTCATACAAGCTCATAACTCATCATTTTCGGCCTAGGTAAAGTTTTGATGGTTTTCTTCCATTTCTTTTTGTTCTAAACACATGCACACTTCCTACACAAGCTAACTAAGCTAGGATTTAAAGGAAATGAAGATACCTCTCGGCCAAAGCAAGGAAAAAGGTCCATTTGTACGATTTCAAGAGCATTTGTGCATTTTCATCCATCAAGTTGCTAAGGTGAAGGCTAAAACTCTTTTGAAAAGCTTTAAAAAACCACATGCATGCCTTTAAATGTCTATTTTTACCTCTGTACTTGTGATATATATGTGTACATGAGCTTTTGTAAGCATGCATGGCAAGATATTTGGCTAGAAATTGAAGATAGGTGAAATCGTGGAAATAGCAGTTTTTTGACTTGTTGGAACGAAGTGGATTTGACCAGGTAAATGATATTGAAAATGCGTGAAAATTGGTAGGTGACTAGTTTTGCTCATGACGTACGATCCGGGATGGAAAAAGAGCGGAAAAGAAGAAAAGTGTCCCAAAACTAATGAAAAATTTTGATTTTGGGCTCCGAAAATAGGTGCAGCGAGCAACCTTTCTGCCCCGTCATAGAGCCCTCAGAGAGCTTTCCAACGGTATGCTGTGCGCCGCGTAACTCCTTACGGATCAAAAGTTATGGGCACCGGAGAGACGGAGACCTGGTCCTAAGCCCCACGCCCTCGGTTTGCGGGCCCAGCCTCTACGTGAAGCGAAGTTGTCTTGCCCAAGGCGCTGTGGGATTCGGTAATTGAAATGTGGTAGATTAGGTTGTCGTCCTTTTCGATGCTCACGACATACGATCCAGGACGAAAAAACAGCGCAAAAGAAGAAATGTGTACCAAAACAGATGAAAACGTTCGACTTTGAGCTCCAAAAATTGGCGCAGTAGACAAGGCTTGCTGCCCCGTCGTAGAGCTCTCAGAGAGATTTCTGACGGTATGTTGTGCGTCACGTAACTCCTTACGGATCAAAACTTAAGGGCACCGGAGCAATGGAGACCTGTTCCCAAGCCTGACGCCCTTGGTTTGCAGGCCCATCCTCTACATGAAGCGAAGTTGTCTTGCCTAAGGTGCGGTAGGATTCTGTAATAAAAATGTGATGGATTAGGTTGTTGTCCTTTTCGCGGCTCACGACGTATGATCCGCGATCGAAAAACATCGCAAAAGAAGAAAAGTGTCCCAAAACTGATGAAAACATTCGATTATGGGCTCCCAAAATAGGCGCAGCCGAGTAGGCTTGCTGCCCCGTCGTAGAGTTCTCGTAGAGCTTTCCAACGGTATGCTGTGCGCCGTGTAACTCCTTACGGATCAAAAATTATGGGCACTAGAGCGACGGATACCTAGTCACAAGCCCCACGCCCCCGGTTTGCTGGCCCAACCTTTACATGAAGCGAAGTTGTCCTGCCCAAGGTGCCGTAGGATTTTGTAATAGAAATGTGATGGATTAGGTTGTCGTTCTTTTCGCGGCACACGACGTACGATCCGGGACGGAAAAACAGCACAAAAAAAGAAAAATATCCTAAAACTGATGAAAATGTTCGATTTTGGGGTATGAAAATAGGCGCAGCTGAGCGGGCATGCTACCCCCATTGTAGAGCTCTCGGAGAGCTTTCCAACGGTATGCTGTGCGCCGCGTAACTCCTTACAGATCAAATGTTATAGGCACTAGAGCGACGGAGACCAGCTCCCAAGCCCCACCCCCTTGGTTTGCGGGCCCAGCCTCTACTTGAAGCGAAGTTGTCTTGCCCGAGTTTCCGTGGGATTCGGTAATAGAAATGTGATGGATTACATTGTCATCCATTTCGCTGCTCACGACGTACAATCCGGGATGGAAAACCAGTGCAAAAGAAGAAAAGTGTCCTAAAACTGATGAAAATGTTTGATTTTGGGCTCCGAAAATAGGCGCAGCCGAGTAGGCTTCCTGCCCGTCATAGAGCTCTCGGAGATCTTTCCAACGGTATGCTGTGCGCCGCGTAACTCCTTACGGATCAAAAGTTATGGGCACCAAAGCGACGGAGACCTGGACCCAAGACCCACGCCCTCGATTTGCGGGCCCATCCTCTATGTGAGGCGAAGTTGTCTTGCCCAAGGTGTCGTGGGATTCGGTAATAGAAATGTGATGGATTAGGTTGTCGTCCTTTTCGCGGCACACGACATACGATCCGGGATGGAAAAACAGCGCAAAAGAATAAAAGTGTCCTAAAACTGATGAAAATGTTCGATTTTGGACTCTGAAAACAAGCGCAGCAGAGTAGGCTCGCTGCCCCGTCGTAGAACTCGCAGAGAGCTTTCCAACGGTATGTTGTGCGCCGCGTAACTCCTTACAGATTGAAAGTTATGTGCACCGGAGCGACAGAGACCTAGTTCCAAGCCCCACGCCCTCGGTTTGCCGGCCCAGCCTCTATGTGAAGCGAAGTTGTCTTTCCCAAGGTGCCATGGGATTCGGTATTAGAAATGTGATGGACTAGGTTATCGTCCTTTACGCAGCTCACAACGTACGATCCGGGATAGAAAAACAGCGCAAAAGAAGAAAAGTGCCCCAAAACTGATGAAATCGTTCAATTTTGAGCTCCGAAAATAGGCGCAGTAGAGTAGCCTTGCTGCCTCGTCGTAGAGCTCTCGGAGATCTTTCCAACAGTATGTTGTGCGCCACGTAACTCCTTACGGATCAAAAGTTATGGGCGCCGGAGCGACGGAGACCTGGTCCCAAGCCCTAAGCCCTCGGTTTGTGGGCCCAGCCTCTACGTGAGACGAAGTTGTCTTACCCAAGGTGCCATGGGATTTGGTAATTGAAATGTGATGGATTAGGTTGTCGTCCTTTTTGCAGCACACGACGTACGATCCGGGTTGGAATAACAGCGCAAAAGAAGAAAAGTGCCCCAAATTTGATGAAATCATTCGATTTTGAGCTCCAAAAATAGGCGCAGCCGAGCAGCCTTGCTGCCCCGTCGTAGAGGTCTCGGAGATCTTCCAACGGTATGTTGTGCGCCGCGTAACTCCTTACGGATCAAAAGTTATAGGCACCGGAGTAACGGAGACTTGGTCCTAAGCCCCACGCCCTCGGTTTGATGGCCCAGCCTCTGCATGAAGTGAAGTTGTCCTGCCTAAGGTGCCATAGGATTCTGTAATAAAAATGTGATGGATTAGATTGTCGTCCTTTTTGCGGCACACGACGTTCTATCCGCGACGGAAAAACAGCGCATAAAAAGAAAAATGTCCCAAAACTGATGAAAATGTTTTATTTTGGGCTCTAAAAATAGGCGCAGCTAAGCGGGCTTGCTGCCCCCATCGTAGAGCTCTCAGAGAGCTTTCTAACGGTATGCTATGCACCGCATAACTCCTTACAAATCAAAAGTCATGGGCACCGGAGCGATGAAGACTTGGTCGCAGGCCCCACGCCCTCGGTTTGCGGGCCCAAGCTCAATGTGAAGCGAAGTTGTCTTGCCCAAATTGTCGTGGGATTCGGTAATAGAAATGTGATGGATTAGTTTGTCGTCCTTTTCGCTGCTCAAGACGTACAATCCGGGATAGAAAACCAGTACAAAAGAAGAAAAGTGTCCCAAAACTGATGAAAACATTTGATTTTGGCCTTCGAATATAGGCGCAGCCGAGTAGGCTTGCTGTCCGTCGTAGAGCTCTCAGAGAGCTTTCTAACGGTATGCTGTGCGCCGCGTAACTCCTTGCGGATCAAAAGTTATGGGCACCAGAGCGACAGAGACCTGGTCCCAAGCCCCACGCCCTCGGTTTGCGGGCCTAACCTCTACGTGAGGCGAAGTTGTCTTGCCCAAAGTGTTGTGGGATTCGGTAATAGAAATATGATGGATTAGGTTGTTGTCCTTTTCGAGGCACACGACGTACGATCCGGGATGGAAAAACAACGCAAAAGAATAAAAGTGTCCTAAAACTGATGAAAACGTTCGATTTTGGGCTCTGAAAATAGACGCAGCTGAGAGGGCTTGTTGCCCCCGTCGTAGAGCTCTTAGAGAGCTTTCCAACGGTATGCTGTGCGCCGCGTAACTCCTTACGGATCAAAGGTTATGGGCACCGGAGCGACGGAGACCTGGTCCCAAGCCCCACACCCTCGGTTTGCGGGCCCAACCTCTACGTGAGGCGAAGTTATCTTGCCCAAAGTGCCTTGGGATTCGGTAATAGAAATGTGATGGATTTGGTTGTCGTCCTTTTCGCGGCTCACGACGTACGATCCGTGACGGAAAAACAGCGAAAAAGAAGAAAAGTGTTCCAAAACTTATGAAAATGTTCAATTTTGGGCTCTGAAAATAGGTGCAGCTGAGCGGGCTTGCTACCCCGTCATAGAGCTCGTGGAGAACTTTCCAACGGTATACTGTGCGCCGCGTAACTCCGTATAGATCAAAAGTTATGGGCACCGGAGCGACGGCGACCTTGTCCCAAGCCCCACGCCCTAAGTTTACGGGGCTAGCCTCTACGTGAAGCGAAGTTTTCTTGCCTAAGGTTCCGTGGCATTCGTTATTAGAAATGTGATGGATTAGGTTGTCGTCCTATACGCAGCTCATGACGTACGGTCCGGGACCCAAAAACAGCGCAAATGAAGAAAAGTACCCCAAAACTGATGAAAACGCTCAATTTTGGGCTCTGAAAATAGGCGCAGTCGAGCAGCCTTGTTGTCTCATCGTAGAGCTCTCGGAGAGCTTTCCAACGGTATGATGTGCGCCGCGTAACTCCTTACGGATCAAAAGTTATGGGCGCCGGAGTGACAGAGACCTGGTCCCAAGCCCTACGCCTTCGGTTTGCGGGCCCAGCCTCTACGTGAGGCGAAGTTGTCTTGCCCAAGGTGCCGTGAGATTCGGTAATAATAATGTGATGGATTAGGTTGTCGTCTTTTTCTGGGCACACAACGTACGATTTGGGACGGAAAAACAGCGCAAAAGAAGAAAAGTGTCCCAAAACTGATGAAAACATTTGAATTTGGGCTCCAAAAATAGGCGCAGCTGAGCGGGCTTGCTGCCCCATCGTAGAGCTCGCGGAGAGATTTCCAACGGTATGCTGTGCGTGGCGTAACTCCTTACGAATCAAAAGTTATGGGTATCGGAGCGACGGAGACCTGGTCCCAAGCCCCACGCCCTCGATTTGCGGCCCCAGCCTCTACGTGAAGCGAAGTTGTCTTTGTCACGCCCCAGCCCGACCTATAGAGGCTAGACTCGGGTATGACCTAATTCATTTACGCCAATTCACATACTTAACTGTTTGTTGTGATTTAACACTTAACGTTAGCCTAAACTTCAAAAGATTTTCCAGAAATTCAGCAGCATAACGACTGTTTTTAAGACCTTTGGTTTAATCTAATTTCGTAAATGCCTCAGTTATTCCAATCATTAACCCAATTCCATTAAGGACTCCTATTTTGTCATCAACCGATATGCCTACTAATCTATCTTGAAAGTCTCGTTTGGTTAACAAGCCTAGCATGATAACTATGTCCCATTCATTTGTCAATTTCCTATCATGCAAGTACCTATTATCCTTTAGTTTACAAATGAGCACCTAAGAGAAATTAGATAAAATTAACTTAGTTGATTTTTCACCTAGTGGTTTAATTGCCTACGATAGCTACTATTCAAGATAATGAAAGTAAACAACCAAATAAAGAGTTCGTCCGGTTGTAGATAGTACAATCCCAAAATTAGACCCAAATTACAACGGGGTCATTTACATCAACAAAATAAGTATTCTTCAAAGCAAGCATAACGTTCACAAAACAGCGACAGTCAAGCAAGGCACATAAGGCATGCAATCATTCCAGGGAATCATCAACGGGCACATTTTCCTCGGGTACCTGTTCCAGATGTTCTTCACTTGTGATGATAAAAGGGGGTGAGTCTTTATGAACTCAGTGAGGGGGAACGAGAAATAATATTTTGAAATCCGTTTCCGGTTAAACTTTATGAAAACTCCTTTGAAAACATGTCAAACAGAACAAGTAAGCTCATAATATAATATATATATATAAATGAACACATTTACCCGTCTTTCCTCCCCGAGGTCCTCTAGGAACCAAGCGAGAGTACTTAAGCACATAGTAAAAAGGATACGGTGAGCTTTCGCTCTCGAGATCAGTCGGTGAGCATTTGCTCTCAAGATCATTTTCAATAACAATTGTTGCGGCCAACTTCAATTATCCACTTATTGCTCCCAATTGGGTGTACTCCGGATATACCCCGAAAACCTACGACCCAACTCTCCGAGGGTGGAATGCCAAGCGAGAGAGGGAATTGGACCATGGTAGTCACGGGAGCACCGGCAAGCCCTATGCCACCCGGCGTTCGTGAAACGCTACCATGCCACAATGAAAGGTTGCAACCTTGTATACAATGCCCATTTATGTCATTTAATATTTCACATTAGGAGGTCAACAAAGTAAGTTGCCTCCGAGCAAGTATATGATCACATTTTGACATATTGGCATATAAGACATTGTAAGAACATATAATCATTTTATATATCCATTTGAAAGCAATTATACTTTCACAGGCAGCCAAGTAATCATGTTCAAATAAACCATTGAATATCTTTTAACAATTCACATTAGGAGGACAACAAAGTAGGTTGCCTCCGAGCAATTTCAAGATCACATATTGCCAAGTAAACGAATGAGGCATGCTTGACATGAAATTTCACTTTGTAGAACACATAGAGTCATATGAACATTAAACGGGCAGCCAAGCAACACATATAAATCAAGTCATATAACTCATTTCGGGGTTCACGTATCAAGTATTAAGATTATACAAGCATGCAACGACGCCTACAAGAGACCGGGTACAAAAATAACGCACTTATCAATCATGCAATCATCGGGAATCATATTAGAGCCATAAGGACAAATCCGGGCAGCCTATTAACCACACAATTAAACACATTTAAACATAAGGTCATCCCTTAGCAAATAGTCATGAGTGCTAGGGCCTCAATTCCGTGCTTGCACATGCGATTAAGCAAACCATTCATCAATTAGTGATCCCAAGTCATAAATCAATCAAATTAAGCAACCTCAACCAGCCACAACAGTCCACACAACATCTACGTGCCACAATTCCAAGCATTCAATACCACAAGCAAGGTCTCAACATGATTCTAAGCATATCACTAAACAAAAACCCCACTGCAATGGTCTGTTTTCCCACATTCATTTAGACAATCAAACAATCTCCAATTTCAGTGAACAAAATATCAAATTAAAGCTTAATTAGTGATTTAAATCCAGAAACAAACCTCGTATCATTTGGAGTTCGGATTCACGAGTTATAGCCAAAACCGTGAGACTACGCAAAACTGTCCAGATTTGTATACATTTCAATACTTGCCATTTTTTAGTGTCTTAGGGTCAGATTTAGCCTTAGTATATTTCTGACAAAAATGTCCAGAACTGAAAAATATAGCAACCTACCAAATATAATGCAATTTCACCAACATGTACTAGGTAAAAAATGCTTCGTTCTACATAGTCAGTAATCTGCCATAAATCTATTTCATTTTTCCAAATCTTTCAGATTTAGACACCTCACGATGTTTGACCATTTTGGAGGCCTTAGAGTCAGAATTGGCCTTGGCCTATTTCTATGAAAAATGCTCAAAACTGGCAAAACTAGTGACCTACCAATTTGCACGCATTTTTGACATCACTTGCTAGGCTAGAACTATTTTGTTCCACAAGGTCAGAAATCTACCAGCTACGCGATTTTTACTTATCTTCAAGTTCTAGCCAAAAATCTAGCCATGCATGGTCATATAAGCTCATGTACACACATATACAACAACTACAGAGGTAAATATAGTCATATGAAGGCATGCATGTGATTTTTGAAAGCTTTTAAAAGAGTTTAACCCTCACCTTATCAAGTTAATAGATGAAGATGCACAATGGAGCTTCTTTCTTGCTTCTTGCTTGCTTGGGCTGCTATGGCCGAGCTTGGGAGAGATCTTGAGAGCATGCTTGAGGTCTTGGAAGGTCAAGAGGCAGCCATGGTCGAAATGGAGAGAGAATGAGAGCTTGAGAGGGTTTTTGAGAGGAAAAATGAAGTTTTAGTGTGTGTGTGTGTGTGCTCAGTTTTGCAGAATTTTTGTGTGTCAAATGCCTTCTAAAGTTGCTGAATATTGTGCCTAGGAAATGTAGTGTGTAAGGAATAAGTGCATGAGCATGTTGGAGGCTTAGGAGTTAGCAAAAAGGGCATAGAACTTAGGAAAAGTTATGACATGGTGTAAGAGAATGTTGGATAGAATAGAATATTTTTATAGTTAGTGAGATTTGAATTAGGAATATAATATTGATTAGTGGATTGTGTAGGATTATTTTAGTGTCTTGTGCTTTGTGCAGGAATCTTTATTTATTAGCGTGCAGGCACGCATTCCTAGGTCTAGGGCACGCACTACAAGGTAAGGCACGCACTTCAAGGTAAATGCATAGATTTCTATGTAAATGCATGCAATTCTGGGTAAGTGCACGTAAACCAATACAAGATACGCAATTCAATACAATGCACGTAAATCAAGGTATGGCGCTTAAACCTAGGTTAGGGCATGCAGTTCAGGGTTATGGCATATGAAGCAAGGAAATGCACACAAATTGAGGTCTTGCACGTAATTCAAGGTCATGGCACGTATATCTAGGTATACACGTATATCGAGGATTAGGGTACACAATTCTAAGTCAAGACACGTATGACGAAGTATGCACGAAAACCAAGACAGGGCACGCAATCCAAGATTCGTAATATAATTCTGGATCCAAGGTACGCAAATCAAGGTAAGACACGTTATTCGGGGTCGGGCCTCACAATCCGGGACACAAAAACAGCGCAAAAGAAGGAAAGTGTCCTGAAACTGAGGAAAACGGTCAATTTTGGGTTTCGAAAATAGGCGCAGCGGAGTAGGCTTGCTACCCACGTCGTAGTGCTCTCGGAGAGATTTCCAACGGTATGCTGTGCACCGCGTAACTCCTTACGGATCAAAAGTTATGGGCACCGGAGCGACGAAGACTTGGTCCCAAGCCCTACGCCCTCGGATTGCGGGCCCAGCCTCTACATGAAGTGAAGTTATCTTGCCCAAGATGCCATGGGATTCGGTAATAGAAATGTGATGAATTAGGTTGTCGTCCTTTTCACGACTCACGACGTACGATCTAGGACGAAAAAATAGCGCAAAAGAAGAAAAGTGTCCCGAAACTGATGAAAACATTCGATTTTGGGATGGAAAAATAGGCACAGCCGAGGAGGCTTGCTACCCTCGTCGTAGAGCTCTCGGAGAGCTTTCCAACGGTATGGTGTGCGCCGCGTAACTCCTTACGGAACAAAAGTTATGGGCACCGGAGCGACGGAGACCTGATCCCAAGCCCTACGCCCTCGGTTTGCGGGCCCAGCCTCTACGTGAAGCGAAGTTGTCTTTCCCAAGGTGTCGAGGGATTCGGTAATAGAAATGTGATGGATTAGGTTGTAGTCCTTTTCACGGCTAATGACGTACGATCCGGGACGGAAAAATAGTGCAAAAGAATAAAAGTGTCCCAAAACTGATGAAAACATTCAATTTTAGGCTCCGAAAATAGGCGCAGCCGAGCAGGCTTGTGGCCCCAGTCGTAGAGCTCTCGGAGAGCTTTCCAACTGTATCCTATACGCTGCGTAACTCCTAACGGATCAAAAGTTATGGGCATCGGAGCGACAAATACTTGGTAACGAGCCATACGCCCTTGGTTTGCTAGCCCAGCCTCTACGTGAAGTGAAGTTGTCTTGCCGAAGGTACCATGGGATTCGGTAATAGAAATGTGATGGATTAGGTTGTCGTCCTTTTCGCGGCTCACGACGTACGATCTGGGACGGAAAAATAGAGCAAAAGAATAAAAGTGTCCCAAAACTGATGAAAACTTTCAATTTTGGGCTCCAAAAATAGGTGCAGCCGAGCAGGCTTGCGGCCCCTGTTGTAGAGCTCTCGGAGAGCTTTCCAACTGTATCCTGTACGTCGCGTAACTCTTTACAGATCAAAAGTTATGGGCACAGGAGCGACGGATACCTGGTCGCAAGCCCCATGCCCTCGTTTTACGGGCCCAGCCTCTACGTGAAGTGAAGTTGTCTTGCCCAAGGTGCCATGGGATTTGGTAATAGAAATGTGATTGATTAGGTTTTCGTCTATTTCGCGGCCTACGACGTACGATCCGTGACAGAAAAACAGCGCAAAAGAAGAAAAGTGTCTCAAAACTAAGGAAAATATTCGATTTTGGGCTTTAAAAATTTGCGCAGCAAGGCTTGCTCACTACCCGGTCGTATAGCTCTCAGAGAGCTTTCCAACGGTATGATGTGCGCCGTGTAACTCCTTACGGATCAAAAGTTATGGACACCAGAGCGACGGAGACCTGGTCCTAAGCCCGCGCCCTCGGTTTGCGGGCCCAGCCTCTACGTGAGGCGAAGTTGTCTTGCCCAAGGTGTAGTGGGATTCGCTAATAGAAAAGTGATAGATTAGGTTGTCGTCCTTTTCGCGGCACACGACGTACGATCCGGGACAGAAAAACACCGCAAAAGAAGAAAAGTGTCCCAAAACTTATGAAAACGTTCTATTTTGGGCTCCGAAAATAGGCGCAGCCGAGCAGGCTAGCTGCCCCTGTTGTAGAGCTTTCCAACGGTATGCTGTCCGCCGTGTAACTCCTTACGGATCAAAAGTTATGGGCACCAAAGCGATAGAGACCTGGTCCCAAGCCCCACGACCTCGGTTTTTTGGCTCAGCCTCTACGTGAAGCAAAGTTGTCTTTCCAAGGTGCCATAGGATTCGGTAATAGAAATGTGATGGATTATGTTGTCGTCTTTTTTGCGGCTCACGACGTACGATCCGGGACGGAAAAACAGCGAAAATGAAGAAAAGTATCCCAAAACTGATGAAAACATTCAATTTTGGGCTCCGAAAACATGCGCAGGAAAGCAGGCTAGCTGCCCGGTCATAGAGCTCTCGGAGAGCTTTCCAACAGTATGCTGTGCTTCGCGTAACTCCTTACGGATCAAAAGTTATGGGCGCCGGAGCGATGGAGACCTAGTCCTAAGCCCCACGACCTCGATTTGTGGGCCCAGCCTCTACGTGAGGCGAAGTTGTCTTTCCCAAGGTGCCATGGGATTCAGTAATAGAAATATGATGGATTAGGTTGTCGTCCTTTTCGCGGCACACGACGTACGATCCTGGATGGAAAAACAGCGCAAATAAAGAAAATTATCCCAAAACTGATGAAAACGTTCAATTTTGGGCTCCAAAAACAAGCGCAAGTGAGCGGGCTTGCTGCCCCATCGTAGAGCTGGCGGAGAGCTTTCAAACAGTATGTTGTGCACCGCGTAACTCCTTACGGATCAAAAGTTATGGGCACCGGAGCAACGGAGACCTTTTCCTAAGCCCCACGCCCTCGGTTTACTGGCCCAGCCTTTACCTAAATCGATGTTGTCTTTCCTAAGGTGTTGTGGGATTCGGTAATAGAAATGTGATAGATTAGGATGTCATCCTTTTCGCAGCACACAACGTACGATTCGGGATGGAAAAACAGCGCAAAAGAAGAAAAATGTCCTCAAACTGAAGAAAACGTTCGATTTTGGGCTCTAAAAATAGGCGTAGCCAAGCAGCCTTGCTGCCCCATCGTAGAGCTCTTGGAGAGCTTTCCAATGGTATGCTGTGCGACGCATAACTCCTTACGGATCAAAAGTTATGGGCGCCGGAGCGACGACGACCTGGTCCCAAGCCCTACGCCCCCGGTTTGCGGGCCCAGTCTCTACGTGAAGTGAAGTTGTCTTGCCCAAGATGCCGTGGGATTCGGTAATAAAAATGTGATGGATTAGGTTGTCGTCATTTTCGCAGCCCACGACATACGATCCGGGACGAAAGAACAGCGCAAAAGAAGAAATGTGTCCCAAAACAGATGAAAACGTTCAATTTTGGGCTCTGAAAACTAGAGCAACAATACTTACTCGCTGCCCGGTCGTAGAGCTCTTGGAGAGCTTTCCAACGGTATACTGTGCGCCGCGTAACTCCTTACGGATCAAAAGTTATGGACACCGGAGCGACGGAGAGCTGGTCCCAAGCCCCACGCCCTCGGTTTGCGGGCCCAGCCTCTATGTGAGGTGAATTTGTCTTGCCCAAGGTGTCTTGGGATTCGGTAATAGAAATGTGATATATTAGGTTGTTGTCCTTTTTGTGGCACACGACGTACGATCCAGGACGAAAAAATAGCGAAAAGGAAGAAAAGTGTCCCAAAACTAATAAAAACGTTCGATTTTGGACTTCGAAAATAGGCGCAGCCGAGCAGGCTCACTGCCCCCATCGTAGAGCTCATGGAAAGTTTTCCAACGGTATGCTGTGCGCCGCGTAACTCCTTACAGATCAAAAGTTATGGGCACCAGAGCGACAAAAACCTGGTCCTAAGCCCCACGACCTCGGTTTGCTGGCTCAGCCTCTATGTGAAGCGAAGTTCTCTTGCCAAGGTGCCATGGTATTCGGTAATAGAAATGTGATGGATTATGTGGTCGTCCTTTTCGCGGCTCACGACGTACGATCCGTGACGGAAAAACAGCGCAAAATAAGAAAAATTTCCCTAAATTGTTAAAAATGTTCGATTTTGGGCTTTGAAAATAGGCGCAGCCGAGTAGGCTTGCAACCCCCGTCGTAGAGCTCTCAGAGAGCTTTCCAATGGTATGTTGTGTGCCGCGTAACTCCTTACGTATCAAAAGTTATGGGCACCTAAGCGACAGAGACCTGGTTCCAATCCCCGCGACCTCGGTTTGCTGGCTCAGCCTCTACATGAAGCGAAGTTGTCTTGCCAAGGTGCTGTGGGATTCGCTAATAGAAATGTGACGGATTATGTTGTCGTCCTTTTCACGGCTCACGACGTACGATCCGGGACGAAAAAACAGCGCAAAACCAAAAAAGTATCCCAAAATTGATGAAAATGTTCGATTTTGGGCTCCAAAAAAATAGGCACAGCTGAGCTGGCTCACTGCCCGGTCATAGAGCTCTCGGAGAGCTTTCTAATGGTATGCTGTGCATCGCATAACTCCTTACGGATCAAAAGTTATGGGCACCGGAGCGACGGAGACCTGGTCCCAAGCCCCATGCCCTCAGTTTGCAGGCCTAGCCTCTTTGTGAGGCGAAGTTGTCTTGCCCAAGGTGCCGTGGGATTCGGTAATAGAAATGTAATGGATTAGGTTGTCGTCCTTTTCGCGGCACATGACGTGCGATCCCGGACGGGAAAAAAGCGCAAAAGAAGAAAATTGTCCCAAAACTAATAAAATCGTTCGATTTTGGGCTCTGAAAATAGGCGCAGCAGAGTGGGCTTGCTGCCCTTGTCGTAGAGCTCTCGGAGAGCTTTTCAACGGTATACTGTGCGCTGCGTAACTCCTTACGGATCAAAAGTTATGCGCACCGGAGCGACAGAGACCTGGTCCTAAGCCCCACGCCCTCGGTTTGTGGGCCCAACCTCTACGTGAAGCGAAGTTGTCATGCCCAAGGTACCATAGGATAAGGTAATAAAATTATGATGGATTAGGTTGTCATCCTTTACACGGCTCACGACGTACGATCCGGGACAGAAAAACAGCGCAAAAGAAGAAAAGTGCCCAAAACTGATAATGAAAACGTTCAATTTTGGACTCCAAAAATAGGTGCAGACGAGCAGCCTTGCCGCCCCGTCATAGAGCTCTCAGAGAGCTTTCCAACGGTATGTTGTACGCCGCATAACTCTTTACGGATCAAAAGTTATGGGTATCGGAGCGACGGAGACCTGGTCCCAAGCCCCACGCCCTCGGTTTGTGGGCCCAACCTCTACGTAAAGTAAAGTTGTCTTGCCCAAGGTGCCGTGGGATTCGGTAATAGAAATGTGATAGATTAGGTTGTCGTCATTTACGTGGATCACGACATACGATCCAGGACGAAAGAACAACGCAAAAGAAGAAATGTGTCCCAAAATAAATGAAAATGTTCGATTTTGGGTTTCAAAAACTGGCGCAGCAAAGCTGGCTTGCTGCCCCATCGTAGAGCTCTCGAAGATCTTTCCAACGGTATGCTGTGCACCGCGTAACTCCTTACGGATCAAAAGTTATGGGCACCGGAGCGACAGAGACCTGGTCGCAAGCCCCACGCCCTCGGTTTGTGGGCCTTACGTTTACGTGAGGCGAAGTTTTCTTGCCCAAGGTACCGTGGGATTCGGTAATAGAAATGTGATGGATTAGGTTGTCATCATTTTCGCGGCACACGACGTACGATCTGGGACGGAAAAACAGCGCAAAAAAAGAAAAGTGTCCCAAAACTGATGAAAATGTTCAATTTTTGGCTCCGAAAACTAGCGCAACCAAGAAGGCTTGCTTCCCCATCGTAGAGCCCTCAGAGAGCTTCCCAACGGTATGCTGTACGCTGCGTAACTCTTTACGGATCAAAAGTTATGGGCAACGGAGTGACGGAGACCTGGTCCCAAGCCCCACGCCCTCGGTTTGGGGGCCCAGCCTCTACGTGAAGCGAACTTGTCTTACCCAAGGTGCCGTGGGATTCAGTAATAGAAATGTGATTGATTAGGTTGTCATCCTTTTCGCTGCTCAGGATGTACAATCCGGGATGGAAAACCAGTGCAAAAGAAGAAAAGTGTCCTAAAATTTATGAAAACGTTCAGTTTTGGGCTCTAAAAATAGGCGCATCGGAGTTGGCTTACTGCCCCCGTCGTAGAGCTCTCGGAGTGCTTTGCAACGGTATGCTGTGCGCCGCGTAACTCGTTACGGATCAAAAGTTATGGGCACCGGAGCGACAGAGACATGGTCTCAAGCCCCACGATCTCGGTTTGCTGGCTCAGCCTCTATGTGAAGCGAAGTTGTGTTGCCAAGGTGCCATGGGATTCAGTAATAGAAATGTGATGGATTATGTTGTCATCCTTTTCACGGCTCACGACGTACGATCCGGGACGAAAAAACAGTGCAAAAGAAGAAAAGTGTCCCAAAACTAATGAAAACATTCGATTTTGGGCTACAAAAACAGGCGCAGCCATACTGGCTCACTGCCCGGTCATAGAGATCTCGGAGAGCATTCCAACGGTATGCTGTGCACCGCGTAACTCTTTATGGATCAAAAGTTATGGGCACTAGAGCGACGGAGACCTGGTCCCAAGCCCTATGCCCTCGGTTTGAGGGCCCAGCCTCTACGTGAGGTGAAGTTGTCTTGCCCAAGGTGCTGTGGGATTCGGTAATAAAAATGGGGTGGATTAGGTTGTCGTCCTTTTCGCGACACACGATGTACGATCCGGGACGGAAAAACAGCGCAAAAGAAGAAAAGTGTACCAAAACTGATGAAAATGTTCAATTTGGGGCTCTGAAAACAGGCGCAGCAGAACGGGCTTACTGTTCCCGTCGTAGAGGTCTCGGAGAGCTTTCCAACGGTATGTTGTGCGCCGCGTAACTCCTTACGGATCATAAGTTATGCGCACCAGAGCGACAGAGACCTGGTCCCAAGCCCTACGCCCTCGATTTGCGGGCCCAACCTCTATGTGAAGCGAAGTTGTCTTGCCCAAGGTACCATGGGATTCGGTAATAGAAATGTGATGGATTAGATTGTCGTCCTTTTCGCGGCTCACGACGTACGATCTGGGACGAAAAAATAGTGCAAAAGAAGAAATGTGTACCAAAACAGATGAAAATATTTGATTTTGGGCTTCAAAAACAGGCGCAGCTGAGCGGGCTTGCTGCCCTGTCGTAGAGCTCACGGAGAGTTTTCCAACGGTATGTTGTGCGCCGTGTAACTCCTTACGGATCCAAAGTTATGGGCACCGGAGCGATGAAGACCTAGTTCCAAGCCCCACGCCCTTGGTTTGCGGGCCCAGCCTCTACGTGAAGCGAAGTGTCTTGCCCAAGGTGCCGTGGGATTCGGTAATAGAAATGTGATGGATTAGGTTGTCATCCTTTTCGCGGCTCACGACATACGATCCGGGACGAAAAAATAGTACAAAAGAAGAAATGTGTACCAAAACAGATGAAAACGTTTGATTTTGGGCTTCGAAAATAGGCGCAAGTGAGCGGGCTTGCTGCCCTGTTGTAGAGCTCATGGAGAGCTTTCCAACAGTATGTTGTGCGCCGTGTAACTCCTTACGGATCCAAAGTAATGGGCACCGGAGCGACGGAGACCTGGTCCCAAACCCCACGCCCTCAGTTTGCGGGCCCAGCCTCTACGTGAAGAGAAGTTGTCTTGCCCAAGGTGCTGTGGGATTCGGTAATAGAAATGTGATGGATTAGGTTGTCGTCCTTTTCGCGGCACATGGCGTACGATCCGGGACAAAAAAACAACACAAAAGAAGAAAAGTGTCCCAAAACTGATGAAAATGTTCGATTTTTGGATCCGAAAATTGGCTCAGCCGAGCAGGCTTGCTTTCCCATCGTAGAGCTCTCGGAGAGCTTTCCAACGGTATGCTGTGCGTTGCGTAACTCCTTACGGATCAAAAGTTATGGGCAACGGAGTGACAAAGACCTGGTCCCAAGCCCCACGCCCGGTTTGTGGGCCCAACCTCTGCATGAAGTGAACTTTTCTTGCCCAAGGTGTCGTGGGATTCGGTAATAGAAATATGATGGATTAGGTTGTCGTCCTTTTCGCTGTTCAGGACGTACAATCTAGGATGGAAAACCAGTGCAAAAGAAGAAAAGTATCCCAAAACTGATGAAAACGTTCAGTTTTTGGCTCCGAAAATAGGCGCAGCTGAGTAGGCTTGCTGCTCCCGTTGTAGAGCTCTCAAAGAGCTTTCCAACGGTATGCTGTGCACGGTGCAACTTCTTACGAATCAAAAGTTATTGGCACCGGAGCGACGAAGACCTGGTCCCAAGTCCCACGACCTCGGTTTGCTGGCTCAGCCTCTACATGAAGCGAAGTAGTCTTGCCCAAGGTACCGTGGGATTTGAAAATAGCAATGTGATGGATTAGGTTATCGTCCTTTTCGTGGCTCACAACGTACGATCCGTGACGGAAAAATAGCGAAAAAGAATAAAAGTGTCCTGAAACTGATGAAAACATTCGATTTTGGGCTCCGAAAATAGGCGTAGCCGAGCAGGCTTGTGGTCCCTCTCGTAGATCTCTCGGAGAGCTTTCCAACGGTATGTTGTGCGCCGCGTAACTCCTTACGGATCAAAAGTTATGGGCACCGGAGCGACGGGGACCTGGTCCTAAGCCCCATGACCTCGGTTTGCTGGCTCAGCCTCAATGTGTAGCGAAGTTGTCTTGCCCAAGGTACCGTGGGATTCGGTAATAGAAATGTGATGGATTAGGTTGTCGTCCTTTACGCAGCTCATGACGTACGATCAAGGACCGAAAAATAGCGCAAAAGAAGAAAAGTGTCCCAAAATGGATGAAAACGTTCGATTTTCAGCTCCGAAAATAGGCACAGCCGAGCAGCATTGCTGTCCCGTCGTAGAGCTCTCGGAGAGCTTTCCAACGGTATGTTGTGCGCCGCGTAACTCCTTACGGATCAAAAGTTATAGGCACCGGAGCGACGGAGACCTGGTCCCGAGCCCCACACCCTCGGTTTGCGGGCCTAGCCTCTATGTGAAGCGAAGTTGTCTTACCAAAGGTGCCTTGGGATTCGGTATTAGAAATGTGATGGATTCGGTTGTCGTCCTTTACACAGCTCATGACGTACGATCCGGGACAAAAAAACAGCGCAAAAGTAAAAAAGTGTCCCAAAATGGATGAAAACGTTCGATTTTGGACTCCGAAAATAGGCGCAAACAAGCAGCCATGCTGTCACGTTATAGAGATCTTGGAGAGCTTTCCAACGGTATGCTGTGCGCCGCGTAACTCCTTACGGATCAAAAGTTATGGGCGCCTGAACGACAGAGACCTGGTCCCAAGCCCTACGCCCTCGGTTTGCTGGCCCAGCCTCTACATGAAGTGAAGATGTCTTGCCCAAGGTGCCGTGGGATTCGGTAATAGAAATGTGATGGATTAGGTTGTCGTCCTTTTCGCGGCTCACGATGTACGATCCAGAACGGAAGAACAACGCAAAAGAAGAAATATATCCCAAAACAGATGAAAACGTTCGATTTTAGGCACCGAAAACTGGCGCAGCAAAGCTGGCTCGTTGCCCGGTCGTAGAGCTCTCGGAGAGCTTTCCAATGGTATGTTGTGCGCCGCGTAACTTCTTACGGATCAAAAGTTATGGACACCGGAGCGATGGAGACATGGTCTCAAGCCCTACGCCCTCGGTTTGCGGGCCCAGCCTCTACGTGAGGCGAAGTTGTCTTGCCTAAGGTACTGTGGGATTCGGTAATAGAAATGTGATAGATTAGGTTGTCGTCCTTTTCACGGCACACAACGTACGATTCGGGACAAAAAAACAGCGCAAAAGAAGAAAAGTGTCCCAAAACTGATGAAAACTTTCAATTTTGTGTGAGGCCCGTGTGAGGCCCGACCCCGAATAACGTGTGTAACCTAGATTTACGTGCCTTGACCTAGGTTTAAGAATTGTGTTTCATTTTGTGTGCCTTGCATTGAATTTCGTGCATACATTTAGGGTTACGTGCATTTACTTGGGAAACGTGCATTTACTTGGAAAACGTGCATTCGTCTCGTAGTTCGTGCCTTACCTCGTAGTGCGTGCCCTAAACCTAGGAAAGCGTGTCCTCACGCTAATCAAGAAAGTATCTTACACGAAGCACTAGATCATTAATTAATCCTACAAACTCCACTAACTAATATTAAAATGCTAAGTCAACTCACTAGAAGACGAAATCTCACAAAAAGCTAGACATTCTTATTCTTTATTCTTTATTCTTTTGCACTTCCCAAACACACAATAAAATAAGCCTTGAACAAACAAAAAATTCAGATCTTGATGCTCATAGGGTCGGCCAAACCAAGGGCTTTGAGCCAAGTTTGAACAAAAATTATTTTAACCAAGCATGCTTAAGACAAAGTCTTCACATTGTCATACCTTTTGCTTGCACCAAAGCCATACTTTGCTAACTACTAAGCCACGCATCTCGGCCACATCACCCTTGTCTACCAACAATCCAAATAACATTCAAAAGACAACACAAAAATCAGATTGTACAAGCATATGGCCGACCAAAATGCTAAGCCTTTCATTTTCTTTCTCACATTTTCTCTTTCTCTCATTTTCTCTCCCCCTCATTCTTCTCTCTCTCTCTCGGCCCTAGCTAAATCTTGTAGACTCCATAGCTAAGTTCTTCATCCTAAGGCTCTTCAAGACTTCCAAGCAACCAAGGAACTCGACCAAGCAAAGCTAGAGTACAAAAGACACACATGCTATGCAAGCTCTTTGAACCTCCATTTCGGCTTAGGTGAGTTTGTTAGCTCCCATTTCCTTTTCTTCTTGTTCTAACCACATGAACCTACTAAGAACATGGTAACTTAGCTAGGAAATTAGAGAAATCCCAAGTTATCTCTCGGCTAAGCAAGGAAAAGGCTCGACATTATGCTTGATCAAGAGTTTGTGCATCTCTTTGTTGTCTTGCTAAGGTGAGGGCTAAAACTTCTTGAAAATCTTTCAAAAAACCACATGCATACGCTTAAATGTCTATCTTTACTTCTGTACTTGTGATTTATGTGTGTTCATGAGCTTTTGTAAACATGCATGGCAAGATATTTGGCTAGAATGTGATGATAGATGAAATCGGGTATGTGACAGCTTTCTGCCTTGTTGGTGCGAGGTGATTTTGACCAGGTAAATGATGTTGACAATGGGTGAAAATTGGTAGGTACCTAGTTTTTCCAGTTCTGAGCATTTTCCGCAGCAATAGGCCAAAGCTAATTTTGAATCTAAGGTCCTCAAAATGGAAAATTATCAAAATGTGTCCAAATCTGGAAAGTCTGAAAAAATGAAGCAGGTTTTGGCAGATTCACTGACCTTGTAGAACGAACCAGTTTTGACTTACTAATTGATATCCAAAATTCATGAAATTTGGTGTGCTGCTAAAATTTTCAGTTCTAGACATTTTTATCAGAAATGGACTAAGGCTAAATCTGACGCTAAGGCCCTAAAAAATGACACGTATTGAAATGTGTGCAAATCTGGACAGTTTTGTGCAGGTTCACTATTTTGGCTAGAACTATTGAACCCGAACTCCAAATGATGCGAGGTTGTTTCTGAATTTAGTTCACCCCTTAAGCTTTAATTTGACATCTTATTCACTGGAATTGGAGATTGTTTACTTGTCTTAATGATTGTGAGAAAACAGTCCATTGCAGTGAGGGTTTCACTTAGTGAAATGCTTAGAAAAATTATTGTAGCTTCTCTTGTTGTATTAAATGCTTGAGATTGTGGCATTTGGATGTTCTGTGGACTGTTTTGAATGCTTGAGGGTGTATGAACTAATCAATGCGTGGCTTGAGTTTAATTATGAGATAACTTGGGGCTTAATCGCACGGATAAGCACGAATTGAAACCCTAGTGACTAGGTAAATTCGCTAAGTGTTAATCCTACGAATATCGTGTCTAATTATGTAATTAGTAGGCTGCCCGTAGTTGACCTCATAGCCCTAAACATGATTTCGATGATTACATGTTGACAAGTAGGCCTTTCTGGCACACGGATCCACGTAGATGTCGTTGCATGTTGAATCATCTTGTTATTTGATTACGTGAACTTCGAAGTGAGTTATATGACTTGATTTACATGCATTACATGGTTGCCCGTTTAATACTTATATAACTTCATGTGCTTTATAAGTAAAATTGCCTGTCATATCGTGCCTCGCTTGTTTACTTGTCAATGTGCAATATTATGACTGCTCGGAGGCAACCTACTTTGTTGACCTCCAAATGTGATATATTAAATGTCATAAATATGCATTGCATACAAGGTTGCAACCTTTCATTCTGGCATGGTAGCGTTCACGCACACCGGGCGGCATCGGGCTTGCCGGTGCAACCGTGACTACCATTGTCCAATTCCCTCTCTCGCTTGGGGGCTAGACTTCCTCGAAGAGTTGGGTCGTAGGATTTCGGGGTACATCCGGAGTACACCCATTTGGCATGATAAGGGGATAATTCGAAGTCGGCCGCAACAACTGATACTGGAAATGAACTGAGAGCAAAAGCTCACCGTATCCTTTTCACTATGTGTATAAGTACTCTCGCTTGGTTCCTAGAGGACCTCGGGGAGGAAAGACGGGTAATTGTGTTCTTTTATTGTTATATTACATTATGTACTTACTTGTGATATATATGTCATGCTTGCAAAGGGTTTTCATAAGTTGAACCGGAAATTGAGTTTCAAAACTTATTTCTCGTTTCCCCCTCGCTGAGTTCATAAGGACTCACCCTCTTTTATCATCTCAGGTGAAGAAGACCAGGAACAGGTACCCGAGGACAACGTGCCTTTTGATGATTCTTTGGAATGATTGCTTGCCCTACGTGCCTTACTTGACTATGGTCATTTTGTGGACGATATGTTGCTTGAAGACTATTTCTTATGTTTCTTGTTGTTGTATTATAAATGACCCCCGTTGTAATTTGGGGTCTAATTTTGGCTTGTACTGCTCATAACTAGTTATACACTCTTACGGTCGTTTTTGCTATTGCTACTGGCTAGTATCGTATCGATCATAGGCTTATGAAGTATTAGGTAATGGATTAAGTAAATGAATCTATCTAATCTTAAGCAGGTATTCTTTGGTAAGCTAAGGTCAACAGGTACTTTTGTAACAAGGATTAACAAACAAACGAGACATAGTATCATGCTAGGTTATTAATCAAACGAGACTCCAAGATAACTAATGGGCGTTTCAATTGATGATAAATAGTAATCTTAGTTGGAAATGAATTTGAGATTGAAAGTTCTGAGGCCTTTAGAAAATTAGGTCAAACTAAATAGCCCAATTACAGTCGTTATGCTGCCAATTTTCCAGAGAATTTGTGGAGCTTAGGTTAAAACGTTAAGTGTTAAGCTTTCATGAAAGATTAAGTACGTGGGTTGACTTGAATGTTTAGATCACACCCTAGTCTAACCTCTATGGGTTGGGTTGGGGCGTGACCCAACCTCGATTTGCTTGCGATACCTCGTTTCGTGTACCCTAACCTAAATTTGCGTGCCTTGACCTAGGTTTAAGAATTGTGTTTCATTTTGTGTGCCTTGTATTGAATTACGTGCATATATTTAGGGTTGCGTGCATTCATCTCGTAGTTCGTGCCTTGCCTCGTAGTGCGTGCTCTAAACCTAGGAAAGCGTGCCCACACGTTAATCAAGAAAGCATCTTACACGAAGCACTAGATCATTAGTTAATCCTACAAATCCCACTAACTAATATTAAATTACTAATTCAACCCATTAGAAGACAAAATCTCACAAAAAGCTAGACATTCTTTATTCCTTATTCCTTATTCCTTGCATATCCCAAAAACACAATTAAAATATTGCTCAACCAAGGCAAAAAATTCAGATTCTTGCAATGCCTTGGCCGACCACTTTGTGTGCATTTGTGCTTGCTTGCATAATTCAAAATTAAATCTAGACATCCTATGACAATCTATGACTCAAAGCAATAAAAAAAATAACCCAAAACCCTACCCAATGCACCCAAAATCTCGACACATGCATATGTCCATGCTAGGATGATTCAAATTGTGCTTCTTGAAGTCACAAATCTAAAATTTACAAGCTCAAGGCCGACATATGCTTCAAACTTTGCAAAGCTTTTATTTTTCCTTCATTTTCTCTCATTTTCTCTCATTCTTCTCTCTCTCTCTCTCGGCCTTGGCTGAGTTTCTACACACCATAGCTGATCTTCATCACTCAATGGTTCATCAAGACATGCAAGAAGCTTAAGGAGCTCGACCAAACAAAACTAGGAGCAAAGAAGCACACATGTAAGCCTTTAGCACATCCATTTCGGTTTAGGTGAGTTTGTTAGCTTCCATTTCTCTTCTTCTTGTTCTAAACACATGCACCTACTAAGAACATGGTAACTTAGCTAGGAAATTAGAGAAATCCCAAGTTGTCTTTCGGCTAAGCAAGGAAAAGATCAACTTTGTGCTTCACCAAGAGTTTGTGCATCATCTTTGTTGTCTTGCTAAGATGAGGGCTAAAACTTCTTGAAAATCTTTCAAAAACCACATGCATGCCCTTAAATGTCTATCTTTACTTCTGTACTTGATATACATGTGTGTTCATGAGCTTTTATAAACATGCATGGCAAGATATTTGGCTAGAATGTGATGATAGATGAAATCGGGTATGTGACAGCCTTCTGCCTTGTTGGTTCGAGGTGCTTTTAACTAGGTAAAAGATGTTGAAAACGTGTGAAACTTGGTAGGTAACTACTTTTTCCAGTTCTGAGCATTTTTCGTAGAAATAGGCCAAAGCTAATTTTGAATCTAAGGTCCTTAAAATGGCAAAATATTAAAATGTGTCCAAATCTGAAAAGTCTGGAAAAATGAAGCAGGTTTTGGCAGATTCACTGACCTTGTAGAACGAACCAGTTTTGACTTAGTAAATGACATCCAAAATGCATGAAATTTGGTATGCTGATAGATTTTCAGTTCTGGACATTTTTGTCAGATATGGACTAAGGCTAAATCTGACCCTAAGGCCCTCAAAAATGACAAGTATTGAAATGTGTGCAAATTTGGACAGTTTTGTGTAGTCTCACTGTTTTGGCTATAACTCTTGAACCCGAACTCCAAATGATGCGAGGTTTGTTTCTGAATTTAGTTCACTCCTTAAGATTTAATTTGACATCTTGGTCACTAGAATTGGAGTTTATTTTCTTGTCTCAATGATTGTGAGAATACAGTCCATTGCAGTAAGGTTTTCATTTAGTGATATGCTTAGCAAAATTATTGTAGCATCTCTTGTTGCATTAAATGCTTGGGATTGTGGTATTGGGATGTCGTGTGGACTGTTTTGAATACTTGAGGGTGTTTGAATTAATCGATGCATGGCTTGAGTTTAATCACGTGACAACTTAGGGCTTAATCGCACGGGTAAACACGAATTGAAACCCTAGTAACTAGGTAAACTCGCTAAGTGTTGATCCTATGGATATTGTGTTTGATTATGTGTTTAGTAGGCTGCCCATAGTTGCCCTTGTAGCCCTAAATATGATTTCGATGATTACATATTGATAAGTAGGCTTTTCTTGTACCCGGTCCCACGTAGATGTCGTTGCATGATGAATAATCTTATTATTTGATTACGTGAACTTTGAAATTAGTTATATGATTTGATTTACGTGCGTTACATGGCTGCCCGTTTAATGTTCATATAACTCCATGTGCTTTTCAAGTGAATTTACTTGTCATATCGTGCCTCGCGTGTTTAACTGTCAATGTGCAATCTTATGACTGCTCGGAGGCAACCTACTTTGTTGTCCTCCTAATGTGATATATTAAATGTCATAAATGTGCATTGCATACAAGGTTGCAACCTTTCATTCTAGCGTGGTAGCGTTCACGCACACCGGGCGGCGTCGGGCTTGCCGGTGCAACCGTGACTACCATTGTCCAATTCCCTCTCTCGCTTGGGGGCTAGACTTCCTCGGAGAGTTGGGTCGTAGGATTTCGGGGTACATCCGGAGTACACCCATTTGGCGTGATAAGGGGATGATTTGAAGTCGGCCGCAACAACTGACACTAACATTAACTGAGAGCAAAAGCTCACCGTATCCTTTTCACTATGTGTATAAGTACTCTTGCTTGGTTCTTAGCGGACCTCGGGGAGGAAAGACGGGTAATTGTGCTCCTTTACTTTTACATTACGTTATATACTTATGATATATTCATGCTTGCAAAAAGGGTTTTCATAAGTTGAACTGGAAAATGAGTTTCAAAACTTATTTCTCGTTCCCCTCGCTGAGTTCATAAGGGCTCACCCTCTTTTATCATCTTAGGTGAAGAAGACCAAGAACAGGTACCCGAGGACGACGTGCCTAATGATGATTCCTCGGAATGATTGCTTGCCTTACGTGTCTTGCTTGACTATGGCCATTTTGTGAACAATATGTTGCTTAAAGACTATTTCATTTCTTATGATGTTTGTTGTTGTAATGTAAAAGACCCCCGTTATAATTTGGGGTCTAATTTTGGCTTGTACTGATAATAACTAGATAGACACTACTATGGTCGTTTTTGCTATCGTTATTGGCTAGTATATATCATAGGATTAGGAAGTATCAGGTAAGGACTAAGTAAAATGAACCTAACCAATCTTAAGCAAGTACTCAATGTTAAGCTAAGACCAACAAGTGCTTTCGTAACGAGGATTAACAAACAAACGAGACATAGTATCATGCTAGGTTATTAATCAAACGAGACTTTGAGATAACTGGTAGGCGTTTCGATTGGTCATAAATAGTAATCTTAGTTGGAAATGAAATGGAGATTGGAAATTTTGAGGCGTTTAGAGAATTAGGTCAAACCAAAGAGCCCAATTACAGTCGTTACACTGCCGATTTTCTGGAAAATTGTGGAGTTTAGGCTAAAACGTTAAGTGTTAAACTTTCATGAACGATTAAGTACGAGATATGACTTGAATGTTTAGATCACACCCTAGTCTAACCTTTATAGGCCGGGTTGGGGCGTGACACCTTATAGATAGAATGGTATCAGAGCTTAGATTGCTTAAGCCGGGTTTAACTATCGGACCATGGTAGAAGCCCTAAGGTAATTAGGATGACTTGTTTATATGTTATTGTGTGATAATGTTAATTGTACCTTCTATGTTCTTTGTGCTTATGTGAATAACTTGTCTTAACTATTTCTAGAACTATGTGTTTATGTAAAATTATATGTTGCATATCTTATGAATTAAATTCTTATCCTGTCGTATTTCAATAAATTATGCATCGTAATCTGTGCCTATAGATGGCTGGCCCTAGTACCCGTACTACTAATAGGAGCAGTGAGCTCCAAGAGACCGGAGATGCTTATCAAACTAATCTCGGCATAGCTATGTTTAATATGATGGCGAATGCCATAGATCAAGCATCGCGAGTGATGGAACGTCAAGATGCACGTGAAGCAAACAACAACAACAACAGGAATGATGGTAACCATGGGAGACATAGCAGAATGAGGGAGTTCCTTGACTTTCGCCTGTCCAAATTCCATGGGGAAGCTGATGATGAAAAAGCAGAGGCTTGGCTGTCTGAGATCGAGAGGATTTTCAGACCACTTGACTATACTGATAAAGAAAATGTGGAGTTTGCTGTGTTTCTGTTGCACTGGGATGCTGAGCATTGGTGGCACACTGTGGAGGTACTTTGGGAAACTGATCATACACCTTACTTGTGGGGTAATTTCGTTAAGGCTTTCAAGGAGAAATATGTACCTGCAGTTTCCAGGCAGATTGAGGAATTCATGCACGTGAACCAGGGTAACATGACGGTGGCCCAGTACGAGGCTCATTTTGACCGACTGCCTCGCTATGCTCAATACATGGTCAGTACTCCTGAGGTGAAGATGTGGAAATTTACGATTGGATTGAGGGAAGAGATTCAGGACCAGTTGGCTTCGTATGACTTCGATACCTATTCTGCTCTCTTTGCTGCTGCTTCTCGAGTTGAGAAGAGAAAACTTGATAGAGTCGGCTCAAGTCAGCCGAACAAGAAACCATACCAGCCTTCAGGTCAACAGAGAAAATTCTAGAGCCAGAGTCGTAGTCAGGGCTAGAGCCAGAACAGACCAGTTATTAACCGTGGCCTGACTAAAGCACCATCAGCCTCTTCTACCCGTGGATCCACAGGTAGTTCACCTGCTACTCAGTCTATTAACTGTTCTTATTGTGACAAGAAGGGGCATACCGAGGCCCAGTGCTGGAAGAAGTCAGGACGATATGTGCGGTGTGGCAGTGATCAGTATCAGATCAAGGATTGCCCTAATTGGCAAGCAAGACAAAATCAAGTTAAACCAGCTAGTAGAGGCAAGACTCCAGTTCCTAGAGTTCAGGCTCGAGCTTATGCTATTGAGTGCGAGGAGCTTCCAGAGGAGACCGCTGTTGTTGAAGGTACATTCTTCATACTGAGTCAACTTGTTAGGGTGCTAATTGATCCAGGTGCTACTCATTCATTTATTACTCCCTTATATGTGCAATGTGTGAAACTGAAAGTTGTATGTTTGCCTTACGAAGTAGAAGTTGGTACTCCGATGGGTTCTAAACTTGTTACTAGCTCAGCTTGTAAAGCATGTAAAATCCAAATTAAGGATAGGGAATTCTCAGCCAATCTTATTGTATTACCCTTTCGAGACAATGAAGTCATTTTAGGGATGGACTGGTTGGCAAAGCATCATGCCCAACTAGATTTCTGGACGAAGATTGTAACATTCCGGATACCTGGTCAACCAATACTGGAAGTAATGGGTCGAAGAGATTTCACCGGGAGTTCCATTATTTCATCTACGAAAGCAGTGAAGTCCTTGAGAAAAGGATGCAGTGGATACTTAGCTTACCTAATCAACAAGCCGTCGGACAAAGCTAAGTTGGAAGAGATGCCAGTGATCAAAGACTATGCAGATGTGTTTCCAGAAGAATTTCCCGGTTTACCCCCAAATCGGGAGATCAAGTTCATTATAGAATTACTTCCTGGCACCCAACAGATATCTAAAGCTCCCTATCGTATGGCACCAACCGAGCTACAAGAATTGAAGGACCACTTGCAAGGATTGTTGAAGAAGGGGTTTGTTCAACCAAGTTCTTCTCCATGGGGTGCACCAGTCCTATTTGTAAAGAAAAAAGACAGAACGTTGAGGCTATGCATCGATTACCGAGGATTGAACCAAGTGACTGTCAAGAATAAATACCCACTTCCACTGATCGACGAGTTATTTAATCAACTTCAAGGAGCCAAAGTGTATTCGAAGCTCGACTTGAGGCAAGGGTACTATCAGTTAATTATCAAAAAAGAGGATGTGCCTAAAACGGCTTTCAGGACGAGATATGGGCATTATGAATATGTGGTGATGTCATTTAGGCTAACTAATGCCCCTGCATCTTTCATGGACTTGATGCACATCGTGTTTCAACCCTACTTGGACCAATTTGTGGTGATCTTCATTGATGATATTTTGGTATACTGGAAATCCAAGGCTGAGCATGAACAACATCTACGATTGGTACTGTAGAAACTTCGGGAGCATCAATTGTACGCAAAGTTTAGCAAGTGCGAATTTTAGTTGCAGCAGATTGTGTTTTTGGGGCACATCATATCCCAAGAGGGAATAGCAGTGGATCCAGCAAAGATAGAAGCGGTGATGTCTTGGAAGAAGCCGAAAAACGTTACGGAGGTTTGGAGTTTTCTTGGTCTAGCCGGCTATTATCGGAGGTTATTGAAGGATTTCTCTAAGATCGCAGGATCGCTTACAAAGTTCACTCAGAAGAAAACAAAGTTCGTATGGGATGACAAGTGTGAGAACAATTTCCAAGAATTGAAGAAAAGATTGACTACCGCACCTGTTCTTGCATTGCCTGAAGGGAGTCAAGGTTTTGTAATCTATAGCGATGCTTCGAAGAAAGGACTGGGTTGTGTGTTGATGCAAAATGGTAGAGTGATTGCGTATGCTTCTAGGAAACCGAAGCCGTATAAATTAAACTACCCAATGCATGATTTAGAGTTAGCGGCTATTGTGTTTGCACTCAAGAAATAGAGGCACTATCTCTGGGGTAACAAGTTCGAGGTGTTTACTGATCACAAGAGCTTGAAATACTTGTTCTCACAAAAAGAGTTGAACATGAGGCAAAGACGGTGGATGGAGCTTTTGGATGATTATAACTGCACAATCAATTATGTGCCCGGTAAAGCAAATGTAGTTGCAGATGCCTTAAGTCGAAAAGCGAGCATGGCAAAACTGGAAGTTAAAGTGCAGGAGTTGTTGGAGGAAGCATTCTTGTGGAAACCACAATTGACTCGAAAAGGGTTACTTTTTGCCACTACACAAGTTCAATCGACCTTGTTGTCTGATTTACGAGAGGCTCAACAGAAGGACCAACAGTTTCAGAAGATTAAAGAAAGCAACACAGATTTCAAGTTTCATGATGATGGTATTTGGAGGTTTAGGAATCAGATTTGTGTTCCTAATGAGCCAGAGTTGAAAAAGAAGACTCTTGAAGAAGCCCATAATTCAAGATACACTATTCACCCCGGTGGAACAAAGATATACCGGGATTTGAAGCAACACTATTGGTGGAATAATATGAAAAGAGAGATTGCGGAGTTTGTGGCACAGTGTTTGACTTGCCAGAGAATCAAAGCGGAACATCAACGACCAGCAAGTTTACTTCAGCCGTTGGAGATTCCTCAATGGAAATGGGAACATATAACTATGGACTTTGTTATGGACCTACCCAGGTCACAAAAAGGTCATGACGCCGTTTGGGTCATAGTAGATAGATTGACTAAGTTAGCGCACTTCTTACTGATGAACAAGGAGGATAGTCCTGAGAAGTTAGGAGATATGTATGTGGCGGAGATTGTAAGATTACACGGGATGCCTATGAGTATTGTATCGGATAGGGATCCTCGTTTTACTTCCCGATTTTGGAAGAGATTGCAAGAAGCTTTGGGAACGAAGTTGAGTTTCAGCACGGCTTACCACCCTCAGACTGATGGACAATCTGAGAGAACTATTTAAATTCTGGAGGATATGCTGAGGGCGTGTGTTTTAGACTTCGGGAAAGGTTGGGAGAAATACATATCTCTAGCGGAATTCGCTTATAATAACAGTTATCAGGCCACTATCGGGATGGCCCCATTTGAGGCATTCTATGGATGTAAGTGTCGATTCCCAATTTACTGGGATGAAGTAGGTGAGACGAAGACTTTTGACCCGACCCTTCTACCTGAACTTATGAAAACTGTTGATAATATCCACCTTATCCGGAAACGGATGCTTACCGTCCATAGCAGGCAGAAGAGTTATGCAAACCGACGGAGACGGAGCCTAGAGTTTGAGGTCGGCGACAAGGTGTTCTTGAAGATATCACCTCGGAGGGGACTGATTAAACACGGCATGGGTGGAAAGTTGAGCCCGAGGTTTGTAGGACCATTTGAGATAATTGAGAAGGTTGGCAAATTGGAGTATCGCCTGGCACTATCCCAAACCCTCTCCAATATTCACGACGTCTTTCATGTTTCGATGCTCCGGAAGTATCACCCTGATCCATCGCATATCTTGGAGCCAGAGCCGTTACAGCTTCGGGAGAACTTGTCTTATGAAGAGAAGCCCATTCGGATCCTAGACCAGCAAGATCGGGAGCTGCGCAGCAAATCTATACCGATGGTGAAAGTGTTGTGGGATCATCATGGAGTTGAAGAAGCAACGTGGGAAAGGCGAGACCAGATGGAGCAACAGTATTCAACATTATTTCAAAGGTAATATTGAAATTCGTGACGAAATTCTTTTAAGTAATTGAGGATGTGAGGTTCGACCTCAATTTGGATGCGATACCTCATTTTGTGTGCCCTAACCTAGATTTGTGTGCCATGACCTAGGTTTAAGAATTCTGTTTCGTTCTCTGTGTCTTGTATTGAATTACGTGCATACATTTAGGGTTGCGTGCAGTTACTTGGGAAAAGTGCAGTCCTCTCGTAGTTTGTGGCTTACCTCGTAGTACATGCCCTAAACCTAAGAAAGCGTGTCCTCACGCTAATCAAGAAAGCATCTTACACGAAGCACTAGATAATTAATCAATCCTACAAACTCCACTAACTAATATTAAAATGCTAAGTCAACTCACTAGAAGACGAAATCTCACAAAAAGCTAGACATTCTTATTCTTTATTCTTTATTCTTTTGCACTTCCCAAACACACAATAAAATAAGCTTTGAACAAACAAAAAATTCAGATCTTGATGCGCATAGGGTCGGCCAAACCAAGGGCTTTGAGCCAAGTTTGAACAAAAATTAATTTAACCAAGCATGCTTAAGACAAAGTCTTCACATTGTCATACCTTTTGCTTGCACCAAAGCCATACTTTGCTAACTACTAAGCCACCCATCTCGGCCACATCACCCTTGTCTACCAACAATCCAAATAACATTCAAAAGACAACATAAAAATCAGATTGTACAAGCATATGGCCGACCAAAATGCTAAGCCTTTCATTTTCTTTCTCACATTTTCTCTTTCTCTCATTTTCTCTCCCTCTCATTCTTCTCTCTCTCTCTCGGCCCTAGCTGAATCGTGTAGACTCCATAGCTAAGTTCTTCATCCTAAGGCTCTTCAAGACTTCCAAGCAACCAAGGAACTCGACCAAGCAAAGCTAGAGTGCAAAAGACACACATGCTATGCAAGCTCTTTGAACCTCCATTTCGGCTTAGGTGAGTTTGTTAGCTCCCATTTCGTTTTCTTCTTGTTCTAACCACATGCACCTACTAAGAACATGGTAACTTAGCTAGGAAATTAGAGAAATCCCAAGTTGTCTCTCGGCTAAGCAAGGAAAAGGCTCGACATTGTGCTTCATCAAGAGTTTGTGCATCTCTTTGTTGTCTTGCTAAGGTGAGGGCTAAAACTTCTTGAAAATCATTCAAAAAACTACATGCATGCGCTTAAATGTCTATCTTTACTTCTGTACTTGTGATTTATGTGTGTTCACGAGCTTTTGTAAACATGCATGGCAAGATATTTGGCTAGAATATGATGATAGATGAAATCGGGTATGTGACAGCTTTCTGCCTTATTGGTGTAAGGTGATTTTGACCAGGTAAATGATGTTGACAATGCGTGAAAATTGGTAGGTACCTAGTTTTGCCAGTTCTGACCATTTTCCACAGCAATAGGCCAAAGTTAATTTTGAATCTAAGGTCCTCAAAATGGCAAATTATCAAAATGTGTCCAAATCTGGAAAGTCTAGAAAAACGAAGCAGGTTTTGGCAGATTCACTGATCTTGTAGAAAGAACCAGTTCTGACTTAGTAAATGATATCAAAAATTCATGAAATTTGGTGTACTTCTAGATGTTTCAGTTCTAGACATTTTTGTCAGAAATGGACTAAGGCTAAATCTGACTCTAAGGCCCTAAAAAATAACAAGTATTGAAATGTGTGTAAATCTGGACAGTTTTGTGCAGTCTCACTGTTTTGGCTATAACTATTGAACCCGCACTCCAAATGATGCAAGGTTTGTTTCTGAATTTAGTTCACTTCTTAAGCTTTGATTTGACATCTTATTCACTGGAATTGGAGATTGTTTATTTGTCTTAATGATTGTGAGAACACAGTCCATTGTAGTGAGGGTTTCACTTAGTGATATGCTTAGAAAAATTATTGTAGCTTCTCTTGTTGTATTAAATGCTTGAGATTGTGGCATTTGGATATTGTGTGGACTGTTTTGAATGCTTGAGGGTGTATGAACTAATCGATACATGGCTTGAGCTTAATTACGAGATGACTTGGGGCTTAATCGCACGGATAAGCACGAATTGAAACCCTAGTGACTAGGTAAATTCGCTAAGTGTTGATCCTACGAATATCGTGTTTAATTATGTAATTAGTAGGCTGCCCGTAGTTGCCCTCATAGCCCTAAACATGATTTCAATGATTACATGTTGATAAGTAGGACTTTCTGGCACACGGATCCACGTAGATATCGTTGCATGTTGAATCATCTTGTTATTTGATTACGTGAACTTCGAAGTGAGTTATATGACTTGATTTACATGCGTTACATGGTTGCCCGTTTAATACTCATATAACTCCATGTGCTTTATAAGTGAAATTGCCTGTCATATCGTGCCTCGCTTGTTTACTTGTTAATGTGCAATCTTATGACTGCTCGGAGGCAACCTATTTTGTTGACCTTCAAATGTGATATATTAAATGTCATAAATGTGCATTCATACAAGGTTGCAACATTTCATTCTGGCGTGGTAGCGTTCACGCACACCGGGCGGCATCGGGCTTGCCGGTGCAACCGTGACTACCATTGTCCAATTCCCTCTCTCGCTTGGGGGCTAGACTTCCTCGGAGAGTTGGGTCGTAAGATTTCGGGTTACATCCGGAGTACACCCATTTGGCGTGATAAGGGGATGATTTGAAGTCGGCCGCAACAACTGATGCTGGAAATGAACTGAGAACAAAAGCTCACCGTATCCTTTTCACTATGTGTATAAGTACTCTCGCTTGGTTCCTAGAGGACCTCGGGGAGGAAAGACGGGTAATTGTGTTCTTTTACTGTTATATTACATTATGTACTTACTTGTGATATATATGTCATGCTTGCAAAGAGGTTTCATAAGTTGAATCGGAAAATGAGTTTCAAAACTTATTTCTCATTTCCCCCTCGCTGAGTTCATAAGGACTCACCCTCTTTTATCATCTTAGGTGAAGAAGACCAGGAACAGGTACCAGAGGACAACGTGCCTTTTGATGATTCTTTGGAATGATTGCTTGCCCTACGTGCCTTACTTGACTATGGTCATTTTGTGGACGATATGTTGCTTGAAGACTATTTCTTATGTTTCTTGTTGTTGTATTTTAAATGACCGCCGTTGTAATTTGGGGTCTAATTTTGGCTTGTACTGCTCATAACTAGTTAGATACTCTTACGGTCATTTTTGCTATCGTTACTGGCTAGTATCGTATCTATCACAGGCTTATGAAGCATCAGGTAATGGATTAAGTAAATGAATCTATCTAATCTTAAGCAGGTGATCTTTGTTAAGCTCATCTCAACAGGTACTTTTGTAATAAGGATTAACAAACAAACGAGACATAGTATCATGCTAGGTTATTAATCAAACGAGACTCCAAGATAACTAGTGGGTGTTTCAATTGATGATAAATAGTAATCTTAGTTGGAAATGAATTTGAGATTGAAAGTTTTGAGGCCTTTAGAAAATTAGGTCAAACTAAAGAGCCCAATTACAGTCATTATGCTGCCGGTTTTCTGGAGAATTTGTGGAGTTTAGGTTAAAACGTTAAGTGTTAAGCTTTCATGAAAGATTAAATACGTGATTTGACTTGAATGTTTAGATCACACCCTAGTCTAACCTCTATGGGTCGGGTTGGGGCGTGACCCAACCTCAAATTGCGTGCGATACCTCGTTTCGTGTGCCCTAACCTAGATTTATGTGCCTTGACCTAGGTTTAAGAATTGTGTTTCGTTTTATGTGTCTTGTATTGAATTACGTGCATATATTTAGGGTTGCGTACATTTGCTTGGGAAACGTGCATTCATCTCGTAGTTCGTGCCTTACCTCGTAGTGCATGCTCTAAACCAAGGAAAGCGTGCCTACACGTTAATCAAGAAAGCATCTTATACGAAGCACTAGATCATTAGTTAATCCTACAAATCCCACTAACTAATATTAAATTGCTAATTCAACCCATTAGAAGACAAAATCTCACAAAAAGCTAGACATTCTTTATTCCTTATTCCTTATTCATTGCATATCCCAAAAACACAAATAAAATATTGCTCAACCAAGACAAAAAATTCAGATTCTTGCAATGCCTTGGCCGACCACTTTGTTTGCATTTGTGCTTGCTTGCATAATTCAAAATTAAATCTAGACATCCTATGACAATCTATGACTCAAAGCAATAAAAAATAACCCAAAACCCTACCCAATGCACCCAAAATCTCGACACATGCATATGTCCATGCTAGGATGATTCAAATTGTGCTTCTTGAAGACACAAATCTGAAATTTACAAGCTCAAGGCCGACATATGCTTCAAACTTTACAAAGCTTTTATTTTTCCTTCATTTTTTCTCATTTCCTCTCATTCTTCTCTCTCTCTCTCTCTCTCTCTCGGTCTTGGCTGAGTTTCTACACTCCATAGCTTATCTTCATCACTCAATGGTTTATCAAGACATGCAAGAAGCTTAAGGAGCTCGACCAAACAAAACTAGGAGCAAAGAAGCACACATGCAAGCCTTTAGCACATCCATTTCGGTTTAGGTGAGTTTGTTCGCTTCCATTTCTCTTCTTCTTGTTCTAACCACATGCATCTACTAAGAACATGGTAACTTAGCTAGGAAATTAGAGAAATCCCAAGTTGTCTCTCGGCTAAGAAAGGAAAAGATCAACTTTGTGCTTCACCAAGAGTTTGTGCATCATCTTTGTTGTCTTGCTAAGGTGAGGGCTAAAACTTCTTGAAAATCTTTCAAAAACCATATGCATGCCCTTAAATGTCTATCTTTAATTCTGTACTTGAGATACATGTGTGTTCATGAGCTTTTATAAACATGCATGGCAAGATATTTGGCTAGAATGTGATGATAGATGAAATTGGGTATGTGACAGCCTTCAGCCTTGTTGGTTCGAGGTACTTTTGACTAGGTAAAAGATGTTGAAAATGCGTGAAACTTGGTAGGTAACTAGTTTTTCCAGTTCTGAGAATTTTTCACAGAAATAGGCCAAAGCTAATTTTGAATCTAAGGTCCTTAAAATGGCAAAATAAAATGTGTCCAAATCTGGAAAGTCTGGAAAAATGAAGCAGGTTTTGGCAGATTCACTGACCTTGTAGAACGGACCAGTTTTGACTTAGTAAATGACATCCAAAATGCATGAAATTTGGTATGCTAATAGATTTTCAGTTCTAGACATTTTTGTCAAAAATGGACTAAGGCTAAATCTGACCCTAAGGCCCTCAAAAATGACAAGTATTGAAATGTGTGCAAATCTGGACAGTTTTGTATAGTCTCACTATTTTGGCTATAACTCTTGAACCCGAGCTCCAAATGATGCGAGGTTTGTTTCTGAATTCAGTTCACTCCTTAAGCTTTAATTTGACATCTTGGTCACTAGAATTGGAGTTTTTTTGCTTGTCTCAATGATTGTAAGAAGATAGTCCATTGCAGTAAGGTTTTCATCTAGTGATATGCTTAGCAAAATTATTGTAGCATCTCTTGTTGCATTAAATGCTTGGGATTGTGGTATTGGGATGTCGTGTGGACTATTTTGAATACTTGAGGGTGTTTGAATTAATCGATGCATGGCTTGAGTTTAATCACGTGACAACTTAGGGCTTAATCGCACGGGTAAACACGAATTGAAACCCTAGTAACTAGGTAAACTCGCTAAGTGTTGATCCTATGGATATTGTGTTTGATTATGTGTTTAGTAGGCTGCCCGTAGTTGCCCTTGTAGCCCTAAATATGATTTCGATGATTACATGTTGATAAGTAGGCTTTTCTTGCACCTGGTCCCACGCAGATGTCGTTGCATGATGAATAATCTTATTATTTGATTACGTGAACTTTGAAATGAGTTATATGACTTGATTTACGTGCGTTACATGGCTGCCCGTTTAATTTTCAAAGAACTCCATGTGCTTTTCAAGTGAATTTACTTGTCATATAGTGCCTCGCGTGTTTAACTGTCAATGTGCAATCTTATGACTACTCGGAGGCAACCTACTTTGTTGTCCTCCTAATGTGATATATTAAATGTCATAAATGTACATTGCATACAAGGTTGCAACCTTTCATTCTGGCGTGGTAGCGCACACCGGCGGCATCGGGCTTGCTGGTACAACCGTGACTACCATTGTCTAATTCCCTCTCTCGCTTAGGGGCTAGACTTCCTCGGAGAGTTGGGTCGTAGGATTTCAGGGTACATCCGGAGTACACTCATTTGGCGTGATAAGGGGATGATTTGAAGTCGGCCGCAACAACTGACACTGACATGAACTGAGAACAAAAGCTCACCGTATCCTTTTCACTATGTGTATAAATACTCTCGCTTGGTTCCTAGAGTACCTCGGGGAGGAAAGACGGGTAATTGTGCTCATTTACTTTTACATTATGTTATGTACTTGTGATATATTCATGCTTGCAAAAAGGGTTTTCATAAGTTGAACCGGAAAATGAGTTTCAAAACTTATTTCTTGTTCCCCTTCACTGAGTTCATAAGGAGTCACCCTCTTTTATCATCTCAGGTGAAGAAGACCAAGAACAGGTACCCGAGGATGACGTGCCTAATGATGATTCCTTGGAATGATTGCTTGCCCTACGTACCTTGCTTGACTATGGCCATTTTGTGAACAATATGTTGCTTGAAGACTATTTCATTTCTTATGATGCTTGTTGTTGTAATGTAAAAGTCCCCTGTTGTAATTTGGGGTCTAATTTTGGCTTGTACTGATAATAACTAGATAGACACTACTATGGTCGTTTTTGCTATCGTTATTGGCTAGTATCTATCATAGGATTAGGAAGTATCAGGTAAGGACTAAGTAAAATGAACCTAACCAATCTTAAGCAGGTACTCATTGTTAAGCTAAGACCAACAGGTGCTTTTGTAACGAGGATTAACAAACAAACGAGACATAGTATCATGCTAGGTTATTAATCAAACGAGACTTTGAGATAACTGGTAGGCGTTTCGGTTGGTCATAAATAGTAATCTTAGTTGGAAATGAAATGAAGATTGGAAATTTTGAGGCGTTTAGAGAATTAGGTCAAACCAAAGAGCCCAATTACAGCCGCTACGCTGTCGATTTTCCAGAAAATTGTGGAGTTTAGGCTAAAATGTTAAGTGTTAAACTTTCATTAATGATTAAGTACGAGATATGAGTTGAATGTTTAGATCACACCCTAGTCTAACCTTTATAGGCCAGGTTTGGGCGTGACATTTTGGGCTCTGAAAATAGGAACATCCGAGTAGGCTTGCTGCCCCCGTCGTAGAGCTCTCGGAGAGCTTTCCAACAGTATGTTGTGCGTCACGTAACTCCTTACCGATCAAAAGTTATGGGCACCGGAGCGACAGAGACCTAGTCCTAAGCCCCACGACCTCAGTTTGCTGGCTCAACCTCTACATAAAGCGAAGTTGTCTTGCCAAGGTGCCATGGAATTCAGTAATAAAAATGTGATGGATTATGTTGTCGTCCTTTTCACGGCTCACGACGTACGATCCGGGACGAAAAAACAGCGCAAAAGAAGAAAAGTGTCCCAAAACTGATGAAAATGTTCTATTTTGAGCTCCGAAAACAGGGGCAGTGTCACGCCCCAACCCGACCTATGGAGGCTAGACTAGGGAATGACCTAATTCTTCTATGCTATTTGTACGACTTGGTCATTTCTTACGATTAATACTTAACATTGATTTAGAATTCCAAAAGATTTTCCAAAAATCCGGCAGTATGACGGCTATATTTAAGACCTTTGGTTTGACCTATTTTCTAAAACGCCTCAAAACCTTTAATCATTGATTCAATTCCAACTAAAATTTCCTATTTTGTTATCACTAGATATGCCTACCAATTATCTCGAAGCCTCGTTTGACTAATAACCTAGCATGATAACTATGTCCCGTTTATTTTTCAATTTACCCCTATCATGCACGTAACTATTATCCTTTAGCTTACGAATTAGTACCTAAGTGGAGTTGGATAGAGTTAACTTTGTTGATTATTCACCTAGTGGTTTAAACCCCTATGATAACTACTAATCAAGACAATAAAACAATAACCAAATAAGGAGTTCGTCCAGTTATAGATAGTGCAATCCAAAATTAGACCGAAATTACAACGGGGTCATTTACATCAACAAAATGAGTAGTCTTCAAAGCAAACACAACGTTCAAGGCACATAAAGCACGTAATCACTCCAAGGAATCATCAACAAGCACATTCTTCTCGGGTACCTATTCCAAATCTTCTTCACCTATGATGATAAAAGAGGGTGAGTCCTTATGAACTCAGCGAGTGGGAATGAGAGGTAACGTTTTGAAATCCTTTTTCCAGTTAAACTTTATGAAAACTCCTTTGAAAATATGTCAATTAGAATAAATAAGTTCATAACATAACATAAATATAAATGAACACATTTACCCGTCTTTCCTCCCCGAAGTTCTCTAGGAACTATTTGAGAGTACTTAAACACATAGTAAAAAGGATACGGTTTGATACGTACAGGACTCTAGAGGTAGCTCATACGGGCTCAAGAGGTAGCTCCCACCACATTTTGGTGTAGCACTTTCCCCCGCATAACACTTACTTCTTGCCGTTCAAGTTTATTTTCAGTAACAGTTGTTGCGGCCGGCTTCAATCATCCACTTTTCACGCCAAATGGGTGTACTCCGGATGGACCCCGAAATCCTACGACCCAACTCTTCGAGGAAGTCTAGCCCCCAAGCGAGAGAGGGAATTGGACAATGGTAGTCACGGTTGCACCGGCAAGCCCGATGCCGCCCGGTGTGCGTGAAACGCTACCATGCCAGAATGAAAGGTTGCAACCTTGTATGCAATGCACATGTATGCCATTAAACAATTCATATTGGGAGGTCAACAAAGTAGGTTGCCTCCGAACAAGTATTTGATCATATTTTGACAAGTAATTGAACGAAGAATGCTTAACACGAATTTTCACTTTGTAAAACACATAGAGTTATATGAACATTAAACGGACAGCCATGTAACACATGTAAATCAAGTCATATAACTCATTTTGAAGTCTACGTAATCAACAATAAGATTATTCAACATGCAACAACATCTACGTGGGCTCCGATGCAAGAAAGGCCTATTTGTCAACATGCAACGATCAAAATCACATTTAGGGTTATAAGGCAACTACGGGCAGCCTACTAAGCATATAATTACACACAATATCTAAAGGATTAACACTTAGCAAGTTTACCTAGTCACTAGGGTTTCCATTTCGTGCTTACCCGTGTGATTAAGCCCCAAGTCAACTCAAAATCAATCTCAAGCCATGCATCAATTAATTCAAACATCCCCAAGTACTCAAAACAGTCCACACAACATCCCAATGCCACAATCCCACGCATTTAATACCACAAGAGAAGTTACACAAATTTTCTAAGCATATAACTAAGCGAAACCCTCACTGCAATAGGCTGTTTTCTCACAATCATTAAGACAAACAAAAAATCTCCAATTCCAGTGAATAAGATTTCAAATTAAATCTTAATAAGTGAACTAAAATCAGAAACAAACCTTGCATCATTTGGAGTTCGGGTCCAATAGTTATAGCCAAAACAGTGGGATTGCACAAAACTGTCCAGATTTGCATACATTTCAATACTTGTCGTTTTTGAGATCCTTAGAGTCAGATTTATCCTTAGTCCATTTCTGACAAAAATGTCTAGAACTGAAAAAGCTATCATATCACCAAATTTCATGCATTTTTGACATAATTTACTAAGTCAAAACTGGTTCGTTCTACAAGGTCAGTGCATCTGCCAAAACCTACTTCATTTTTTCCAGACTTCCAGATTTGGACACATTTTAATGATTTTCCATTTTGAGGACCTTAGAGTCAAAATTAGCTTTGGTATATTTCTTCGAAAATGTTCAAAACTGGCAAAACTAGTTACCTACCAATTTTCATGCATTTTCAACATCATTTGCCTAGCCAAAATCACCTCGCAACAACAAGACAGAGAGCTGTCACCAAACCCGATTTCATCTATCATCACCTTCAAGCCAAAATCTTGCCATGCATAGTTGTAAAAGCTTATGAACACACATATAACTCAAGTACAGAAGCAAGGACATACATTTAAGAGCATGCATGTGGATTTTTGAAAGATTTTCAAGAAGTTTTATCCCTCACCTTAGCAAATCAACAAGAAGATGCACAAAACTTTGATGAAGCACAAATTTGATCTTCTTCCTTGCTTAGCCGAGGCTCCAACTCGATTTTCTCTATTTTTCCTAGCTTAGTGGCCAATTTCTTAGTAGGTGCATGTGGTTAGAACAAGAAGAAAAGAAATGGAAGCTAGCAAACTCACCTAGGCCCAAATGGTGACTCAAAGAGCTTGCATGTGTGATTCTTGCAACTTAGCTAGCTTGGTTGAGTTTCTTTGCTTGTTGCTTGTCTTGATGCACCATAGAATGATGAAGATGAGCTATGGAAAGATGAAACTCAGCCAAGGCCGAGAGAGAGAGAGAAGAATGAGAGGGAGAGAGAGAAATGTGAGGAGAATGAGAGAAATGTAAAAACAAAATGATAGCTTTTGCAATTGTTAAGGCATATGTGTTCCTTGAGCTTTGAAATTCTGATTTTTATGTCTTCAAGAAGCATTTTGAAATTCCTAGCATGGGCAAGGAGCATCTTGTTGAGATTTGAAGGCTTTGAGGAGGTATTTGAGCTAGTTTTTTTTTATGTATTTGTGTCATAGATTGACATAGGATTGTTTGGAGAGTAATTGAATTAAGCATGCAAGCACAAAAGCCCATGTTGTGGTCGGCCAAGGCATCTAAAAATCTGATTTTTTGTCATCTTTTGAGCATTATTTAATTGTGTGTTGAAAGTGCAAAAAGAATAAGGAATAAAGAATAAGGAATGTCTAGCTTTTTGTAAAGTTTTGTCTTCTAGTGGGTTGAATTAGCAATTTAATATTAGTTAGTGAAATTTGTAGGATTAATTAATGATCTAGTGCTTCGTGTAAGATGCTTTCTTGATTAGCGTGAGGGCACGCTTTCTTAGGTCTAGGGCACGCACTACGAGGTTAGGGCACGGATTACGAGACGAACACACATTTTTCAAGTAAATGTACGCAACCCTAAATGAATGCACGTAATTCAATGCAAGGCACACAAAATGAAACACAATTCTTAAACCTAGGTCAAGGCACGAATGACGAAGCATGCATGAAAACCAAGACATGGCACGTAAATCGAGGTAACACAAGTTTTTCGGGGTCGGGCCTCACATCCTCCCCTCTTTAAAAGAATTTCGTCCCGAAATTCATTCTTACCTGTTGAGGTCATTTAAATGGATTCTGACCTTTGTTATTTCCCACTCTATGTCGTCTCGTGTTCAGTGATCCCTCATACTACAACCAATTCGCTTCCTACGTTCCTCTAATAATTTTATTCGGTGTAACCCCTACATTTATAGTTCGTTCCTTTGAACGACTCTATTCTCCAATTGATCTTAAGGTCAAGTTCATTAACTAAGGTTAGAATCTCCAAACATGGTCATCAAAGCTGCATTGGTATTCTAACCATATAACTATAACTCCAAAATCATGACTTATGTTGTGTCAATCTTGCATGCATACCTCAAAAGGAATATTACAATAATACCATGATCCTATGGTGTCATACACTAATTTCAAAATGATAAGTCTATATCCGATTTACATATCCTATCTACTAGCTTCAAAATTGTTAACACGTAGGACATACACATGTTATGGATCATTTCCACAATACAACCCTATTTTCGGGAAGAACTCACCAAACAACTAATCCATCTCAAGTCGTCATCTATCGATAGTATCATAGTCCTTATCTCATACGTACATTAGATTTGCAAATCTTCTAGTGACTAGTCTCCCAGTTAAAGGCTCCTTCCTATTCACTAACATTCTTTCCCAGCTTCATTAACCTTCATGCTTGTAATCAAGAAGAAAGACCGTTGAGATTCATTAAACTCAAATTCTAAGGTTTATTAGGTACCACCAACAAATTGTCATTGAAATTGCATGGGTGAACTAATCATGTTGCACTCGTTCAACTCTTACAAGTAAATTTCATCAGCTTATGATCCACAATCTATTTCCTTATTCAAATCTCTATTTTCACGTCTTGAGGCATAAGAATTTCTTTCAATCTTAACCAAGACTCCTAAGGTGAAGAGTTTCAACCTCAAATAAATTCCACTCACCTCAATCCAAGGTTACGTCATACTTAAGAAGACAATGGCCCTACTCACTTAGCGACCTAGTCATTCCTTCGAACACTTAATGCCCACCAATATATCTTCAACATTAATGTTACTAAGCTGGGTTCATCGCCATGTAAGTGATATCAATGCTCTACTAGGTTTCCAACCGTTCAACAACAGTCTTAGGACTATAAATGGGTACCGAAATGATCGAGCTCATAAGATACTTACACGAGATAACTTCAAGGTTGTATCAACATAAGAATTATGACCATGAGGCATCTTTCAACATAACCTAATAGAACTTCAAAAGTAATCAACCACTTATTTAACTATCACTACAAGATTCACCCTCTATTCAACGATCACGATTCGAAGTCTACCAACTGCTAGTTTCTAGAAGTGAAACGGTGCACATAAATATGGTTGTCTAATAGTAGTCTCTCGGGTCATTATGACTCAAATTCATCTCTATCTTAACTATATGAAATCTTACTCTTCCTCGTTTACATGCTCAACTAGCTAAGAGCATCAAGACTCATCGACCTTAGGTCCTAGGGTTTACCATGAATCATCATACATACTCACTATTAGCTATTTAGGATTACAAATCATACCCTAACGACTCCACTTTGCAACCAGATACTTAATATCATTTCCATGGTTTATATAATAGGTCCATCGGTATTATTTAAGGATATATGCTTCCTAATATCCTCTAGGGTATCCAAATAACAAGGGTGTAGAATAACTTACTTTGCATAATTACAGCTAAATCCGAGGGGCACCAAACTAATATCATGTTTCTTAATGTCATCAATATCCAACTTAGGACCTTTAGCAACGTTAGTCATCTAATGCATAATTCAATACCTTACACTTCTATTCGACCTAACATTTAGGTGTAGTCTTCCGAACACAAGTTCTAGCTACGAGAATTCCATGATTCCAACATCCTTATACCTTGTTATACTAAAGAATCATCAACCTTGTTAAACTCAGTCTCCAGAGTTGCCCACATGCCTTGAGGTTATCCATTGTTAAATTACTCAAATACACTATCTATGTCTTAATAATCTGACCCCTAAAAGTAAACTATCGTCAACTTCCACGAATTCATCTTTTAATTTCTAGGTCATGATCTCAACATTTAGTGAACTTGAAGCTCGCTTGTATACACCATATCAGATTCATCAATGCTTAATTCCAATCAAGTAAGGATTCAACCGTATGAGTATATTACTAACTTCTTAGATAGTCTATCAAGCCAATTTTAAGATGTGAGAAATGGATTCAAAAAAAAAACCTCCAAGTCAACTTCCACTATCAGCACATGAAAATATACATTACTCTACGTATTTAATAGCATGCTCTTGTATCTTTAGCGAAGTTGTATGTCATTAAACTTTATACTTGAACCATAATTAGAAGATCGATTTAACGGAATCAAGAACTTCATAACAATAAAATTGACAACTTAATCATAGGTATAGATATTCCAAAGATAAGGGGATAACTTTACCTCAACAATTATACATGTGCTACACATTTTATATATGCATATCCAATAATACATACGAATTCTAATCCTAACTATCTATGTGTATAAACTGTCATTTACAATTATATAACATGCACATGTATCAAGGAAGGAGTATAAAATCATGCATGCATTATTGAGGACGTGTCGGTGTGTATGATACAGAATACATATAGTCCACAAAGGTACATAATATTCAATGCACAAAACAATTAAGCACATTAGCACACATATAAGCAAGACATCATATTTACTTTAGGGCTTCTACCTACGATCCGAGAGTTGAACCTGATTAATGCCTAGTTAGCAAACTAGGCTCTGATACCATTCTAATATGAGGTGTCACGCCCTAACCCGACCTATGGAGGCTAGACTAGGGAATGACCTAATTCTTCTATGCTATTTATACGACTTGGTCATTTCTTACGATTAATACTTAACATTGATTTAGAATTCCAAAAGATTTTTCAAAAATCCGGTAGTATGACGGCTACATTTAAGACCTTTGGTTTGACCTATTTTCTAAAACACCTCAAAACCTTTAATCATTGATTCAATTCCAACTAAAATTTCCTATTTTGTTATCACTAGATATGCCTACCAATTATCTCGAAGCCTCGTTTGACTAATAACCTAGCATGATAACTATGTCCCGTTTATTTTTCAATTTACCCCTATCATGCACGTAACTATTATCCTTTAGCTTATGAATTAGTACCTAAGTGGATTTGGATAGAGTTAACTTTGTTGATTATTCACCTAGTGGTTTAAACCCCTATGATAACTACTAATCAAGACAATAAAACAATAACCAAATAAGGAGTTTGTCCGGTTATAGATAGTACAATCCAAAATTATACCCAAATTACAATGGGGTCATTTACATCAACAAAATGAGTAGTCTTCAAAGCAAACACAACGTTCAAGGCACATAAAGCACGTAATCACTCTAAGGAATCATCAACAAGCACATTCTTCTCGGGAACCTGTTCTAAATCTTCTTCACCTGTGATGATAAAAGAGGGTAAGTCCTTATGAACTCAGCGAGGGGGAACGAGAGATAATGTTTTGAAATCCTTTTTCCAGTTAAACTTTATGAAAACTCCTTGAATTAGAATAAATAAGTTCATAACATAATATAAATATAAATGAACACATTTACCCGTCTTTCCTCCCCGAAGTTCTCTAGGAACCAATTGAGAGTACTTAAACACATAGTAAAAAGGATACGGTTTGATACGTACAGGACTATAGAGGTAGCTCATACGGGCTCAAGAGGTAGCTCCCACCACATTTTGGTGTAGCACTTTTCCCCCGCATAGCACTTACTTCCTGTCGTTCAAGTTCATTTTCAGTAACAGTTGTTGCGGCCGACTTCAATCATCCACTTTTCACGCCAAATGGGTGTACTCCGGATGTACCCCGAAATCATACGACCCAACTCTTCGAGGAAGTCTAGCCCCAAGCGAGAGAGGGAATTGGACAATGGTAGTCAGGGTTGCATCGGCAAGCCCGATGCCGCCCGGTGTACGTGAAATGCTACCATGCCAGAATGAAAGGTTGCAACCTTGTATGCAATGCACATGGAAGCCATTTATGAATTTTCACTTTGTAAAACACAAAGCATGGTGCCACGGGATTCGGTAATAGAAATGTGATGGATTAGGTTGTCGTCCTTTACGCGGCTCACGACGTATGATCCGGGATAGAAAAACACCGCTAAAGAAGAAAAGTACCCCAAAACTGATGAAAACATTAAATTTTGGGCTCCGAAAATAGGTGCAGTTGAGCAGCCATGCTGCATCGTCGTAGAGCTCTCGGAGAGCTTTCCAACGGTATGTTGTGCGCCACGTTACTCTTTATGGATCAAAAGTTATGGGCACCGAAGCGACGGAGACCTGGTCCCAAGCCCCACACCCTCGGTTTGCGGGCCCAACCTCTACGTGAAGTGAATTTGTCTTGCCCAAGGTACCGTGGGATTCGATAATAGAAATGTGATGGATTTGGTTTTCGTCCTTTTCGCTGCTCACGACGTACGATCCGGGATGAAAGAACAGCGCAAAAGAAGAAATGTGTCCCAAAACAAATGAAAATGTTCAATTTTCGGCTTTGAAAACTTGCGCAGCAAACCGGCTTGCTGCCCCGTCAAAGATCTCTCGGAGATCTTTCCAACGGTATGCTGTGCGCCGCGTAACTCCTTACGGATCAAAAGTTATGGGCACCGGAGCGACAGAGACCTGGTCCCAAGCCCTACGACCTCGGTTTGCTGGCTCAGCCTCTACGTGAAGCGCAGTTGTCTTGCCAAGGTGCCATGGGATTCGGTAATAGAAATGTGATGGATTATGTTGTCGTCCTTTTCGCAGCTCACGACTTACGATCCGAGATGGAAAAACAGTGCAAAAGAAGAAAGGTGTCCCAAAACTGATAAAAACATTCAATTTTGGGCTCTAAAAATGCGGGCAGCCGAGCAAGCTCGCTGTATGGTCGTAGAGCTCTCGGAGAGCTTTCCAACGGTATGCTGTGCACCGCGTAACTCCATACGGATCAAAAGTTATGGGCACCGGAGCGACGGAGACCTGGTCTCAAGCCCCATGCCCTCGGTTTGCGGGCTCAGCCTCTACGTGAGGTGAAGTTTTCTTGCCCAAGGTACCGTGGGATTCGGTAATAGAAATGTGATGGATTAGGTTGTTGTCCTTTTCGAGGCACACGACGTACGATTTGGGAAAGAAAAATAGCTCAAAAGAAGAAAAGTGTCCCAAAACTAATGAAAACGTTCAATTTTGGGCTCTAAATATAGGGGAAGCTAAGCAGGCTTGCTGCCCCCGTCGTAGAGCTCTCGGATAGCTTACTAACGGTATGTAGTGCGCCGCGTAACTCCCTACGGATAAAAAGTTATGGGCACCGGAGCGACGAAGACCTGGTCCCAAGCCTCACGCCCTAGGTTTTGGGGCCCAGCCTCTACATGAAGTGAAGTTGTCTTGCCCAAGGTGCCTTGGGATTCAGTAATAGAAATGTGATGGATTAGGTTGTCGTCCTTTACGCAGCTCACGACGTACGATCCAAGATGAAAAAACAGCGCAAAAGAAGAAAAGCGTCCCAAAATAGATGAAAACGTTCGATTTTTGGCTTTGAAAATAGGTACAGTCGAGCAACCTTGGTGCCCCATTGTAGAGCTCTCGGAGAGCATTCCAACGGTATGCTGTGTGCCGCGTAACTCTTTACAAATCAAAATTTATGGGCACCGGAGCGACGGAGACTTGGTCTCAAGCCCCACGACCTCGGTTTGCAGGCCTAGCCTCTACGTGAAGTGAAGTTCTCTTACCCAAAGTGCCATGGGATTCAGTAATAGAAATGTGATGGATTAGGTTGTCGTCCTTTTCACGGCTTACGACGTACGATCCGGGACGAGAAAACAGCGCAAAAGAAGAAATATGTACCAAAATAGATGAAAACGTTTGATTTTGGGCTCCGAAAACTGGCGCAGCAGAGCAGGCTTGCTGCCCCATCATAGAGCTCTCAGAAGCTTTCCAATGGTATGCTGTGCGCTGCATTACTCCTTACGAATCAAAAGTTATGGGCACTAGAGTGACAGAGACCTGGTCCCAAGCCCCACGCCCTCGATTTGCGGGCCCAGCCTCTACGTGAAGCGAAGTTGTCTTGCCCAAGGTGCCATAGGATTCTATAATAGAAATGTGATGGATTAGGTTGTCGTCCTTTTCACGGCACACGACATACGATCCAGGACGGAAAAATAGCGCAAAAAAAGAAAAATGTACCAAAATTGATGAAAATGTTCAATTTTAGGCTCCGAAAATAGACGTAGCTTAGCGGGCTTGCTGCCCCAGTCGTAGAGCTCTCGTAGAGCTTTCCAACGGTATGCTGTGCGCTGCGTAACTCCTTATGGATCAAAAGTTATGGGCACCGGAGTGACGGAGACCTAGTCCCAAGCCCCACACCCTCAGTTTGCGGGCTCATCCTCTACGTGAAGTGAAGTTGTCTTGCACAAGGTGCCGTGGGATTTGGTAATAGAAATGTAATGGATTAGGTTATCGTCCTTTTCGCTGCTCACGACGTACGATCAAGGATGGAAAACCAGTGTAAAAGAAGAAAAGTGTCCCAAAACTGCTGAAAACGTTTGATTTTGGGCTCCAAAAACATGCACAGCCGAGCAGGCATGCTGCCCCATCGTAGAGCTCTCGGAGAGCTTTCCAACGGTATGCTGTGCGCCGCGTAATTCTATATGGATAAAAAGTTATGGGAACCGGAGCGACGGAGACCTGGTCCCAAGCCCCACGCCCTCGATTTGCAGGCCCAGCCTCTACGAGAAGAGAAGTTGTCTTGCCCAAGGTGTCGTGGGATTCGATAATAAAAATGTCATGGATTAGGTTGTCATCCTTTTCGAGACACACGATGTACGATCTGGGACAGAAAAACAGCGCAAAAGAATAAAACTATCCCAAAACTGATGAAAACGTTCAATTTTGGGCACTGAAAACAAGCGCAGATGATCGGGCTTCCTACCCCCGTCGTAGAGATCTCGGAGAGCTTTCCAACAGTATGCAGTGCACTGCGTAACTCCTTACAGATCAGAAGTTATGGGCACCGGAGCGATGGAAACCTGGTCCCAAGCCCCACACCCTCGGTTTGCAGGCCCAGCCTCTACATGAAGCGAAGTTGTCTTGCCCAATGTGTCGTGGGATTCGATAATAGAAATGTGATGGATTAGGTTGTCGTCCTTTACGCAGCTCACGACGTACGATCCGGGATGAAAAAATAGCTCAAAAGAAGAAAAGTTTCCCAAAAATGATGAAAACGTTCGATTTTGGGCTTTGAAAATAAGTCCGGCCGAGCAGCCTTGCTGGCCCGTCGTAGAGCTCTCGGAGAGCTTTCCAACGGTATGCTGTGTGCCGTGTAACTCCTTACGGATCAAAATTTATGGGCACCGGAGTGACGGAGACTTGGTACTAAGCCCCACGCCCTTGGTTTGTGGGCCCAGCCTCTACATGAAGTGAAGTTGTGTTGCCCAAGGTGCCGTGAGATTTGGTAATAGAAATATGATAGATTAGGTTGTCGTCCTTTTCGCGGCTCACGACGTACGATCCGGGACGAGAAAGCAGCACAAAAGAAGAATGTGTACCAAAATAGATGAAAACGTTAGATTTTGGGATCCAAAAAATGGCTTAGCAGAGCAGGCTTGTTGCCCTGTCGTAGAGCTCTCGGAGAGCTTTTCAACGGTATGATATGCACTGCGTAACTCGTTACGGATCAAAAGTTATGCGCACCAGAGTGATGGAGACCTGGTCCCAAGCCCCACGCCCTCGGTTTGCGGGCCTAGCCTCTACGTGAAGCGAAGTTGTCCTGCCCAAGGAGCCGTAGGATTCTATAATAGAAATGTGATGGACTAGGTTGTCGTCCTTTTCGCTGCACACGACGTAGGATCCAGGACAGAAAAATAGCGAAAAAGAAGAAATATGTCTTAAAACTGATGAAAATGTTCGATTTTGGTCTCCGAAAATAGACGCAGCCGAGCAGGCTTGCTGCCCCCATCGTAGAGCTCTTGGAGAGCTTTCCAACGGTATGTTGTGCGCCACGTAACTCCTTACGGATCAAAAGTTATGGGCACCGGAGCGACGGAGACCTGGTCCCAAGCCCTACGTTCTCGGTTTGTGGGCCCAGCCTCTATATCAAGCGAAGTTTTCTTGTACAAGGTGCCCAGGGATTCGGTAATAAAAATTTGATGGATTAGGTTATCATGCTTTTCGCTACTCATGACGTACAATCAGGGATGGAAAACCAATGCAAAAGAAGAAAAGTGTCCCAAAACTAATGAAAACGTTTGAATTTGGGCTCTGAAAACATGAGCAGCCAAGCAGGCTTGCTGTCCCATTGCAGAGCTCTCAGAGAGCTTTACAACGGTATGTTGTGCGCCGCGTAACTCCTTACGGATCAAATGTTATGTGCACCTGAGCAACGGAGACCTGGTCCCAAGCCCCACGCCCTAGATTTGGGGGCCCTGCGTCTACGTGAGGTAAAGTTGTCTTGCCCAAGGTGCGGTAGGATTCGATAATAGAAATGTGATGGATTAGGTTATCGTCCTTTTCGCGGCACACGATGTACGATCCGAGACGAAAAAAAATAGCAAAAGAAGAAAAGTGTCCCAAAACTGATGAAAACGTTCGATTTTGGGCTCCGAAAATTGGTGTTGTTGAGCAGGCTTGTTGCCCCATCGTAAAGCTCGCGGAGAGCTTTCCTACGGTATGTTGTGTGCCGCGTAACTCCTTGCAGATCCAAAGTTATGGGCACCGGAGCGACGGAGACCTGGTCCCAAGCCCCACGCCCTCTGTTTGCGGGCACAGCCTCTACGTGAAGCGAAGTTGTCTTGCCCAAGGTGCCGTGGGATTCGAAAATAGAAATGTGATGGCTTAGGTTATCGTCCTTTACGCGACTCACGACGTACGATCCGGGACAGAAAAACAGCGCTAAAGAAGAAAAGTTCCCCAAAACTAATGAAAACGTTCAATTTTGGGCTCCGAAAACCGGTATAGTTGAGCAGCCTTGTTGCCCCGTTGTAGAGCTCTCAGAGAGCTTTCCAACAGTATGTTGTGCGCTGCGTAACTCTTTACGGATCAAAAGTTATGGGCACCGGAGCGACAAAGACCTGGTCCTAAGCCCCACACCCTCGGTTTGCGGGCCCAGCCTCTACGTGAAGTGAAGTTGTCTTGCCCAAGGTGCCATGGGATTCGGTAACAGAAATGTGATGGATTAGGTTATCGTCTTTTTCGCAACTCACGACGTACGATCCGGGATGAAAGAACAGCGCAAAAGAAGAAATATGTGCCAAAATAGATGAAAATGTTCGATTTTGGGATCCGAAATCTGGCGCAGCAAACCCAACTTGCTGCCCCATCCTAGAGCTCTCAGAGAGCTTTCCAACGGTATGCTGTGCACCGCGTAACTCCTTACGGATCAAAAGTTATGGGCAACGGAACGACGGAGACCTGGTCCCGAGCCCCACATCCTCGGTTTGCGGGCCCAGCCTCTACGTGAAGCGAAGTTGTCTTGCCCAAGGTGCCATGGGATTCGATAATAGAAATGTGATGGATTAGGTTGTCATCTTTTTCGAGGCTCACAACGTATGATCCGAGATGGAAAAACAGCACAAATGAAGAAAAGTGTCCCAAAACTGATGAAAACGGTTGATTTTTGGCTCCGAAAACAGGCATAGTCGAGCAGGCTTGTTTCCCCGTCATAGAGCTCTCTGAGAGCTTTCCAATGGTATGATGTACACTGCGTAACTCCTTACGGGTCAAAAGTTATGGTTACCAGAGTGACGGAGACCTGGTCCCAAGCCCTACGCCCTCGGTTTGCTGGCCCAGCCTCTACGTGAAGTGAAGTTGTCTTGCCTAAGGTACAGTAGGATTCTGTAATAGAAATGTTATGGATTAGGTTGTCGTCCTTTTCGCTGCACACAACATACGATACGGGACGAAAAAACACCGCAAAAGAAGAAAAATATCCAAAAACTAAAGAAAAGGTTCGATTTTGGGCTACGAAAATCGGCACATCTGAGCGGGCTTGCTGCCCCTGTCGTAGAACTCTCGGAGAGCTTTCCAATGGTAAGCTGTGCACCGCGTAACTCCTTACGGATCAAAAGTTATGGGCACCAGAGCGACGGGGACTTGGTCCCAAGCCCCACGCCCTCGGTTTGCGGGTACAGTCTCTACGTGAAACGAATATGTCTTGCCCAAGGTGCCGTCGGATTCAATAATAGAAATGTGATGGATTTGGTTGTCGTCATTTTCGCTGCTCACGACGTACAATCCGGGATGGAGAACAAGTGCAATAGAAGAAAAGTGTCCCAAAACTGATGAAAATGTTCAATTTTGGGCTCCGAAAATAGGCATAGCCAAGCAGGCTTACTGCCCCCATCGTAGAGCACTCGGAGAGCTTTCCAACGGTATGCTGTGCGCTGCGTAACTCCTTATGGATCAAAAGTTATGGGCACTGGAGCGACGGAGACCTGGTCCAAAGCCCCACGACCTCGGTTTGCTGGCTCAGCCTCTACGTGAAGCGAAGTTGTCTTGCCAAGGTGCCGTGGGATTTGGTAATGGAAATGTGATGGATTAGGTTGTCGTCCTTTTCGCGGCACATGACGTACGATCCGGGATGGAAAAACAGCGTAAAAGAATAAAAATATCCCAAAACTGATTAAAACATTCAATTTGGGCTCCGAAAATAGGCGCAGCTGAGAGGGCTTGTTGCCCTCATCATAGAGCTCTTGGAAAGCTTTCCAACGGTATACTGTGCGCCGCGTAACTCCTTACGGATCAAAAGTTATAGGCACCGGAGCGACGGAGACCTGGTCCCAAGCCCCACGACCTCGGTTTGTAGGCTCAGCCTCTACGTGTAACGAAGTTGTCTTGCCTAAGGTGCCGTGGGATTCGGTTATAAAAATGTGATGGATTAGATTGTCGTCCTTTTCGCGGCACACAACATACGATCCGGGACGGAAAAATAGCGCAAAAGTAGAAAAATGTCCAAAAACTGATGAAAACGTTCGATTTTGGGCTCTGAAAATAGGAGAAACTGAGCGGACTTGCTGCCCCCATCGTAGAGCTCTCAGAGAGCTTTCCAACGGTATGCTGTGCGCCGCGTAACTCCTTACGGATCAAAAGTTATAGGCACCGGAGCGACGGAGACTTGGTCCCAAGCCCCACGACCTCGGTTTGCAGGCTCAGTCTCTACGTGAAGCGAAGTTGTCTTGCCCAAGGTGCCATGGGATTCGGTAATAGAAATGTGATGGATTAGGTTGTCGTCCTTTTCGCGGCACAAGACATACGATCCGGGACGAAAAAATAGCGCAAAAGTAGAAAAAAATCCAAAAACTGATGAAAATGTTAGATTTTGGGCTCTGAAAATAGGCGCAGGTGAGCGGACTTGCTGCCCCTATCGTAGAGCTCTCGGAGGGCTTTCCAACGGTATGCTGTGCATCGCGTAACTCTTTACAGATCAAAAGTTATAGGCACCGGAGCGACGGAGACTTGGTCCCATGCCCCACGACCTCGGTTTGCAGGCTCAGTCTCTACGTGAAGCAAAATTGTCTTGCCCAAGGTGCCATGGGATTCGGTAATAGAAATGTGATAGATTAGGTTGTCGTCCTTTTCGCGGCTCACGACGTATGATCCGTGACGGAAAAACAGCAAAAAAGAATAAAAGTGTCCTGAAACTAATGAAAACGTTCAATTTTGGGCTCCAAAAATAGGTGCAGCCGAGTAGGCTTGTGGTCCAGATCGTAGAGCTCTCGGAGAGCTTTCCAACGGTTTGCTGTGCGCCGCGTAACTTGTTACGAATCAAAACCTATGGGCACCAGAGCGACGGATACCTAGTTACAAGCCCCACGCCCACGGTTTATGGGCCCAGCCTCTACGTGAAGAGAAGTTGTCTTGCCCAAGGTGCCGTGGGATTCGGTAATAGAAATGTGATGGATTATGTTGTTGTCCTTTTCGCGGCTCACGACGTACGATCCGGGACTGAAAAATATCACAAAAGAAGAAAAGTGTCCCAAAACTGATGAAAATGTTTGATTTTGAACTTCAGAAACAGGCGCAGCCAAATAGGCTTGAAGCCCACGTCGTAGAGCTCTTGGAGAGCTTTCCAACGGTATGTTGTACGCCGCGTAACTCCTTATGGATCAAAAGTTATGAGCACCTGAGCAACAGATACTTGGTCACAAGCCCCACGCCCTCGGTTTGGGGGCCCTACGTCTACGTGCGGCAAAGTGGTCTTGCCTAAGGTATGGTAGGATTCGATAATAGAAATGTGATGGATTAAGTTATCGTCCTTTTCGCGGCACACGACGTACGATTCAGGACGAAAAAACAGAGCAAAAGAAGAAAAGTGTCCCAAAACTGATGAAAACATTTGATTTTGGGTTCCAAAAACAGGCGCAGCCGAGCGGGCTTGCTGCCCCATCGTAGAGCTCGCGAAGAGCTTTCTTACGATATGTTGTGGGTCACGTAACTCCTTACGGATCCAAAGTTATGGGCACCGGAGCTACGGAGACCTGGTCCTAAGCCCCACGCCGTCTGTTTGCGGGCACAACCTCTACATGAGGCGCAATTGTCTTGCCCAAGGTGCCGTGGGATTCGGGAATAGAAATGTGATGGATTAGGTTGTCGTCCTTTACGCTACTCACGACATACGATCCGGGATAGAAAAATAGCGCTAAAGAAGAAAAGTGCCCCAAAACTGATGAAAACGTTTGATTTTGGGCTTCAAAAATAGGTGTATTCGAGTAGCCTTGTTGCCCCGTCGTAGAGCTCTCGGAGAGCTTTTCAACGGCATGCTGTGCACTGCGTAACTCATTACGGATCAAAAGTTATGGGCACCGGAGTGACAAAGAACTGGTCACAGGCCTCACGCCCCTAGTTTGCGAGCCCAGCCTCTACGTGAAGTGAAGTTGTCTTGCCCAAGGTGCCGTGCGATTCGGTAGTAGAAATGTGATAGATTAGGTTATCACCCTTTTCGCGGCTCATGACATACGATCCTAGACGGAAAAACAGCACAAAAGAAGAAAATTATCCTAAAATTGATAAAAACGTTCGATTTTAGGCTCTGAAAATAGGCGTAGCTGAGTAAGCTTATAGCCGCTATCGTAGAGCTCTCGAAGAGCTTTCCAACGGTATGCTTTACGCCGCGTAACTCCTTACGGATCAAAAGTTATGGACACTAGAGCGACGGATACCTGGTCACATGTCCCACGCCGTCGGTTTGTGGGCGCATCCTCTACGTGAAGCGAAGTTGTCTTACACAAGGTGCTGTGGGATTCGGTAATAGAAATGTGATGGATTAGGTTGTCGTCCATTTCGCGGCTCACAACGTACGATCTGTGACGGAAAAACAGCGAAAAGGAAGAAAATTGTCCTGAAACTGATGAAAACATTTGATTTTGGGCTCCGAAAATAGGCGCAGCCTAGCAGACTTTTTGCCCCCATCGTAGAGCCCTCGGAGAGCTTTCCAACGGTATGCTGTGCGCCGCATGACTCTTTACAAATCAAAAGTTATGGGCACCGGAGCGACGGATGCCTGGTCACAAGCCCCACGCCCTCAGTTTGCGGGCCCAACCTCTACGTGAAGTAAAGTTGTCTTGCCCAAGGTGCCATGGGATTCTGTAATAGAAATGTGATGGATTAGGTTGTCGTCCTTATCTCGGCTCACGACGTACGATTAAGGACGGAAAAACATCGCAAAAAAAGAAAAGTTTCCCGAAACTGTTGAAAACGTTCAATTTTGGGCTCTGAAAACAGGCGTAGCTAGGTAGGCTTGTTATCCCCGTCGTAGAGCTCTCGAAGAGCTTTCCAACGGTATGTTGTGCTCCGCGTAACTCCTTACGAGTCAAAAGTTATGGGCACCGGAGCGACGGAAACCTGGTCACAAGTCCCACGCCCTCGGTTTGCGGGCCCAGCCTCTACATGAAGCGAAGTTGTCTTGCCCAAGTTGCCTTGGGATTTAGTAATAGAAATGTGATGGATTAGGTTGTTGTCCTTTTTGCGGCTCACGACGTAAGATCCGGGATAGAAAAATAACGCAAAAGAAGAAAAGTGTCCCGAAATTGATGAAAACGTTCGATTGTTGACTCCAAAAAGAGGTGCAACCTAGCAGGCTTGATGCCCACGTCGTAGAGCTCTCGAAGAGCTTTCCAACGGTATGCTGTGCGCCGCGTAACTCCATACGGATCAAAAGTTATAACTACCAGAGCGACAGATATCTGGTCACAAGCCCCACGCCCTCGGTTTGCGGGCCCAGCCTCTACGTGAAGTGGAGTTGTCTTACCCATGGTTCCGTGGGATTCGGTAATAGAAATGTGATGGATTATGTTGTCGTCCTTTTCGCGGCACACGATGTACGATCCGGGACGAGAAAACAGCGCAAAAGAAGAATGTATACCAAAATAGATGAAAACGTTAGATTTTGGGCTCCGAAAACTGGCATAGCAGAGCAGGCTTGCTACCCCGTCGTAGAGCTCTCGGAGAGTTTTCCAACGGTATGATGTGCGCCGCGTAACTCCTTACGGATCAAAAGTTATGGGCACCGGAGTGACGGAGACCTGGTCCCAAGCCCTACACCCTCGGTTTGCGGGCCCAGCCTCTACGTGAAACGAAGTTGTCTTGCCCAATGTGCCATGGGATTCGGTAATAGAAATGTGATGGATTAGGTTGTCGTCCTTTACGCAGCTTACGACGTACGATCCGGGACAAAAAAATAGCTCAAAAGAAGAAAAGTTTCCCAAAACTGATGAAAATGTTCGATTTTGGGCTCTGAAAATCAGTGCAGCCGAGCAGCCTTCCTGCCTCGTCGTAGATCTCTTGGAGAGCTTTCCAACGGTATGCTGTGTAATGTGTAACATATTACGGATCAAAATTTATGGGCACCGGAGCGACGGAGACTTGGTCCCAAGCCCCATACCCTCGGTTTGCGAGCCCAGCCTTTACGTGAATTGAAATTGTGTTGCCCAAGGTGCCGTGGGATTCGGTAATAGAAATGTGATGGATTAGGTTGTCTTCCTTTTCGCGGCTCACGACGTACGATCCAGGATGAGAAAACAGCACAAAAGAAGAATGTGTACCAAAACAAATGAAAACGTTAGATTTTGGACTCCGAAAACTGGCATAGTAGAGCAAGTTTGCTGCCCCGTCTTAGAGCCCTCGGAGAGCTTTCCAACGGTATGATGTACGCCGCGTAACTCCTTATGGATCAAAAGTTATGGGCACCGGAGTGAATGAAACTTGGTCCCAAGCCCCACGCCCTCGGTTTACGGGCCCAGCCTCTACGTGAAGCGAAGTTGTCCTGCCTAAGGTGCCATAGGATTCTATAATGGAAATGTAATGGACAAGGTTGTCGTCCTTTTCGCCGCGCACGACGTACGATTTGGGACGGAAAAATTGTGGAAAAGAAGAAAAATATCCCAAAATTGATGAAAACGTTCGATTTTGGGCTCCGAAAACAGGCGCAGCTGAGCAGGCTTGCTACCCCAGTCGTAGAGCTCTCGGAGAGCTTTCCAACGGTATGCTGTGCGCCGCGTAACTCCTTACGGATCAAAAGTTATGGGCACCAGAGCGACGAAAACCTGGTCCTAAGCCCTACGCCCTCGGTTTGCGGGCCCAGCCTCTACGTCAAGTGAAGTTGTCTTGCACAAGGTGCGCTGGGATTCGATAATAGAAATTTGATGGATTAGGTTATCATGCTTTTCGCTGCTCACGACGTACAATCAGGGATGGAAAACCAGTGCAAAAGAAGAAAAGTGTCCCAAAATTGATGAAAACGTTTAAATTTGTGTTTTGAAAACATGCGCAGCCGAGCAGGCTTGCTGTCCCATTGTAGAGCTCGCAGAGAGCTTTCTAACGGTATGCTGTGCACTGTGTAACTCCTTACGGATCAAAAGTTATGGGCACCGGAGCGACGGAGACCTGGTCCCAAGCCCCACGCCCTCGGTTTACGGACCCAGCCTCTACATGAAGTGAAGTTGTCTTGCCCAAGGTGCCGTAGGATTCTATAATAGAAATGTGATGGATTAGGTTGTCGTCCTTTTCGCGGCACATAACGTACGATCCGGGACAGAAAAACAGAGCAAAAGAAGAAATGTGTCCCAAAATTGATGAAAATGTTCGATTTTGGGCTCCGAAAATAGGCGCAGCCAAGCAGGCTTACTGCCCCCATCGTAGAGCTCATGGAGAGCTTTCCTACGGTATGTTGTACGTTGCGTAACTCCTTACGGATCCAAAGTTATGGGCACCAGAGCGACGGAGACCTAGTCCCAAGCCCCACGCCCTCTATTTGCGGGCACAGCCTCTACGTGAAGCGAAGTTGTCTTGCCAAAGGTGCCGTGGGATTCAGGAATAGAAATGTGATGGATTAGGTTGTCGTCCTTTACGCGACTCATGACGTACGATTCGGGACAGAAAAACAGCGCTAAAGAAGAAAAGTGCCCCAAAATTGATGAAAACGTTCAATTTTGGGCTCCGAAAATAGGTGTAGTTGAGCAGCCTTGCTGCCCCATCGTAGAGCTCTTAGAGAGCTTTCCAACGGTATGCTGTGCGCTGCGTAACTCCTTACGGATCAAAAGTTATGGGCACCGGAGCAACAAAGACGTGGTCCCAAGCCCCACGCCCTCGGTTTGCGGGCCCAGCCTCTTCGTGAAGTGAAGTTGTCTTGCCCAAGGTGCCATCAGATTCGGTAATAGAAATGTGATGGATTAGGTTGTCGTCCTTTTCGCGGCTCACAACGTACCATCCGGGACGAAACAACAGCGCAAAAGAAGAAATGTGTCCCAAAATAGATGAAAACGCTTAATTTTGGGCTCCAAAAACTGGCGTAGCAAAGCCGACTTGTTACCCCGTCGTAGAGCTCTCAGAGAGCTTTCCAGCGGTATGTTGTGCACCGCGTAACTCCTTATGGATCAAAAGTTATGGGCACTAGAGCAACGGAGACCTAGTCCTAAGCCCCACGTCCTCCGTTTGCGGGCCCAGCCTCTACGTGAAGCGAAGTTGTCTTGCCCAAGGTGCTGTGGGATTCGTTAATAGAAATGTGATGGATTAGGTTGTCGTCCTTTTTGCGTCTAACAACGTACGATCCGGGATGGAAAAACAGCGCAAAAGAAGAAAATTATCCCAAAACTGATGAAAACGTTTGATTTTTGGCTACGAAAATAGGCGCAACCGAGCAAGCTTGTTTCCCCTGACCTAGAGCTCTCGGAGAGCTTTCCAACGATATGCTGTGCGCCGTGTAACTCCTTACGGATCAAAAGTTATGGGCACCGGAGCGACGGAGACCTGGTCCCAAGCCCCACGCCCTCGGTTTACGGACCCAGCCTCTACATGAAGCGAAGTTGTCTTGCCCAAGGTGCCGTAGGATTCTATAATAGAAATGTGATGGATTAGGTTGTCGTCCTTTTCGCGGCACACAACGTACGATAGGGGACGAAAAAACAGAGCAAAAGATGAAAAATATCCCAAAACAAATGAAAAGGTTCGATTTTGGGCTACGAAAATCGGCGTAGCTGAGCGGGCTTGCTGCCCCCGTCGTAGAGCTCTCGGAGAGCTTTCCAACGGTAAGCTGTGCACCGCGTAACTCCTTACAGATCAAAAGTTATGGACACCGGAGCGACGGGGACCTGGTCCCAAGCCCTACGCCCTCGGTTTGCGGGCACAGTCTCTACGTGAAGCGAATATGTCTTGCCTAAGGTGCCATGGGATTTGGTAATAGAAATGTGATGGATTTGGTTGACGTCCTTTTCGCTGCTCACGACGTACAATCCAGGATGGAAAACCAGTGCAAAAGAAGAAAAGTGTCCCAAAACTGATGAAAATGTTCAATTTTGTGCTCCAAAAATAGACGTAGCCAAGAAGGTTTGCTGCGCCCGTCGTAGAGCTCTCGGAGAGCTTTCCAACGGTATGTTGTGTGCCGCATAACTCCTTACGGATCAAAAGTTATGGGCACCGGAGCGACGGAGACCTGGTCCCAAGCCCCACGACCTTGGTTCGCTGGCTCAGCCTCTACGTGAAGCGAAGTTGTCTTGCCAAGGTGCCGTGGGATTCGATAATAAAAATGTGATGGATTAGGTTGTCGTCCTTTTCGTAGCACATGACGTACGATCCGAGACGAAAATACGGCGCAAAAGAACAAAAGTATCCCAAAACTGATGAAAACATTCGATTTTGGGCTTCAAAAACAGGCGCAGCTAAGAGGGCTTGCTACCCCTGTCGTAGAGCTCTCAGAGAGCTTTCCAACAGTATGTTGTGCGCCGCGTAACTCCTTATGGATCAAAAGTTATGCGCACCGGAGCGATGAAGACCTGGTCCCAAGCCCCACGACCTCGGTTTGCTAGCTTAGCCTCTACGTGCAGCGAAGTTGTCTTGCCCAAGGTGCCGAGGGATTCGGTAATAGAAATGTGATAGATTAGGTTGTCGTCCTTTTCGCGGCACATGACGTACGATCTAAGACAGAAAAACAGCGCAAAAGAAGAAACATATCCCAAAACTGATGAAATCATTCGATTTTGGTCTCCAAAAACAGGTGCAGTTGAGATGGCTTGCTGCCCTTGTCGTAGAGCTCTCGGAGAGATTTCCAACGGTATGCTGTGCGCAGCGTAACTCCTTACGGATCAAAAGTTATGCGCACCGGAGCGACGGAGACCTGGTCGTAAGCCCCACGACCTCTGTTTCCTGGCTCAGCCTCTACATGCAGCGAAGTTGTCTTGCCCAAGGTGCCGGGGGATTCAGTAATAGAAATGTGATGGATTAGGTTATCGTCCTTTTCGCGGCGCACGACGTACGATCCGGGACGAAAAAATAGCGCAAAAGAAGAAAAATGTCCTAAAACTAATGAAAATGTTCGATTTTGGGCTCTGAAAACAGGCGCAGCTGAGGGGACTTGCTGCCCCCGCCGTAAAGCTCTCGGAGAGCTTTCCAACGGTATGCTATGCGCCGCGTAACTCAGTACGGATCAAAAGTTATAGGCATCAGAGCGACGGAGACCTGGTCCCAAGCCCCACGACCTCGGTTTGCTGGCTCAGCCTCTACGTGAAGCGAAGTTGTCTTGCCCAAGGTGCCGTGGGATTCGGTAATAGAAATGAGACGGATTAGGTTGTCGTCCTTTTCGCGGCTCACGACGTATGATCCGTGACGAAAAAATAGCGAAAAAGAAAAAAAGTGTCCTGAAACTAATGAAAACGTTCAATTTTGGGCACCAAAAATAGGTGCAGCCGAGTAGGCTTGTCATCCAGATCGTAGAGCTCGATGAGAGCTTTCCAATGGTTTGCTGTGCGCCGCGTAACTCGTTACGGATCAAAACCTATGGGCACCAGAGCGACGGATACCTAGTTACAAGCCCCACGCCCACGGTTTATGGGCCCAGCCTCTACGTGAAGAGAAGTTGTCTTGCCCAAGGTGCCGTGGGATTCGGTAATAGAAATGTGATGGATTATGTTGTTGTCCTTTTCGCGGCTCACGACGTACGATCCGGGACTGAAAAATATCGCAAAAGAAGAAAAGTGTCCCGAAACTGATGAAAATATTTGATTTTGAACTTCGAAAACAGGCGCAGCCGAATAGGCTTGAAGCCCACGTCGTAGAGCTCTCGGAAGAGCTTTCTAACGGTATGTTGTACGCCGCGTAACTCCTTACGGATCAAAAGTTATGAGCACCTGAGCAACGGATACCTAGTCATAAGTCCTACGCCCTCGGTTTGCGGGCCTATGTCTCTACGTGAAATGAAGTTGTCTTGCCCATGGTGCCGTGGGATTCGGTAATAGAAATGTGATGGATTAGGTTGTCGTCCTTTTCGCGACTCACAACGTACGATCCGGGATGAAAAACAGCGCAAAAGAAGAAAAGTGTCCCGAAACTAATGAAAATGTTCGATTTCGGGCTCTGAAAACTGGTGTAGCCGTGCAGACATCCTGCCCCCGTCGTAGAACTCTCGGAGAGCTTTCCAACGGTATGTTGTGCGCCGCGTAACTTCTTATGGACCAAAAGTTATGGGCACCGGAGCGATGGATACCTGGTCACAAGCCCCACGCCCTCGGTTTGCGGGCCCAGCCTTTACGTGAAGTGTAGTTGTCTTGCCCAAGTTGCCAAGGGATTCAGTAATAGAAATGTGATGGTTTAGGTTGTCACCCTTTTCGCGGCTCATGACATACGATCCTAGACCCAAAAACAGCACAAAAGAAGAAAATTATCCCGAAATTGATCAAAATGTTTGATTTTGGGCTCCGAAAATAGGCGTAGCCCAGCAAGCTTATAGCCGCTGTCGTAGAGCTCTCGGAGAGCTTTCCAACGGTATGCTTTACGCCGCGTAACTCCTTACGGATCAAAAGTTATGGACACCAGAGCGACGGATACCTGGTCACATGTGCCACGCCGTCGGTTTGTGGGCGCATCCTCTACGTTAAGCGAAGTTATCTTGCACAAGGTGCCGTGGGAATCAGTAATAGAAATGTGATGGATTAGGTTGTCGTCCATTTCGCGGTTCACGACGTACGATCCGTGACGGAAAAACAGCGAAAAGGAAGAAAAGTGTCCTGAAACTGATGAAAATATTTGATTTTGGGCTCCGAAAATAGGCGCAGCCTAGCAGGCTTTCTGCCCCCATCGTAGATCTCAGAGAGCTTTCCAACGGTATGCTGTGCGCCACGTGACTCCTTACGGATCAAAAGTTATGGGCACCGGAGCGACGGATACCTGGTCATAAGCCCCATGTCGTCGGTTTGCGGGCCCAACCTCTACGTGAAGTAAAGTTGTCTTGCCCAAGGTTCCATGGGATTTTGTAATAGAAATGTGATGGATTAGGTTGTCGTCCTTATCTCGGCTTACGACGTACGATTCAGGACGAAAAAACAGCGCAAAAGAGGAAAAGTTTTTCGAAACTGTTGAAAACGTTCAATTTTGGGCTCTGAAAACAGGCGCAGCTAGGTAGGCTTGTTTTCCCTGTCGTAGAGCTCTCGGAGAACTTTCCAACGGTATGTTGTGCTCCGCGTAACTCCTTACGGATCAAAAGTATGGGCACCGGAGCGACGGAAACCTAGTCACAAGTCCCACGCCCTCGGTTTGCAGGCCCAGCCTCTACGTGAAGCGAAGTTGTCTTGCCCAAGTTTCCATGGGATTCAGTAATAGAAATGTGATGGATTAGGTTGTCTTCCTTTTCGCGGCTCACGACGTAAGATCCGGGACAGAAAAATAGCGCAAACGAAGAAAAGTATTCCGAAATTGATGAAAACATTTGATTGTGGACTCCAAAAATAGGCGCAACCTAGCAGGCTTGATGCCCACATTGTAGAGCTCTCGAAGAGCTTTCCAACGGTAGGCTGTGCGCCGTGTAACTCCATACGGATCAAAAGTTATAACTACCAGAGCGACGGATATCTGGTCATAAGCCCCACGCCCTCGGTTTGCGGGTCCAGTATCTACGTGTAGGGAGTTGTCTTGCCCAAGGTGCCATGGGATTCAATAATAGAAATGTAATAGATTAGGTTGTCGTCATTATCGCGGCTCACGATGTACGATCCAGGACGGAAAAATAGTGCAAAAGAAGAAAAGTGTCCCGAAACGGATGAAAATGTTCAATTTTAATCTCTGAAAATAGGCGCAGCCAAGCAGGCTTCCTGCCCCCGTCGTTGATCTCTCGGAGAACTTTCCAACGGTATGTTGTGCGTCGCATAACTCCTTACGGATCAAAAGTTATTGGTACCGGTGCGACGGATACCTGGTCACAAATACTATGCCTTCGGTTTGCGGGCCTAGCCTTTACGTGAAGTGAAGTTGTCTTGCCCAAGGTGCCATGGGATTCGGTAATAGAAATGTGATGGATTAGATTGTCGTCCTTTTCGCGGCTCACGACGTATGATCCGGGATGAAAAACAGCGCAAAAAAATAAAAGTGTACTGAAATTGATGAAAATTTTTGATTTTGGACAACGAAAACAAGCGCAGCCTAGCAAGCTTGCTCCTCCTGTCGTTGAGCTCTCGGAGAGCTTTCCAACGGTATGCTGTACGCCGTGTAACTCCTTACGGATCAAAAGTTATGGGCATCGGAGCGACGGATATCTAGACACAAGCCCCACACACTCGATTTGTTGTCCCATCCTCTACGTGAAGCGAAGTTGTCTTGCACAAGGTGTCGTGGGATTCGGTAATAGAAATGTGATGGATTAGGTTGTCGTCAATTTCGCGGCTCACGACGTACGATCCGGGATGAAAAAACAGGGCAAAAGAAGTAAAGTGTCCCAAAACTAATGAAAACATTCAATTTTGGGCTTTGAAAATAGGCGCAGCCAAGCAGGCTTGTTGCCCCCGTCGTAGAGCTCTCGGAGAGCTTTCCAACGGTATGCTGTGCACCGCGTAACTCCTTACGGATCAAAAGTTATGGGCACCGGAGCGATGGATACCTGGTCACAGGCCCCACGCCCTCGGTTTGCAGGCCCAGCCTCTACGTGAAGTGAAGTTGTCTTGCCCAAGGAGCCGTAGGATTCGGTAATAGAAATGTGATGGATTAGGTTGTCCTTTTCGCGGCTCACGACGTACGATCCGGGACGGAAAAATAGCTCAAAACAATAAAAGTATCCCAAAACAGATGAAAACATTCGATTTTGGACTTCGAAAACAGGCACAACCTATAAGGCTTGATGGCCACGTCGTAGATCTCTTGAAGAGCTTTCCGACGGTATGTTATGCGCTGTGTAACTCCGTACGGATCAAAAGTTATGAGCACCGGAGCGACGAATATCTGGTCACAAGCCCCACGCCCTCGGTTTGCGGGCCCAGCCTCTACATGAAGTGAAGTTGTCTTGCCCAAGGTGCTGTGGGATTCAGTAATAGAAATGTGATGGATTAGGATGTCGTCAGTATCGCGACTCACGACGAACGATCCGGGACGGAAAAAACAATGCAAAAGAAGAAAAATGTCCCAAAACTGATGAAAATGTTTGATTTTGGGCTCCGAAAATAGGCGCAACCGAGCAGGCTTTTTGACCCCGTCGTAGAGCACTCGGAGACCTTTCCAACAGTATGTTGTGCGCCGCGTAACTCCTTACGGATCAAAAGTTAAGGGCATCGGAGCGACGGATACCTGGTCACAAACCCTACGACCTAGGTTTGTGGGCCCAGCCTCTACGTAAAGTGAAGTTGTCTTGCCCAAGGTGCCATGGGATTCGGTAATAGAAATGAAATGGATTACGTTGTCGTACTTTTCGCGGCTCACGATATACGATCTAAGAGGGAAATACAACGCAAAAAAAGAAAAGTATCCCGAAATTGATGAAAATGTTCGATTTTGGGCTTTGAAAACAGGCGCAGTTGTGAGGCCCGACCTCGATTTGCGTGTGATACCTCATTTCGTGTGCCCTAGCCTAGATTTGCGTGCCTTGACCTAGGTTTAAGAGTCGTGTTTCGTTTTGTGTGCCTTGCATTGAATTACGTGCATTCATTTAGGGTTGCGTGCATTTGCTTGGGAAACGTGCATTCGTCTCGTAGTTCGTGCCTTACCTCGTAGTGCGTGCCCTAAACCTAGGAAAGCGTGCCCGCACGCTAATCAAGAAAGCATCTTACACGAAGCACTAGATCATTAATTAATCCTACAAACTCCACTAACTAATATTAAAATGCTAATTCAACTCACTAGAAGACGAAATTGCACCAAAAGCTAAATATTCTTATTCTTTATTCTTTATTCTTTTGCATATTCCAAGCATACAATTAAATAATGCTCAAAACATGACAAAAAATTCAGATTTGAACACTAGCTTGGCCGACCACTTCTTGCATTTCAACAAGCTTGCATAATTCAAAAATCCTACCTAGACAACCTATGACACAATGCATAAAAAAATGAAATGAAACACACCTACCAAGCTTCACTTTCTCGACCAAAGCACTCCATGCTTCCTCACATTTCAAGATTGCACAAGGACTAAGAGAATTTCAGATTTTTCAAGGCCCTAGGCCGACACACTCACACACAACACTTCATACCTCACAAACATTTCAATAACTCTCAATTCCTCTCTCTCTCTCTCGGCTTTGGCTGCAACCATAGACTCCATAGCTTAAGCTCATCATCCTAAGGTTCTTCAAGACATTCAAGCCACTAAGGAACTCGACCAAGCAAGCTAGAAGCAAAGAAACATACATGCAAGCTCATAGAACACTCATTCGGCCCTTAGGTATGTTGATAGCTTCTATTTCATTTCCTTTCGTTCTAGCCACATGCATATACTAAGAACTTGGTAACTAAGCTAGGAATTAGAGAATCTCAAGTTATCTCTCGGCCAAGCAAGGAGAAAAAATTATCTTGTGCATCATCAAGAGCTTTGTGCATCTTCATTATTGTCTTGCTAAGGTGAGGGCTAAAACTCTTTTGAAAAGCTTTCAAAAACCACATGCATGCCTTCATATGTCTATTTTTACCTCTGTACTTATGATATATATGTGTACATGAGCTTTTGTAAACATGCATGGCAAGATATTTGGCTAGAATTTGAAGATAGGTGAAATCGCGTAAATGGCAGTTTTCTGATTTGTTGGATAGAAGTGAATTTGACCAGGTAAATGGTGTTTAAAATGCATGAAAATTGGTAGGTGACTAGTTTTGCCAGTTCTGAGCATTTTTCGTAGAAATAGGACAAGGATAATTTTGACTCTAAGGTCTCCAAAATGGCAAAACATTGAAAGGTGTCTAAATCTGGAAAATCTGGAAAATGAAGCAGGTTTTTGGCAGTTCACTGTCCTTGTAGAACGAACCAGTTTTGACTTAGCAATTGATATCTAAAATGTATGAAATTTCGTAGGTTGTTAGATTTTTCAGTTCTGGACATTTTTGTCAGAACTAGACTAAGGCTAAATCTGACCCTAAGGTCCTCAAAAACGACAAGTATTGAAATGTGTAAGCATGAATTGAAACCCTAGTGACTATGAAAAACTCGCTAAGTATCGATCCTATGGTTATCGTGTCTAATTGTGTGATTAGTGGGCTGCCCGTAGTTGTCTTTATAGCCCTAAAAGTGATTCCGACAATTACATGTTGATAAGTATACTTTTATTGCACCCGATCTCATGTAAACGTCGGCGTATGCTCGTATAACCTTATTACTTGATTACGTGAACTCCGAAATGAGTTATATGACTTGATTTACATGTGTTACATGGCTTCCCGTTTAATATTCATATAACTCCATGCGTTTTACAAGTGAAATTACATGTCAAAGCATGCCTTGTGTGTTTACTTGTCAACGTGCGATCTTATAACTGCTTGGAGGCAACCTACTTTGTTGTCCTCCTAATGTGATATGTTAAATGTTATAAAATGAGCATTGCATACAAGGTTGCAACCTTTCATTGTGGCATGGTAGCGTTTCACGCACACCGGGCGGCATCGGGCTTGCCGGTGCTACCGTGACTACCATGGTCCAATTCCCTCTCTCGCTTGGCATTCCACCCTCAGAGAGTTGGGTCGTAGGTTTTCGGGGTACATCCGGAGTACACCCAAATGGGAGCGATAAGTGGATTATTGAAGTCGGCCACAACAATCGTATCGAAATCGATATTGAGAGCAAATGCTCACCGTATCCTTGAAATGATTGGCAATTGTATCTGTTGCTCAATTTGATTCTTATACTTGCGTACCTTATTACCTGTAATACGTGACATGTTTTCAAAAATGGGATTTTTCATAAGTTAACCGGAAAAAGAGTTTCAAAATGTATTTCTCGTTCCCCCTCGCTGAGTTCATAAGGACTCACCCTCTTTTATCATCTCAGCTGAAGAAGACTAGGAACAGGTACCCAAGGACAACGTGCCTATTGATGACTCCTTGGAATGATTGATTGCCCTACGTGCCTTACTTGACTATGGCCATTTTGTGAACGATATGTTGCTTGAAGACTATTTCTTATGTTGCTTGTTGTTGTATTATAAATGACCCCCGTTGTAATTTGGGGTCTAATTTTGGCTTGTATTGATCATAACTAGATACATACTCTTCTGGTCATTTTGCTATCGCTACTTTAGTTTAGTATCTATCACAAACTTATGAAGTACTAGATAAGAGTTAAGTAAAATGAATTTATCCAATCTTAAGCAGGTACTCATTGGTAAGCTAAGATTAACAGGTACTTTTATAACAAGGATCGACAAACAAACGAGACATAGTTATCATGCTAGGTTGTTAATCAAACAAAACTTCGAGATAACTATTAGGCGTCTCGATTTGTGATAAATAGTAATCTTAGTTAGAAATGAATTTAAGATTGAAAGTTTTGAAGCCTTTAGAAAATTAGGTCAAACTAAAGAGCCCAACTACAGCCGTTATGCTGCCGATTTTTTGGAGAATTTGTGGAGTTTAGGCTAAACGTTAAGTGTTAAACCTTCATGAACGATTAAGTACGTGAAATGACTTGAATGTTTAGATCACTACCTAGTCTAACCTCTATAGGTCGGGTTGGGGCGCAACAGTAGTCGAGTAGGATCATTGCCCAAGTCGTGGAGCTCTCAGAGAGCTTTCCAACGGTATGTTGTGTGCCGTGTAACGCCTTACGGATCAAAAGTTATGGGCACCGGAGCGACGAATACCTGGTCATAAGCCCATGTTCTCGCTTTGCAGGACCAGCCTCTACGTGAAGTGAAGTTGTCTTGCCCAAGGTGTCATAGGATTCGGTAATAGAAATGTGATAGATGAGGTTGTCTTCCTTTTCGAGGATCACGACGTACGATCCAGGATGAAAAAACAGCGCAAAAGAAGAAAAGTGTACCGAAACTCATGAAAACGTTCCATTTTGGACAATGAAAATGGGCGCAGCCGAGCAGGCTTGCTACACTTGTCTTAGAGGTCTCGGATAGCTTTCCAACGGTATGCTATGCGCCACGTAACTCCCTACGGATCAAAAGTTATGGGCATCGGAGCGACAGATACCTGGCCATAAGCCCCACGCACTCGGTTTGTGGGCCCATCCTCTACGTGAAGTGAAGTTGTCTTACACAAGGTGCCATGGGATTCAGTAATTGAAATGTGATGGATTAGGTTGCCGTCCATTTCGCGACTCACGATGTACAATCCGGGACCCAAAAACAGCGCAAAAGAAGAAAAGTGACCCAAAACTATTGAAAACGTTTGATTTTGGACTCCGAACACAGGCGCAGCCGTGCAAGCTTGTTGCCCCCATCGTAGAGTTCTTGGAGAGCTTTCCAATGGTATGTTGTGCGCCTCGTAACTCCTTACGGATCAAAAGTTATGGGCACCGGAGCGACGGATACCTGTTCATAAGCCCCACGCCCTCGGTTTGCGGGTCCAAACTCTACGTGAAGTGAAGGTTGTCTTGCCCAAGGTGCCATGGGATTCGGTAATAGAAATGTGATGGATTAGGTTGTCGTCCTTATCGCAACTCACGACGTACGATTCAGGACGAAAAAACAGCACAAAAGAATAAAAGTGTCCCGAAACTGTTGAAAACATTCAATTTTGGGCTCCGAAAATAGGTGCAGCAAAGCAGGCTTGCTGCCTCTATCATAGAGCTCTTGGAGAGATTTCCAACGGTATGCTGTACGCCGTGTAACTCCTTACGGATCAAAAGTTATGGGCACCGGAGTGACGGATACCTGGACACAAGCCCCACGCCCTCGGTTTGTGGGCCCATCCTCTACGTGAAATGAAGTTGTCTTGCACAAGGTGCCATGGGATTTAGTAATAGAAATGTGATGGATTAGGTTGTCGTCCATTTCAAGGCTCACAACATACGATCCATGGCGGAAAAATAGTGCAAAAGAAGAAAAGTGTCCCGAAATTGTTGAAAATGTTCAATTTTGGACTCTGAAAATAGGTACAGCTGAGCAGACAAGTTGTCCACGTCATAGAGCTCTCGGAGAGCTTTCCAACGGTATGTTGTGCGCTGCGTAACTCCTTACGGACCAAAAGTTATGGGCACTAGAGCGACGGATACTTGGTCACAAGCCCCACGCCCTCGGTTTGTGTGCCCATCCTCTACGTGAAGCAAAGTTGTCTTGTACAAGGTGCAGTGGGATTCGGTTATAGAAATGTGATGGATTAGGTTGTCGTCCATTTCGCGGCTCACGACGTACTATCCGGGATAGAAAAACAGCACAAAAGAAGAAAAGTGTCCCAAAACTAATGAAAATGTACGATTTTGGGCTCCGAAAATAGGCACAGCCGAGCAGGCTTGTTGCCCCAGTCGTAGATCTCTCGGAGAGCTATCCAACGGTATTTTGTGTGCTGCGTAACTCCTTACGGATCAAAAGTTATGGGCACCGGAGCAATGAATACCTGGTCACAAGCACCACGCCCTCGGTTTACGGGCCCAGCCTCTACGTGAAGAGAAGTTGTCTTGCCCAAGGTACTGTGGGATTCGGTAATAGAAATGTGATGGATTAGATTGTCGTCCTTTTCGCGGCTCACGACATACGATACGGGACAGAAAAACAGCGCAAAATAATAAAAATATACCGAAAATGATGAAAACATTCGATTTTGGACTCCGAAAATAGGCATAGCCGAGAAGGCATGATACCCACGTTGTAGAGGTCTTGGAGAGCTTTACAATGGTATGCTGTGCGCCGCGTAACTCTGTATGGATCAAAAGTTATGAGCACCGGAGCGACGAATATCTAGTCACAAGCCCCACGCCCTCGAATTGCGGGCCCAGCCTCTACGTGAAGTGAAGTTGTCTTGCCCAAGGTGCCGTGGCAGTCAGTAATAGAATTGTGATGGATTTGGTTGTCGTCATTATCATGGCTCAGGACGTACGATCCGGGACGGAAAAACAGCGCAAAAGAAGAAAAGTGTCCCAAAACTGATGAAAATGTTTGATTTTATGCTCCGAAAATAGGTGTAGCCGAGCAAGCTTCCTGCCCCCGTTGTAGAGCTCTTGGAGAGCTTTCCAACGGTATGCTGTGCGCCGCGTAACTCCTTATGGATCAAAAGTTATGGGCATCGGAGCGACGGATACCTGGTCACAAATCCCATGCCCTAAGTTTGTGGGCCCAGCCTCTACGTGAAGTGAAGTTGTCTTGCCCAAGGTGCCATGGGATTCGGTAATAGAAATGTGATGGATTAGGTTGTCGTCCTTTTCGCTGCTCACGACATACAAACCGAGACGGAAAAACAATGCAAAAGAATAAAAGTATCCCGAAATTGATGAAAATGTTCGATTTTGGGCTCTGAAAACTGGCGCAGTTGTCACGCCCCAACCCGGCCTATAAAGGTTAGACTAGGGTGTGATCTAAACATTCAAGTCTATCTTGTACTTAACTGTTCATGAAAGTTTAACACTTAACGTTTTAGCCTAAAATCCATAATTTTTCGAAAAACCGGCAGCATAAGAGTTGTAATTGGGCTCTTTAGTTCTTTAAATGCCTCAAATTTCATTTCAAACTAAGATTACTATTTACCGTCAATTGAAACGTCTACTAGTTATCTCGATGTCTCGTTTGATTAATAACCTAGCATGATACTATGTCTCGTTTGTTTGTTAATTCTCGTTACAAAAGCACCTGTTGATCTTAGCTTAACAATGGGTACCTGCTTAAGATTGGATAGGTTCATTTTACTTAGTCCTTACCTGATACTTTATAATCCTATGATAGATACTAACCAGTAACGATAGCAAAACGACCATAGTAGTGTCTGTCTAGTTATTATCAATACAAGCCAAAATTAGACCCCAAATTACAACGGTGGTCTTTTACATTACAAACATCAACATAAAAAGAAATAGTCTTCAAGTAGCATAGTGTTCACAAATGGCCATAATCAAGCAAAGCACATAGGACAGGCAATCACTCCAAAGAATCATCGTTAGCCACGTCGTCCTCGGGTACCTGTTCTTGATCTTCTTCACCTGAGATGATAAAAGAGGGTGAGTCCTTATGAACTCAGCGAGAGGGAACGAGAAATAGGTTTTGAAACTCATTTTTCGGTTCAATTTATGAAAACCCTTTTTGCGAGCATGAATATATCACAAATAAGTACATAACAATAATATAAAAGTAAAGGAACACAATTACCCATCTTTTCTCCCCGAGGTCCTCTAGGAACCAAGCGAGAGTACTTATACACATAGTGAAAAGGATACAGTGAGCTTTTGCTCTCAGTTCATTTCCAGTATCAGTTGTTGCGACCGACTTCAAATCATCCCCTTATCACGCCAAATGGGTGTACTCCGAATGTACCCCGAAATCCTACGACCCAACTCTCCGAGGAAGTCTAGCCCCCAAGCGAGAGAGGGAATTGGACAATGGTAGTCACGGTTGCACCAGCAAGCCCGATGCCGCCCGGTGTGCGAGAACACTACCACGCCAGAATGAAAGGTTGCAACCTTGTATGCAATGCACATTTATGACATTTAATATATCACATTAGGAGGACAACAAAGTAGGTTGCCTCCGAGCAGTCATAAGATTGCACATTAACAAGTAAACAAGCGAGACACGATAAGACAAGTAATTTCACTTGAAAGGCACATGGAGTTATATGAACATTAAATGGGCAGCCATGTAATGCACGTAAATCAAGTCATATAACTTATTTCAAAGTTCACGTAATCAAACAACAAGATTATTCAACATGCAATGACATCTACGTGGGACCGGGTACAAGAAAAGCCTACTTATCAACATGAAATCATCGAAATCATATTTAGGGCTACAAGGGTAACTACGGGCAGCCTACTAAACACATAATCCAACACAACATCCAAAGGATCAACACTTAGCAAATTCACTTAGTTACTAGGGTTCCAATTCGTGCTTACCCGTGCGATTAAGCCCCAAGTCATCTCGTAATTAAACTCAAGCCACGCAATGATTAGTTCATACACCCTCAAGCATTCACAACAGTCCATACAACATCTAAATTCCACAATCTCAAGCATTTAATACAACAAGAGAAGCTACAATAATTTTTCTAAGCATATCACTAAGTGAAACCCTCACTGCAATAGACTGTTTTCTCACAATCATTAAGACAAGCAAACAATCTTCAATTCTAGTGAATAAGATGTCAAATTAAATTTTAGGAGTGAACTAAATTCAGAAACAAACCTCGCATCATTTGGAGTTCGGGTTCAATAGTTATAGCCAAAACAGTAAGACTGCACAAAACTGTCCAGATTTGCACACATTTCAATACTTGTCATTTTTGAGGTCCTTAGGGTCAGATTTAGACTTAGTCCATTTCTGAAAAAAATGTCCATAACTGAAAAATATAGCATAAAACCAAATTTCATGCATTTTGGATATCATTTACTAAGTCAAAACTGGTTCGTTCCACAAGGTCAGTGAATCTGCCAAAACCTGCTTTATTTTTCCAGAGTTTCCAGATTTGGACACATTTTAATGATTTGCCATTTTGAGGACCTTAGAGTCAAAATTAGCTTTGGCCTATTTCTGAGAAAAATGTTCAGAACTGGCAAAACTAGTTACCTACCAATATTCACGCATTTTCAATATCATTTACCTAGCCAACATCACCTAGCACCAACAAGACAGAAAGCTGTCACATGCACGATTTCATCTAACATCACATTCTAGCCCAAAATCTTGCCATGCATGGTTGTAAAAGCTTATGAACACACATATATCTCAAGTACAGAAGTAAAGATAGACATTTAAGGGAATGCATGTGGTTTTTTTGAAAGATTTTCAAGAAGTTTTAGCCCTCACCTTAGCAAAACAACAAGAAGATGCACAAGACTCTTGGTGAAGCACAAAGTTGATCTTCTTCCTTGCTTAGCCGAGACACCACTCGATTTTCTCTATTTTTCCTAGCTTAGTGACCAAGTTCTTAGTAGATGCATGTGGTTAGAACAAGAAGAAAAGAAATGGAAGCTAGCAAACTCACCTAAGCCGAAATGGATGTTCAATAGGCTTGCATGTGTGTTTCTTTGCAACCTAGCTTGCTTAGTCGAGCTCCCTAGCTTCTTGTTTGCCTTGATGAATCATGGAGTGATGAAGATAAGCTATGGAGTATAGGAACTCAGCCAAAGCTGAGAGAGAGAGAGAAGAATGAGAGGGAGAGAGAGAAATGTGAGGAAATGAGAGAAATGAAAGAAAAAATGAAAGCTTTTGCAATTGTTGAGGCTTGTGTCGGCCTGGAGCTTTGCAATTCAGATTTTTGTGCCTTGAAGATGCATCATTTGAAGTGTTTAGCATGGGCAAGGAGCTTATGTCGAGATTGGTGGAGCTTGGTAGAGTTTTTGAGCTATTTGTTTTATTGCTTTGTGTCATAGAATTGTCATAGATTTGTCTAGGTTTGTCACGCCCCAACCCGGCCTATAAAGGTTAGACTAGGGTGTGATCTAACATTCAAGTCATATCACATACTTAACCATTTATGAAGATTTAACACTTAACATTTTGGCCTAAACTCCACAAATTCTCCAGAAAACCGGCAGCATAACGACTGTAATTGAGCTCCTTAGTTTGACCTAATTCTCTAATCGCCTCAAAATTTACAATCTCAAATTCATTTCCAACTAAGATGACTATTTATCATCAATTGAAAATCCTACTAATTATCTTGAAGTCTCGTTGATTAATAACCTAGCATGATGCTATGTCTCGTTTGTTTGTTAATCCCCGTTACAAAAGTACCTGTTGACCTTAGCTTAACAATGGGTACCTGCTTAAGATTGGATAGGTTCATTTTACTTAGTCCTTACCAGATACTTCATAATCCTATGATAGATACTAACTAGTAACGATAGCAAAACGACCATAGTAGTGTCTGTCTAGTTATTAACAGTGCAAGCCAAAATTAGACCCCAAATTACAACGGGGGTCTTTTACAGTACAAACATCAAGCAACATGAAAAGAAATGGTCTTCATGTAGCATAGTGTTCACAAATGGGCATAATCAAGTAAGCACATAGGACATGCAATCATTCCAAGGAATCATCGTTGGTCAAGCAAATACACATAATGAAAATGATACGGTGAGCTTTTTGCTCTCAGTTCATTTCCAGTATCAGTTGTTACAGCCGACTTCAAATCATCCCCTTATCACGCCAAATGGGTGTACTCCGGATGTACCCTGAAATCCTACGATCCAACTCTCTGAGAAAGTCTAGCCCCCAAGCGAGAGAGGGAATTGGACAATGGTAGTCATGGTTGCACCAGCAAGCCTGATGCCACCCGGTGTGCGTGAACGCTACCACACCAGAATGAAAGGTTGCAACCTTGTGTGCAATGCACATTTATGACATTTAATATATCACATTAGGAGGACAACAAAGTAGGTTGCCTTCGAGCAGTCATAAGATTGCACATTGACAAGTAAACAAGCCAGGCACGATAAGACAAGTAATTTCACTTGAAAGGCACATGGAGTTATATGAACATTAAACGGGCAGCCATGTAACGCACGTAAATAAAGTCATATAACTCATTTCAAAGTTCACGTAATCAAATAATCAGATTATTCAACATGCAACGACTTCTACGTGGGTTCGGGTGTAAGAAAGGCCTATTTGTCAACATGTAATCATCAAGATCGTATTTAGGGCTACAATGGCAACTACGGGCAGCCTACTAAACATATAATTAAACACGATATTCATAAGATCAACACTTAGTGAATTTACCTAGTCACTAGGGTTTCCATTTCGTGCTTTACTCGTGCGATTAAGCCCCAACTCAACTCAAAATCAATCTCAAGCCATGCATCGATTAATTCAAACACCCTCAAGTATTCAAAACAGTCCACACAACGTCCCAATGCCACAATCCCAAGCATTTAATACAACAAGAGAAGCTACAATAATTTTTCTAAGCATATCACTAAGTAAAACCCTCACTGCAATGGGCTGTTTTCTCACAATCATTAAGACAAGCAAACAATCTCCAATTCCAGTGAATAAGATGTCAAATTAAAGCTTAAGAAGTGAACTAAATTCAGAAACAAACCTCGCATCATTTGGAGTTCGGGTTCAATAGTTATAGCCAAAACAGTGGGATTGCACAAAACTGTCCAGATTTGCACACATTTCAATACTTGTCGTTTTTGAGGTCCTTAGGGTCAGATTTAGCCTTAGTCCATTTCTGACACAACTGTCCAGAACTGAAAAATATAGCATAACAACGTATTTCATGCATTTTGGATATCATTTACTAAGTCAAAACTGGTTCGTTCTACAAGGTCAGTGAATCTGCCAAAACCTGCTTCATTTTTCCAGACTTCCAGATTTGGACACATTTGAATGATTTGCCATTTTGAGGACCTTAGAGTCAAAATTCGCTTTGGCCTATTTCTGTGAAAAATGTTCAAAACTGGAAAAACGAATTACCTACCAATTTTCATGCATTTTCAACATCATTTACCTAGACAAAATCACCTCGTACCAACAAGACAGAAAGCTGTCACATGCACGATTTCATCTAACATCACATTCTAGCCCAAAATCTTGCCATGCATGGATATAAAAGCTTATGAACACACATATATCTCAAGTACAAAAGTAAAGATAGACATTTAAGAGCATGCATGTGGTTTTTTGAAAGATTTTCAAGAAGTTTTAGCCCTCACCTTAGCAAAACAACAAGAAGATGTACAAGACTCTTGGTGAAGCACAAAGTTGATCTTCTTCCTTGCTTAGCCGAGACACCACTCGATTTTCTCTATTTTTCCTAGCTTAGTGACCAAGTTCTTAGTAGGTGCATGTGGTTAGAAAAAGAAGAAAAGAAATGGAAGCTAGCAAACTCACCTAAGCCGAAATGGTTTGTGAAACCCCACTTTCTTGCTTATCTCGTTTTACGTGCTATACCTCGTTTTTCGTGCATATGATCTGTTTATATGCTATAGGACCTAGAAAGTTATAATTTTGATGTCAATACTTCTAATACGTGCTAAATGTGCATTCATGAAATTTTCATAAAAAACGGAGTCAGAAATTTTATCGTCGATTTTCAGTGAATAGTGTTTTCGAAACACGTCCGCTATAATTTTGAAACTGGTCTTTTTAACCCTTCTAAACCTAGTCCACGGACTTTAATAGACCTGTGTTTGATGAAAATGGTTTTAAAATCGGCTTAAGAATTTATTAGGGTTTTTACACCGACTTTTGCGAAAATCGAGTTTTAAGCCGACTCGGGTGAAATTATTGGATTGTAAAACTTCTTGTCACCTAAAAATAATCCACTTGAGATATCTTGGGGGTGGCATAATTATTTTTAACTTGGTGAGCACTAAAATGCAATTAAAGTCATTAAAAACACAAAAATACCTATTAAAATTAACTTTGACTTTAATTAATTATTTGACCTTATAAGCTAATGTCCTCAACACACACTCACACAACACAAAAACACCATCACACACACACACAAGGCCGAGAGAAAAGAGGGAGAAAAGAGAAGAGAAAACTCAAGCTTTTCAATCCAATTTTTCAAAGAAAAACCTAGTTTTTGTCCGTAGAACTTCGCACCGACTTGGATTCTGCTTGTTGGGCACGTATAGCACGCATTTCTAGGCTTATATCGCATCTAAGGTGAGAGAAAAATTCTAGATCTCAAAATGTCATTTTTGTGTTTTTGCGTATAAATGAAGATTGAACCGTTAGAATTGAAATCTGATGTTAGATTATTGCTCCTTGCATGCTAGGGATCATTATATACTAATACTACGAGTTTCTGTCGGATATAGCATAATTTTTATTTTCCGGGTATTTAATTTTGATTAAAATGTTCAAAGTTGAATTAAATGAGTTGTGTTGATCGAAATCGATTGCCGTCGATTTCTAAATACTTGATAATTACGTGTTAGCACTGTTGTAATGCCGAATTTTCGATTACATTGTTTGTGTGAAAATCCGGAAAATCCAGCCATGACATCTTAGGATTTTAGGGTTATCGGGCATGATTTGGAGGTGTTATGGTGGATTTCCGAGAGGGCTAATGTAGTAGGTTGAATGGGTGAGTGATAGGAACTGATTTGGCAATGTTTGGATTAGTAGATTGTAAGTTATGAATTTTAGAAGTTTAGGTTGTCATTCTTTAATTTCTTGAACGATGCCTTTAGATGGTTGGGTAGTGTTCGAGTGATGAATGGTGAGTTGTTGTTGAGCAATTTAGAGTTTAATTATGTATATTATGCATGTCCGGTTAGATGGCCTACTTTGTCATCTAACTACGTTGTTTGTTGTTTAATTTAATATTGATGTTATATTGATGTTATTGATTGATTATTATTGAGTTCGGGAATCGGGCACTTTTGTTGCTGATCTCCCAATTGATTGATTGATGATTGATTGATTGATTGATGATTATGGAGTCTTGGTATGTGTGTGCCACCTCTCGGGCAGCGTCGGGCTGTCGGGTTGATAACGGCATGACTGCCATAGGCTACCCCCAGCTCGCATGACGGAGGTGTCATGGAGGGAGGGGCTAGTGAGGTACCTCGGGTGCGTGAGTAATGGGGAGTTATAAGAAGAACGGTTGCGATCGTGATGGCGTTTGGAGCTACACCAAATAGAGTATCCTTTATTGATTGGTTATATAGTTATGTGATGATAGCATTATTTATGTTGTTGTGTGTTTACTTGCTCAAAGGACTAAATCCAAGGAGCGTAGTGAATACTGTCGAGATCTATCGGATCCTCACTGGGCTTATGTATATAAGCTCACTCTCTATTATTGCATGTTTTCAGGTGTACTTTCACAAGATTACGGGTACGTGCCTCCTGAAGAGGAGAATGTGGAAAACGTGCCTTTCGTGGATGAGTCATATGTCCCTGAGTCTTATCCATGATTCTATGTTGTTAAACGTCATGTATATTAGCTTAATGGACTTTTATATGCTTTACGGTTCTTAGTGTAATAGTTGTTGAAAAGATGATGATCCAAATGATGTTAACTTAGTGGCTTCCTTTTGTCTACGGTTAAGTTGTTAGATGAGTCTCAACTTATTTTTGAAATGTATAATAAAGTTGAGGTATTGTATGTTATGTTAGAACGGAGGCAGATAACGAAGACTGATTATTGTATACTACGGTTAGGTTGTATGTTGTTATGCTGTTAAGGAGTTGTTGTATGTATGGTTATGGAATTTTGAATGTTTAATGTTATTAACGAGGTTGGTTTAGAACCTCGGTAATCTATTTACTGTCGTTACTGCCGAAATTCCGTTGCGTCCTGACTGATCGTAGGTGGGGTCGAGTTGGGGCGTGACATGGTTGTTCAAAGAGCTTGCATGTGTGATTCTTTTGCTTAGTCGAGCTTCCTAGCTTCTTGCTTGCCTTGATGAACCATGGAGTGATGAAGATGAGCTATGGAGCATAGGAACTCAGCCAAAGCCGAGAGAAAGAGAGAAGAATGAGAGGGAGAGAGAGAAATGTGAGGAAATGAGAGAAATGAAAGAAAAATAGAAGCTTGTGCAATTGTTGAGGCTTGTGTCGGCCTTGGGCATGTAAAAATCAGATTTGTGTCTTCAAGAAGCATGGTTTTTGAATTACCTAGCATGGCAAGGAGCTTATGTCGAGATTGGTGGAGTTTGGTAGAGTTTTGAGCTAGTTTTTTTTATGCATTTGTGTCATAACTTGTCATAGAATTGTCTAGAATTAATTTTGAATTGAGCAAGCAAGCATAAATGCCACAAGGTGGTCGGCCAAGGCATGAAAATGCTGAATCTTTGTCATCTTTTGAGCATTAATTAATTGTATGTTTGAAAGTGCAAAAGAATAAGGAATAAAAAATAAGGAATGTCTAGCTTTTTGTGAGATTTTGTCTTCTAGTGGGTTGAATTAGTAATTTAATATTAGTTAGTGAAATTTGTAGGATTAATTAATGACCTAGTACTTCGTGTAAGATGCTTTCTTGATTAACGTGAGGGCACGATTTCCTAGATTTAGGGCACGTACTATGAGGTAGGGCACGAACTACGAGATGAATGCACGTTTCCCAAGTAAATGCACGCAACCCTAAATGAATGCACGTAATTCAATGCAAGGCACACAAAACTAAACACAATTCTTAAGCCTAGGTCAAGGCACACAAATCTAGGTTAGGGCACACGAAATGAGGTATCGCACGCAAATCGAGGTCGGGCCTCACATCCTCCCCTCCTTAAAAGAATTTCATCCCAAAATTCAATATTACCTTTGAAATAAAGCTGGATACTGTTGCTCCATCTGGTCTCGCCTTTCCCACGTTGCTTCTTCAACTCCATGATGATCCCACAACACTTTCACCATCGGTATAGATTTGTTGCGCAACTCCCGATCTTGCTGGTCTAGGATTCGAATGGGCTTCTCCTCATAAGACAAGTTCTCCCGAAGCTGCAACGGCTTTGGCTCTAAGATATGCGATGGATCAAGGTGATACTTCCGTAGCATAGAAACATGAAAGACGTCGTGAATATTGGAGAGGTTTTAGGGTAGTGCCAGGCGATACGCCAATTTTCCAACCTTCTCAATTATCTCAAATGGTCCTACAAATCTCGGGCTCAACTTTCCACCCTTGCCGTGTTTAATCAGTCCCCTCCGAGGTGTTATCTTCAGAAACACCTTGTCGCCGACCTCAAACTCTAGACTCCGTCTCCGTCGGTCTGCATAACTCTTCTGCCTGCTTTAGGCGGTAAGCATCCGTTTCTGGATGAGGTGGATATTATCAACAGTCTTCATAAGTTCAGGTAGAAGGGTCGGGTCAAAAGTCTTCGTCTCACCTACTTCATCCCAGTAAATTGGGGATCAACACTTACGTCTATACAACGCCTCAAATGGGGCCATCCCAATAGTGGCCTAATAACTGTTATTATAAGCGAACTCCGCTAGAGACAGATATTTCTCCCAACCTTTCCTGAAGTCTAAAACACACGCCCTCAGCATATCCTCTATAATATGAATAGTTCTCTTCGATTGTCCATTAGTCTGAGGGTGATAAACCGTGCTGAAACTCAACTTCGTTCCCAAAGCTTCTTACAATCTCTTCCAAAATCGGGAAATAAAACGAGGATCCCTATCCGATACAATACTCACAGGCATCCCGTGCAATCTTACAATCTCCGCCACATACATATCTCCCAATTTCTCAGGACTATCCTCCTTGTTCATCGGTAAAAAGTGCGCCGACTTAGTCAATCTATCCACTATGATCCAAACAGCGTCATGACCCTTTTGTGACCTGGGCAGGTCCATAACAAAGTCCATAGTTATATGTTCCTATTTCCATTGAGGAATCTCCAACGGCTGAAGTAAACCTGCTGGTCGTTGATGTTCCGCTTTGACTCTCTGGCAAGTCAAACACCGTGCCACAAACTCCGTAATCTCTCTCTTCATGTTATTCCACCAATAGTATTGCTTCAAATCCCGGTTCATCTTTGTTCCACCGGGGTGAATAGTGTATCTTGAATTATGGGCTTCTTCAAGAATCTTCTTTTTCAGCTCTGGTTCATTAGGAACACAAATCCGATTCCTAAACCTCTAAACACCATCATCATGAAACTTGAAATCTGTGTTGCTTTCTTTAATCTTCTGAAATTGTTGGTCCTTCTGTTGAGCCTCTCGTAATTCAGACAACAAGGTTGATTGAACCTGCGTAGTGGCAAAAGGTAACCCTTTTTGAGTTAATTGTGGTTTCCACAAAAATGTTTCCTCCAACAACTCCTGCACCTTGATTTCCAGTTTTGCCATGCTCGCTTTCCTACTTAAGGCATCTGCAACTACATTTGCTTTACCGGGCACATAATTGATTGTGCAGTTATAATCGTCCAAAAGCTCCATCCACCGCCTTTGACTCATATTCAACTCATTTTGAGAGAACAAGTATTTCAAGCTCTTGTGATCAGTAAATACCTCAAACTTGTTACCCCACAAATAATGCCTCCATTTCTTGAGTGCAAACACAATAGCCGCTAATTCCAAATCATGCATCGGGTAGTTCAATTCATACGGCTTCGGTTTCCTAGAGGCATACGCAATCACTCTACCATTTTGCATCAACACACAACCCAATCCTTCCTTCGAAGCATCGCTATAGATTACAAAACCTTGACTCCCTTCAGGCAATGCAAGAATAGGTGCGGTAGTCAATCTTTTCTTCAACTCTTGGAAGCTGTTCTCACACTTATCATCCCACACGAATTTTGTTTTCTTTTGAGTGAGCCTTGTAAGTGGTCCTGCAATCTTAGAGAAATCCTTAACGAATCTCCGATAATAGCCAGCTAGACCAAGAAAACTCCGAACCTCCGTAACGTTTTCCAGCTTCTTCCAAGACATCACTGCTTCTATCTTTGCTGGATCCACTGCTATTCCCTCTTGGGATATGATATGCCCCAAAAATGCAATATGCTGCAACCAAAATTCGCACTTGCGAAACTTTGCGTACAATTGATGCTCTCGAAGTTTCTGCAGTACCAACCGCAGATGTTGTTCATGCTTTGCCTCGGATTTCGAGTATACCAAAATATCATCAATGAAGATCACCACAAATTGGTCCAAGTAGGGTTGAAACACCCTGTGCATCAAGTCCATAAAAGCTGCAGGGGCATTAGTTAGTCCAAAAGGCATCACCACATATTCATAATGCCCATATCTTGTCTTGAAAGCCGTTTTAGGCATATCCTCCTTTTTGATCCGCAACTGATAGTACCCTTGCCTCAAGTCGAGTTTCGAATACACTTTGGCTCCTTGAAGTTGATCAAACAACTCGTTGATCAGTGGAAGTGGGTATTTATTCTTGACAGTCACTTGGTTCAATCCTCGGTAATCGATGCATAGCCTCAACGTTCCGTCTTTCTTCTTTACAAATAGAACTGGTGCACCCCATGGAGAAGAACTTGGTTGAACAAACCCTTTCTTCAACAATCCTTGCAATTGGTCCTTCAATTCTTGTAGCTCGGCCGGTGCCATACGATAGGGGGCTTTAGATATCGGCTGGGTGCTAGGCAGTAACTCTATAATGAACTCGATCTCCCGATTTGGGGGTAAACCGGGCAATTCTTCTGGAAACATATCCGCATAGTCTTTGATCACTGGCATCTCCTCCAACTTAGCTTTGTCCGACGGCTTGTTGATGAGGTAAGCTAAGTATCCACTACACCATTTTCTCAAGGACTTCACTACTTTCGTAGATGAAATGATGGAACTCCCGGTGAAATCTCTTCGACCCATTACCTCTAATATTGGTTGACCAGGTACCCAGAACGTTATAATCTTCGTTCGGCAATCTAGTTGGACTTGATGCTTTGCCAACCAGTCCATCCCTAAAATGACCTCATAGTCCCGAAAAGGTAATACAATAAGATTGGCTGAGAATTCCCTATCCTTAGTTTGGATTTTACATGCTTTACAAGCTGAGCTAGTAACAAGTTTAGAACCCATCGGAGTACCAACTTCTACTTCATAAGGCAAACATACAACTCGTAGTTTCACACATTTCACACATAAGGGAGTAATAAATGAATGAGTAGCACCCAGATCAATTAGCACCCTAACAGGTTGATTCAGTATGAAGAATGTACCTTCAACAACAGCGGTCTCCTCTAGAAGCTCCTCGCACTCAATAGCATAGGCTCGAGCCTGAACTCTAGGAACTGGAGTCTTGCCTCTACCAGCTGGTTTAACCTGATTTTGTCCTGCTTGCCATTTAGGGCAATCCTTGATCTGATGCTGATCACTGCCACACCGAACACATCGTCCTGACTTCTTCCAGCACTGGGCCTCGGTATGCCCCTTCTTGTTATAGTAAGAACAGTTGACAGACTGAGTAACAGGTGAACTACATGTGGATCCGCGGGTGGAAGAGGCTGATGGTACTTTAGTCAGGCCACGGTTATTTACTAGTCTGTTCTGGCTCTGGCCCTGACTATGACTCTAGCCCTGGAATTTCCTCTGTTGACCTGAAGGCTGGTATGGTTTCTTATCCGACTGACTCGAACCAGCTCTATCAAGTTTCCTCTTCTCAACTCGGGAAGCAGCAGCAAAGAGAGTAGAGTAGGTATCGAAATCATGCGAAGCCAACTGGTCCTGAATCTCTGACCTCAATCCCGTAGTAAATTTCCACATCTTTGCCTCCGGAGTACTAACCATGTATTGAGCATAGCGGGACAGTCGGTCAAAACGAGCCTCGTACTAGGCCATCGTCATGTTACCCTGGGTCAAGTGCATAAACTCCTCAATCCGCCTCTGCTTGGAAACTGCAGGAACATATTTCTCCTTGAATGCCTTAACAAAATTACCCCACAAGCGAGGTGTCTGATCAGTTTCCCACAGTGTCTCTACAGTGTACCACCAATGCTCAGCATCCCCGTGCAACAGAAACACAACAAACTCCATATTTTCTTCATCAGTATAATCAAGTGGCCTGAAAATCCTCTCGATCTCAGACAGCCAAGCCTCCGCTTTCTCATAATCAGCTTCCCCATGGAATTTGGACGGGCGAAAGTCAAGGAACTCCTTCATTCTGCTATGTCTCCTATGGTTACCATCATTCCTGTTGTTGTTGTTGTTGTTGTTGGCTTCACGTGCATCTTGACGCTCCATCACTCGTGACACGTGATCCATGGCATTCGCCATCAAGTTAAACATAGCTATGCCGAGTTTAGTTTGATAAGCATCTCCGGTCTTTTGGGGTTCACCGCTCCTATTAGTAGTGCGGGTACTAGGGCCAGCCATCTATAGGCACAAATTACGATGCACAATTTATTGAAATACGACAAACAAGAATTTAATGCATAAAGTATGCAACATAATATAGATACACAATTCTAGAAACAATTAAGACATGTTAATCACTTAAGCACATAGAACATAGAAGGCACAATTAACATTATCACACAACAACATATAGACAAGTCATCCTAATTATCTTAGGGCTCTACCCATGGTCCGAGAGTTAAACTCGGCTTAAGCAATCTAAGCTCTGATACCATTCTTTCTCTATAAGGTGTCACGCCCCAACCCGGCCTATAAAGGTTAGACTAGGGTGTGATCTAACATTCAAGTCATATCACATACTTAACCATTTATGAAGATTTAACAGTTAACATTTTGGCCTAAACTCCACAAATTCTTCGGAAAATCGGCAGCATAACGGCTGTAATTGGGCTCCTTAGTTTGACCTAATTCTCTAATCGCCTCAAAATTTACAATCTCAAATTCATTTCTAACTAAGATTACTATTTATCATCAATTGAAAAGCCTACTAATTATCTTGAAGTCTCGTTGATTAATAACCTAGCATGATGCTATGTCTCGTTTGTTTGTTAATCCCCGTTACAAAAGTACCTGTTGACCTTAGCTTAACAATGGGTACCTGCTTAAGATTGTATAGGTTCATTTTACTTAGTCCTTACCGGATACTTCATAATCCTATGATAGACACTAACTAGTAACGATAGCAAAACGACCATTGTAGTTTCTGTCTAGTTATTAACAGTACAAGCCAAAATTAGACCCCAAATTACAACGGGTGTCTTTTACATTACAAACATCAAGCAACACGAAAAGAAATGGTCTTCAAGTAGCATAGTGTTCACAAATGGCCATAATCAAGCAAAGCACATAGGACAGGCAATCATTCCAAGGAATCATCGTTAGGCACGTCGTCCTCGGATACCTGTTCTTGACCTTCTTCACCTGAGATGATAAAAGAGGGTGAGTCCTTATGAACTCAACGAGGGGGAACGAGAAATAGGTTTTGAAACTCATTTTCCGGTTCAACTTATGAAAATCCTTTTGCAAGCATGAATATATCACAAATAAGTACATAACAATAATATAAAAGTAAAGAAACACAATTACCCGTCTTTCCTCCCCGAGGTCCTCTAGGAACCAAGCGGGAGTACTTATACATATAGTGAAAAGGATACGGTGAGCTTTTTGCTCTCAGTTCATTTCCAGTATCAGTTGTTGCGGCCGACTTCAAATCATCCCTTTATCACGCCAAATGGGTGTACTCTGGATATACCCCGAAATCCTATGACCCAAATCTCTGAAGAAGTCTAGCCCCCAAGCGAGAGAGGGAATTGGACAATGGTAGTCACAGTTGCAACGGCAAGCCCGATGCCGCCTGGTGTGCGTGAACGCTACCACGCCAGAATGAAAGGTTGCAACCTTATATGCAATGCACATTTATGACATTTAATATATCACATTATGAGGACAACAAAGTAGGTTGCCTCCGAGCAGTCATAAGATTGCACATTGACAAGTAAACAAGCCAGGCACGATAAGACAAGTAATTTCACTTGAAAGGCACATGGAGTTATATGAACATTAAACGGGCAGCCATGTAACGCACGTAAATCAAGTCATATAACTCATTTCAAAGTTCACGTAATCAAATAATCAGATTATTCAACATACAACGACATCTACGTGGGTTCGGGCACAAGAAAGGCCTATTTGTCAACATGTAATCATCAAGATTGCATTTAGGGCTACAATGGAAACTACGGGCAGCCTACTAAACATATAATTAAACACGATATTCATAAGATCAACACTTAGTGAATTTACCTAGTCACTAGGGTTTCCATTTCGTGCTTACCCGTGCGATTAAGCCCCAAGTCAACTCAAAATCAATCTCAAGCCATGCATCGATTAATTCAAACACCCTCAAGTATTCAAAACAGTCCACACAACGTCCCAATGCCACAATCCCAAGCATTTAATACAACAAGAGAAGCTACAATAATTTTTCTAAGCATATCACTAAGTGAAACCCTCACTGCAATGGGCTGTTTTCTCACAATCATTAAGACAAGCAAACAATCTAAAATTATAGTGGATAAGATGTCAAATTAAATCTCAAGAAGTGAACTAAATTCAGAAACAAACCTCGCATCATTTGGAGTTCGAGTGCAATAGTTATAGCCAAAACAGTGAGATTGCACAAAACTGTCCAGATTTGCACACATTTCAATACGTGTCATTTTTTAGGTCCTTAGGGTCAGATTTAGCCTTAGTCCATTTCTGACAAAAATGTCCAGAACTGAAAAATCTAGTAGCACACAAAATTTCATGCATTTTAGATATCATTTACTAAGTAAAAACTGGTTCGTTCTACAAGGTCAGTGAATCTGCCAAAACCTGCTTCATTTTTCCAGACTTCCAGATTTGGACACATTTTAATGATTTTCCATTTTAAGGACCTTAGAATCAAAATTAGCTTTGGCCTATTTCTGCGAATAATATTCAGAACTGGAAAAACTAGTTACCTACCAATTTTCACGTATTTTCAACATCATTTACCTAGCCAATATCACCTCGTACCAACAAGACAGAAAGCTGTCACATGCACGATTTCTTCTAACATCACATTCTAGCCCAAAATCTTGCCATGCATGGATATAAAAGCTTATGAACATACATATATCTCAGGTACAGAAGTAAATATAGACATTTAAGAGATGCATGTGATTTTTTGAAAGATTTTCAAGAAATTTTAGCCCTCACCTTAGCAAAACAACAAGAAGATGCACATGGTGAAGCACAAAGTTGATCTTCTTCCTTGCTTAGCCGAGACACCATTCGATTTTCTCTATTTTTCCTAGCTTAGTGACCAAGTTCGTAGTAGGTACATGTGGTTAGAACAAGAAGAAAAGAAATGGAAGCTAGCAAACTCACCTAAGCCGAAATGGTTGTTCAAAGAGCTTGCATGTGTGATTCTTTTGCTTAGTCGAGCTTCCTAGCTTCTTGCTTGCCTTGATGAACCATGGAGTGATGAAGATGAGCTATGGAGCATAGGAACTCAGCCAAAGCCGAGAGAAAGAGAGAAGAATGAGAGGGAGAGAGAGAAATGTGAGGAAATGAGAGAAATGAAAGAAAAATAGAAGCTTGTGCAATTGTTGAGGCTTGTGTCGGCCTTGGGCATGTAAAAATCAGATTTTGTCTTCAAGAAGCATGGTTTTTGAATTACCTAGCATGGCAAGGAGCTAATGTCGAGATTGGTGGAGTTTGGTAGAGTTTTGAGCTAGTTGTTTTATGCATTTGTGTCATAACTTGTCATAGAATTGTCTAGAATTAATTTTGAATTGAGCAAGCAAGCATAAATGCCACAAGGTGGTCGGCCAAAGCATGAAAATGCTGAATCTTTGTCATCTTTTGAGCATTAATTAATTGTATGTTTGAAAGTGCAAAAGAATAAGGAATGTCTAGTTTTTTGTGAGATTTTGTCTTCTAGTGGGTTGAATTAGTAATTTAATATTAGTTAGTGGAATTTGTAGGATTAATTAATGACCTAGTGCTTCGTGTAAGATGCTTTCTTGATTAGCGTGAGGGCACGCTTTCCTATGTTTAAGGCACGCACTATGAGATAGGGCACGAACTACGAGATGAATACACATTTTCCAAGTAAATGCTCGCAACCCTAAATGAATGCACGTAATTTAATGAAAGGCACACAAAACTAAACACAATTCTTAAACCTAGGTCAAGGCACACAAATCTAGGTTAGGGCACGCGAAACGAGGTATCGTACACAAATCGAGGTCGGGCCTCACAAGGTTCACACAAGGTGGTCGGCCAAGGCTTGAGAAATCTAAATTTTTTGTCATCTTTTGAGCATTAAATAATTGTATGTTTGAAAGTGCAAAAGAATAAGGAATAAAGAATAAGGAATGTCTAGCTTTTTGTGAGATTTTGTCTTCTAGTGGGTTGAATTAGTAATTTAATATTAGTTAGTGGAATTTGTAGGATTAATTATTGATCTAGTGCTTCGTGTAAGATGTTTTCTTGATTAACGTGAGGGCACGCTTTCCTAGGTCTAGGACACGCACTACGAGGTAGGGCACGAACTACGAGATGAATGCACATTTTCCAAGTAAATGCACAGAACCCTAAATGAATGCACGTAATTAAATGCAAGGCACACAAAATGAAACACTATTCTTAAACCTAGGTCGAGGCACGTAAATCTAGGTTAGGGCACACGAAATGAGGTATCGCACCTAAATTGAAGTCGGACCTCACAGTAGTTGAGCAGGATCGCTGCCCCCGTCGTGGAGTTCTCGAAGAGCTTTCCAACGGTATGCTGTACGCCGCGTAACTCCTTACGGATCAAAAGTTATGGGCACCGGAGCGACGGATACCTGGTCACAAGCCCTATGCTCTTGGTTTGCGGGCCCAGCCTCTACGTGAATTGAAGTTGTCTTGCCCAAGGTGTCAAGGGATTCGTTAATAGAAATGTGATGGATTAGGCTGTCGTCCTTTTCACGGCTCACGACATATGATCCGGGACGAAAAAACAACACAAAAGAAGAAAAGTGTAACGAAACTGATGAAAACGTTCGATTTTGAAAAACGAAAACAGGAGCAGCCGAGCAGGCTTGCTGCTCCTGTCGTAGAGCTCTCGGAGAGCTTTCCAACGGTATGCTGTACGCCGCGTAACTCCTTACGGATCAAAAGTTATGGGCATCGGAGCGACGAATATCTGGATACAAGCCCCACGCACTCGGTTTGTGGGCCCATCCTCTACGTGAAGCGAAGTTGTCTTGCACAAGGTGCGGTCGGATTCGGTAATAGAAATGTAATGGATTAGGTTGTCGTCCATTTCGCGGATCATGGCGTACGATCCGAGATGGAAAAATAGAGCAAAAGAAGAAAAGTGTCCCAAAACTGATGAAAACGTTCTATTTTGGGCTCTAAAAATAGGCTCAACCGAACAGACTTGTTGCCCCCGTCGTAGAGCTCTCGGAGAGCTTTCCAACGGTATGCTGCGCGTCGCGTAACTCATTACGGATCAAAAATTATGGGCACCGGAGCGACGGATACCTAGTCACAAGCCCCATGCCATCGGCTTGCGGGCCCAGCCTCCACGTGAAGCGAAGTTGTCTTGCCCAAGGTGCCGTGGGATTCGGTAATAGAAATGTGATGGATTAGGTTGTCGTCTTTTTCGCCGCTCACGACGTACGATCCGGGACGGAAAAACAATGCAAAACAATAAAAGTATCCCAAAATTGATGAAAACATTTGATTTTGGACGATGAAAACAGGCGCAACCGAGAAGGTTTGATGCCCACTTCGTAGAGCTCTCGGAGAGCTTTCCAACGGTATACTGTACGCCGCGTAACTCCGTACGGATCAAAAGTTATGAGCACCGGAGCGACGTATATCTGGTCACAAGCCCCATTCCCTCGGATTGCAGGCCCAGCCTTTACGTGAAGTAAAGTTATCTTGCCTAAGGTACCGTGGGATTCAGTAATAGATATGTGATAGATTAGGTTGTCGTCATTATTGCGGCTCACGACGTACGATCCTGGATGGAAAAACATCGCAAAAGAAGAAAAGTGTCCCAAAACTGATGAAATGTTTTATTTTGGGCCCCAAAAATAGGCGCAGCCGAGCAAGATTCCTGCCTCCGTCGTAGAGCACTCGGAGAGCTTTCCAACGGTATACTATGCGCCGCGTAACTCCTTACAGATCAAAAGTTATGGGCATCGGAGCGACGGATACCTGGTCACAAACCCTACACCCTAGGTTTGTGGGCCCAGCCTCTACGTGAAGTGAAGTTGTCTTTCCCAAGGTGCCATGGGATTCGGTAATAAAAATGTGATGGATTAGGTTGTCGTCCTTTTCGGGGCTCACGACATACGATCCGAGACGGAAATACAGCGCAAAAGAAGAAAACTATCCCAAAATTGATTAAAACGTTCGATTTTGGGATTTAAAAATAGGTCCAGTCGAGTAGGAACGCGGCCCACGTCGTGGAGCTCTCAGAGAGCTTTCCAACGGTATGTTGTGCGCCGCGTAACTCGTTACGGATCAAAAGTTATGGGCACCGGAGCGACGGATACCTGGTCACAAGCCCCACGTACTCGGTTTGCGGGCCCAGCCTCTACGTGAAGTGAAGTTGTCTTGCCCGAGGTGTCGTGGGATTCGATAATAAAAATAAGATGGATTAGGTTGTCGTCCTTTCCGCGGCTCACGACGTACGATCCAGGATAAAAAAACAGCGCAAAAGAAGAAAAGTGTACCGAAACTGATGAAAATGTTCGATTTTGGACAACGAAAATAGGCGCAGCCAAGCAGGCTTGCTACCCCTGTCGTAGAGCTCTCGGAGAGCTTTCCAAAGGTATGCTGCACACCGCGTAACTCCTTACAGATCAAAAGTTATAGGCACCGGAGCGACGGATACCTGGTCACAAGCCCCACGCACTCGGTTTGTGGGCCCATCCTCTAAGTGAAGCGAATTTGTCGTGCACAAGGTGTCGTGGGATTCGGTAATAGAAATGTGATGGATTAGGTTGTCGTCCATTTCGCGGCTTACGACATACGATCCGGGGCGAAAAAATAACGCAAAAGAAGAAAAGTGTCCCAAAACTGATGAAAACATTACATTTTGGTCACCGAAAATAGGTGCAGACGAGCAGGATTGTTGCCCCTGTCGTAGAGCTCTTGGAGTACTTTCCAACGGTATGCTGTGCACTGCGTAACTCGTTACGGATCAAAAGTTATGGGCATCGGAGCGACGGATACTTGGTCACAAGCCCCACGTTCTCGGTTTGCGGGCCCAGCCTCTACGTGAATTGAAGTTGTCTTGCCCAAGGTGTCAAGGGATTCGTTAATAGAAATGTGATGGATTAGGCTATCGTCCTTTTCACGGCTCACGACGTACGGTCCGGGACGAAAAAACAACGCAAAAGAAGAAAAGTGTAACGAAACTGATGAAAACGTTCGATTTTGGACAACAAAAACAAGAGCAGTCTAGCAGGCTTGCTGCTCCTGTCGTAGAGCTCGCGGAGAGCTTTCCAACGGTATACTGTACGCCGCGTAACTCCTTACGGATCAAATGTTATAGGCATCGGAGCGACGAATATCTGGATACAAGCCCCACGCACTCGGTTTGTGGGCCCATCCTCTACGTGAAGCGAAGTTGTCTTGCACAAGGTGCGGTCGGATTCGGTAATAGAAATGTAATGGATTAGGTTGTCGTCCATTTCGCGGATCACGGCGTACGATCCGGGATGGAAAAACAGCGCAAAAGAAGAAAAGTGTCCCAAAACTGATGAAAACGTTCTATTTTGGGCTCTGAAAATAGGCGCAACCGAACAGACTTGTTGCCCCCGTCGTAGAGCTCTCGGAGAGCTTTCCAACGGTATGCTGTGCGTCGCGTAACTCATTACGGATCAAAAATTATGGGCACCGGAGCGACGGATACCTGGTCACAAGCCCCATGCCATCGGCTTGCGGGCCCAGCCTCCACGTGAAGCGAAGTTGTCTTGCCCAAGGTGCCGTGGGATTCGGTAAAAGAAATGTGATGGATTAGGTTGTCGTCTTTTTCGTGGCTCACGACGTACGATCCGGGATGAAAAACAGTGCAAAACAATAAAAGTATCCCAAAACTGATGAAAACATTCGATTTTGGACTCCGAAAACAGGCACAGCAGAGAAGGTTTGATGCCCACTTCGTAGAGCTCTCGGAGAGCTTTCCAACGGTATACTGTACGCCGCGTAACTCCGTACGGATCAAAAGTTATGAGCACCGGAGCGACTGATATCTGGTCACAAGCCCCATTTCCTCGGATTGCGGGCCCAGCCTCTACGTGAAGTGAAGTTGTCTTGCCCAAGGTGCCGTGGGATTCAGTAATAGATATGTGATGGATTAGGTTGTCGTCATTATCACGGCTCATGACGTACGATCCTGGACGGAAAAATAGCGCAAAAGAAGAAAAGTGTCCCAAAACTGATGAAAATGTTTGATTTTGGGCCCCAAAAATAGGCGCAGCCGAGCAGGATTCCTGCCCCCGTCGTAGAGCACTCGGAGAGCTTTCCAACGGTATACTATGCGCCGCATAACTCCTTACGGATCAAAAGTTATGGCCACCGGAGCGACGGATACCTGGTCACAAACCCTACGCCCTAGGTTTGTGGGCCCAGCCTCTACGTGAAGTGAAGTTGTCTTTCCCAAGGTGCCATGGGATTCGGTAATAAAAATGTGATGGATTAGGTTGTCATCCTTTTCGGGGCTCACGACATACGATCCGAGACGAAAATACAACGCAAAAGAAGAAAACTATCCCAAAATTGATTAAAACGTTCGATTTTGGGATTTAAAAACAGGAACAGTCGAGCAGGAACGCGGCCCACGTCGTGGAGCTCTCAGAGAGCTTTCCAACGGTATGCTGTGCACCACGTAACTCATTACGGATCAAAAGTTATGGGCACCGGAGCGACGGATACCTGGTCACAAGCCCTACGCACTCGGTTTGCGGGCCCAGCCTCTACGTGAAGTGAAGTTGTCTTGCCAAGGTGTCGTGGGATTCGATAATAGAAATATGATGAATTAGGTTGTCGTCCTTTCCGTGGCTCACGACGTACGATCCAGGACGAAAAAACAGCGCAAAAGAAGAAAAGTATACCCAAACTGATGAAAATGTTCGATTTTGGACAACGAAAATAGGCACAGCCAAGTAGGCTTGCTACCCCTATCGTAGAGCTCTCGGAGAGCTTTCCAAAGGTATGCTGCACACCGCATAACTCCTTACTGATCAAAAGTTATAGGCACCGGAGCGACGGATATCTGGTCACAAGCCCCACACCCTCGGATTGCGGGCCCAGCCTCTACGTGAAGTGAAGTTGTCATGCCCAAGGTGTCGTGGGATTCAGTAATAGAAATGTGACGGATTAGGTTGTCGTCATTATCGCGGCTCACGACATACAATCCAGGATAGAAAAACAGCGCAAAAGAAGAGAAGTGTCCCGAAACTGATGAAAACGTTCTATTTTGGACTACAAAAAAAGCGCAGCCGAGCAGGCTCCCTTCCTCTGTCATAGAGCTCTCGGAGCGCTTTCCAAAGGTATGCTGCACACCGCGTAACTCCTTACGGATCAAAAGTTATAGGCACCGATGCGACGGATACCTGGTCACAAGCCCCACGCACTCGGTTTGTGGGCCCATCCTCTAAGTTAAGCAAAGTTGTCTTGCACAAGGTGCCCTGGGATTCGGTAATAGAAATGTGATGGATTAGGTTGTCGTCCATTTCGCGGCTCACGACGTACGATCCGGAGCGAAAAAATAACGCAAAAGAAGAAAAGTGTCCCAAAACTGATGAAAACATTTGATTTTGGTCACCGAAAATAGGCGCAGTCGAGCAGGATTGTTGCCCTCGTCGTAGAGCTCTCGAAGTGCTTTCCAACGGTATGCTGTGCGCTGCGTAACTCCTTACGGATCAAAAGTTATGGGCATCGGAGCGACGGATAACTGGTCACAAGACCCACGCCCTCGGTTTACGAGTCCAACCTCTACGTGAAGTGAAGTTGTCTTGCCCAAGGTTTCGTGGGATTCGGTAATAGAAATGTGATGGATTAGGTTCTCGTCCTTTTCGCGGCTCACGGCGTACTATCCGGGATAGAAAAATAGTGCAAAACAAGAAAAGTGTCCCAAAACTATTGAAAATGTGCAATTTTGGGCTCCAAAAATAGGCGCAGCAAAGCAGGATTGTTGTTTACATCATAGAGCTCTCGGAGAGCTTTCCAACGGCAGGCTGTACGCCACGTAACTCCTTACAGATCAAAAGTTATGGGCACTGGAGCGACGGATACCTAGTCACAAGCCCCACGCCCTCGGTTTGCGGGCCCAGCCTCTACGTGAAGTGAAGTTGTCTTGCCCAAGGTGCTGTGGGATTTCGTAATAGAAATGTGATGGATTTGGTTGTCGTCCTTTTCGCGGCTCACAACGTACGATCCGGGATAAAAAAATAGTGCAAAACAAGAAAAGTGTGACAAAACAGATGAAAATGTTCGATTTTAGACTCCGAAAATAACGCAAAAGAAGAAAAGTCTCCCGAAACTGATGAAAACGTTCGATTTTGGGCACAAAAAATATGCACAACTGAGCAGGCTTGTTGCCCTCGTCGTAGAGCTCTTGGAGTGCTTTCCAACGGTATGCTGTGCGCTGCGTAACTCCTTACGGATCAAAAGTTATGGGCACCGGAGCAACGGATAACTGGTCACAAGCCCCACGCCCTCGGTTTGCCAGTCCAACCTCTACGTGAAGTGAAGTTGTCTTGCCCAAGGTTTCGGGGGATTCGGTAATAGAAATGTGATGGATTAGGTTCTCGTCCTTTTCGCGGCTCACGACGTACGATCCGGGATAGAAAAACAGTGCAAAACAAGAAAAGTGTCCCAAAATTGTTGAAAATGTTCAATTTTGGGCTCCGAAAATAGGTGCAGCAAAGCAGGATTGTTGTCTACATCATAGAGCTCTCGGAGAGCTTTCCAACGGCATGCTGTGCACCGCGTAACTCCTTACGAATCAAAAGTTATATGCACTGGAGCGACGGATACCTGGTCACAAGCCCCACGCCCTCGGTTTGCGGGCCCAGCTTCTACGTGAAGTGAAGTTGTCTTGCCCAAGGTGCTGTGGGATTTCATAATAGAAATGTGATGGATTTGGTTGTCGTCCTTTTCGCGGCTCACAACGTACGATCCAGGACGAAAAAACAGTGCAAAACAAGAAAAGTGTCACAAAACAGATGAAAACGTTCGATTTTAAACTCTGAAAATAGGCGCAGCCTAGAAGGCTTGATGCCCACTTCGTAGAACTCTCGAAGAGCTTTCCAACGGTATGCTGTGCGCTGCATAACTCCGCACGGATCGAAAGTTATGAGCACCGGAGTGACGGATATCTGGTCACAAGCCCCACACCCTCGGATTGTGGGCCCAGCCTCTACGTGAAGTGAAGTTGTCATGCCCAAGGTGTCGTGGGATTCAGTAATAGAAATGTGATGGATTAGGTTGTCGTCATTATCGCGGCTCACGACATACGATCCGGGATAGAAAAACAGCGCAAAAGAAGAAAAGTGTCCCGAAACTGATGAAAACGTTCTATTTTGGACTACAAAAAAAGCGCAGCCGAGCAGACTCGCTTCCTCTGTCATAGAGCTCTCGGAGAGCTTTTCAAAGGTATGCTGCACACCGCGTAACCTCTTACGGATCAAAAGTTATAGGCACCGGAGCGACGGATACCTGGTCACAAGCCCCACGCACTCGGTTTGTGGGCCCATCCTCTAAGTTAAGCAAAGTTGTCTTGCACAAGGTGCTGTGGGATTCGGTAATAGAAATGTGATGGATTAGGTTGTCGTCCATTTCGCGGCTCACGACGTACGATCCGGAGCGAAAAAATAACGCAAAAGAAGAAAAGTGTCCCAAAACTGATGAAAACATTCGATTTTGGTCATCAAAAATAGGTGCAGATGAGCAGGATTGTTGCCCTCGTCGTAGAGCTCTCGGAGTGCTTTCCAACGGTATGCTGTGCGCTGCGTAACTCCTTACGGATCAAAAGTTATGGGCACCGGAGCGACGGATAACTAGTCACAAGCCCCACGCCCTCGGTTTGCGAGTCCAACCTCTACGTGAAGTGAAGTTGTCTTGCCAAAGGTTCCGTGGGATTCGGTAATAGAAATGTGATGGATTAGGTTGCCGTCCTTTTCGCGGCTCACGACATACGATCCGGGATAGAAAAACAGTGCAAAACAAGAAAAGTGTCCCAAAACTGTTGAAAATGTTCAATTTTGGGCTCCGAAAATAGGCGCAGCAAAGCAGGATTGTTGTCTGCATCATAGAGCTCTCGGAGAGCTTTCCAACGGCATACTGTGCGCCGCGTAACTCCTTACGGATCAAAAGTTATGGGCACTGGAGCGACGGATACCTGGTCATAAGCCCTACGCCCTCGGTTTGCGGGCCCAGCCTCTACGTGAAGTGAAGTTGTCTTTCCCAAGGTGCTGTGCGATTTCGTAATAGAAATGTGATGGATTTGGTTGTCGTCCTTTTCGCGGCTCACAACGTACGATCCGGGATGAAAAAACAGTGCAAAACAAGAAAAGTGTCACGAAACAGATGAAAACATTCGATTTTAGACTTTGAAAATAGGTGCAGCCGAGAAGGCTTGATGCCCACGTCGTAGAGCTCTCGGAGAGATTTCTAACGGAATGCTGTGCGCTGCGTAACTCCGTACGGATCGAAAGTTATGAGCACTGGAGTGACGGATATCTGGTCACAAGCCCCAAACCCTCGGATTGCGGGCCCAACCTCTACGTGAAGTGAAGTTGTCATGCCCAAGGTGTCGTGGGATTTAGTAATAGAAATGTGACGGATTAGGTTGTCGTCATTATCGCGGCTCACGACGTACGATCCGGGATAGAAAAATAGCGCAAAAGAAGAAAAGTGTCCCGAAACTGATGAAAATGTTCTATTTTGGACTACAAAAAAAGCGCAGCCAAGCAGGCTTGCTTCCTCTGTCGTAGAGCTCTCGGAGAGCTTTCCAATGGTATGTTGTACGCCACGTAACTCCTTACGGATCAAAAGTTATTGGCATCGGAGCGACGGATACCTAGTCACAAGCCCTACGCCCTCGGTTTGTGGGCCCATCCTCTACGTGGAGCGAAGTTGTCTTGCACAAAGTGCCGTGGGATTCGGTAATAGAAATGTGATGGATTAGGTTATCGTCCATTTTGCTGCTCACGACATACGATCCGTGGCTAAAAAATAGCGTAAAAGAAGAAAAGTGTCCCGAAACTGTTGAAAACGTTCAATTTTGGGCTCCGAAAATAGGCGCAGCTGAGCAGACAAGTTGTCCACGTCATAGAGCTCTCGGAGAGCTTCAGTATGTTGTGCGCCGCGTAACTCCTTGCGGATCAAAAGTTATGGGCACCGGAGCGACGGATACCTTGTCACAAGCCCCACTCCCTCGGTTTGTGGGCCCATCCTCTATGTGAAGCGAAGTTGTCTTGCACAAGGTGCAGTGGGATTCGGTAATAGAAATGTGATGGATTAGGTTGTCGTCCATTTCGCGGCTCACGACGTACGATCCGGGACGAAAAAACATTGCAAACGAAAAAAAGTATCCCAAAACTGATGAAAACGTTCGATTTTGGGCTTCGAAATTAGGCGCAGCAGAGCAGGCTTGTTGCCCCCGTCGTAGTGCTCGCGGAGAGCTTTCCAACGGTATGCTGTGCACTGCGTAACTCCTTACGGATCAAAAGTTATGGGCACTGGAATGACGGATACCTGGTCACAAGCTCTACGCCCTCGGTTTGCGGGCCTAGCTTGTACGTGAAGTAAAGTTTTCTTGCCCAAGGTGCTGGGGGATTCGGTAATAGAAATGTGATGGATTAAGTTGTTGTCCTTTTCGCGGCTTACGACGTACGATCCGGGACGAAAAAACAGCGCAAAACATTAAAAGTGTCCCAAAACTGATGAAAACATTCGATTTAGGACTCCGAAAACAGGCGCAGCCGAGAAGGAATGATACCCATGTCTTAGAGGTCTCGCAGAGCTTTCCAACGGTATGCTGTGCACCGCGTAACTCCGTACGTATCAAAAGTTATGACACCGGAGCGACGGATATCTGGTCACAAGCCCCACGTCCTCGGATTACGGGGCCAGCCTCTACATGAAGTGAAGTTGTCTTGCCCAAGGTGCCGTGGAATTCAGTAATAGAAATGTGATGGATTAGGTTGTCGTCATTATCGCGGCTCACGACGTATGATCCGGGATGAAAAAACAACGCAAAAGAAGAAAAGTATCCCGATGTTGATGAAAATGTTCGATTTTGGGCTCCGAAAATAGGCACAGCTAAGCAGGCTTCTAGCCTTCGATGTAGAGGTCTCGAAGAGCTTTCCAACGATATGTTGTGTGCCGCGTAACTCCTTACGGATCAAAAGTTATGGGCACCGGAGCGACGGATACCTGGTCACAAACCCCACGCCCTGGGTTTGTGGACCCAGTCTCTACGTGAAGTGAAGTTGTCTTGCCCAAGGTGCCATAGGAGTCGATAATAGAAATGTGATGGATTAGGTTGTCGTCCTTTTCGCGGCTCACGACATACGATCCGAGAAGGAAAAACAGCGCAAAAGAAGAAAAGTATCCCGAAATTGATGAAAACGTTCGATTTTGGGCTCTAAAAATAGGAGCAGTCGAGTAGGATCGCTACGCCCATTGGGAGCTCTCGGAGAGCTTTCCAACGGTATGCTGTGCGCTGCGTAACTCTTACGAATCAAAAGTTATGGGCACCGGAGCAACGGATACCTGGTCACAAGCCCCACGCTCTCGGTTTGCGGGCCCAGCCTCTACGTGAAGTGAAGTTGTCTTGCCCAAGGTGTCATGGGATTCGGTAATAGAAATGTGATGGATTAGGTTGTCGTCCTTTTCGCGACTCACGACGTACGATCCAGGACAAAAAAACAACGCAAAAGAAGAAAAGTGTACTGAAACTGATGAAAATGTTCAATTTTGGACAACGAAAATAGGAGTAGCCAAGCAGGCTTGCTGCCCCTGTCGTAGAGCTCTCGGAGAGCTTTCCAATGGTATGTTGTACACCGCGTTACTCCTTACGGATCAAAAGTTATGGGCACTGGAGCGACGGATACCTGGTCACAAGCCCCACGCACTCGGTTTGTGGGCCCATCCTCTTCGTGAAGCGAAGTTGTCTTGCACAAGGTGCCATGGGATTCGGTAATAGAAATGTGATGGATTAGGTTGTCGTCCATTTCACGGCTCACGACGTACGATCCGGGATGAAAAAACAGCGCAAAAGAAGAAAAGTGCCCCAAAACTGATGAAAATGTTCGATTTTGGGCTCTGAAAATTGGCGCCGCTGAGCAGGCTTGTTTCTCCTGTCGTAGAGCTCTCGGAGAGCTTTCCAACGATATGTTGTGCGCCGCGTAACTCCTTATGGATCAAAAGTTATGGGCACCGGAGCGACGGATTGTCACGCGCCAACCCGACCTATAGAGGTTAGACTAGGGTGTGATCTAAACATTTATATCATTTCACGTACTTAATCGTTCATTAAGGTTTAACGCTTAATGTTAGCCTAGAATTCCAAATGATTTTCGAAAAACCCTGCAACATAACGCCTGTAATTGGCTCTTTAGTTTGACCTAATTGTCTAAACGCCTCAAAACTTTCAATCTCAAATTCGACTCCAACTAAGATTACTATTTATCACCAATCGATATGCCTACTATTAATCTCACAGTCTCGTTTGATTAACAAACCTAGCATGATAACTATGTCCCGTTTATTTGTTAACGTCTATTACACAAGTGCCTATTATCCCTTAGCCTACAAATGAGTACCTGTTTAAGATTGGATAGATTCATTTTACTTAACTCTTTGCCTAATACATCATAAGCCTGTAGTAGTTACTAATCAAAGTAGCAAAACGATCAATAGGGTATCTGTCTAGTTATAATTAGTACAAATCAAAATTAGACCCCAAATTACAACGGGGGTCATTTACAATAACGACAACAAGCAACATAAGAAATAGTCTTCAAAACAACATATCGTTCACAAAACAACCACAATCACGTAAGGCACGTAGGGCATGCAATCACTCCATGGAGTCATCAATAGGCACGTTATCCACGGGTACCTGTTCCTGATCTTTTTCACCTGTGATGATAAAAGAGGGTGAGTCCTTATGAACTCAGCGAGGGGGAACGAGAAATACGTTTTGAAACTCTTTTTCCGGTTCAACTTATGAAAAACCCTTTTTGAATGCATGACATATAACACAAGTAAGTTTATAATGTAATATAAAAGTAAAAGAACACAATTACCTGTCTTTCCTCCCCAAGGTCCTCTAGGAACCAAGCGAGAGTACTTATACACATAGTGAAAAGGATACGGTGAGCTTTTGCTCTCAATTCATTTTCAATAATAGTTGTTGCCGCCGACTTCAAATCATCCACTTATCATGCCAAATGGGTGTACTCCGGATGTACCCTGAAATCCTACGACCCAACTCTCCGAGGAAGTCTAGCTCCCAAGCGAGATAGGGAATTGGACCATGGTAGTCACGATTGCACCGGCAAGCCCGATGCCACCCGGTGTGCGTGAACGCTACCATGCCAGAATGAAAGGTTGCAACCTTGTATGCAATGCACATTTATAACATTTAACATATCACATTAGGAGGACAACAAAGTAGGTTGCCTCCGAACAGTTATAAGATCGCATATTGACAAGTAAACACACGAGGCATGCTTTGATATTTAATTTCACTTGTAATACAGATGGAGTTATACGAATATTAAACGGTCAGCCATGTAACACATGTAAATCTAGTCATATAACTCATTTCGGGGTTCACGTAATCAAGTAATAAGTTTATACAAGCATGCAACGACGTCTACATGGGACCAGGTGCAAGAAAGGTCTACTTATCAACATGTAATCATTGGGAATCACATTTCAAACATACTTAACATTTACTATGCAGTCCACTAATCACACAATTAGACACAATAACCATAGGATCAACACTTAGTGAGTTTTCATATTCAATAGGGTTTCAATTCATGCTTACACGTGCGATTTAAGCCACAAGTTGTCACGTAATTTAACCCAAGCCATGCATCGATTAATTAAAACATCTTCAATCATCCAAAACAGTCCACACAACATCCAAGTGCCACAATCCCAAGCATTCAATACCCCAAGAGAAGTTACAATATTTTTCAAAACATATCACTAAATAAAAACCTCACTGCAATGGTCTGTTTTTCCAAAATCATTTAGACAAGCAAAAAATCTCCAAATCCAGTGAAAAAAATTTCAAATTAAAGCTTAATGAGTGATTTAAATCCAGAAACAAACCTCGCATCATTTGGAGTTCGGATTCAAGAGTTATAGCTAAAACCGTGAGACTACGCAAAACTGTCCAGATTCGTACATATTTCAATACTTGCCATTTTTGAGGGTCTTAGTGTCCGATTTAGCTTTAGTCTATTTCTGACAACAATGTCCAGAACTGAAAAATATAGCAACGTACCAAATTTCATGCATTTTAAATATCATTTACTAGGTCAAAACTGTTTTGTTCTACAAGGATAGTGAACTGCCAAAAAAAAAACCTGCTCCACTTTCCCAGATTTTCCAGATTTAGACACCTTTCGATTTTTTACCATTTTGGAGACCTTAGAGTCAAAATTGGCCTTGGCCTATTTCTACGAAAAATTCTCAGAACTGGAAAAACTAGTCACCTAACAATTTTCATGCATTTTCAGCATCATTTACTAGGTCAAATGCACCTTGCTCTACCAAGTCAGAAATCTGACAGCTACGCGATTTTATCTATCTTCAAGTTCTTGCCAAATATCTTTCCATGCATGGTTACATAAGCTCATGTACACACATATACAACAAGTACAGAGGTAAATATAGACATATGAAGGCATGCATGTGGTTTTTGAAAGCTTTTAAAAAAGATTAACCCTCACCTTAGCAAGTTAATAGATGAAGATGCACAATGGAGCTTCTTTCTTGCTTCTTGCTTGCTTGGGCTGCTATGGCTGAGCTTGGGAGGGTCTTGAGAGCATGCTTGAGGTCTTGGAAGGTCAAGAGGCAGCCATGGTCGAAATGGAGAGAGAAAGAGAGAGAATGAGAGAGTTTTGAGAGAAAAATGAGTGTTTGAAGAGTTGTTTGTGAGCATGTGCTTGTGTGTCAGCCTTGAGCTTCTAAATTCTGAAATTGTGTCATCCTTTAAGAATTATTTGAATTGTTTGGCATGTGAATTGCAAGGGCCGAGAATGGTAGCTCATTTGTTAGTAAAATAATCCTTTGGTGTATGGAAAAGATATGACAATGTGTAAGACTTGTCTAAGCATGCATCAATTAAATATCTTGTTCAAATTTTGCTCATATGGCATAGGCATGTCCGAGTATTAGCATGAAGAATCTGAATTTTCAGATTTATGTTAGCTTATTATAGATTATAATAAGTGTAGGATTTGAGGTGCTTTGAATTTGCAAATGGAATAAGGAATAAAGAATGTTTAGGTGTTTGTGTAGATAGAATTGTTTATTGTTAGTGAATTTTGTAGAGAATTTGAATTAGGAATATAATATTGGTTAGTGGATTGTGTAGGATTATTTTAGTGTCTAGTGCTTCGTGTAGGAATCTTCCTAGATTAACGTGGTGACACGGATTCCTAGGTTCTAGGGCACGAATTACGAGGTAAAATACGTACTTCAAGACTAAGGCACGCACTTCAAGACAAATGCACGAATTCCAATGCTAACACCCGTAACCCTAGGTGAATGCACGTAAACCAAAACAAGGCACGTAATTCAATGCAATGCACGTAATTCAAGACACGATTCTTAAACCTAGGTTAAGGCACGCAGTTCAAGGTTAATGCACACAAAATGAAGAGACACACAAAAATCGAGGTCTCATACGTAAATCAAGGTCATGGCACGTTTATCTTGGTATCGAATGTATATCGAGGATTAGGGCACACAATTCTAGGTCAAGGCACGTATGATGAGGCATACACGAAAACCAAGACAAGGCACGTAATCCAAGGTTGGTCATATAATTCTAGGTCTAAGGCACGCAAATCGAGGTAACACATGTTATTCGGGGTCGGGCCTCACACGGATACCTAGTCACAAGCCCCATGCCCTCGGTTTGCGGGTCCAACCTCTACTTGAAGTGAAGTTGTCTTGCCCAAGGTACCGTGGGATTCGGTAATAGAAATGTGATGGATTAGGTTGTGGTCCTTATCGCGGTTCACGACGTACGATTTGGGACGGAAAAATAGTGCAAAAGAAGAAAAGTGTCCCAAAATTGTTGAAAACTTTCAATTTTGGGCTCTGAAAACAGGCGCAGCTGAGTAGGCTTGTTGTCCCAGTCGTAGAGCTCTCGGAGAGCTTTCCAACGGCATGCTGTGCGCCGTGTAACTCCTTACGGATCAAAAGTTATCGGCACCGGAGCGACGGATACCTGGTTATAAGCCCCACACCCTCGGTTTGCGGGCCCAGCCTCTACGTGAAGCGAAGTTGCCTTGCCCAAGGTGCCATGGGATTCGGTAATAGAAATGTGATGGATTAGGTTGTCGTCCTTTTCGCGGCTCACGACGTACGATCCGGGACAGAAAAACAGCGCAAAACAAAAAAAGTGTCCTAAAACTGATGAAAACATTTGATTTTGGACTCCAAAAACAGGCACAGCTGAGAAGGCTTGATGCCCATCTCGTAGAGCTCTCAGAGAGCTTTCCAACGGTATGTTGTGCGCCGCGTAACTCCGTACGGATCAAAAGTCATGAGCACCGGAGCGACGGATATCTGGTCAAAAGCCCCACGCCCTCGGATTGCGGGCCCAGCCTCTACATGAAGTGAAGTTGTCTTGCCCAAGGAGCCGTGTGATTCAGTAACAAAAATGTGATGGATTAGGTTGTCATCATTATCGCGGCTCATGACAAACGATCCAGGACAGAAAAACAGCGCAAAAGAATAAAAGTGTCCCGAAACTGATGAAAATATTCGATTTTGGGCTCCAAAAGTAGGCACAGCCGAGCAGGCATCCTACCTCCGTCATAGAGCTCTCAGAGAGATTTCCAATGGTATGCTGTGCGCCGCGCGTAACTCTTTACGGATCAAAAGTTATGGGCACCGGAGCGACGGTTACCTGGTCAAAAACCCTACGCCCTCGATTTGCGGGCCTAGCCTCTACGTGAAGGGAAGTTGTCTTGCCCAAATTTCCATGGGATTCGGTAATAGAAATGTGATGGATTAGGTTATCGTCTTTTTCGCGGCTCATGACGTATGATCCGGGATAGAAAAACAGCGCAAAAGAAGAAAAGTGTCCCGAAACTGATGAAAGCGTTCAATTTTAGACTTCGAAAATAGGCACAACTGAGCAAGATCACTACCCCTATCGTGGAGCTCTCAGAGAGCTTTCCAACGGTATGCTGTGCGCCGTGTAACTCCTTGCGGATCAAAAGTTATGGGCACCGGAGCGACGGATACCTGGTCACAAGCCCCACGCGCTCGGTTTGCTGGCCCAGCCTCTACGTGATGGATTAGGTTGTCGTCCTTATCGCGGCTCACGACGTACAATTCATGACGTAAAAATAACGCAAAAGCATAAAAGTGTCCCGAAACTGTTGAAAATGTTCAATTTTGGGCTCTGAAAACAGGCGCAGCTGAGCAGGCTTGTTGTCCCCGTCGTAGAGCTCTCGGAGAGCTTTCCTACAGTATGCTATGTGCCACGTAGCTCTTTATGGATGAAAAGTTATGAGCACCGGAGCGACGGATACCTGGTCACAAGCCCCACGCCCTCGGTTTGCAGGCCCAGCCTCTACGTGAATCAAAGTTTTCTTGCCCAAGGTGCCGTGGGATTTGGTAATAGAAATATGATGGATTAGGTTGCCGTCCTTTTCGCGGCTCACGACGTACGATCCGGGACGAAAAAATAGTGCAAAAGAAGTAAAGTGTCTCAAAAATGTTGAAAACGTTCAATTTTGGGCTCCGAAAATAGGCGTAACTAAGCAGGCTTGTTGTCGCCGTCGTAGAGCTCTCAGAGAGCTTTCCAACGGTATGTTGTGCACCGCATAATTCCTTACGATTCAAAAGTTAAGGGCACCGGAGCGACGGATACCTGGTCACAAGCCCCACGCCCTCGGTTTGCGGGCCCTGTCTCTACGTGAAGTGAAGTTGTCTTGCCCAAGGTGCTGTGGGATTAGATAATAGAAATGTGATGGATTAGGTTGCCGTCCTTTTTGCGGCTCACGACGTACGATCCGGTACGAAAAAACAGCGCAAGAGAAGAAAAGTATCCCAAAATTGATAAAAATATTCGATTTCGGACTCCGAAAATTGGCGCAGTCGACATGCTTGATGCCCACGTCGTATAGCTCTCAGAGAGCTTTCCAACGGTATGTTGTACGTCGCGTAACTCTTTATTGATCAAAAGTTATGGGCACCGGAGCGACGGATACCTGGTCAGAAGCCCCACGCCCTCAGTTTGCGGGCCCAGCCTCTACGTGAATCGAAGTTTTCTTGCCAAAGATGCCATGGGATTCGGTAATAGAAATGTGATGGATTAGGTTGTTGTCCTTTTCGCGACTCATGGCGTACGATTCGGGACGGAAAAACAGTGCAAAAGAATAAATGTGAGGCCCGACCTCGATTTTCGTGCGATACCTCATTTCGTGTGCCCTAACCAAGATTTGCATGCCTTGACCTAGGTTTAAGAGTCGTGTTTCATTTTGTGTGCCTTTCATTGAATTACGTGCATTCAGTTAGGGTTGCGTGCATTTACTTGGAAAACGTGCATTCATCTCGTAGTTCGTGCCTTACCTCGTAGTGTGTGCCTTAGACCTAGGTAAGCGTGCCCACACGCTAATCAAGAAAGCATCTTACACGAAGCACTAGATCATTAATTAATCCTACAAATTCCACTAACTAATATTAAAATGCTAATTCAACTCACTAGAAGACGAAATTGCACCAAAAGCTAGACATTCTTATTCTTTATTCTTTATTCTTTTGCACATCCCAAACACACAATAAAATAAGCTTTGGACAAACAAAAAATTCAGAATCTTGCACAAGCTTGGCCGACCACATGGAGCATGTGAACAAGCATTGCAATTTCAAAATTTATACCTAGACATTCTATGACAAGCTCATGACACAAAGCATAAAAAAATGACTCAAAACTCTACCCAAAGCACCACCATCTCGGCCCACTCAATCACCCATTCTAGACAATTCAAATTATGCTATTGAAGACACAAATTCTGAAATTTAGAAGCACAAGGCCGACACATGCATCAAAACTCCTCAAGCTTTTCATTCTTTCTCACATTCTCTCTTTCTCTCATTCACTCTCTCATTTCCTCTCTCTCTCTCTCGGCCTTAGCTGCAATTCTACACTCCATAGCTTAAGCTCATCATCCTAAGATTCATCAAGGCATTCAAGCCACTAAGGAACTCGACCAAGCAAGCTAGAAGCCAAGAAACATGCATGCAAGCTTATAGCACATTCATTCGGCCCTTAGGTATGTTGATAGCTTCTATTTCATTTTCTTTTTGTTCTAGCCACTTGCACATACTAAGAACATGGTTACTAAGCTAGGAATTAGAGAATATCAAGTTGTCTCTTGGCTAAGCAAGGAGAAAAGACAACCTTGTGCTTCATCAAGAGCTTTGTGCATCTTCATTATTTTCTTGCTAAGGTGAGGGCTAAAACTCTTTTGAAAAGCTTTCAAAAACCACATGCATGCCTTTAAATGTCTATTTTTACCTCTGTACTTGTGATATATGGGTGTACATGAGCTTTTGCAAACATGCATGGCAAGATATTTGGCTAGAATGTGAAGATAGATGAAATCACGTAAAGGACAGTCTTCTAACTTGTTGGAGTGAAGTGATTTTGACCAGGTAAATGATGTTGAAAGTGCGTGAAAATTGGTAGGTGACTAGTTTTTCCAGTTCTGAGCATTTTTTGTAGACATAGGCCAAAGCCAATTTTGACTCTAAGGTCTCCAAAATGGCAAAACATCGAAAGGTGTCCAAATATGGAAAATCTGGGAAAAGAAAACAGGTTTTGGCAGTTCACTGTCCTTGTAGAACGAACCCGTTTTGACTTAGTAAATGATATCCAAAATGCATGAAATTTGGTATTCTGCTAGATTTTTCGGTCCTGGACAGTTTTTTCAGAAATAGACTAAGGCTAAATCTGACCCTAAGGTCCTAAAAAATGACAAGTATTGAAATGTGTACAAATCTGGACAGTTTTACGTAGTCACACGGTTTTGGTTATAACTCTTGAACCCGAACTCCAAATGATGAGAGGTTTGTTTCTGGATTTAGTTCACTCCTTGAGATTTAATTTGACATTTTGTTCACTGGAATTGGAGATTATTTGCTTGTCTAAATGATTGTGGGAAGACAGACCATTGCAGTGAGGTTTTCATCTAGTGATATGCTTTGAAAATTATTGTAACTTCTCTTGTTGTATTAAATGCTTGGGATTGTGGCACTTGGATGTTGTGTGGACTGTTTTGAATGATTGAGGATGTTTAATTAATCGATGCATGGCTTTGATTTAATTACGTGACAACTTGTGGCTTAATCGCACGGGTAAGCATGAATTAAAACCCTAGTGACTATGAAAACGTGCTAAGTGTTGATCCTATGGTTATCGTGTTTAATTATATGATTAGGAGGCTGCCCGTAGTTGTCCTTATAACCCTAAATGTGATTCCGATGATTACATGTTGACAAGTAGGCCTTTCTTGCACCCGGTCCCATGTAGATGTCGTTGCATGTTGTATAATCTTATTATTTGATTGCATGAACCCCAAAATGAGTTATATGACTTGATTCACATGTGTTACAAGGCTGTCCGTTTAATATTCATATAACTCCATGCGTTTTACAAGTGAAATTTCCTGTCATAGCATGTCTTACGTGTTTACTTGTCAATGTGCAATCTTATGACTGCTCAGAGGCAACCTACTTTGTTGTCCTCCTAATGTGATATATTAAATGTCATAAATGTGCATTGCATACAAGGTTGCAACCTTTCATTCTGGCGTGGTAGCGTTTCACGCACATTGGGCGGCATCGGGCTTGCCGGTGCAACCGTGACTACCATTGTCCAATTCCCTCTCTCGCTTGGGGGCTAGACTTCCTCGGAGAGTTGGGTCGTAGGATTTCGGAGTACATCCGAAGTACACCCATTTGGCGTGATAAGTGGATGATTTGAAGTCGGCCGCAACAACTGATAGTGGAAATGAACTGAGAGCAAAAGCTCACCGTATCCTTTTCACTATGTGTATAAGTACTCTCGCTTGGTTCCTAGAGGACCTCGGGCAGGAAAGACGGGTAATTGTGTTCTTTTACTCTTATATTACATTATGAACTTACTTGTGATATATGTCATGCTTACAAAAGGGGTTTTCATAAGTTGAACCGGAAAAAGAGTTTCAAAACTTATTTCTCATTCCCCCTCGCTGAGTTCATAAGGACTTACCCTCTTTTATTATCTCAGGTGAAGAAGACCAAGAACAGGTACCCGAGGACAACATGCCTATTGATGACTACTTAGAATGATTGCTTGCCCTGCGTGCCTTACTTGACTATGGCCATTTTGTGAACAATATGTTGCTTGAAGACTATATCTTATGTTGCTTGTTGTTGTATTGTAAATGACCCCCTTTGTAATTTGGGGTCTAATTTTGGCTTGTACTGATCATAACTAGATAGACACTCCTATGGTCGTTTTTACTATCGCTACTGGTTAGTATCTATCACAGGCTTATGAAGTATCAGGTAAAGGATTAAGTAAAATGAATCCATCCAATCTTAAGCAGGTACTCATCGGTAGGCTAAGATCAACATGTACTTTTGTAACAAGGATTAACAAACAAACGAGACAGAGTTATCATGCTAGGTTATTAATCATACGAGACATCAAGATAACCAGTAGGCATTTCAATTGATAATAAATAGTAATCTTAGTTGGAAATGAAATTGAGATGGTAAATTTTGAGGTGTTTAGAGAATTAGGTCAAACTAAAGAGCCCAATTACAACCGTTATGCTGCCAGTTTTTTCTGGAGAATTTGTGGAGTTTAGGCTAAATGTTAAGTGTTAAACCTTCATGAACGATTAAGTACGTGAAATAACTTGAATGTTTAGATCACTCCCTAGTCTAACCTCTATAGGTCGGGTTGGGGCGTGACAAGAAAAGTGTCCCAAAACTGAAGAAAACGTTAGATTTTTGCCTCCAAAAAGATGCGCAGTCAAGCATGCTTGATGCCCATGTCGTAGAGCTCTCGAAGAGCTTTCTAACGGTATACTGTGCACCGCGTACCTCCTTACGGATCAAAAGTTATAAGCACCGGAGCGACGGATACCTAGTCACAAGCCCCACACCCTCGGTTTGTGGGCCCCGCCTCTACGTGAAGTGAAGTTGTCTTGCCCAAGGTGCCTTGGGATTCGGTAATAGAAATGTGATGGATTAGCTTGTCGTCCTTATCGTGGTTCACGACGTACGATCCAGGACGGAAAAACAGTGCAAAAGAAGAAAAGTATCCCGGAACTGATGAAAATGTTCAATTTTGGGCTCCGAAAATAGGCGCAGCCGAGCAGGCTTCCTACCCCCATCGTAGAGCTCTCAGATAGCTTTCCAACGGTATGCTCTATGTCGCGTAACTCCTTACGGATCAAAAGTTATGGGCACCGGAGCGACGGATACCTGGTCATAAGCCCCACGCCCTCGGTTTACGGGACCCACCTCTACGTGAAGTGAAGTTGTCTTGCCCAAGGTGCCATGGGATTCGCTAATAGAAATGTGATGGATTAGGTTGTCGTCCTTATCGCGGCTCACGACGTACGATCCGTGACGGAAAAATAGCGCAAAAAAAGAAAAGTGTCCCGGAACTGATGAAATTGTTTGATTTTGGGCTCTGAAAATAGGCGCAGCCGAGCAGGCTTTGTCACATCCCAACCCGGCCTATAAAGGTTAGACTAGGGTGTGATCTAAACATTCAAGTCACGTCTCGTACTTAACCGTTCATGAAGATTTAACACTTAACGTTTTGGCCTAAACTCCAAAATTTTTCAGAAAACCGGCAGCATAACAACTGTAATTGGGCTCTTTGGTTTGACCTAATTCTCTAAACACCTCAAAATTTACCATCTTAATTTCATTTCTAACTAAGATTACTATTTATCATCAATTGAAATGCCTACTGGTTGTCTTGATGTCTTGTATGATTAATAATCTAGCATGATACTATGTCTCGTTCGTTTGTTAATCCTCGTTACAAAAGTACATGTTGATCTTAGCTTAATAACGTGTACCTGCTTAAGATTTGGTTGGTTCATTTTACTTAGCCTTTACCTAACACTTCTTAATCCTGTTATAGATACTAGCAGTGATAATAGCAAAACGATCATAGTAGTGTCTAGTGTCTGTCTAGTTAATATCAGTACAATCCAAAATTAGACCCCAAATTACAACGGGGGTCTTTTTCATTACAAATAACAAGCAACATAAAAGAAATAGTCTTCAAGTAGCATGGAGTTCACAAGTAGCCATAATCACGCAAAGCACATAAGACAGGCAATCACTCCAAGGAATCATCGTTAGGCACGTCGTCATCGGGTACCTGTTCTTGATCTTCTTCACCTGAGATGATAAAAGAGGGTGAGTCCTTATGAACTCAGCGAGGGGGAACGAGAAATAGGTTTTGAAACTCATTTTTCGGTTCAACTTAGGAAAATCCTTTTGCAAGCATGAATATAACACAAATAAGTACATAACAATAATATAAAGTAAAGGAACACAATTACCAGTCTTTCCTCCCTGAGGTTCTCTAGGAACCAAGAGAGAGTACTTATACATATAGAAAAAGGATACGGTGAGCTTTTGCTCTCAGTTGTTGCGGCCGACTTCAATTCATCCCCTTAACACGCCAAGTGGGTGTACTGCAGATGTACCCCGAAATCCTACGAACTAACTCTCTGAGGAAGTCTAGCCCCCAAGCGAGAGAGGGAATTGGTACCATGGTAGTCACGGGTGCACCGGCAAGCCCGATGCTGCCCGGTGTGCGTGATCGCTACCATGCCAGAATGGAAGGTTGCAACCTTGTATGCAATGCACATTTAATATATCACATTAGGAGGACAACAAAGTAGGTTGCCTCCGGACAGTCATAAGATTGCACATTGACAAGTAAACAAGCGAGGCACGAATAGACAATTAATTTCACTTGAAAAGCATATGGAGTTATATGAACATTTAACGGGCAGCCATGTAACACATGTAAATCAAGTCATATAACTCATTTCAAAGTCCACGTAATCAAATATTAAAATAATTCACATGCAACAACATCTACGTGGGCTCGGATGCAAGAAATGCCTATTTGTCAACATGCAATGGTCAAAATCACATCTAGGGCTATAAGGGCATCTACGGGCAGCCTACTAAGCATATAATTCCACACAATATCCAAATGATCAACACTTAGCAAGCCTACCTAGTCATTGGGGTTTCCATTTCGTGCTTACCCGTGTGATTAAACCCTAAGTCAACTCAAAATCAATCTCAAGTCATGCATCATTTAATTCAAACATCCTCAAGTACTCAAAACAGTCCACACAACATCCCAACGCCACAAACCCAAGCATTTAATACCACAAGAGAAGTTACAACAAATTTTCTAAGCATATAACCAAGTGAAACCCTCACTGCAATAGGCTGTTTTCCCACAATCATCAAGACAATCAAAAAATCTCCAATTCCAATGAATAAGATGTCAAATTAAATCTTAATAAGTGAACTAAAATCAGAAACAAACCTTGTATCATTTGGAGTTCGGGATCAATAGTTATAGCCGAAACAGTGGGATACCACAAAACTGTCCAGATTTGCACACATTTCACTAATTGACGTTTTTGAGGTCCTTAGGGTCAGATTTAGCCTTAGTCCATTTCTGACAAAAATGTCCAGAACCGAAAAATATAGCAGCACACAAAATTTCATGCATTTTGGACATCATTTACTAAGTCAAATCTGGTTCGTTCTACAAGGTCAGTGCATCTGCCAAAACCTGCTTCATTTTTTCAGATTTCCAGATTTGGACACATTTTAATGATTTGCCATTTTGAGGACCTTAGAGTCGAAATTAGCTTTGGCATATTTCTTCTAAAAATTTTCAAAACTGGAAAAAATACTCACCTACCAATTTTCATGCATTTTCAACATCATTTGCCTAGCCAAACACACCTCGAAACAACAAGTCAGAGAGCTGTCACACAATCCGATTTCACCTATCATCATTTTCAAGCCAAAATCTTGCCATGCATGGTTGAGGAAGCTTATGAAAACACATATATCTCAAATGAAGAAGAAAAGGCATACATTTAAGAGCATGCATGTGGATTTTTGAAGGATTTTCAAAAGGTTTTAGCCCTCACCTTAGCAAATCAACAAGAAGATGCACAAAACTTTGATGAAGCTCAAATTCTTCTTCTTCCTTGCTTAGCCGAGATTCCAACTCAAATTTATCTATTTTTCCTAGCTTAGTGGCCAAGCTCTTAGTACATGCATGTGGTTAGAACAAGAAGAAAAGAAATGGAAGCTAGTGAACTCACCTAGGCCGAAATGGTGACTCAAAGGACATGCATGTGTGATTCTTGCATCGTAGCTAGCTTGCTTGAGTTTCTTTGATTGTTGCTTGTCTTGATGCACCACGAATTGATGAAGATGAGTAAAGGCAAGAGTAAACTCAGCCAAGGCCAAGAGATAGGGAAGAGATGAGAGCTTGAGAGAATGTGGAGAGCAAATGAGAGAGAAGTGTGAGGAAAAATGAGAGAAATGACAAAGAGTGAAGCTTTTGCACTTCTTCATGCATGTGGTCGGCCTTGAGCTTGATGATTCAGCTTTTTTGTATCTTCAAGAGCATATTTGAAATTTCTAGTATGGGCAAAGAATGTTTGGTCAAGCAAGGTGGGCTTTTACAAAGGTTTTGAGCAATTTTTTTATGCATTTGTGTCATAGGATTGTCATAAGTTGTCTAGAATCAATTTGAATTGAGCAAACATGCACAAATACCACCTAGTGGTCGGCCAAGGCTATAAAAATTCTGATTTTTTGTCATCTATTGGAATATTATTTTATTGGGTGTTGGAAGTGCAAAAAGAATAAGGAATAAAGAATGAGAAATGCTTAGTGTTTAGTGAAATTTTGTCTTCTAGTCAGTTGAATTAGTAATTTAATAATAGTTAGTGGATTTTGTAGGATTAATTAATGACCTAGTGCTTCGTGTAAGATGCTTTCTTGTTTAGCGTGAGGGCATGCTTTCCTAGGTCTAGGACACGCACTATGAGGTAGGACACGAACTACGAGATGAACATACATTTTCCAAGTAAATGCACGCAATTCTAAATGAATGCACGTAATTCAATGTAAGGCACACAAAATGAACACAATTCTCAAACCTAGGTCAAGGCACGCAATTCTAGATTAGGGCACACAAAATGAGGTATCGCACGCAAATCGAGCTCTCAAAGAGCTTTCCAACAGTATGCTGTGCGCCGCGTAACTCCTTACGAATCAAAAGTTATGGGCACCAGAGTGATGGATACCTTGGCACAAGCCGCATGCCCTCGGTTTGCGAGCCCAGCCTCTGCGTGAAGTGAAGTTGTCTTGCCCAAGGTGCTATGGGATTCGGTAATAGAAATGTAAAGGATTAGGTTGTCGTCCTTTTTGCGACTCCCGACATACGATCCGGGACGAAAAAATAGTGCAAAATAAGAAAATTGTCTCGAAACTAATGAAAAAGTTTGATTTTGGGCTCTGAAAACAGGTGTAGCCGAGCAAGCTTGCTACCCCCATCGTAGATCTCTCGGAGAGCTTTCCAACGGTATGCTGTGCGCTGCGTAACTCCATATGGATCAATAGTTATGGGTACTTGAGCGACGGATGCCTGGTCAAAAGCCCCACACCCTCGGTTTATAAGCCCAGTCTCTATGTGAAGCGAAGTTGTCTTGCCTAAGGTGCCGTGGGATTAGATAATAGAAATGTGATTGATTAGGTTGTCGTCCTTTTCGCGGCTCACGACGTACGATCCGGAACGGAAAAACAGCGCAAAAGAAGAAAAGTGTCCCAAAACTGATGACAAGGTTCGATTTTGGACTCCAAAAATAGATGCAGCAAAGCAGGCTTGATGCCCACATCGTAGAGTTCTCGGAGAGCTTTCCAACAGTATGTTGTGCACTGCGTAACTCCTTACAGATCAAAAGTTATGAGGACCGGAGCGACTGATACCTGGTTACAAGACCCATGACCTCAGTTTACGGGCCCCGCCTCTATGTGAAGTGAAGTTGTCTTGCCCAAGGTGCTGAGGGATTCGCTAATAGAAAGGTGATGGATTAGGTTGTCGTCCTTATCGCGGCTCACGACATACGATCCAGGACAGAAATACAGCTCAAAAGAAGAAAAGTGTCCCGGAATTGATGAAAATATTTGATTTTGGGCTCCGAAAATAGGCGCAGCCGAGCAGGCTTCCTGCCTCCATCGTAGAGCTCTCGCAGAGCTTTCCAACGGTATGCTGTGCGCTGCGTAACTCCTTACGGATCAAAAGTTATAGGCACTGGAGCGACGGATACCTGGTCACAAACCCCATGCCCTCGGTTTGTGGGCCCAGCCTCTACGTGAAGTCAAGTTGTCTTGCCTAAGGTGCCATGGGATTTGGTAATAAAAATGTGATGGATTTGGTTGTCATCCTTTTCGCGGCTCATGACCTACGATTCGTGACGAAAAAATAGCGCAAAAGAAGAAAATTATCTCAAAACTGATGAAAAAGTTCAATTTTGGACTCCGAAAATAGGTGTAGCCGAGCAGGCTTGCTGCCCCCATCGTAGAGCTCTCGGAGAGCTTTCCAACGCTATGCTATGCGCCGCGTAACTCCTTACGAATCAAAAGTTATGGGCACCGGAGATATGGATACCTGGTCACAAGCCCCACGTCCTCGGTTTGCGATGGAGTTGTTTTGCCTAAGGTGTCGTGGGATTCGGTAATACAAATGTGACGGATTAAGTTGTCGTCCTTATCGCGGCTTACGGCGTACGAACCGGGATGAAAAAACAGCTCAAAAGAAGAAAAGTATCCCGAAATTGATGAAAACATTCGATTTTGGGCTCTGAAAATAGGCGCAGCTGAGCAGGATCGCTGCCCACGTCGTAGAGCTCTAGGAGAGCTTTCCAACTGTATGCTATGCGTCGTGTAACTCCTTACGGATAAAAAGTTATGGGCACCGGAATAAAGGAGACGTGGTCCCAAGCCCCACGCCCTCGGTTTGCGGGCCCAGCCTCTACATGAACCGAAGTTGTCTCACCCAAGGTACGGTGGGATTCGGTAATAGAAATGTGATGGATTAGGTTGTCGTCCTTTTCGCGGCTCACGACGTACAATTCGGGATGGAAAAACAGCGCAAAATTAGAAAAGTGTAACGAAACTGAAGAAAATGTTCTATTTTGGGCTCCGAAAATAGGCGCAGTCAAGCAATCTTGCTGCCCCCGTCGTAGAGCTCTCAGAGAGCTTTCCAACGGTATGCTGTGCGCCACGTAACTCCTTACAGATCAAAAGTTATGGGCACCGGAGCGACGGAGACCTAGTCCCAAGCCCCACGCCCTCGGTTTGCTGGCCTAGCCTCTACGTGAAGCAAAGTTTTCTTGCTCAAGGTGCCATGGGATTCGGTAATAGAAATGTGATGGATTAGGTTGTCGTCCTTTTCGTGGCTCACGATGTACTATCCGGGAAGGAAAATCAACGCAAAAGAAAAAAAATGTACTGAAACTAATGAAAATGTTCTATTTTGGGCTCCGAGAATAGGCGTAGCCGAGCAGGCTTGCTGCCCCTGTCGTAGAGCTCTCGAAGAGCTTTCCAACGATATGTAGTGCGCTGCGTAACTCCTTACGGATCAAAAGTTATGGGCACCAGAACGACGGAGACCTTGTCCCAAGCCCCACGCCCTCGGTTTGTGGGCCCAGCCTCTACGTGCAGCGAAGTTGTCTTGCCCAAGATGGCATGCGATTCGGTAATAGAAATGTGATGGATTAGGTTGTCGTCCTTTTCCCGGCTCACTACGTACGATAAGAGACGGAAAAATAGCGCAAGAGAAGAGAAGTGTCCCTATACTGTTGAAAACATTCGATTTTGGGCTCCGAGAACAGGTGTAGCCGACCAGGTTTCCTACGCCTATCGTAGAGCTCCCAGAGAGCTTTGCAACAGTATGCTGTGCGCCTCGTAACTTCTTACAGATCAAAAGATATGGGGACCAGAGCGACGGAGACCTGGTCTCAAGCCCCACGCCCTCAATTTGCAGGCCCAGCCTCTACGTGAAGTGAAGTTTTATTGCCCAAGGTTCCATGGGATTCGGTAATTGAAATGTGATGGATTAGGTTGTCGTCCTTTTCGCGGCTCACTACGCACGATCTGGGACGGATAAACAGCGCAAACGAAGAAAAGTATCCTGAAATAGATAAAAAGGTTTGATTTTGGCCACCGAGAACAGGCGCAGCCGAGCAGGCTTGCTACCCCTGTCGTAGAGCTCTTGGTGAGCTTTCCAACGGTATGCAGTGCGCCGCGTAACTCCTTACAGATCAAAAGTTATGCGCACCGGAGCGACGGAGACCTTGTCTCAAGCCCAACGCCCTCGGTTTTCAGGCCCAGCCTTTACATGAAGCGAAGTTGTCTTGCCCAAGGTGGCGTGGGATTCGGTAATAGAAATGTGATGGACTAGGTTTCCATCCTTTTCGCGGCTCACGACGTACGATCCGAGAAGGAAAAACAGCGCAAGAGAAGAAAAGTGTTCCTAAACTGATAAAAACATTCAATTTCGGGCTCCGAGAATAGGCGCAGCAGTGCAGGCTTGCTGCACCTGTCGTAGAGCTCTTAGAGAGCTTTCCAACGGTTGCTGTGCGCCGCGTAACTCCTTACGGATCAAAAGTTAGGGGCACCGGAGCGACGGAGACCTGGATCAAGCCCCACGCCCTCGGTTTGTAGGCCCAGCCTCTACGTGAAGCGAAGTTGCCTTGCCCAAGGTGGCATGGGATTCGGTAATAGAATGTGATAGATTAGGTTGTCGTCCTTTTCGCGGCTCTTGACGTACGATCCGGGATGAAAAAGCAGAGCAAAAGAAGAAAAGTGTCCCAAATCTGATAAAAACGTTTGATTTTGGGCTCCGAAAATAGGCGCTGCAATGTAGACTTGCTGCCCCTGTCGTAGAGCTCTCGGAGAGCTTTCCAACGGTATACTGTGCATCGTGTAACTCCTTGCGGATCAAAAGTTATGGGCACAGGAGTGATGGAGACCAGGTCCCAAGCCCCACGCCCTTGGTTTGCGGGCCCTGCCTCTAAGTGAGGCGAAGTTGTCTTGCCCAAGGTGCCGGGGGATTCGGTAATAGAAATGTGATGGATTAGGTTGTCGTATTATATCGCGGCTCACGACGTATGAATCGGGATGAAAAAAACATCGCAAAAGAAGAAAAGTGTCCAGAAACTGATGAAAACGTTCGATTTTGGACTCCGAAAATAGGTGCAGCTGAGCAGGATCAGTGCACCCATCGTAGAGCTCTCGGAGAGCTTTCCATCATTATGCTGTGTGTCACGTAACTCCTTACTGATAAAAAAGTTATGGGCACCGAAGCGACGGAGACCTGGTCCCAAGCCCCACGTCCTCGGTTTGCGGGCCCAGCCTCTACGTGTAGCGAAGTTGTCTTGACCAAGTTGTCGTGGGAATCGGTAATAGAAATTTAATGGATTAGGTTGTCATCCTTTTTGCGGCTCACGACGTACGATCCGGGATGGAAAAACACATGCAAAAGAAGAAAAGGGTCCCAAAACTGTTGAAAACGTTCGATTTTGGGCTCCGAGAATAGGTGCATGCGGGCAGTCTTGTTGTCCCTGTCGTAGAGCTCTCAAAGAGCTTTCCAACGGTATGCTGTGCGCCGCGTAACTCTTTACGGATCAAAAGTTATGGGCACTGGAGCGACGGAGACCTGGTCCCAAGCCCCACGCCCTCGGTTTGGGGGCCCAGCATCTACGTGAAGCGAAGTTGTTTTTCCTAAGGTGCGGTGGGATTCGGTAATAGAAATGTGATGGATTAGGTTGTTGTCCTTATCGCGGCTCACGACGTACGAACCAGGACGGAAAAACAGCGCAAAAGAAGAAAATTATCCCGAAATTGATTAAAATGTTTGAATTTAGGCTCCAAAAATAGGTGCAGCCGAGCATGATCGCTGCCCACGTCGTAGAACTCTCGGAGAGCTTTCCAACGGTATGTTGTGCGTCGTGTAACTCCTTACAGATAAAAAGTTATGGGCACCGGAATGACGGAGACCTGGTACTAAGCCCCACGCCCTCAGTTTGCGGGCCCAGCCTCTACATGAACCAAAGTTGCTTCGCCCAAGGTACGGTGGGATTCAGTAATAGAAATGTGATGGATTAGGTTGTCGTCTTTTTCGCGGCTCACGACGTATGATCTGGAACGGAAAAACAGTGTAAAAGTAGAAAAGTGTACCGAAACTGAAGAAAACGTTCAATTTTGATCTCCGAAAATAGGCACAGCCTAGCAATCTTGCCGCCCCCGTCGTAGAGCTCTCGGAGAGCTTTCCAACGGTATGTTATGCGCCATGTAACTCCTTACATATCAAAAGTTATGGGCACCGGAGCGACGGAGACCTGGTCCCAAGACCCATGCCCTCGGTTTGCTGGCCCAGCCTCTACGTGAAGCGAAGTTTTCTTGCTTAAGGTGCCATAGGATTCGGTAATAGAAATCTGATGGATTAGGTTGTCTTCCTTTTCACGGCTCACGACGTACGATCCAGGACGGAAAAATAGCGCAAAAGAAGAAAAGTGTATCGAAACTGATGAAAACGATCTATTTTGGGCTCCGAAAACATGCGTAGCCTTGCAGGGTTGCTGCCCCTGTCGTAGAGCTCTCGGAGAGCTTTCCAATGGTATGTAGTGCGCTGCGTAACTCCTTACGGATCAAAAGTTATGGGCACTGGAGTGACAGAGACCTTGTCCTAAGCCCCACGCCCTCGGTTTGTGGACCCAGCCTCTACGTGAAGCGAAGTTGTCTTGCCTAAGGTGGCGTCAGATTCGGTAATAGAAATGTGATGGATTAGGTTGTCGTCCTTTTCGTGGCTCATGACGTACGATCCGAGACGGAAAAATAGCACAAGAGAAGAAAGTGTCCCTAAACTGATGAAAACGTTCAATTTTGGGCTCTGAAAACAAGCGCAGCTGAGCAGGCTTCTTGTGCCTATCGTAGAGCTCTCAGAGAGCTTTCCAACGGTATGCTTTGCGCCACGTAACTCCTTACGGATCAAAAGTTATGGGGACCAGAGCGTTGGAGACGTGGTATCAAGACCCACGCCTTTTTCGCGGCTCACTACGTACGATCCGGGCCTAGCCTCTACGTGAAGCGAAGTTTTCTTGGCCAAGGTTCCATAGGATTCGATAATTCAAATGTGATGGATTAGGTTGCCGTCATTTTCGTGGCTCACTACGTACGATCCGGGATAAAAAAACAGCGCAAAAGAAGAAAAATGTCCTGAAACTGATAAAAATGTTTGATTTTGGCCTCTAAGAATAGGCGCAGCTAAGCTGGCTTGCTGCCCATGTCGTAGAGCCCTTGGAGAGCTTTCCAATGGTATGTAGTGCGCCGCGTAACTCCTTATGGATCAAAATTTATGGGGACTAGAGCGATGGAGACCAGGTCCCAAGCCCCACGCCCTCGGTTTGCGGGCCCAGCCTCTAAGTGAAGCAAAGTTGTTTGGACCAAGGTGCTATGGGATTTAGTAATAGAAATGTGATGGATTAGGTTGTTGTCCTTATCGCAGTTCACGATGCACGAACCGGGATGAAAAAACATCGCAAAAGAAGAAAAGTTTTCGAAACTGATGAAAACGTTCGATTTTGGACTCCAAAACAGGCGCAGCCGAGCAGGATTGCTGGCTCGATCGTAGAACTCTAGGAGAGCCTTTCCAACAGTACACTGTGCACCATGTAACTCCTTACGGATCAAAAGTTATGGGCACCAGAGCGACGGAGACCTGGTCCCAAGCCCCACGTACTCGGTTTGCGGGCCCATTCTCTACGTGAAGCAAAGTTGTCTTTCCTAAGGTACCGTGGGACTCGGTAATAGAAATGAGATGGATTAGGTTGTCGTCCTTTTCGCGGCTCAGGACGTACGATCCGGGATGGAAAAACAGCGCAAAAGAATAATAGTGTCCCGAAACTAATGAAAACGTTCGATTTTGTGCTCCAAGAACATGTTCAGCCTGGCAGGCTTGTTGCCCCTGTTGTAGAACTCTCGAATAACTTTTCAACGGTATGTTGTGCACCGCGTAACTCCTTACGGATCAAAAGTTATGGGCACCGGAGTGACGGAGACTTGGTCCCAAGCCCTACGGACTCGGTTTGCGGGCCCAGCCTCTATGTTAAGCGAAGTTGTCTTGCCCAAGCTACCGTGGGATTTGGTAAAAGAAATGTGATGGATTAGGTTGTCGTCCTTTTCGCGTCTCACGATGTACGATCCGAGACGAAAAAAATAATGCAAAAGAAGAAAAGTGTCCTGAAACTGATGAAAACGTTCAATTTTGGAATCCCAAAACAGGCGCAGCCAAGCAAGATCGCTACCCCCGTCGTAGTGCTCTCGGAGAGCTTTCTAACGGTATGCTGTGCACCGTGCAACTCCTTACGGATCAAAAATTATAGGCACCGGAGCGACGGAAACCTGGTCCCAAGCCCCACGCCCTCGGTTTGCGGGCCCAGCCTCTACGTGAAGCGAAGTTGTCTTGCCCAAGGTGGCATGGGATTCAGTAATAGAAATGTGATGGTTTAGGTTGTCGTCCATTTCGCGGCTCACGACGTACGATCCGAGATAGAAAAACAGCGCAAGAGAAGATAAGTGTCCCTAAACGGATGAAAATGTTCAATTTTGGGCTCCGAGAACAGGCGCAGCTGAGCAGGCTTCCTGCGACTATCGTAGAGCTCCCAGAGAACTTTCCAACGATATGTTGTGCGCCGCGTAACTCCTTAAGGATCAAAAGTAATGGGGACCAGAGCGACAAAGACCTGGTCTCAAGCCCTACGCCCTCAGTTTGCGTGCCTAGCCTCTACGTGAAACAAAGTTTTCTTGCCCAAGGTTCCATAGAATTCGGTAATTGAAATGTGATGGATTAGGTTGTCATCCTTTTCGCGGCTCACTATGTACGATCCGGGACGGAAAAACATAGCAAAAGTAGAAAAATATCCTAAAACTGATAAAAACATTTGATTTTGGCCTCCGAGAGTAGGCGCAGGAGAGCAGGCTTGCTACCGCTGTCAAAGAGCTCTTGAAGAGCTTTCCAACGGTATGCAGTGCGCCGTATAACTCATTATAGATCAAAAGTTAAAGGCATCGGAGCGACGGAGACCTTGTCCCAAGCCCCACGCCCTCGGTTTGCGGGCCTAGCCTCTTTTTGAAGCGAAGTTGTCTTGCCCAATGTGGCATGGGATTCGCTAACAGAAATGTGATGGATTTGGTTGTCGTCTTTTTTGCGGCTCACGACGTACGATCCGAGACGGAAAAACAGTGCATAAGAAGAAAAGTGACCCTAAACTGATGAAAACGTTCAATTTTTGGTACGAGAATAGGCGCAACCGAGAAAGCTTGCTGCGGTTGTCGTAGAGCTCTCAAAGAGCTTTCCAACGGTATATTGTGCGCTGCGTAACTCCTTACGTATCAAAGTTATGGGCACCAGAGCGACAGAGACCTGGTCCAAACCTTACACCCTCGGTTTGCGAGCCCAGCCTCTACGTGAAGCAAAGTTGTCTTGCCCAAGGTGGTGTGGGATTCGATAATAAAAATGTGATAGATTAGGTTGTCGTCCATTTCGCGGCTCATGACGTACGATCCGGGATGAAAAAACAGAGCAAAAGAAGAAAAGTGTCCCGAAACTGATGAAAATGTTTGATTTTGGGATCCGAAAATAGGCGCTGCCAAGCAAGCTTGCTGCCCCTATCGAAGACCTCTCAGAGAGCGTTCTAACAGTATACTGTGCGCCGTGTAACTTCTTACGGTTCAAAAGGTATGGGGACTAGAACGATGGAAACCAGGTCCTAAGCCCCACGCCCTCGGTTTGTGGGCCCATCCTCTAAGTGAAGCGAAATTTTCTTGCACAAGGTGCTGTGGGATTCGGTATTAGAAATGTGATGGATTAGGTTGTCGTCCATTTCACGGCTCACGACGTACGATCCGGGGCAAAAAATAATGCAAAAGAAGAAAAGTGTCCCAAAACTGATGAAAACATTCGATTTTGGTCACCGAAAACAGGCGCAGACGAGCAAGATTGTTGCCCCCATCGTAGAGCTCTCGGAGTGCTTTCCAACGGTATGCTGTGCGCAGCGTAACTCCTTACGGATCAAAAGTTATGGGCACCGGAACGACGGAGACCAGGTCCCACGCCCCACGTACTTGATTTGCAGGCCCATTCTCTACGTGAAGCGAAGTTGCCTTTGCCAAGGTGCCATGGGATTCGGTAATAGAAATGAGATGGATTAGGTTGTCGTCCTTTTCGCGACTCACGACGTACGATCCGGGATGGAAAAATAATGCAAAAGAAAAAAAGTATCCCGAAACTGATGAAAACGTTTGATTTTGGGCTCTGAAAATAGGCGCAGCCTGGCAGACTTGCTACCCATGTCGTAGAACTCTCGGAGAGCTTTCCAACGGTATGCTGTGAGCCGCGTAACTCCTTACGGATCAAAAGTTATGGGCACCAGAGCGACGGAGACCTGGTCCTAAGCCCCACGCCCTCGGTTTGCGGGCCCAGCCTCTACGTGAAACGAAGTTGTCTTGCCCAATATGCCTTGGGATTCAGTAATACAAATGGGATGGATTAGGTTGTCGTCCTTATCGTATTTCACGACGTACGAACCGGGACAAAAAAATAGCGTAAAAGAAGAAAAGTGTCCCATAACAAGCGTAGCCTAGCAGGATCGCTACTCCCATCGTTGAGCTCTCGTAGAGCTTTCCAACGGTATGCTGTGCGCCGCGTAACTCCTTACGGATCAAAAGTTATGGGTACCAGAGCGACGGAGGCCTGGTCCCAAGCACCACGCACTTGGTTTACGGGCCCAGCCTCTACGTTAAGAGAAGTTGTCTTGCCCAAGGTGCCATGGGATTCGGTAATAGAAATGTGATGGATTAGGTTGTCATCCTGTTCGCGGCTCACGACGTACGATTCGGGATGAAAAAATAGCGTAAAAGAAGAAAAGTGTCCCGAAACTGATAAAAATGTTTGATTTTGGGCTTTGAGAACAGGCGCAGTCGTACAGGCTTGCTGCCCTTGTCGTAGAGCTATCGGAGAGCTTTCCAATGGTATGCTGTGTACTGCATAACTCCTTACAGATCAAAAGTAATAGGCACCGGAGTGACGGAGACCTGGTCCCAAGCCCCACGCCCTCGGTTTGCGGGCCCAGCCTCTACGTGAAGCGAAGTTGTCTTACCCAAGGTGGCGTGGGATTCGGTAATAGAAATGTGATGGATTAGGTTGTTGTCCTTTTCGAGGCTTATGACGTACGAACCGGGACGAAAAAATAGCGCAAAAGAAGAAAAGTGTCCCGAAACTGATGAAAATGTTCAATTTTGGGCTCCCAAAATAGGTGCAGCCGCGCAGGATCACTGCCCCCGTCGTAGAGCTCTAGGAGAGCCTTCCATCTGTATGTTGTGCGCCGCATAACTCCTTACGGATCAAAAGTTATGGGCACCGGAACGACGGAGACCTGGTCCCAAGCCCCATGTCCTCGGTTTGCTGTCCCAGCCTCCACGTGAAGTGAAGTTGTGTTTCCCAAGTTTCCGTGGGATTCGGTAATAGAAATGTGATGGATTAGGTTGTCGTCTTTTTCGCGGTTCACGACGTACGATACGGGAAGAAAAAATAGCACAAAAGAATAAAAATATCCCGAAGCTAATGAAAACATTCTATTTTGGGCTCTGAAAAAAGGCGCAGCCGAACAAGCTTGATGCCCTTGTCGTAGAGCTGTCAGAGAGCTTTCCAACGGTATGCTGTGCGCCGTGTAACTCCTTACGGATCAAAAGTTATGGGCACCGGAGCGACGAAGGCCTGGTCCTAAGCCCCACGCCCTCGGTTTGCGGACCCTGCCTCTATGTGATGCAAAGTTGTCTTGCCCAATGTGCCATGGGATTCGGTAAAAGAAATGTGATGGATTAGATTGTCGTCCTTTTCGCGGCTCACGACGTACGATACGGGAAGAAAAATTAGCGCAAAAGAAAAAAAGTATCCCGAAACTAATGAAAATGTTCTATTTTGGGCTCCGAAAATAGGCGCAGCCGAGCAGGATCGCTGCCCACGTCGTAGAGCTCTCGTAGAGCTTTCCAACGGTATGCTGTGCGTCGTGTAACTCCTTACGGATAAAAACTTATGGGCACCGGAATGACGGAGACCTAGTCCCAAGCCCCACGCCCTCATTTTGCGGGCCCAGCCTCTACGTGTACCGAAGTTGTCCCGCCCAAGGTCTGGTGGGATTCGATAATAGAAATGTGATGGATTAGGTTGTCGTCCTTTTCGCGACTCACGACGTACGATCCAGGACGAAAAAATAGCGCAAGAGAATAAAAGTGTCCCTAAACTGATGAAAATGTTCGATTTTGGGCTCTGAGAACAGGCGCAGAAGAGCAGGCTTCCTCCGCCTATCATAGAGCTCCCAGAGAGCTTTCCAACGGTATGCTGTGCACCGCGTAACTCCTTACGGATCAAAAGTTATGGGGACCAGCCACGCCCTCAATTTGCGGGCCCAGCCTCTACGTGAAGCGAAGTTTTCTTGCCCAAGGTTCCATGGGTTTCGGTAATTGAAATGTGATGGATTAGGTTGTCGTCCTTTTTGCGGCTCCCTACGTACGATCCTGGATGGAAAAACATCGCAAAAGAAGAAAAGTGTCCTGAAACTGATAAAAATGTTTGATTTTGGCCTCTAAGAATAGGCGCAGCTAAGCTGGCTTGCTGCCCATGTCGTAGAGCCCTTGGAGAGCTTTCCAATGGTATGTAGTGCGCCGCGTAACTCCTTATGGATCAAAAGTTATGGGCACCAGAACGACAGAGACTTTGTCCTAAGCCCCATGCCCTCGGTTTGCGGGCCCAGCCTCTACGTGAAGCGAAGTTGTCTTGCCCAAGGTAGCGTGGGATTCGGTAATAGAAATGTGATGGATTAGGTTGTCGTCCTTTTCGCGGCTCACGACGTACGATCGAGACGGAAAAACAGCGCAATAGAAGAAAAATGTCCCTAAACTGATGAAAACGTTCAATTTTGGTCTCCCAGAATAGGCGCAGCCGAGTAGGCTTGCTGCGCCTGTCGTAGAGCTCTCAGAGAGCTTTCCAACAGTATGTTGTGCGCCGCGTAACTCCTTATGGATCAAAAGTTATGGGCACCGGAGCGACGGAGACCTGGTCCAAGCCCCACGCCCTCGGTTTACGGGCTCAGCCTCTATGTGAAGCGAAGTTGTCTTGCCCAAGGTGGCGTGGGATTCGGTAATAGAAATGTGATGGATTATGTCACACCCCAACCCAACCTATAGAGGTTAGACTAGGGAGTGATCTAAACATTCAAGTCCTTTCACGTACTTAATCGTTCAAGAAGGTTTAACACTTAACGTTTAGCCTAAACTCCACAAATTCTCTGGAAAACCGGCAGTATAACGACTGTAATTGGGCTCTTTAGTTTGACCTAATTTTCTAAAGACCTCAAAACTTTTAGTCTTAATTTCATTTCCAACTAAGATTACTATTTATCATCAATTGAAATGCCTATTAGTTGTCTCGAAGTCTCGTTTGATTAATAATCTAGCATGACACTATGTCTCGTTTGTTTGTTAATCCTCGTTACAAAAGTACCTGTTGATCTTAGCTTAACAGTGAGTACCTGCTTAAGATTGGATAGGTTCATTTTACTTAGTCCTTACCTGATACTTCATAAACCTGTGATAGATACTAGCCAATAGCGATAGCAAAAACGATCATAGTAGTGTCTATCTAGTTATGATCAGTACAAGCCAAAATTAGACACCAAATTACAACGGGGGTCATTTACAATACAATAACAAGCAACATAAGAAATGAAATAGTCTTCAAGCAACACATCGTTCACAAAATGGCCATAGTCAAGTAAGGCACATAGGACAAGCAATCATTCTAAGGAATCATCATTAGGCACGTCGTTCTCGGGTACTTGTTCCTGGTCTTCTTCACATGAGATGATAAAAGAGGGTGAGTCCTTATGAACTCAGTGAGGGGGAACGAGAAATAAGTTTTGAAACTCATTTTTTGGTTCAACTTATGAAAACCCTTTAGAAAGCATGACATATATCACAAGTAAGTACATAATGTAATGTAAAAGTAAAAGAACACAATTACCCGTCTTTCCTCCCCGAGGTCCTCTAGGAACCAAGCGAGAGTACTTATACACATAGTGAAAAGGATACGGTGAGCTTTTGCTCTCAGTTCATTTCCAGTGTCAGTTGTTGCAGCCGACTTCAAATCATCCCCTTATCACGCCAAGTGGGTGTACTCCGGATGTACCCCAAAATCCTACGACCCAACTCTCCAAGGAAGTCTAACCCCCAAGCGAGATAGGGAATTGGACAATGGTAGTCACGGTTGCACCGGCAAGCCCGATGCCGCCCGGTATGCGTGAACGCTACCACGCCAGAATGAAAGGTTGCAACCTTGTATGCAATGCACATTTATGACATTTAATATATCACATTAGGAGGACAACAAAGTACGTTGCCTCCGAGCAGTCATAAGATTGCACATTGACAAGTAAACACGCGAGGCACGATATAACAAGTAATTTCACTTGAAAAGCACATGGAGTTATATGAATATTAAACGGGCAGCCATGTAACGCATGTAAATCAAGTCATATAACTCATTGCGAAGTTCACGTAATCAAATAATAAGATTATTTAACATGCAACGACATCTACGTGGGACCGGGTGCAAGAAAGGCCTACTTGTCAACATGTAATCATCGAAATCATGTTTAGGGCTATGAGGGCAACTACGGGCAGCCTACTAATCACATAATTAAACACGATATCCATAGGATCAACACTTAGCGAGTTTACCTAGTCACTAGGGTTTCAATTCGTGCTTACCCGTGCGATTAAGCCCCAAGTCATCTCGTAATTAAACTCAAGCCATGCATTGATTAATTCAAACACCCTCAAGCATTCAAAACAGTCTACACCATATCCCAATGTCACAATCCCAAGCATTTAATACCACAAGAGAAGTTACAATAATTTTTACGCATTTTCAACCTTATTTACCTGGTCAAAATCACCCCGTACCAATAAGACAGAAGACTGTCCCATACGCGATTTCATCTATCATCACATTTTAGCCAAATATCTTGCCTTGCATGTTTACAAAAGCTCATGAACACACATATATCACAAGTACAGAGGTAGAAATAGACATTCAAAGGCATGCATGTGGTTTTTAAAAGCTTTTCAAGAAGTTTTAGCCCTCACCTTAGCAAGACAATAAAGAAGATGCACAAACTCTTGATGAAGCACAATGTCAACCCTTTTTCCTTGCTTAGCCGAGAGACCACTTGATTTTCTCTAATTTCCTAGCTTAGTAACCAAGTTCTTAGTAGGTGCATGTGGTTAGAACAAGAAGAAAATGAAATGGAAGCTAACAAACTCACCTAAGCCGAAATGAAGGTTCAATGAGCTTGCATGTGTGTTTCTTTGCTCCTAGCTTTGCTTGGTTGAGCTCCTAAGTAGCTTGGAGGTCTTGAAGAGCCTTAGGATGAAGAACTTAGCTATGGAGTCTACAATTTCAGCTAGGGCCGAAAGAGAGAGAAGAAATGAGAGAGAGTGAGAGAAAATGTAAGAAGGAAAGAAAGAATGAAAGAAAGAATGAAAGAAAAATGAAAGGCTTTGATGAATAAGATGCTTGTGTCGGCCTTGAGCTTGTAACTTTCAGATTTTTGTGTCTTCAAGGAGCATGTTTGAAACACCTAGCATGGGCATAGAGTGTGTGTCGAGATGGTGGAGCTTTGGGTAGAGTTTTGAGCCAATTTTTTATGCGTTGTGTCATAACTTGTCTAAGCATGAACTTTGAAATTGCAAAGCTTGATCACATGCTCCTACATGGTCGGCCAAGGCTTGAAAAAATGCTGAATCTTTGTCATCTTTTGAGCATTATTTTAATTGTGTGATTGGGATATGCAAAGAATAAGGAATAAAGAATAAGAGTGTCTAGCTTTTTGTGAGATTTTGTCTTCTAGAGAGTTGAATTAGTATTTTAATATTAGTTAGTGGAGTTGTAGGATTAATTAATGATCTAGTGCTTCGTGTAAGATGCTTTCTTGATTAGCGTGAGGGCACGTTTTTCTAGGTTTAGGGCACACACTACGAGACAAATGTACGTTATTCAATGCAAGGCACACAAAATAAAACACAATTCTTAAACCTAGGTCAAGGCACGCAAATCTAGATTAGGAACACAAAAAGAGGTATCACACGTAAATTGAGATCGGGCCTCACAGATTAAGTTGTAGTCCTTTTCGCGGCTCACGACGTACGATCTGGGACGAAAAAACAGAGCAAAAGAAGAAAAGTGACCCGAAACTGATGAAAACATTTGATGTTGGGCTCCAAAAATAGGCGCTGCCTTGCAGGCTTGCTGCCCCTATCGTAGAGCTCTCGGAGAGCTTTCCAACGGTATACTGTACACCGCGTAACTCCTTACGGATCAAAAGGTATGAGGACTAGAGCGATGGAGACCAAGTCCCAAGCCCCACGCCCTCGGTTTGCGGGCCCAGCCTCTAAGTAAAGCGAAGTTGTCTTGCCCAAGGTGTCGTGGGATTCGGTAATAGAAATGTGATGGATTAGGTTTTTGTCATTTTCGCGGCTCATGACGTACGATCCGGGACGGAAAAACAATGCAAAAGAAGAAAAGTGTCCCGAAATCGATGAAAATGTTTGATTTTAGGCTCTGAGAACAGGTGTAGCCGAGCAGGCTTGCTGCCTATGTCCTAAAGCTCTCGGAGAGCTTTCCAACAGTATGCAGTGCGCCGCATAACTCCTTACGAATCAAAAGTTATAAGCAAAGGAGCGATGGAGACCTTGTCCCAAGCCCCACGCCCTCGGTTTGTGGGCCCAGCCTCTACATGAAGCAAAGTTGTCTTGCCCAAGGTGGCATGGGATTCGATAATAGAAATGTGATGGATTAGGCTGTCGTCCTTTTTGCGGCTCACGACGTACGATCCGGGACAGAAAAACAACGCAAAAAAAGAAAAGTGTCCCAAAACTGATGAAAACGTTCGATTTTGGGCTCCGAAAATAGGTGCAGCCGAGCAAGCTTGCTGCCCCATCGTACAGCTCTCGGAGAGCTTTCCAACGGTATACTGTGGGCTGCGTAACTCCTTGCGAATCAAAAGTTATGGGCATCGGAGCGACGGAGACCTTGTCCCAATCCCTACGCCCTCGGTTTGCGGGCCCAGCCTCTACGTAAAGCAAAGTTGTCTTGCCCAAGGTGGCATGGGATTCGGTAATAGAAATGTGATGGATTAGGTTGTCGTCCTTTTCATGGCTCACGACGTACAATCCGCGATGAAAAAACAGCGCAAGAGAAGAAAAGTGTCCCTAAACTGATAAAAACGTTCGATTTTGGGCTCCAATAACATGCGCAGCCGAGCAGGATTGTTGCGCCTGTCGTAGAGCTCTCAGAGAGCTTTCTAACGGTATGTTGTGCGCCGCGTAACTTCTTACGGATCAAAAGTTATGAGCACCAGAGCGACGGAAACCTGGTCCCTAACCCCACGCCCTCTGTTTGCGGGCCCAGCATCTACGTGAAGCGAAGCTTTCATGCCCAAGGTGCCATGGGATTCAGAAATTGAAATGTGATGGATTAGGTTGTCGTCCTTATCGCGGCTCACGACGTACGAACCGGGACGGAAAAACAACGAAAAAGAAGAAAAGTGTACCGAAACTGATGAAAACGTTCGATTTTGGGTTCCGAAAATAGGTGCAACTGAGCCAGCTTGCTGCCTCCGTCATAGAGCTCCTAGAGAGCTTTCCAACGGTATGTTGTGCGCCGCGTAACTCCTTACGGATCAAAAGTTATGGGCATCGGAGCGACGAAGACCTTGTCCCAAGCCCCACGCCCTCGGTTTACCAGCCCAGCCTCTATGTGAAGCGAAGTTGTCTTGCCCAAGGTGGCATGGGATTCGGTAATAGAAATGTGATGGATTAGGTAGTCGTCCTTATCACGGCTCACGACGTACGAACTGGGAAGGAAAAACAACGCAAAAGAATAAAAATGTCCCGAAATTCATGAAAATGTTGGATTTTGGGCTCCGAAAATAGGTGCAATCAAACAAGCTTATTGTCCCCATCGTAGAGCTCTCGGAGAGCTTTCCAACGGTATGCTGTGCGCCGCGTAACTCCTTACGGATCAAAAGTTATGGGCATCGGAGCGACGGAGACCTGGTCCCAAGCCCCACACCCTCGGTTTGCTGGCCCAGCCTCTACGTGAAGCGAAGTTTTCTTGCCCAAGGTTCTGTGGGATTCTATAATAGAAATGTGATGGATTAGGTTGTAGTCCTTTTCACTACTCACGACATACAATCCGCGATGAAAAAACAGCGCAAAAGAAGAAAAGTGTCCCGAAACTGATGAAAACGTTCGATTTTGGGCTCCGAGTGTGAGGCCCGACCCCGAATAATGTGTGTTACCTTGATTTACGTGCCCTGTCTTGGTTTTTGTGCATGCTTCGTCATTCGTGCCTTGATCTAGGTTTAAGAATTGTGTTTCGTTTTGTGTGCCTTGCATTGAATTACGTGCATTCATTTAGGGTTGCGTGCATTTACTTGAAAAATGTGCATTCATCTCGTAATTCGTGCCCTACCTTGTAGTGCATGCCCTAGACCTAGGAAAGCGTGCCCTCACGCTAATCAAGAAAGCATCTTACACGAAGCACTAGATCATTAATTAATCCTACAAATTCCACTAACTAATATTAAATTACTAATTCAACCCACTAGAAGACAAAACCTCACAAAAAGCTAGACATTCCTTATTCTTTATTCCTTAATCTTTTTGCACTTTCAACACACAATTAAATAATGCTCAAAAGATGACAAAAAATCAGATTTTTTAGATGCCTTGGCCGACCACCACATGGGCTTTTGTGCTTGCATGCTTAATTCAATTATTCTCCAAACAATCCTATGTCAATCTATGACACAAATGCATAAAAAAACTAGCTCAAATACCTCCTCAAAGCCTTCAAATCTCGACAAGATACTCCTTGCCCATTCTAGGAATTTCAAAATGCTTCTTGAAGACATAAAAATCAGAATTTCAAAGCTCAAGGCCGACATATGCCTTAACAATTGCAAAAGCTATCATTTTTTTTTTTACATTTCTCTCATTCTCCTCACATTTCTCTATCTCCCTCTCATTCTTCTCTCTCTCTCTCTCGGCCTTGGCTGAGTTTCATCTTTCCATAGCTCATCTTCATCATTCTATGGTGCATCCAGACAAGCAACAAGCAAAGAAACTTGACCAAGCTAGCTAAGTTGCAAGAATCACACATGCAAGCTCTTTGAGTCACCATTTCGGCTTAGGTGAGTTTGCTAGCTTCCATTTCTTTTCTTCTTGTTCTAACCACATGCACCTACTAAGAACTTGGCCACTAAGCTAGGAAAAATAGAGAAAATCGAGTTGGAGCCTCGGCTAAGCAAGGAAGAAGATCAAATTTGTGCTTCATCAAAGTTTTGTGCATCTTCTTGTTGATTTGCTAAGGTGAGGGCTAAAACTTCTTGAAAATCTTTCAAAAATCCACATGCATGCTCTTAAATGTATGTCCTTGCTTCTGTACTTGAGTTATATGTGTGTTCATAAGCTTTTACAACCATGCATGGCAAGATTTGGGCTTGAAAGTGATGATAGAGTAAATCGGATTTGGTGGCAGCGGTCTGTCTTGTTGTTGCGAGGTGAGTTTGGCTAGGCAAATGATGTTGAAAATGCATGAAAACTGGTAGGTAACTAGTTTTTCCAGTTTTGAACATTTTTCTCAGAAATAGGACAAAGTAATTTTGACTCTAAGGTCCTCAAAATGGTTTGTTTCTAGGATTTTCAGTTCTGGACATTTTTGGAAGAAATGGACTAAGGCTAAATCTGACCCTAAGGATCTCAAAAACTACAAGTATTGAAATGTGTGCAAATCTGGACAGTTTTGTGAAATCCCACTCTTTTGGCTATAACTATTGGACCCGAACTCCAAATGATGCAATGTTTATTTTTGATTTTAGTTCACTTATTAAGATTTAATTTGATATCTTATTCACTGGAATTGGAGATTGTTTGCTTGTCTTAATGATTGTGAGAAAACAGCCTATTGCAGTGAGGGTTTCACTTAGTTATATGCTTAGAAAATTTGTGTAACTTCTCTTGTGGTATTAAAAGCATGAGATTGTGGCATTGGGATGTTGTGTGGACTATTTTGAGTGCTTGGGGATGTTTGAATTAATTGATGCATGGCTTGAGATTGATTTTGAGTTGACTTGGGGCTTAATCGCACGGGTAAGCACGAAATGGAAACCCTAGTGACTAGGTAAACTTGCTAAGTGTTGATCCTTTGGATATTGTGTGTAATTATATGCTTAGTATGCTGCCCGTAGTTGCCTTATAACCCTAAATGTGATTTTGATTATTGCATGTTGACAAATAGGCCTTTCTTGCATCCGAGCCCACGTAGATATTGTTGCATGTTGAATAATCTTATTGTTTGATTACGTGGACTTCGAAATGAGTTATATGACTTAATTTACATGTGTTACATGGCTGCCCGTTTAATGTTCATATAACTCTATGTGTTTTACAAAGTGAAAATTCATGTTAAGCAAGCTTCGTTCAATTACTTGTCAAAATATGATCAAATACTTGTTCGGAGGCAACCTACTTTGTTGACCTCCCAATGTGAATTGTTAAATGGCATACATATGCATTGCATACAAGGTTGCAACCTTTTATTCTGGCATGGTAGCGTTTCATGCACACCAGGCGGCATCGGGCTTGCCGGTGCAACCGTGACTACCATTGTCCAATTCTCTCTCTTGCTTGGGGGCTAGACTTCCTCGGAGAGTTGGGTCGTAGGATTTTGGGGTACATCCGGAGTACACCCATTTGGCGTGAAAAGTGGATGATTGAAGCCGGCTGCAACAACTGTTACTGAAAATGAACTTGAACGGCAGGAAATAAGTATTATGCGGGGGACAGTGATCCACCTAAATGTGGTGGGAGCTCCCTCTTGAGCCCGTATGAGCTACCTCTAGAGTGCTGTACATATCAAACCGTATCCTTTTTACTATGTGTTTAAGTACTCTCAATTGGTTCCTAGAGAACTTCGGGGATGAAAGACGGGTAAATGTGTTCATTTATATTTATGTTATGTTATGAACTTATTTATTCTAATTGACATGTTTTCAAAGGAGTTTTCATAAAGTTTAACTGGAAAAAGGATTTCAAAACGTTATCTCTCGTTCCCCCTCGCTGAGTTCATAAGGACTCACCCTCTTTTATCATCACAAGTGAAGAAGATTTGGAACAGGTACCCGAGAAGAATGTGCTTGTTGATGATTCCTTGGAGTGATTACGCGCTTTATGTGCCTTGAACGTTGTGTTTGCTTTGAAGACTACTCATTTTGTTGATGTAAATGACCCCGTTGTAATTTGGGTCTAATTTTGGATTGTACAATCTATAACCGGACGAACTCCTTATTTGGTTATTGTTTTATTGTCTTGATTAGTAGTTATCATAGGGGTTTAAACCACTAGGTGAATAATCAACAAAGTTAACTCTATCCAACTCCACTTAGGTACTAATTCGTAAGCTAAAGGATAATAGTTACGTGCATGATAGGGGTAAATTGAAAAATAAATGAGACATAGTTATCATGCTAGGTTATTAGTCAAACGAGGCTTCGAGATAATTGGTAGGCATATCTAGTGATAACAAAATAGGAAATTTTAGTTGGAATTGAATCAATGATTAAAAGTTTTGAGGCGTTTTAGAAAATAGGTCAAACCAAAGGTCTTAAATATAGCCGTCATACTGTCGGATTTTCAGAAAATCTTTTGGAATTCTAAATCAATGTTAAGTATTAATCGTAAGAAATGACCAAGTCGTACAAATAGCATAGAAGAATTAGGTCATTCCCTAGTCTAGCCTCCATAGGCCGGGTTGGGGCGTGACACCTTATATTAGAATGGTATCAGAGCTTAGTTTGCTAATTAGGTATTAGTCGGGTTCAACTCTCGGATCGTAGGTAGAAGCCCTAAAGTAAATATGATGTCTTGCTTATATGTGTGCTAATGTGCTTAATTGTTTTGTGCATTGAATATTATGTGCCTTTGTGGACTATATGTATTCTGTATCATGCACACCGACACGTCCTCAATAATGCATTCATGCTTTTATACTCCTTCCTTGATACATGTGCATGTTATATAATTGTAAATGACAGTTTATACACATAGATAGTTAGGATTAGGACCTTCAGGGAAGTGAATTTGTGTAGGACGAACGAAAAGGCTCGGTTACAGATTTCTCGCATCTTCACAGGTACTCGATGGATCGTATGTATTATTGGATATGCATATATAAAATGCGTAGCACAAGTATAATTGTTGAGGTAAAGTTATCCCCTTATCTTTGGAATACCTATACCTGTGATTAAGTTGTCAATTTTATAGTTATGAAGTTCTTGATTCCGTTAAACCGATCTTCTAATTATGGTTCAAGTATAAAGTTTAATGACATACAACTTCGCTTAAGATATAAGAACATGCTATTAAATACGTAAAGTAGTGTATATTCTCATGTGCTGATAGTGGAAGTTGACTTGGACGTTTTTTTTTGAATCCATTTCTCACATCTTAAAATTGGCTTGATAAACTATCTAAGAAGTTAGTAATATACTAATACGGTTGAATCCTTACTTGATTGGAATTAAGCATTGATGAATCTGATATGGTGTATACTAGCGAGCTTCAAGTTCACTAAATGTTGAGATCATGACATAGAAATTAAAAGATGAATTCGTGGAAGTTGACGATAGTCTACTTTTAGGGGTCAGATTATTAAGACATAGATAGTGTATTTGAGTGATTTAACAATGGATAACCTCAAGGCATGTGGGCAACTCTGGAGACTGAGTTTAACAAGGTTGATGATTCTTTAGTATAACAAGGTATAAGGATGTTGGAATCATGGAATTCTCGTAGTTAGAACTTGTGTTCGGAAGACTACACCTAAATGTTAGGTCGAATAGAAGTGTAAGGTATTGAATTATGCATTAGATGACTAACGTTGCTAAAGGTCCTAAGTTGGATATTGATGATATTAAGAAACATGATATTAGTTTGGTGCCCCTCGGATTTAGCTGTAATTATGCAAAGTAAGTTATTCTACACCCTCGTTATTTGGATACCCTAGAGGATATTAGGAAGCATATATCCCTAAGTAATACCGATGGACCTATTATATAAACCATGGAAATGATATTAAGCATCTGGTTGCAAAGTGGAGTCGTTAGGGTATGATTTGTAATCCTAAATAGCTAATAGTGAGTATGCATGATGATTCATGGTAAACCCTAGGACCTAAGGTCGATGAGTCTTGATGTTCTTAGCTAGTTGAGCATGTAAACGAGGAAGAGTAAGATTTCATATAGTTAAGATAGAGATAAATTAGAGACATAATGACCTGAGAGACTGCTATTAGACAACCATATTTATGTGCACTGTTTCACTTCTAGAAACTAGTAGTTGGTAGAAATGTGAATACTCGGTTTGCAGGCCCAGCCTCTACATGAAGCGAAGTTTTCTTGCCCAAGGTGTCGTGGGAATCGGTAATAGAAATGTGATAGATTAGGTTGTCATCCTTTTCGCGGCTCACGACGTGCGATCCGAGAAGGAAAAATAGCGCAAAAGAACAAAAGTGTCCTAAAACTGATGAAAATGTTTGATTTTAGGCTCCGAGAACAGGCGCAGCCGAGCAGGCTTGCTGCCCCTGTCGTAGAGCTCTCGGAGAGCTTTTCAACGGTATGCTGTGTGCCGTGTAACTTCTTACAGATCAAAAGTTATAGGCACCGAAGCAGCGGAGACCTTGTGCCAAGCCCCACGCCCTCAGTTTGTGGGCCCAGCCTCTATGTAAAGCGAAGTTGTCTTGCCCAAAGAGCTGTGGGATTCGGTAATAGAAAGGGGACGGATTAGGTTGTTGTCCTTTTCGCCACTCACGACGTAGGAACTGGGACGGAAAAACAGCGCAAAAGAAGAAAAGTAGCCCAAAACTGATAAAAATGTTCTATTTTGGGTTTCGAGAACAGGCACAGCCGAGCAAACTTGCTGCCCCCTTTGAAGAGCTTTCAGAGAGCTTTCAATCGGTATGCTGTGCGCCGCATAACTCCTTAGGGATCAAAAGTTATAGGCACCGGAGCGACGGAGACCTGGTCCCAAGCCGCACGCCCTTGGTTTGCGGGCCCAGCCTCTATGTGAAGCGAAGTTGTGTGAGGCCCGACCTCGATTTGCGCGCGATACCTCATTTTGTGTGCCCTAACCTAGAATTACGTGCCTTGACCTAGGTTTAAGAGTCGTGTCTCATTTTATACGCCTTGCATCGAATTACATGCATTCATTTAGGGTTGCGTGCATTTGCTTGGAAAACGTGCATTCGTCTCGTAATTCATGTCTTATCTCGTAGTGCGTGCCATAAACCTAGGAAAGCGTGCCCGCACGCTAATCAAGAAAGCCTCTTGCACGAAGCACTTGATTATTAATTAATCCTACAAACTCCACTAACTAATATTAAAATGCTAATTCAACTCACTAGAAGACAAAATTTCACCAAAAGCTAAACATTCCTATTCTTTATTCTTCATTCCTTTTGCATATTCCAAGCACACTCAATTAAATAAAGCTTAAAGCATGACAAAAGTTCAGAAATTGGAGCCAAGATGGCCGGCCATGCTAAGGACTTGAGCAAGGTTTGAACCATTATTTTATATCTTGCATGTTTAGTCAAAAAGAAAAAAAGAAATGAAATGAAACCAAGCATTATTTTATCAAACACCATGCTTCACTCCCTCGACCAAATCACCTTATGTCTCCTCACAATTCAAAATGAGCTCTTGAAGATACAAAAATCAGAAATTTTGAAGCCTTAGGCCAACACACTCACAAATACCAACACTTCATTCATTTCATTCTCTCATCCTCTCATTTTCTCTCACCCTCTCGGCCTAGGCTGCTTCATCACTCTCCATAGCTTAAGATCATCATACTAAGGTTCATCTAGACACTCAAGGCCCTAGGAAGCTCGACCAAGCAAGCTAGAAGCAAAGAGAAATGCATGCAAGCTCATAGAACACTCATTTCGGCTTAGGTATGTTTGATAGCTTCTAGCTCATCTCCCTTTTGTTCTAACCACATGCACATACTAAGGCCATGGTAACTCAGCTAGGAATTAAGGAAATCAAGCATTATCCCTCGGCCAAACAAGGAGAGAAGACCATTTGTGCATCTTCAAGAGTTTTGAGCATCATTTGTTGTCAATAGATTAAGGTGAGGGTTAATCCTCTTTAAAAGCTTTCAAAAACCACATGCATGCCTTCATATGTCTATTTTTACCTCTGTACTTGTGGTATGTGTGTGTACATGAGCTTTTGTAACCATGCATGGCAATATTTTTAGCTAGAACTTGAAGATAGATAAAATCGCGAAAATGGCAGATTTCTGACTTGTTAGGACGAAGTATATTTGGTCTGGTAAACGATGTTGAAAATGCGTGAAAATTGGTAGGTGACTCGTTGTGCCAGTTCTGAGAATTTTTCGTAGAAATAGGCCAAGGCCAATTTTGAATCTAAGGTCTCCAAAATGGCAAAACATCGAAAGGTGTCTAAATCTGGAAAATCTGGAAAATCTGGAAAATGAAGCAGGTTTTTGGCAGTTCACTATCCCTGTAGAACGAACCAATTTTGACTCAGAAAATGATATCTAAAATGCATTATATTTGCTAGGTTGCTATAGTTTTCAGTTCTGGACATTTTTGTCAGAAATAGACTAAGGCTAAATATCACCCTAAGGCCCACAAAAACGACAAGTATTGAAATGTGTACAAATCTGGACAGTTTTGCGTAGTCTCACGGTTTTGGCTATAACTTTTGAATTCGAACTCCAAATGATGCGAGGTTTGTTTCTGGATTTAGTTCACTTAATAAGATTTAATTTGACATTTTGTTCACTGAAATTGGAGATTGTTTGCTTGTCTAAATGATTGTGGGAAAACAGACCATTGCAGTGAGGTTTTTATCTAGTGATATGCTTTGAAAATTACTATAACTTCTCTTGTGGTATTAAATGCTTGGGATTGTGGCACTTGGATGTTGTGTGGACTGTTTTGAATGATTGAGGATGTTTAATTAATCGATGCATGGCTTTGACTTAATTACGTGACAACTTGTGGCTTAATCGCACGGGTAAGCATGAATTGAAACCCTAGTGACTATGAAAACTCGCAAAGTGTTAATCCTATGGTTATCGTGTCTAATGATGTGATTAGTGGGCTGCCCATAGTTGTCTTTATAGCCCTAAATGTGATTCCGATTATTACATGTCGACAAGTAGACATTTCTTACACTCGGTCCCACGTAAACGTCGTTGCATGTTGTATGACCTTATTATTTGATTACGTGAACCCCGAAATGAGTTATATGACTTGATTTACATGTGTTACATGGCTGCCCATTAAATATTCATATAACTCCATGTGCCTTACAAGTGAAATTACCTGTCATAGCATGCCTCGCGTGTTTACTTGTCAATGTGCAATCTTATGACTGCTTGGAGGCAACCTACTTTGTTGTCCTCCTAATGTGATATATTAAATGTCATAAATGTGCATTGCATACAAGGTTGCAACCTTTCATTGTGGCATGGTAGCGTTTCACGCACGCCGAGCGACATCAGGCTTGCCAGTGCTACCATGACTACCATGGTCCAATTCCCTCTCTCGCTTGGCATTCCACCCTCGGAGAGTTGGTTTGTAGGTTTTCGGGGTACATCCGGAGTACACCCAAATGGGAGCGATAAGTGGATTATTGAAGTCGACCGCATCAATCGTATCGAAATCGATATTGAGAGCAAATGCTTACCGTATCCTTGAAATGATTGGTAATTGTATCTGTTGCTTAATTTGATTCTTATACTTTGCGTACCTTATTACCTGTAATACGTGACATGTTTTCAAAAGGGGTTTTTCATAAGTTTAACCAGAAAAAGAGTTTCAAAATGTATTTCTCATTCCCCCTCGCTGAGTTTATAAGGACTCACCTTCTTTATCATCTCAGGTGAAGAAGACCAGGAACAGGTACCCGAGGATAACGTGCCTATTGATGACTCCTTGGAGTGATTGCAAGTGCTACGTACCTTACGTGGTTGTGGCTGTTTTGTGAACGATATGTTGTTTTGAAGACTATTTCTTATGTTACTTGTTATTGTTATTGTAAATGACCCCCGTTGTAATTTGGGGTCAAATTTTGGTTTGTGTTGATCATAACTAGATAGATACTCTTCTGGTCGTTTTGCTATCGCTATTTGGTTTAGTATCTATCACAAGCTTATGAGGTATTAGGTAAAGGGTAAGTAAAATGAATCTATCCAATCTTAAGTAGGTATTCATTGGTAAGCTAAGATCAACAAGTACTTTTATAACAAGGATTGACAAACAAACGAGACATAGTTATCATGCTAGGTTGTTAATCAAGCGAGACTTCGAGATAACTAGTAGGCATTTCGATTGGTGATAAATAGTAATCTTAGTTGGAAATGAATTTGAGATTGAAAGTTTTGAGGCCTTTAGAAAATTAGGTCAAACTAAAGAGCCCAATTACAGCTGTTATGCTGCTGGTTTTTTGGAGAATTTTTGGAGTTTTAGGCTAACGTTAAGTGTTAAACCTTAATGAACGATTAAGTACGTGAAATGATATGAATGTTTAGATCATATCCTAGTCTAACCTCTATAGGTCGGGTTGGGGCGTGACAAGTTGTCTTGCCCAAGGTGGCGTGGGATTCGGTAATAGAAATGTGATGGATTTTGTTGTCATCCTTTTCGCGGCTCACGACATACGATCCGGGACAGAAAAATAGCGCAAATAAAGAAAAGTGTCCCAAAACTGATGAAAATGTTCGATTTTCGGCTCTAAAAACAAGCGTAGCCTAGCAGAATTACTGCCCCTGTCGTACAGCTCTCGGAGAGCTTCCCAACGGTATGTTGTACTCCGCGTAACTTCTTACGGATCAAAAGTTATGGGCACCGGACCATCGGATAGCTGGTCACAAGCCCCCCGCCCTCGGTTTGCTGGCCCATCCTCTACGTGAAGCGAAGTTGTCTTGCCCAAGGTGCCGTAGAATTCAGTAATAGAAATGTGATGGATTAGGTTGTCGTCCTTTTCACGGCTCACGACGTACGAACTGGGATGGAAAAACAGCGCAAAAGAAGAAAAGTGTCCTAAAAGTGATGAAAATGTTCGATTTTGTTCTCCAAAAATAGGCGCAATCGAGCAAGCTTGCTGCCCTTGTCATAGAGATCTCAGAGAGCTTTCCAACGGTATGTTGTGCGCCGCGTAACTCCTTACGGATCAAGAGTAATGGGCACTAGAGCGACGGAGACCTGGTCCCAAGCCCCACACCATCGGTTTGTGGGCCCAGCCTCTACGTGAAGTGAAGTTTTGTTGCCCAAGGTGCCATGGGATTCGGTAATAAAAATGTGATGGATTAGGTTGTCGTCCTTATTGCGGCTCACGACGTACGAACCGGGACAGAAACATAGCGCAAAAGAAGAAAAGTATCCCAAAACTGATGAAAACGTTCAATTTTGGGCTCCGAAAATGGGTGCAGCCAAGCAAGCTTGCTGCCCCCGTCGTAGTGCTCTCAGAGAGCTTTCCAACGGAATGTTGTGTGCTGCGTAACTCCTTACGGATCAAAAGTTATGGGCATTGGAGGGACGGAGACCTGGTCCAAAGCCCCACACCCTCGGTTTGCTGGCCCAGCCTCTACATGAAGCAAAGTTTTCTTGCCCAAGGTTCCGTGGGATTCTGTAATAGAAATGTGATGGATTAGGTTGCCGTCCTTTTCGCAGCTCACAACATACAATCCGAGACGGAAAAACAGCACAAAAGAAGAAAAGTGTCCCGAAATTGATGAAAACGATCAATTTTGGGCTCCGAGAACAGGTGCAATCGAGCAAGCTTGCTGCTCCTGTCGTAGAGCTCTCGGAGAGCTTTCCAAGGGTATGCAGTGCGCCGCGTAACTCCTTACGGATCAAAAGTTATGGGCACCGGAGCGACAGAGACCTTGTCCCAAGCCCCACGCCCTCGTCTTGTGAGCCCAACCTCTACGTGAAGCAAAGTTGTTGATACCCCCGTCGTAGAGCTCTAGTAGAGCTTTCTAACGGTGTGTTGTGCGCTGCGTAACTCCTTACGGATCAAAAGTTATGGGCACCGGAGCGAGGGATACCTGGTCACAAGCCCCACGCCCTCGGTTTGTGGGCCCAGCCTCTACGTGAAGTGAATTTGTCTTGCCCAAGGTGCTTTGGGATTCAATAATATAAATGTGATGGATTAGGTTGTCGTCCTTATCGCGGCTCACGATGTACGAACCGGGACAGAAAAATAGCGCAAAAGAACAAAAGTATCCCGAAATTGATGAAAAACATTCGATTTCGGACTCTAAAACCAAGCGCAGCAAAGCTGGATCACTGCAACCGTCGTAGAGCTCTCAGCGAGCTTTCCAAAGGTATACTGTGCGCCGCGTAACTCTTTACGGATCAAAAGTTATGGGCACCGGAGCGACGGAGACCTGGTCCCAAGCCCAACGCACTCGGTTTGCGGGCCCAGCCTCTACGTCAAGCGAAGTTGTCTTGCCAAAGGTGCCATGGTATTCGGTAATAGAAATGTGATGGATTATGTTGTCCTCCTTTTCGCGGCTCATGACGTACGATCCGGGACGGAAAAACAACGCAATAGAAGAAAAGCGTCCCGAAACTGATGAAATTTTTTTTATTTTGGGCTTCGAGAACAGGCACAGCCAAGCAGGCTTACTACCCTCATCGTAGAGCTCTTGGAGAGCTTTCCAACGGTATGTTGTGCGCCGCGTAACTCCTTACAGATCAAAAGTTATGGGTACCGGAGCGACGGAGACCTGGTCCCAAGCGCCATACCCCCTCGGTTTGCGGGCCCAACCTCTACGTGAAGTGAAGTTGTCTTGCCCAAGGTGGCATGGGATTCGGTATTAGAAATGTGATGGATTAGGTTGTTGTCCTTTTCGCGACTCACGGCGTACGATCTGAGATGAAAAAATAGCGCAACAGAGGAAAAGTGTCCTGAAACTGATGAAAACGCTTGATTTTGTTCTCCGAGAACAAGCGCAGCTGAGCAGGCTTGTTGCCCCTGTTGTAGAGCTCTCAGAGTGCTTTCCAACGGTATGCTGTGCGCCCCGTAACTCTTTACGGTTCAAAAGTTATGGGAACCAGAGCGATGGAGACCTGGTCCCAAGCCCCACGCCCTCAGTTTGCGGGCCCAGCCTCTACGTGAAGCGAAGTTGTCTTGCCCAAGGTGCCTTGGGATTCGGTAATAGAAATGTGATGGATTAGGTTGTCATCCTTTTCGTGGCTCACGACGTACGATCCGGGACCGAAAAACAGCGCCAACGAAGAAAAGTGTCCCGCAAGTGATGAAAACGTTCAATTTTGGGCTCTGAGAACAGGCGCAGCCGAGCAAGCTTGCTGCCCCTGTCGTAGAGCTCTCGGAGAGCTTTCCAACGGTATACTGTGCTTCACGTAACTCCTTACGGATCAAAAGTTATGAGCACTAGAGTGATGGAGACCAAGTCCCAAGGCCCACGCCCTCAGTTTGCGGGCCCAACCTCTAAGTGAAGCAAAGTTGCCTTGCCCAAGGTGTCGTGGGATTCGGTAATAGAAATGTGATGGATTAGGTTTCCGTCCTTTTCGCAGCTCACGACGTATGATCCGAGAAGGTAAAACAGCGCAAGAGAAGAAAAGTGTCCCTAAACTGATGAAAATGTTCAATTTCGGGCTTCGAGAATTGGTGCAGCAGTGCAAGCTTGCTGTGCTTGTCATAGAGCTCTCAGAGAGCTTTCTAATGGTATGTTGTGCGCCGCATAACTCCTTACGGATCAAAAGTTATGGGCACCGGAGCGATAGAGACTTGGTCCAAGCCCCACGCCCTCGGTTTGCGGGCCCAGCCTCTACGTGAAGCGAAGTTGTCTTGCCCAATGTGGCATGGGATTCGGTAATAGAAATGTGATGGATTAGGTTGTTGTCCTTTTCGCGGCTCACGACGTACGAACCGGGACGGAAAAACATTGCAAAAGAAGAAAAGTGTCCCAAAACTAATGAAAACGTTCAATTTTGGACTCCGAAAATAGGCGAAGCCGAGCAGGATCGCTGCCCCCGTCAAGCTCTCGGAGAGCTTTCCATCGGTATGCTGTGTGTCACGTAACTCCAAACGGATAAAAAAGTTATGGGCACCGGAGCAACGGAGACCTGGTCCCAAGAACCTCGTCCTCGGTTTGCGGGCCCAGCCTCTACGTGAAGCGAAGTTGTCTTGCCCAAGTTGCCGTGGGAATCGGTAATAGAAATGTGATGGATTAGGTTGTTGTCCTTTTCGCGGCTCACGACGTACGATACGGGAAGAAAAAACAGCGCAAAAGAAGAAAAGTATCTCGAAACTGATGAAAATGTTTGACCTTGGGCTCTGAAAAGGGGCGCAATCGAACAGGCTTGCTGCCCTTGTCGTAGAGCTATCAGAGAGCTTTCCAACGGTATGTTGTGTGCCGCGTAACTCCTTACGGAACAAAAGTTATGGGCACCGGAACGACGGAGACCTGGTCCCAAGCCCCACGCCCTCGGTTTACGGGCCCAACCTCTACGTGAAGCAAAGTTTTCTTGCCCAATGTGCCGTGGGATTCGGTAAAATAAATGTGATGGATTAGGTTGTCATCCTTTTCGCGGCTCACGACGTACGATACGGGAAGAAAAAATAGGTAAAAGAAGAAAAGTGTACCGAAAGTGGTGGAAATGTTCAATTTTGGGCTCCGAAAAGAGGCGCAGCAGAGCTGGCTTGCTGCCTCTGTCGTAAAGCTATCAGAGAACTTTCCAACGGTATGCTGTGCGCCGTGTACCTCCTTACCGATCAAAATTTATGGATATAAGAGCGACGGAGACCAAGTCCCAAGCCCCACGCCCTCAGTTTGCTGGCCCAGCCTCGACGTGAAGCGAAGTTTTCTTGGCCAAGGTGCCGTGGGATTCGGTAATAGAAATTTGATGGATTAGATTGTCATCCTTTTCGCGGCTCACGACTTACGATCCGGGACGGAAAAACACATGCAAAAGAAGAAAAGTATACCGAATCTATTGAAAATGTTCGAATTTGGGCTTCAAGAATAGGCGCAGCCGAGCATTCTTGCTGCCCCTGTCGTAGAGCTCTCGGAGTGCTTTCCAACGGTATGCTGTGCGTCGCGTAACTCCTTACAGATCAAAAGTTATGGGCACTGGACCGACGGAGACCTGGTCCCAAGCCCTACGCCCTCGGTTTGCGGGCCCAGCAACTACGTGAAGCGAAGTTGTTTTGCCTAAGGTGCAGTGGTATTCGGTAATAGAAATGTGATGGATTAGGTCGTCGTCTTTATCGAGGCTCACGACGTACGAACCGAGATGGAAAAACAGCGCAAAAGAAGAAAAGTGTCCTAAAATTGATGAAAATGTTCGATTTTGGGCTTTGAAAACAGGCGCAGCCGAGCAGGATCACTGCCCACGTCGTAGAACTCTCGGAGAGCTTTCCAACGGTATGCTGTGCGTCATGTAACTCCTTACGGATAAAAATTTATGGGCATCGAAATGACGGAGACCTGGTCCCAAGCCCCCCGCCCTCGGTTTGCGGACTCAGCCTCTATGTGAACCAAAGTTGTCTTGCCCAAGGTATGGTGGGATTCGGTAATAGAAATGTGATGGATTAGGTTGTCGTCCTTTTCGCGGCTCACGACGTACTATCCGAGATGGAAAAACAGCGCAAGAGAAGAAAAGTGTCCTTGACCTGATGAAAACGTTCGATTTTGGGCTCTGAGAATAGGCATAGCTGTGAGGCCCAACCTTGATTTCCAAGCGATACCTCGTTTCGTGTGCCCTATGTCACGCCCCCAACACGGCCTATAAGGTTAGACTAGGGTGTGAACTAACATTCAAGTAATATCATGTACTTAGCTGTTTATGAAGATTAACACATAATGATTTAGTCTAAACTCCAAAGTTTTCCCGGAAAACTGGCAGCATAACAGCTGTAATTGGCCCTTTGGTTTCACCTAATTCTATAAACGCCTCAAAATTTACCATCACAAATTCATTTCCAACTAAGATTACTAGTTTACCATCAATTGAATTGCCTATTGGTTATTTCGACGTCCTGTATGTTTTATAGCCTAGCATGATGCTATGTCTCGTTTGTTTATTTGTCCTCGTTACAAATATACCTGTTGATTTTAGCTCAATAGAAAGTACCTGTTAAGATTGAATAAGTTCATTTACTTAGATCTTAACTAAAGCGTCATAACCTAAGATAGATACTATCGGTGATAAAAGCAAAACGATCACAGTAGTGTTATGTATAGCATCGGTCTACTTAATATAAGTACAAACCATAATTAGACCCCAAATTACAACGGGGGTCTTTTACATTAGCAACAACAAGCAACATAAAATAAATAGTCTTCAAGCAGCACAAAGTATACAAGTAGTCACGTTCAAGCAAAACAACAATGACAGGCAATCACTCCAGGGGTTCATCATTAGGCACATTGTCCTCGGGTTCCTGTACCTATTCTTCTTCACCTGAGATGATAAAAGAGGGTGAGTCCTTATGAACTCAGCGAGGGGGAACGAGAAATAAGTTTTGAAACTCATTTTCCAGTTAAACTTATGAAAATCCCTTTCTCAAACATGAATACACGGAAATACAAGTACAGAAATACAAGTACAGAAATAGGAATATCGGTCTTTCCTCCCCGAGGTTCTCTAGGAACCAAGCAAGAGTACTTATACACATAGTAAACAGGATACAGTGAGCTTTTGCTCTCAGATCAGTTCCAGGATCAGTTGTTGCGGCCGACTTCAATTCATCCCCCAAACACGCCAGGTGGGTGTACTCCGGATTTACCCCGAAATCCTACGACCCAATTCTCCGAGGAAGTCTAGCCCCCAAGCGAGAGAGGGAATGGGACCATGGTAGTCACGGGTGCACCGGCAAGCCCGACGTCGCCCGGTGTGCGTGATCGCTACCATGCCAACAGGAAATGTTGCAACCTTGTATGCAATGCACATTCATGACAGGTAAAATATCACAGTAGGAGGACAACAAAGTAGGTTGCCTCCGGACAGTCATAAGATTGCACATTGACAGGTAAACAAGTAGGGCACGATAAGACAGGAAATTTCACTTGAAAGGCATATAGAGTTATATGAAAATTAAACGGGCAGCCATGTAACACATGTAAAACAGGCCATATAACTCATTAAGAAGCCCACGTAATCAAGTGATAAGATTATTCAACATGCAGTGAAATTAACATGGGTTCGGTAGCAAGAAAAGCTTATTTGACAACATGCCATGGTCAAATTCACATTTGAAGTTATAAAACATTTACGGGCAGCCCACTAAGCATATAATTTCCACACAATAACCAAAAGATCAACACTTAGCAAAACTACCTAGTGATTAGGGTTTCCATTTCATGCTTAATTGTGTGATTAAAACCCTAAGTCAACTCAAAATCATTCTCAAGTCATGCATCATTCAATTCAAGCATCCTCAAGTACTCAAAACAGTCCACATAACATCCCAACACCACATTTCCACACAAATAGAACCACAAGGGAGGTTACAACAATTTTCCAAGCACGTAGCTAAATGAAACCTTTACTGCAATAGGCTGTTTTCCCACAATCAATAGGATAATCAAACAATCTCAAAATTCAGTGAATAAGATGTCAAATTAAAGCTAAAGAAGTTAAATAAAATCAGAAACAAGCCTTGAATCAATTGGAGTTCAGAATCATTAGTTATAGCCGAAACAGTGAGGTAGCACAAAACTGTCCAGATTTGCACACTTTTCAGAAACTGACGTTTTTGAGGTCCTTAGGTTCAGTTTTAGCTTTGGTCTATTTCTGACAAAATTGTCCAGAACTGAAAAATATAGCCTCACACCAAATTTCATGCATTTTGGACAACATTTACTAAGTCAAATATGGTTCGTTCCACAAGGTCAATGCATCTGCGAAAACCTGCTTCATTTCTCCAGATTTCCAGATTTGGTCACATATTAATGATTTACCATTTTGAGGACCTTAGAGTCGAAATTAGCTTCGGCCTATTTCTGGGAAAAATGTTCAAAACTGTCCAAACTAGTCATCTACCAACTTTCAAGCATTTTAAACATCATTTGCTTAGCTAAACTTACCTCGAACAGACTGGTCAGAGAGCTGTCAACAATTTCGATTTCACCTAGCATCATTTTCAAGCCAAGATCTTGCCATGCATGGTTGTTTAAGCTTATGAACGACCATATAGCTCAAGTACAGAAGTAAATTCACACATTTATGAGCATGCATGTGAATTTTTGAAGAGTTTTCAAACTATTTTAACCCTCACCTTAGCAATCAACCACAAGTTGCTCAAAACCCTTTGTTGAAGCTTAAATCTTCTCCTTTCCCTTGCTTAGCCGAAAACCCCACTAGTTTTTCTCTATTTTTCCTAGCTTAATGATCAATATCTTAGCACATGCATGAGGTTAAAACATGAAGAAAACAAATGGATGTCAAGAAGCTCACCTAGGCCGAATAGGAGACTCCAAAGCACATGCAAGTATGATTTCTACTCCTTAGCTAGCTCGGTTGTGGTTCTATGCTTGTAGCTTGCTATGCTTAGCTATGGTGTGAAAGAGAGAAGTTAAGAAGATGAAGAACTCAGCCAAGGCTGAGAATGAGAGAGGAAAATGGGAGGAGAGAGAGAAGGATTGCAAGAGAAATGAAGAAAAATGACAAACAATGAAGCCTTTTGCAATTTTAAGGAGAATGTCGGCCTTGGGCTTCCAAATTCAGCAATTTGTGTCTTCAATGTGCTATTTTGAATTTCCTATGATGGGCAAGGATGATGTGGCCGAAAATAGTGTGCAAGTGGTAGGATTTTTGAGCAATTTTTAATGCCTTTGCGTCATAGATTGTCTAAGCATGCATATTTAATTGTGTAATTGTTCAAACCTTGTGCAAATACCATAGTAGGGTCGGCCAATGCTAGCTTCTAATCTGAATTTTTTTTGTCAACTTTGATCATTAATTAATTGTGTCTTGAAAGTGCAAAAAGAATAAGGAATAAAGAATGAAGAATGTTTAGTGTTTGGTGCTATTTCGTCTTCTAGTGAGTTGAATTAGGATTATTATATTGTTAGTGGATTTTGTAGGATTGTTTAATAGTCTAGTGCTTCGTGAAAGATGCTTTCTTGATTAGCGTGAAGATACGCTTTCCTAGGTCTAGGGCACGCACTACGAGGTAAGACACAAACTACGAGACGAACACACGTTTTTTAAGTAAATGCACGCAATCCTAAACGAATGCACGTAATTCAATGCATGGCACATAAGATGAACTCATTCTTAAACCTAGGTCATGGCATGCAAATCTAGGTTAGGGCACACGAAGCTAGGTTTCGCACGCAAATCGGGGTCGGGCCTCACATCCTCCCCTCCTTAAGAGAATTTCGTCCCGAAATTCAATTTTACCTTGAAATAGAGCTGGATATTGCTGCTTCATCTGGTCTCTCCTTTCCCACGTTGCTTCTTCAACTCCATGATGATCCCACAGCACTTTTACCATAGGTATAGTTCTGTTGCGCAACTCCCGATCCTGCTGGTCTAGGATCCGAATAGGCTTCTCCTCGTAAGACAAGTTTTCCCGAAGCTGCAACGGCTCTGGCTCCAAGATATGCGACGGGTCAGGATGATACTTCCGCAGCATCGAAACATGAAAGACGTCGTGAACATTGGAAAGGTTCTGGGGTAGTGCTAGGCGATACACCAACTTGCCAACCTTCTCAACTATCTCAAATGGGCCTACAAATCTCGGGCTCAACTTTCCACCCTTGCCATGCTTAATCAGTCCCTTCCGGGGTGATATCTTCAAGAACACCTTGTCGCCAAGCTCAAACTCGAGACTCCGTCTCCGTCGGTCTGCATAACTCTTCTGCCTGCTCTGGGCGGTAAGCATCCGCTTCTAAATGAGGTGGATATTATCAACAGTATTCATCAGTTCAGGTAAAAGGGTCGGGTCAAAAGTCTTCGTCTCACCTACTTCATCCTAGTAGATTGGGGATCGACACTTACGTCCATACAGTGCCTCAAAAGGGGCCATCCTGATCGTGGCCTGATAACTATTGTTGTAGGCGAACTCCACTAGAGATAGATATTTCTCCCAGCCTTTCCCGAAGTCTAACACACATGCCCTCAGCATATCCTCCAAAATCTGAATAGTTCTCTCCGATTGACCATCCGTCTGAGGGTGATAAGCCGTGCTAAAACTCAATTTTGTCTCCAAAGCTTCTTGCAATCTCTTCCAAAATCCGGAAGTAAAACGAGGATCCCTATCTGATACAATACTCACAGGCATCCCGTGCAATCTTACAATCTCCGCCACATACATATCTCCCAGTTTCTCAGGACTATCCTCCTTGTTCATAGGTAAGAAGTACGCCGACTTTGTCAATCTATCGACTATAACCCAAACGGCGTCACGACCCTTTTGTGATCTGGGCAAGTCCATAACAAAATCCATAGTTATATGTTCCCATTTCCATTGAGGAATCTCCAACGGCTGAAGTAAACCTGCGGGTCGTTGATGTTCTGCTTTGACTCTCTGGCAAGTCAAACACCGTGCTACAAACTCCGCAATTTCTCTTTTCATGTTATTCCACCAGTAGTGTTGCTTCAAATCCCGATACATCTTTGTTCCACCGGGGTGAATAGTATATCTTGAATTATGCGCTTCCTCAAGAATCTTCTTTTTCAGCTCTGGCTCATTGGGAACACAAACCCGGTTCCTAAACCTCCAAACACCATCATCATGAAACTTGAAATCTGCGTTGCTTTCCTTAATCTTCTGAAATTGTTGGTCCTTCTGTTGAGCCTCTCGTAACTCAGACAACAAGGTCGATTGAACTTGGGTAGTGGCAAAAAGTAACCCTTTCTGAGTCAATTGTGGTTTCCACAGAAACGCTTCCTCCAACAACTCCTGCACCTTGACTTCCAGTTTCGCCATGCTTGCTTTTCTGCTTAAGGCATCTGCAACTACATTCGCTTTACCGGGCACATAATTGATTGAGCAGTTATAATCATCCAAAAGCTCCATCCACCGCCTTTGCCTCATATTCAACTCCTTTTGAGAGAACAAGTATTTCAAGCTCTTATGATCAGTAAATACTTCAAACTTGTTACCCCACAGATAATGCCTCCATTTCTTGAGTGCAAACACAATAGCCGCTAACTCCAAATCATGTGTCTGGTAATTCATCTCATACGGCTTTGGTTTCCTAGAAGCATATACAATCACTCTTCCATTTTGCATCAATACACATCACAGTCCTTCTTTCGAAGCATCGCTATAGATTACAAAACCTTGACTCCCTTCAGGCAATGCAAGAACTGGTGCGGTAGTCAATCTTTTCTTCAACTCTTGGAAGCTGCTCTCACACTTATCATCCCACACGAACTTGGTTTTCTTTTGAGTGAGCTTTGTAAGCGGTCCTGCAATCTTAGAGAAATCCTTCACGAACCTCCGATAATAGCCGGCTAAACCAAGAAAACTCCGAACCTCCGTAACATTTTTTCGGCTTCTTCCAAGACATCACTGCATCAATCTTTGCTGGATCCACCGCTATTCCTTCTTGGGATATGATATGCCCCAAAAATGCAATCTTCTGCAGCCAAAATTCACACTTGCTAAACTTTGCATACAATTGGTACTCTCGAAGTTTCTGCAGTACCAACCGCAGATGTTGCTCATGCTCCGCCTCTGATTTCGAGTATACCAAAATATCATCAATGAAGATCACCACAAATTGGTCCAAGTGGGGTTGAAACACCCTATGCATCAAATCCATAAAAGCTGCAGGGGCATTAGTTAGTCCAAAAGGCATCACCACATATTCATAATGCCCATATCTCGTCCTGAAAGCCATTTTAGGCACATCTTCCTTCTTGATCCGCAACTGATAATACCCTTGCCTCAAGTCGAGTTTCGAATACATTTTGGCTCCTTGCAGTTGATCAAATAATTCGTCAATCAGAGGAAGTGGGTATTTATTCTTGATAGTCACTTGGTTCAATGCTCGATCCGCCTCTGCCTGGAAACTGCAGGTACATATTTCTCCTTAAATGCCTTAACGAAATTACCCCACAAGCGAGGTGTCTGATCAGTCTCCCACAGTGCCTCAACAGTGTGCCACCAATGCTCGGCATCCCCGTGCAACAGAAATACAGCAAACTCCACTTTCTCTTCATCTGTATAATCAAGTGGCCTAAAAATCTTCTCGATCTCGGACAGCCAAGCCTCTGCTTTCTCATCATCAGCTTCCCCGTAGAATTTAGACGGGCGAAAGTCAAGGAACTCCTTCATTCTGCTATGTCTCCCATGGTTACCATCATTCCTGTTGTTGATGTTGTTGTTGCTGGCTTCACGAGCATCCTGACGTTCCATCACACGTGATACACGATCCATGGCATTTGCCATCATATTAAACATAGCCATACCGGGATTAGTCTGATAGGCATCCCCGGTCTCTTGAGGTTCACCGTTCCTATTAGTAGTACGAGTACTAGGGCCAGCCATCTATAGGCACATATTACGATGCAAAATTCATTGAAATATGAAAATTAAGAATCTAATGCATATGATATGCAACATAATATAGGTACAATTCTAAAAACATTTAAGGCATGTAAATCACTTAAGCACATAGAACATAGAAGGCACATTTATCACACAATAATACATAAACAAATCATCCTAATTATCTTAGGGCTCTACCCACGGTCCGAGAGTTAAACCCGGCTTAAGCAATCTAAGCTCTGATACCATTCTTCTAAGGTGTCACGCCCCCAACCCGGCATATAAGGTTAGACTAGGGTGTGAACTAACATTCAAGTAATATCATGTACTTAGCTGTTTATGAAGATTAACACCTAATGATTTAGTCTAAACTCCAAAGTTTTCGCAGAAAACAGGCAGCATAACGGCTGTAATTGGCCCTTTGGTTTCACCTAATTCTATAAACGCCTCAAAATTTACCATCACAAATTCATTTCCAACTAAGATTACTAGTTTACCATCAATTGAATTGCCTATTGGTTATTTCGACGTCCTGTATGTTTTATAGCCTAGCATGATGCTATGTCTCGTTTGTTTATTTGTCCTCGTTACAAATATACCTGTTGATCTTAGCTCAATAGCAAGTACCTGTTAAGATTGAATAAGTTTATTTACTTAGATCTTAACTAAAGCGTCATAACCTAAGATAGATACTATCGGTGATAAAAGCAAAACGATCACAGTAGTGTTATGTCTAGCATCAGTCTACTTAATATAAGTACAAACCAAAATTAGACACCAAATTACAACGGGGGTCTTTTACATTAGCAACAACAAGCAACATAAAATAAATAGTCTTCAAGCAGCACAAAGTACACAAGTAGTCACGTTCAAGCAAAACAACAATGACAGGCAATCACTCCAGGGGTTCATCATTAGGCACATTGTCCTCGGGTTCCTGTACCTGTTCTTCTTCACCTGAGATGATAAAAGAGGGTGAGTCCTTATGAACTCAGCGAGGGGGAACGAGAAATAAGTTTTGAAACTCATTTTCCGGTTAAACTTATGAAAATCCATTTCTCAAACATGAATACACGGAAATACAAGTACAGAAACAGGAATACCGGTCTTTCCTCCCCGAGGTTCTCTAGGAACCAAGCGAGAGTACTTATACACATAGTAAAAAGGATACAGTGAGCTTTTGCTCTCAGATCAGTTCCAGGATCAGTTGTTGCGGCCGACTTCAAATCATCCCCCAAACATGCCAGGTGGGTGTACTCCAAATGTACCCCGAAATCCTACGACCCAACTCTCCGAGGAAGTCTAGCCCCCAAGCGAGAGAGGGAATGGGACCATGGTAGTCACGGGTGCACCGGCAAGCCCGACGCCATCCGGTGTGCGTGATCGCTACCATGCCAACAGGAAAGGTTGCAACCTTGTATGCAATGCACATTCATGACAGGTAATATATCACAGTAGGAGGACAACAAAGTAGGTTACCTCCGGACAGTCATAAGATTGCACATTGACAGGTAAACAAGTAGGGCACGATAAGACATGAAATTTCACTTGAAAGGCATATAAAGTTATATGAAAATTAAACGGGAAGCCATGTAACACATGTAAAACAGGCCATATAACTCATTAAGAAGCCCACGTAATCAAGTGATAAGATTATTCAACATGCAGTGAAATTAACATGGGTTCGGTAGCAAGAAAAGCTTATTTGACAGCATGCCATGGTCAAATTCACATTTGAAGTTATAAAACATTTACGGGCAGCCCACTAAGCATATAATTTCCACAAATAACCAAAAGATCAACACTTAGCAAAACAACCTAGTGATTAGGGTTTCCATTTCATGCTTAATTGTGTGATTAAAACCCTAAGTCAACTCAAAATCATTCTCAAGTCATGCATCATTCAATTCAAGCATCCTCAAGTACTCAAAACAGTCCACATAACATCCCAACACCACATTTCCACACAAATAGAACCACAAGGGAGGTTACAACAATTTTCCAAGCACGTAGCTAAATGAAACCTTTACTGCAATAGGATGTTTTCCCACAATCAATAGGATAATTAAACAATCTCCAAATTCTGTGAATAAGATGTCAAATTAAAGCTTAAGAAGTTAACTAAAATCAGAAACAAGCCTTGCATCAATTGGAGTTCAGAATCATCAGTTATAGCCGAAACAGTGAGGTAGCACAAAACTGTCCAGATTTGCACAATTTTCAGAAACTGACGTTTTTGAGGTCCTTAGGGTCAGTTTTAGCTTTGGTCCATTTCTGACAAAATTGTCCAGAACTGAAAAATATAGGCAAACCAAATTTCATGCATTTTGGACAACATTTACTATGTCAAATATGGTTCGTTCCACAAGGTCAGTGCATCTGCCAAAACCTGCTTCATTTCTCCAGATTTCCAGATTTGGTCACATCTTAAAGATTTACCATTTTGAGGACCTTAGAGTCAAAATTGGCTTCGGCCTATTTCTGGTAAAAATGTTCAAAACTGTCGAAACTAGTTACCTACAACTTTTTAAGCATTTTCAACATCATTTGCTTAGCTAAACATACCTCGAACAGACTGGTCATAGAGCTGTCAACAATTTCGACTTCACCTAGCATCATTTCCAAGCCAAGATCTTGCCATGCATGGTTGTTTAAGCTTATGAACGGCCATATAGCTCAAGTACAGAAGCAAATACACACATCTATGAGCATGCATGTGAATTTTTGAAGAGTTTTCAAAAGGTTTTAACCCTCACCTTAGCAATCAACCACAAGTGCTCAAAACCCTTTGTTGAAGCTCAAATCTTCTCCTTTCCCTTGCTTAGCCGAAAACCCCACTAGTTTTTCTCTATTTTTCCTAGCTTAGTGATCAATCTCTTAGCACATGCATGAGGTTAAAACATGAAGAAAACAAATGGATGTCAAGAAGCTCACCTAGGCCGAATAGGAGACTCCAAAGCACATGCAAGTATGATTTCTACTCCTTAGCTAGCTCGGTTGTGGTTCTATGCTTGTAGCTTGCTATGCTTAGCTATGGTGTGAAAGAGAGAAGTTAAGAAGATGAAGAACTCAGCCAAGGCCGAGAATGAGAGAGGAAAATGAGAGGAGAGAGAGAAGGATTGCAAGAGAAATGAAGAAAAATGACAAACAATGAAGCCTTTTGCAATTTTAAGGAGAATGTCGGCCTTGGGCTTCCAAATTCAGTAATTTGTGTCTTCAATGTGCTATTTTGAATTTCCTATGATGGGCAAGGATGATGTGGCCGAAAATAGTGTGCAAGTGGTAGGATTTTTGAGCAATTTTTAATGCCTTTGCGTCATAGATTGTCTAAGCATGCATATTTAATTGTGTAATTGTTCAAACCTTGTGCAAATACCATGGTAGGGTCGGCCAATGCTAGCTTCTAATCTGAATTTTTTTTGTCAACTTTGATCATTAATTAATTGTGTCTTGAAAGTGCAAAAAGAATAAGGAATAAAGAATGAAGAATGTTTAGTGTTTGGTGCTATTTCGTCTTCTAGTGAGTTGAATTAGGATTATTATATTGTTAGTGGATTTTGTAGGATTGTTTAATAGTCTAGTGATTCGTGAAAGATGCTTTCTTGATTAGCGTGAAGACACGCTTTCCTAGGTCTAGGGCACACACTACGAGGTAGGACACGAACTACGAGATGAACACACGTTTTTCAAGTAAATGCACGTAATCCTAAACGAATGCACGTAATTCAATGCATGGCACATAAGATGAACTCATTCTTAAACCTAGGTCATGGCACGCAAATCTAGGTTAGGGCACACGAAGCTAGGTTTCGCATGCAAATCAAGGTCGGGCCTCACACCCTAACCTAGATTTGTGTGCTTTGACCTAGGTTTAAGAATTGTGTTTCGTTTTGTGTGCCTTGCATTGAATTATGTGCATTCATTTAGGGTTGCGTGCATTTACTTGAAAAACGTGCATTTGTCTCGTAGTTCGTGCCTTGTCTCGTAGTGCGTGCCCTAAATCTAGGAAAGCGTGTCCTCACGCTAATCAAGAAAGTATCTTACACGAAGCACTAGGTCATTAATTAATCCTACAAATCCCGCTAACTAATATTAAATTACTAATTCAACCCACTAGAAGACAAAATCTCACAAAAAGCTAGACATTCTTTACTCTTTATTCCTTATTCTTTGCATATCTCAAACACAAGAAAATAAGCCTTGAACAAGGCAAAAAATTCAGATTCTTGCAATGCCTTGGCCGACCGCCTTGTGTACATTTGTGCTTGCTTGCATATTTCAAATTGAACCCAAACATTCTATGACAATTCTATGACACAAAGCAATAAAATATTTAGCTCAAAACCCTCCTCAAAGCTCCAAATCTCGACACAAGCTCCTTGCCCATGCTAGACATTTCAAATGATGCTTCTTGAAGACACAAAATCAGATTTTTGCAAGCCCTAGGCCGACAAGCACCTTTGCCCAACAAAGCTTTTCATTTTCTTTCATTTTCCTTCATTTCCTCTCATTCCTCTCTCATTTCTTCTCTCTCTCTCTCGGCCTTGGCTGAGTTTCTACACTCCATAGCTTATCTTCATCACTCCATGGTTCATCAAGGCATGCAAGAAGCTAGGGAGCTCGACTAAGCAAGCTAGGTTGCAAGAAACTCACATGCAAGCTTATTGAACATCCATTTCGGCTTAGGTGAGTTTGCTAGCTTCCATTTCTTTTCTTCTTGTTCTAACCACATGCACCTACTAAGAACTTGGTTACTAAGCTAGGAAAATTGAGAAAATCAAGTGGTGTCTCGGCTAAGCAAGGAAAAGAATCAATCTTGTGCAACCATCAAGAGTCTTGTGCATCTTCTTGTTGTTTTGCTAAGGTGAGGGCTAAAACGTCTTGAAAATCTTTCAAAAAACCACATGCATGCCCTTAAATTTCTATCTTTACTTCTGTACTTGAGATATATGTGTGTTCATGAGCTTTTATAGACATGCATGGCAAGATTCTTGGCTAGAATGTGATGATAGATGAAATCGTGTATGTGACAGCCTTCTGTCTTGTTGGTGAGAGGTGCTTTTGACTAGGTAAATGATGTTGAAAATGTGTGAAAATTGGTAGGTAATTAGTTTTTCCCGTTTTGAACACTTTTCGAAGAAATAGACCAAAGCTAATTTTGACTCTAATGTCCTCAAAATGGCTAATTATCAAAATGTGTTAAAATCTGGAAAGTCTGGAAAAATGAAGCAGGTTTTGGCAAATGCACTGACCTTGTAGAAAGAACCAGTTTTGACTTAGTAAATGATGTCCAAAATGCATGAAATTTGGTTTGCTTCTAGTCTTTTCAGTTCTGGAAATTTTTGTCAGAAATGGACTAAGGATAAATCTGACCCTAAGGCCCTCAAAAATGACAAGTATTTAAATGTGTGCAAATCTGGACAGTTTTGTGTAGTCTCACTGTTTTGGCTATAACTATTGAATCCGAACTCCAAATGATGCGAGGTTTGTTTCTGAATTTAGTTAACTCCTTAAGATTTAATTTGAGATCTTGTTCACTGGAATTGGAGATTGTTTGCTTGTCTTAATGATTGTGACAAAACAGTCCATCGCAGTGAGGGTTTTACCTATTGATATGTTTAGAAAAATTAATGTAGCTTCCCTTGTTGTATTAAATGATTGGGATTGTGGCATTTGGATGTTGTGTGGACTTTTTTGAATGCTTGAGGGTGTTTAATTTAATCAATGCACGGCTTGAGCTTAATTACGAGATGACTTGGGGCTTAATCGCACGGGTAAACACGAATTGAAACCCTAGTAACTAGGTAAACTCGCTAAGTGTTGATCCTATGGTTATTGCGTTTGATTATGTGTTTAGTAGGCTGCCTGTAGTTGCCCTTGTAGCCCTAAATATGATTTTGATGATTACATGTTGATAAGTAGGCTTTTCTTGCGCCCGGTCCCACGTAGATGTCGTTGCATGATGAATAATCTTATTATTTGATTACGTGAACTTCGAAATAAGTTATATGACTTGATTTACATGCATTACATGGCTGCCCGTTTAATGTTCATATAATTCCATGTACCTTTCAAGTGAAATTACTTGTCTTATCGTGCCTCGCTTGTTTACTTGTCAATGTGCAATCTTATGACTGCTCGAAGGCAACCTACTTTGTTGTCCTCCTAATGTGATATATTAAATGTCATAAATGTGCATTGCATACAAGGTTGCAACCTTTCATTCTGGCGTGGTAGCGTTCACGCACACCGGGCGGCATCGGGCTTGCCGGTGCAACCATGACTACCATTGTCCAATTCCCTCTCTCGCTTGGGGGTTAGACTTCCTCGGAGAGTTGGGTCGTAGGATTTCGGGGTACATCCGGAGTACACCCATTTGGCGTGATAAAGGATGATTTGAAGTCGGCCGCAACAACTGATACTGATATGAACTGAGAGCGAAAGCTCACGGTATCCTTTTCACTATGTGTATAAGTACTCTCGTTTGGTTCCTAGAGGACCTCAGGGAGGAAAGACGGGTAATTGTGTTCCTTTACTTTTATGTACTTACTTGTGATATATTCATGCTTACAAAAAGGGTTTTCATAAGTTGAACCGGAAAATGAGTTTCAAAACCTATTTCTCGTTCCCCCTCGCTGAGTTCATAAGAACTCACCCTCTTTTATCATCTCAGGTGAAGAAGATCAGGAATAGGTACCCGAGGACAACGCCTAATGATGATTCCTTGGAATGATTGCTTGCCCTACGTGCCTTGCGTGACCATGGCCATTTTGTGAACAATATGTTGTTTGAAGACTATTTCTTTTCATGTTGCTTGTTGTTTGTAATGTAAAAGACCCCCGTTGTAATTTGGGGTCTAATTTTGGCTTGTACTGATAATAACTAGATAGACATTACTATGATCATTTTGCTGTCGCTACTGGCTAGTATCTATCATAGGATTATGAAGTATCAGGTAAGGATTAAGTAAAATGAACATATCCAATCTTAAGCAGGCACTCATTATTAAGCTAAGATCAACAGGTACTTTTATAACGAGGATTAACAAACAAACGAGACGTAGTATCATGCTAGGTTATTAATCAAACGAGACTTCGAGATAACTAGTAGGCGTTTCAATTGATGGTAAATAATAATCTTAGTTCGAAATGATATTTGAGGCGTTTAGAGAACTAGGTCAAACTAAACAGCCCAATTACAGCCGTTATGCTGTCGGTTTTTCAGAAAAATTGTGGAGTCTAGGCTAAACGTTAAGTGTCAAACTTTTATGAACGATTATGTACGAGACATGACTTGAATGTTTAGATCACACCCTAGTTTAACCTTTATAGGTCGGGTTGGGGCGTGACAACAGCCGAGCAAGCCTGCTGCGCCTGTCATAGAGCTCTCAGAGAGCTTTCCAACGGTATGTTGTGCATCGCGTAACTCCTTACTGATCAAAAGTTATGGGCACCAGAGCGACGGAGACCTGGTTCCAAGCCCTACACCCTCAGTTTGCGAGCCCAGCCTCTACGTGAAGCAAAGTTGTCTTGCGCTAGGACCGTGGGATTCGGTAATAGAAATGTGATGGATTAGTTTGTCGTCCTTTTCGCGGCTCACGACGTACGATCCGAGACTGAAAAACATAGCAAAAGATGAAAGGTGTCCCGAAACTGATGAAAATGTTCGATTTTGGGCTCCGAAAATAGGCATGGCAAAGCAAGCTTGCTGCCCCTGTTGTAGAGCTCTCAGAGCTTTCCAACGGTATGTTGTGCGCCGCGTAACTCCTTACGGATCAAAGGTCATGGGCACTGGAGCAACGGAGACCAGGTCTCTAGCCCCATGCCCTCGGTTTGCGGGCCTAGCCTCTACGTGAAGCAAAGTTGTCTTGCTCAAAGTGCTGTGGGATTCGGTAATAGAAATGTGATGGATTAGGTTGTCGTCCTTATCGCGGTTCACGACGTACGAACCGGGACGAAAAAACATCACAAAAGAAGAAAAGTGTTTCGAAATTGATGAAAACGTTCGATTTTGGACTCCGAAAATAGGCGCAGCTGAGCAGGATCACTGCACCCGTCTTAGAGCTCTCGGCGAGCTTTCCAATGGTATGATGTGCGTCGCGTAACTCCTTATAGATCAAAAGTTATGGGCACCGGAGCTACGGAGACCTTGTCCCAAGCCCCACGCCCTCGGTTTGCGGGCCCAGCCTCTACGTGAAGCGAAGTTGTCTTGCCCAACATAATATCAGATTAGGGAGGAAGACCAAAATTAGAGATTGATAGAAAAGCAAGGATATGGGGTGGCATGGGATTTGGTAATAGAAATGTGATGGATTAGGTTATCGTCTTTTTTTGCGGCTCACGATGTACGATCCGAGACGGAAAAACATCGCAAGAGAAGAAAACTATCCCTAAACTGATAAAAACGTTTAATTTTGGACTCCGAGAACAGGCTCAGCCGAGCAAGCTTGTTGTGCCTGTCATAGAGCTCTCAGAGAGCTTTCCAACGGTATGTTGTGCGCCATTTAACTTCTTACGGATAAAAAGTTTGGGGCATCGGAGCGACGGAGACCTTATCCCAAGCCCCACGCCTACGGTTTGCGGGCCCAGCCTCTACATGAAGCGAAGTTGTCTTGCCTAAGGTGGCATGGGATTCGGTAATAGAAATGTGATGGATTTGGTTGTCGTCCTTATCGCGGCTCACGACGTACAATCCAGGAGAGAAAAACAGCGCAAAAAAAGAAAAGTGTACTTAAACTGCTGAAAACTTTCAATTTTGGGCTCCAAAATGCGTGCAGCTGAACAAACTTGCTACCCTCGTCGTAGAGCTCTCGAAGAGCTTTTCAAACGTATGCTGTATGCCGCGTAACTCCCCTACGATCAAAAGTTATGGGCACCAGGAGCGACGAGACCTGGTCCCAAGCCCCACGTACTTGGTTTGCGGGCCCAGCCTCTACGTGAAGCGAAGTTTTCTTGCCCAAGGTATTGTGGGAATCGGTGATAGAAATGTGATGGATTAGGTTGTCATCCCTTTCGCGGCTCACGACGTACGATCCGGGGGTGAAAAACTACGCAAAAGAACAAAAGTGTCCTAAAACTGATGAAAATGTTCAATTTTGGGCTCCGAGAATAGGCGCAGCTGAGCAGGCTTGCTACCCCTGTCGTAGAGCTCTCGTAGAGCTTTCCAACGGTATGCTGTGCGTCGTGTAACTTCTTACAGATCAAAAGTTATGGGCACCGGAGCGACGGAGACCTGGTGCCAAGCCCCACGCCCTCGGTTTGTGGGCCTAGCCTCTGCGTAAAACAAAGTTGTTTTGCCCAAGGAGTTGTGGGATTCGGTAATAGAAATGTGAAGGATTAGGTTGTTGTCCTTTTCGTGGCTCACGACGTACGATCCGGGACAGAAAAATAGTGCAAAGGAATAAAAGTATCCCAAAACTCATGAAAATGTTCAATTTTGGGCATTGAAAACAGGCGCAGCCGAGCCGGATTGTTGTCCCTGTCTTAGAGCTCTCGGATAGCTTTCCAACGATATGTTATGCACCGTATAACTCTTTACTGATCAAAAGTTATGGGCACCGGAGCGACGGAGACCTACTCCTTAGCCCCACTCCCTCGGTTTGCGGCCCCAGCATCTACGTGAAGCGAAGTTGTCTTGCCCAAGGTGGCGTGGGATTCAGTAATTGAAATGTGATGGATTTTGCTGCCGTCCTTTTCGCGGCTCACGATGATCCGGGATTGAAAAATAGCGCAAATGAAGAAAAGTGTCCCAAAACTGATGAAAATGTTCGATTTTGGGCTCCGAAAATAGGCGTAGCCTAGCAAGATTGCTGCCCCTGTTGTATAGCTCTCGGAGAGCTTCCCAACGGTATATTGTGCGCCGCGTAACTCCTTACAGATCAAAAGTTATGGGCATCGGACCGACAGATACTTGGTCACAAGCCCCCGTCCTCGGTTTGCTGGCCCAGTCTCTACGTGAAGTTAAGTTGTCTTGCCCAAGGTGCCGTGGAATTCAGTAATAGAAATGTGATGGATTAGGTTGTCGTCCTTTTTACAGCTCACGACGTACGATACGAGATGGAAAAATAGAGCAAAAGAAGAAAAGTGTCCTGAAACTTATGAAAACGTTCGATTTTGGACTCCGAAAATAGGCGCAACCGAGCAGGCTTACAGCGTTTGTCATAGAGATCTCGGAGAGCTTTCCAATGGTATGCTGTGCGTCGCGTAACTCCTTGCGGATCAAGAGTTATAGCACTAGAGTGATGGAGACCTGGTCCCAAGCCTCACGCCATTGGTTTGTGGGCCCAGCCTCTACGTGAAGCGAAGTTTTGTTGCTCAAGGTGTCATGGGATTCGGTAATAGCAATGTGATGGATTAGGTTGTCGTCCTTATCACGGCTCACGACGTACGAACCGGGACAGAAAAATAGCGCAAAAGAAGAAAAGTTTCTTAAAACTGATGAAAACGTTCGATTTTGGGCTCCGAAAATGGGTGCAGCAAAGCAAGCTTGCTACTTCCGTTGTAGAGCTCTCGGAGAGCTTTCCAACGGTATGTTGTGCGCCGCGTAACTCCTTACGGATCAAAAGTTATGGGCATTGGAGCGACGGAGACCTGGCCCAAAGCCCCACGCCCTCGGTTTGCTAGCCCAGCCTCTACGTGAAGCGAAGTTTTCTTGCCCAAGGTTCCGTGGGATTCTGTAATAGAAATGTGATGGATTAGGTTGTCGACCTTTTCGCAGCTCACGACATACGATCCGAGACGGAAAAACAGCGCCAAGAATAAATGTGTCCCAAAACTGATAAACATGATCGATTTTGGGCTCCGAGAATAGGCATAGCCTAGCAGGCTTGCTGCCCCTGTCGTAGAGCTCTCGGAGAGCTTTCCAAGGGTATACAGTGCGCCGCGTAACTCCTTACGGATCAAAAGTTAAGGGCACCGGAGAGACGAAGACCTTGTCCCAAGCCCAATGCCCTCGGTTTGCGAGCTGAGCCTCTACGTGAAGCGAAGTTCTCTTGCCCACGGTGGCAAGGGATTCGACAATAGAAGTGTGATGGATTAGATTGTCGTCCTTTTCGTGGCTCACGACGTACGATCCGAGACGGAAAAACAGCGCAAGAGAAGAAATGTGTCCCTAAACTGATGAACACGGTCGATTTTGGGCTCCGAGAATAGGCGCAGCTGAGCAAGCTTGCTGTGCCTATCTTAGAGCTCTCAGAGAGCTTTCCAACGGTGGGTTGTGCGACGCGTAACTTCTTACGGATCAAATGTTATGGGAACCAGAGCGACGGAGACCTGGTCCTAAGCCCTACGCCCTCAGTTTGCGAGCCCAGCCTCTTCGTGAAGCAAATTTGTCGATGCCCCCGTCGTAGACCTCTCGTAGAGCTTTCCAACGGTATGCTGTGCGCCACGTAACTCTTTACGGATCAAAAGTTATGGGCACCGGAGCGACGAATACCTGGTCACAAGCCCCACGCCCTCGGTTTGTGGGCCCAGCCTCTATGTGAAGTGAATTTGTCTTGCCCAAGGTGCCATGGGATTCGGTAATAGAAATATGATAGATTAGGTTGTCATCCTTATCGCGGTTCACGATGTACGAACCGGGACAGAAAAACAGTGCAAAAGAAGAAAATTGTCCCGAAACAGATGAAAACATTCAATTTTGGATTCTGAAACCAGGCACAACCGAGCAAAATCACTGCACCTGTCGTAGAGCTCTCGGCGAGCTTTCCAAAGGTATACTGTGCACCACGTAACTCTTTACGGATCAAAAGTTATGGGTACCGGAGAGACGGAGACCTGGTCCCAAGCCCAACGCACTCGGTTTGCGGGCCCAGCCTTTACGTGAAGCGAAGTTATCTTGCCTAAGGTGCCGTGGGATTCGATAATAGAAATCTGATGGATTATGTTGTCGTCCTTTTTGCGACTCACGACGTACGATCCGAGACGAAAAAACAGCACAAAAGAAGAAAAGCGTCCCGAATTTGATGAAAACGTTTGATTTTGGGCTTCGAAAATAGGCATAGCCAAGCAGGCTTGCTGAGCTCATCATAGAGCTCTCGGAGAGCTTTTCAACGGTATGTTGTACGCCGCGTAACTCCTTACGGATCAAAAGTTATGGGCATCGGAGCATCGGAGACCTGGTCCCAAGTGCTACACCCCCTCGGTTTGCAGGCCTAGCCTCTACATGAAGCGAAGTTGTCTTGCCCAAGGTGCCGTGGGATTCGGTAATTGAAATGTGATGGATTAGCTTGTCGTCCTTATCGCAGATCACGACGTACGAACCGGGACGAAAAAAAAAACGCAAAAGAAGAAAAGTGTCTCGAAACTGATGAAAACGTTTGATTTTCAGCTCCAAAAATTAGCGTTTCACTGCAGGCTTCTTTCTCCTATCGTAGAGCTCTCGGAGAGTTTTCCAACAGTATACTGTGCATCGCGTAACTCCTTACGAATCAAAAGTTATAGGCACTAGAGCGATGGAGACCAGGTCCCAAGCCCCACGCCCTCGGTTTGCGGGCCCAGCCTGTGAGTGAAGCGAAGTTGTCTTGCCCAAGGTGCCATGGGATTCGGTAATAGAAATGTGATGGATTAGGTTGCCGTCCTTTTCGCGGCTCACGACGTACGATCCGAGAAGGAAAAACAGCGCAAGAGAATAAAAGTGTCCCTAAACTGAGGAAAACGTTCAATTTCGGGCTCCAAGAATAGGCGCAGCTATGCAGGCTTACTGCGCCTGTCGTAGAGCTCTTAGAGAGCTTTTCAATGGTATGCTATGCGCTGCGTAACTCCTTACGGATCAAAAGTTATGGGCACCGGAGCGACGGAGACCTGGTCCAAGCCCCATGCCCTTGGTTTGCGGGCCCAGCCTCAACGTGAAGCTAAGTTGTCATGCCCAAGGTGGCATGGGATTCGGTAATAGAAATGTGATGGATTAGGTTGTCGTCCTTTTCGCGGCTCACGACATACGATCAGTTACAAAAAAGCAGAGCAAAAGAAAAAAAGTATTCCGAAACTGATGAAAACATTTGATTTTGGGCTGTGAAAATAGGCGCTGCTATGCAGGCTTGCTACCCCTGTCGTAGAGCTCTCGGAGGGCTTCCCAATGGTATACTGTGCGTCGCGTAACTCATTACGGATCAAAAGTTATGGGCACTAGAGTGATGGAGACCAGGTCCCAAGCCCCACGCCCTCGGTTTAAGGGCCCAGCCTCTAAGTGAAGCGAAGTTGTCTTGCCCAAGGTGCCGTGGGATTTGGTAATAGAAATATGAAGGATTAGGTTGTCGTCCTTATTGCGGCTCACGACGTACGAACCAGGATGGAAAAACATCGCAAAAGAAGAAAAGTGTCCCAAAATTGATGAAAATGTTCGATTTTGGACCCTGAAAATAGGCGCAGCTGAGCAGGATCGCTAACCCCGTCGTAGAGCTCTCGGAGAGCTTTCTATCGGTATGTTGTATGTCGCGTAACTCTTTACGGATAAAAAAGTTATGGGCACTTGAGCGACGGAGACCCGGTCCCAAGCCCCACATCCTCGGTTTACGGGCCCAACCTCTACGTGAAGCGAAGTTGTCTTGCCCAAGTTACAGTGGGAATCGGTAATTGAAATATGGTGGATTAAGTTGTCGTCCTTTTCGCGGCTCACGACATACAATACGGGAAAAAAATAGCGTAAAAGAAGAAAAGTGTCCCGAAATTGATGAAAATGCTCATTTTTGAGCTCCAAAAAGAGGCGCGATAGAGCAAGCTTGCTACCCCTGTCGTAAAGCTATCAGAGAGCTTTCCAACGGTATGATGTGCGCCGCGTACCTCCTTACGGATCAAAAGTTATGGGCATAAGAGCGACGGAGACCTGGTCCGAAGCCCTACGCCCACGGTTTGCGGGCCCAGCCTCTAAGTTAAGCAAAGTTGTCTTGCCCAAGGTACCGTGGGATTCGGTAATAGAAATGTGATGGATTAGGTTGTTGTCCTTATCTCGGTTCACGACGTACGAACCGGGACGAAAAAATATCGCAAAAGAAGAAAAGTGTCCAAAAACTGATGAAAACGTTCGATTTTGGACTCCGAAATAGGCTCAGCCGAGCAGGATCGCTGCCCCCATCGTAGAACTCTAGGAGAGCTTTCCAACGATATGCTATTCACCGCGTAACTCCTTACAGATCAAAAGTTATAGGCACCGAAGCGACGGAGACCTGGTCCCAAGCCCCACACACTCGGTTTGCGGGCCTAGCCTATACATTATGTGAAGTTGTCTTACCCAAGGTGCCATGGGATTCGGTAAAAGAAATGTGATGGATTAGTTTGTCGTCCTTTTTTAGGCTCATGACGTACGATCCGGGTCGGAAAAACAGCGCAAAAGTAGAAAAGTATCCCGAAATTGATGAAAACGTTCAATTTTGGACTCCTAAAACAGGAGCAGCCGAGCAGGATCTTTGCCCGTGTCGTAGAGCTCTTGGAGAGCTTTCTAACGGTATGTTGTGGACCGCATAACTCCTTACGGATCAAAAGTTATGGGCACCGAAGCGACGGAGACCTGGCCTCAAGCCCCACGCACTCGGTTTGGGGGCCCGACCTCTACGTTAAGCAAAGTTGTCTTGCCCAAGGTGCCATGGTATTTGGTAATATAAATATGATGGATTAGGTTGTCGCCCTTTTCGCAGCTCACGACGTACGATTCGGGGTGAAAAAACAGCGCAAAAGAAGAGAAATGTCCCGAAACTGATGAAAACGTTCAATTTTGGGCTTCGAGAACAAGCGCAGCCGCGCAGGTTGGCTGCCCCTGTCGTAGAGCTATCAGAGCGCTTTCCTACGGTATGTTGTGCGCCACGTAACTTCTTACAGATCAAAAGTTATAGGGACCGGAGCGACGGAGACTTGGTCCCATGCCCCACGCCCTCAGTTTGCGGGCCCAGCCTCTAAGTAAAGCGAAGTTGTCTTGCCCAAGGTGCCGTGCGATTCGACAATAGAAATGTGATGGATTAGGTTGTTGTCCTTATCGCTGTTCACGGTGTATAAACCGGGACGAAAAAACATCGAAAAAGAAGAAAAGTGTCCTGAAATTGATGAAAACTTTCGATTTTGGACTCCGAAATAGGCGCAGCCGAGTAGGATCGCTGCCCCCGTCCTAGAACTCAAGGAGAGCTTTCCAACGGTATGCTGTGCAACGTGTAACTCCTTACGGATCAAAAGTTAAGGGCACCGGAATGATGGAGACCTAGTCCCAAGCCCCACGTACTCGGCTTGCGGGCCCATTCTCTACGTGAAGCAAAGTTGTCTTTCGCAAGGTGCCTTGGGATTCGGTAATAGAAATGAGATGGATTAGGTTGTCGTCATTTTCGCAGCTCACGACGTACGATCCGGGATGGAAAAACAGCGTAAAAGAAGAAAAGTGTCCCAAAACTGATAAAAACGTTCATTTTTGGTCTCCGGGAACAGGCACAGCCAGGCAGGCTTGCTGCCCCTGTCGTAGAACTCTTGGAGAGCTTTTCAACAATATGCTGTGCGCCGCGTAACTCCTTACGGATCAAAAGTTATGGGCACCGGAGCGACGGAGACCTAGTCCCAAGCCCCACGCACTCGGTTTACGGGCCCAGCCTCCACGTGAACTGAAGTTGTCTTGCCCAAGGTGGCATGGGATTCGGTAATAGAAATGTGATGGATTAGGTTGTCGTCTTTTTCGCGGCCCACGACGTACGATCCGAGACGAAAAAATAGCTCAAAAGAAGAAAAGTATCCCTAAACTGATCAAAACGTTCAATTTTGGATGCCCAAAATAGGTGCAGCCGAGCAGGATCGCTGCTCTTGTCGTAGAGCTCTCAGAGAGCTTTCTAATGGTTTGTTGTGCGCCGCGTAACTCCTTACGGATCAAAAGTTATGGGCACCGGAGCGACGGAGACCTGGTCCCAAGCGCCACGCACTCGGTTTGCGGGCCCAGCCTCTACGTTAAGCGAAGTTGTCTTGCCCAAGGTGCCATGGGATTCAGTAATAGAATTGTGATGGATTTGGTTGTCGTTCTTTTCGCGGCTCACGACGTACGATCAAGGACGGAAAAATAGCACAAAAGAAGAAAAGTGTCCCGAAACTGATGAAAACGTTCGATTTTGGGCTTCGAGAATAGGCACAGCTTAGCAGGCTTGCTGTCCCTGTTGTAGAGCTATCAGAGAGCTTTCCAGTGGTATGCTGTGCACCACGTAATTCCTTACAGATCAAAAGTTATGGGCGCCGGAGCGACAGAGACTTGGTCCCAAGCCCCACGCCCTCGGTTTGTGGGCTCAGCCTCTACGTGAAGTGAAGTTGTCTTGCCCAAGGTGGCATGGGATTCGGTAATATAAATGTGATGGATTAGGTTGTCATCCTTTTCGCAGCCCACGACATACGATCCACGGCAAAAAAACAGCGCAAGAGAAGAAAAGTGTCCCTAAATGGATTAAAACGTTCAATTTTGGGCTCTGAGAACAGGTGCAGCCAAGCAGGCTTCTTGCGTCTATCGTAGAGCTCCCAGAGAGCTTTCCAACGGTATGCTGTGCTTCGCGTAACTTCTTACGGATCAAAAGTTATAGGGATTAGAGTGACGGAGACCTGGTCTCAAGCCCTACGCCCTCAGTTTGCGGGCCCAACCTCTACGTGAAGCGAAGTTTTCTTGCCCAAGGTTTCATTGGATTCGGTAATTGAAATGTGATGGATTAGGTTGTCGTCCTTTCCGCGGCTCACTACGTACGATCTGGGACGGAAAAACAGCGCAAAAGAAGAAAAGTATCCTGAAACTGATAAAAACATTTGATTTTGGCCTCTAAGAACAGGCGCAGCCGAGCAGGTTTGATTCCCTTGTCGTAGAGCTATTGGAGAGCTTTCCAACGGTATGCAGTGCGCCGCGTAACTCGTTACAGATCAAAAGTTATGGGCACCGGAGCGAGGGAGACCTTGTCCTAAGCCCTACGCCCTCGGTTTGCAAGCCCAGCCTCTACGTGAAGCGAAGTGGTCTTTCCCAAGGTGGCATGGGATTTGGTAATAGAAATGCGATGGATTAGGTTGTCATCCTTTTTGTGGCTCACGACGTACGATCCGAGATGAAAAAACAGTGCAAGAGAAGAAAAGTGTCCCTAAATTGATGAAAACGTTCAATTTTGGGTCCGACAATAGGCGCAGCCGAGCAGGCTTGCTACGGTTGTCATAGAGCTCTCAGAGAGCTTTCCAACGGTATGCTGTGCACCGTATAAGTCCTTATGGATCAAAAGTTATATGCGCCGTAGCGACGGAGACCTGGTCCAAGCCCCACGCCCTCAGTTTGCGGGCCCATCCTCTACGTGAAGCGTTGTTGTCTTGCCCAAGGTGGTATGGGATTCGGTAATAGAAATGTGATAGATTAGGTTGTCGTCCTTTTTGCGGCTCATGACGTACGATTTGGGATGGAAAAATAGAGCAAAAGAAGAAAAGTGTCCCGAAACTGATGAAAACATTTGATTTTGGGCTCCGAAAATAGGTGCTGCCTAACAGGCTTGCTACCCCTGTCGTAGAGCTCTCGAAGAGCTTTCCAACGGTATATTGTGTGCCACGTAACCCCTTACGAATCAAAAGGTATGGGGACTAGAGCGATGGAGACCAGGTCCCAAGCCCCACGCCCTCGGTTTGTGGACCCAGCCTCTAAGTGAAGCGAAGTTGTCTTGCCCATGGAGCAGTGGGATTCGGTAATAGAAATGTGATGGATTAGGTTGTTATGCTTATCGCGGCTCACGACTTACGAACTGGGACGAAAAAATATCGCAAAAGAAGAAAAGTGTCCCAAAACTGATGAAAACATTCGATTTTGGACTCCGAAATAGGTGCAGTCGAGCAGGATCGCTGTCCCCATCGTAGAACTCTAGGAGAGCTTTCCAACGGTATATTGTGCGCCGCGTAACTCCTTACGGATCAAAAGTTATGGGAACCGGAGTGACGGAGACCTGGTCCCAAACCCCATGTACTCGGTTTGGGGGCCCATTCTCTACGTGAAGCAAAGTTGTCTTTCCCAAGGTGCCATAGGATTCGATAATAGAAATGAGACGGATTAGGTTGTCAACATTTTCGCGGCTCATGACGTACGATCCGGGATGGAAAAACAGCGCAAAAGAAGAAAAATTTATCCCGAAACTGATGAAAACATTCGATTTTGGGCTCCGAGAGCAGCTGCAGCCAGGCAGGCTTGTTGCCCTTATCGTAGAACTGTCGGAGAGCTTTCCAAAGGTATGTTGTGCGCCACGTAACTCTTTATGGATCAAAAGTTATGGGCACCGGAGCAACGGAGACCTGGTCCCAAGCCCCACGTCCTCGGTTTGCGGGCCTAGCCTCTACGTGAAGCGAAATTGTCTTGCCCAAGGTGGCATGGGATTTGGTAATAGAAATGTGATGGATTAGGTTGTCGTCCTTTTCGGGGCTCACGACGTACGATCCGGGACGGAAAAGCAGAGTAGAAGAAGAAAAGTGTCCCGAAACTAATGAAAATGTTTGATTTTGGGCTCTGAAAATAGACGCTGCTTAGCAGGCTTGCTGCTCCTGTCGTAGAGCTCTCGAAGAGTTTTCCAACGGTATATTGTGCACCACATAACTCCTTGCGGATCAAAAGTTATGGGGACTAAAGCGATAAAGACCAAGTCCCAAGCCCCAAGCCCTCGGTTTGCGAGCCCAGCCTCTAAGTGAAGCGAAGTTGTCTTGACCAAGGTACCGAGGGATTCGGTAACAGAAATGTGATGGATTAGGTTGTTGTGCGTATCGCGGTTCACGATGTACGAACCGGGATAAAAAAATATTGCAAAACAGAAAAATTTCCCAAAATTGATGAAAACGTTTGATTTTGAACTCCGAAACAAGCGCATCCGAGTAGGATCACTGGCCCCATTGTAGAACTCTAGGAGAGCTTTCCAACGGTATGCTATGCGCCGCGTAATTCCTTACGGATCAAAAGTTATGGGCACCGGAGCGACGGAGACCTGGTCCCAAGCCCCACGTACTTTGTTTGCGGGCACATTCTCTACGTGAAGCAAAGGTGTCTTTCCCAAGCTGCCATGGGATTTGGTAATAGAAATGAGATGGATTAGGTTGTCATCCTTTTAGCGGCTCACGACGTACGATCTAGGATGGAAAAACAGCGCAAAAGTAGAAAAGTGTCCCGAAATGGATGAAAATGTTCGATTTTGGGCTTCGAGAATAGGCGCAGCCGGGCAGGCTTCCTACCCCTGTCGTAGAACTCTCGGAGGACTTTCCAACGGTATGCTGTGCGACGCGTAACTTCTTACGGATTAAAAGTTACGGGCACCGGAGCGACGAAGACATGTTCCCAAGCCCCACGCACTCGGTTTGTGGGCCCAGCCTCTACGTTAAGCGAAGTTGTCTTGCCCAAGGTGCCATGGGATTCGGTAATAGAAATGTGATGGATTAGGTTGTCATCCTTTTCGCGGCTCACGACGTACGATCCGGGATGGAAAAACAGCGCAAAAGAAGAAAAGTGTCCCAAAACTGATGAAAACGTTCAATTTTGGGCTTCGAGAACAGGCGCAGCCATGCAGGCTTACTACTTTTGTCGTACAACTATCGGAGAGCTTTCCAACAGTATGCTGTGCATCATGTAACTCCTTACAGATCAAAAGTTATGGGCACCGGAGTGACAGAGACCTGGTCCCAAGCCCCACCCACTCGGTTTGCGGGCCCAGCCTCTATGTGAAGCGAAGTTGTCTTGCCAAGGTGGCATGGGATTCGATATTAGAAATGTGATGGTTTAGGTTGTCGTCCATTTCGCGGCTCATGACGTACGATCTGAACGGAAAAACAGCGCAAGAGAAGAAAAGTGTCCCTAAACTGATGAAAACATTCAATTTTGGACTTCGAGAATAGGCGCAGCTGAGCAGGCTTCCTGCGCCTATCGTAGAGCTCCCAGAGAGCTTTCCAACGGTATGCTGTGCGCCGCATAACTCCTTACGGATAAAAAGTTATGGGGACCAGAGTGACGTAGACCTGGTCTCAAGCCCCACGCCCTCAGTTTGTGTGGCCAGCCTCTATGTGAATCAAAGTTTTCTTGCCCAAGGTTCCATGGGATTCGGTAATAGAAATGTGATGGATTAGGTTGTCATCTTTTTCGCGGCTCACTACGTACGATCCGGGACGAAAAAACAGCGCAAAAGAAGAAAAGTATCCAGAAACTGATAAAAACATTTGATTTTGGCCTCTGAAAATAGGCGCAGCCGAGCAGGCTTGCTGCCCCTATCGTAGAGCTCTTGGAGAGCTTTCCAACGGTATGCAGTGCTCCGCGTAACTCCTTACGGATCAAAAGTTATGGGCACTGGAGCGACGGAGGCCTTGTCCCAAGCCCCACGCCCACAGTTTGCGGGCCTAGCCTCTATGTGAAGCGAAGTTGTCTTGCCCAAGGTGGCGTGGGATTCGGTAATAGAAATGTGATGGATTTGGTTGTCGTCCTTCTCGCGGCTCACGACGTACGATCCGAGACGGAAAAACAGCGCAAGAGAATAAAAGTGTCCCTAAACTAATGAAAACGTTCGATTTTGGGTCCGAGAATAGGTGCAGCCGAGCAAGCTTGCTGCAGTTGTCGTAGAGCTCTTAGAAAGCTTTCCAACGGTATGCTGTGCGCCGCGTAACTCCTTACGTATCAAAAGTTATGGGCACCGGAGCGACGGAGACCTGGTCCAAGCCCCACGCCCTCGGTTTGCGAGCCCAGCCTCTACGTGAAGCGAAGTTGTCTTGCCCAAGGTGGCGTGGGATTCGGTAATAGAAATGTGATGGATTAGGTTGTCGTCCTTTTCACGGCTCACGACGTACGATCCGGGATGGAAAAACAGAGCTAAAGAAAAAAAGTGTCTCGAAACTGATGAAAACGTTTGATTTTGGGCTTCGAAAATAGGCGCTACTTAGCAGGCTTGCTGCCCTTGTCGTAGAGCTCTCGGAGAGCTTGCCAACGATATACTGTGCGCTATGTAACTCCTACGGATCAAAAGGTATGGGGACTAGAGCGATGGAAACCAGGTCCCAAGCCCCACGCCCTCGGTTTGCCGGCCCAGCCTCTAAGTGAAGCGAAGTTGTCTTGCCCAAGGTGCCGTGGGATTCGCTAATAGAAATGTGATGGATTAGGTTGTTATCCTTATCGCGGCTCACGACGTACGAACCGGGATAAAGAAAACATTGTAAAAGAAGAAAAGTATCCCGAAACTGATGAAAACGTTCGATTTTGGACTCCGAAAATGGCGCAGCCGAACAGGATCGCTGCCCCCGTCGTAGAACTCTAGGAGAGCTTTCCAATGGTATGTTGTGCACCACGTAACTCCTTACGGATCAAAAGTTATGGGCACTGGAGTGACGGGAGACTTGGTCCCACGCCCCACATACTCGGTTTGCGGGCCCATTCTCTACGTGAAGCAAAGTTGTCTTTTCCAAGGTGCCGTGGGATTCAGTAATAAAAATAAGATGGATTAGGTTGTCATCCTTTTCGCGGCTCACGGTGTACGATCCGGGATGGAAAAACAGCGCAAAAGAAGAAAAATGTCACGCCCCAACCCGACCTATAGAGGTTAGACTAGGGTGTGATCTAAACATTTATGTCATTTCACGTACTTAATTGTTCATTAAGGTTTAACGCTTAACGTTAGCCTAGAACTCCAAAAGATTTTTGAAAAACCCGGCAGCATAACGGCTGTTATTGGCTCTTTAGTTTGACCTAATTGTCTAAACGCTTCAAAACTTTCAATCTCAAATTCAACTCCAACTAAGATTACTATTTATCACCAATCGATATGCCTACTATTAATCTCACAGTCTCATTTGATTAACAAAGCTAGCATGATAACTATGTCCCGTTTATTTGTTAACGTCTGTTACATAAGTGCCTGTTATCCCTTAGCCTACAAATGAGTACCTGTTTAAGATTGGATAGATTCATTTTACTTAACTCTTTGCCTAATACTTCATAAGCCTGTAGTAGTTACTAATCAAAGTAGCAAAACGATCAATAGGGTATCTGTCTAGTTATAATCAATACGAATCAAAATTAGACCCCAAATTACAACGGGGGTCATGTACAATAACGGCAACACGCAACATAAGAAATAGTCTTCAAAACAACATATCGTTCACAAAACAGCCACAATCACGTAAGGCACGTAGGGCATGCAATCACTCCAAGTAGTCATCAATAGGCACGTTATCCACGGGTACCTGTTCCTGATCTTCTTCACCTGTGATGATAAAAGAGGGTGAGTCCTTATGAACTCAGCAAGGGGGAACGAGAAATACATTTTGAAACTCTTTTTTCCAATTCAACTTATGAAAAACCATTTTTGAATGCATGACATATAACACAAGTAAGTTTATAATGTAATATAAAAGTAAAAGAACACAATTACCCGTCTTTCCTCCCCGAGGTCCTCTAGGAACCAAGCGAGAGTACTTATACACATAGTGAAAAGGATACGGTGAGCTTTTGCTCTCAATTCATTTTCAATAACAGTTGTTGCGACCAACTTCAAATCATCCACTTATCACGCCAAATGGGTGTACTCCGGATGTACCCCGAAATCCTACGACACAACTCTTCGAGGAAGTCTAGCCCCTAAGTGAGAGAGGGAATTGGACCATGGTAGTCACAGTTGCAGCGGCAAGCCCGATGCCGCCCGGTGTGCGTGAACGCTGATCTTCTTGAGCTGTGATAATAAAAGAGGGTGAGTCCTTATGAACTCAGCGAGGGGCGACGAGAAATACATTTTGAAACTCGTTTTCGGTTAAACTTATGAAAAACTATTTTTGAAAGCATGACATATAACACAAGTAAGTTTATAACATAATATAAATGTAAATGAACACATTTACCCGTCTTTCCTCCCCGAGATCCTCTAGGAACCAAGCGAGTGTAGTTAAACACATAGTGAAAAGGATACGGTGAGCTTTTGCTCTCAAGATCGATCGGTGAGCATTTGCTCTCAAGATCATTTTTGATAATAGTTGTTGCAGCCGGCTTCAATCATCCACTTATCACGCCAAATGGGTGTACTCCGGATGTACCCCAAAATCCTACGACCCAACTCTCCGAGGAAGTCTAGCCCCCAAGCGAGAGAGGGAATTGGACCATGGTAGTCACGGTAGCACCGGCAAGCCCGATGCCGCCCGGCGTGCGTGAAATGCTACCATGCCAAAATGAAAGGTTGCAACCTTGTATGCAATACACATGTATGCCATTTAACATTTCACATTGGGAGGTCAACAAAGTAGGTTGCCTCTGAGCAAGTATATGATCACATTTTGACATATTGGCATATAAGGCATTGTAAGAACATGTAATCATTTCATATATCAATTTGAAAGCAATTAAACTTCCACGGGCAGCCAAGTAATCATGTAAATTAAGTCATATAACTCATTTCGGGGTTCATGTATCAAGTATTAAGATCATACAAGCATGCAACGACGTTTACATGAGGCCGGGTGCAAGAAGAGTTTACTTATCAACATGTAATCATCGAGAATCATATTTAGAGTTATAAAAACAATTCCTGGCAGCCCATTAACATTCTTCAACATCAATTTATAATTCACACAAGAGTGGTCTATGACTTGGGAGTCTACGGGGCCACTAGGGTTTACAAGTCCGTGCTCGGGGTTGGTTTTGTTTGCTTAATGAGTGATTTAGGGTTTAAATCTTAATGAGTGATTTAGGGTTTAAATCTTAATGAGTGATTTAAATCCAGAAATAAACCTTGCATCATTTGGAGTTCGGATTCAAGAGTTATAGCTAAAACCGTGAGACTACGCAAAACTGTCCAGATTCGTACATATTTCAATACTTGCCATTTTTTAGGGTCTTAGGGTCAGATTTAGCTTTAGTCTATTTCTGACAAAAATGTCCAGAACTGGAAAGTCTAGCAAAATACCAAAGTTCATACATTTTAAATATCATTTACTAGGTCAAAACTATTTCGTTCTACAAGGACAGTGAACTGCCAAAAACCTGCTCCATTTTCCCAGATTTTCCAGATTTAGACACCTTTTGATGTTTTGCCATTTTGTAGACCTTAGAGTCAAAATTGGCCTTGGCCTACTTCTACAAAAAATGTTCAGAACTGGCAAAACTAGTTACCTACCAATTTCATGCATTTTCAACATCATTTACCAGGCCAAATGCACCTCGCTCTACCAAGTCAGAAATCTGCCAGTTACGCGATTTTACCTATCTTCAAGTTCTAGCTAAATATCTTGCCATGCATGGTTACAAAAGCTCATGTACACACATATACCACAAGTACAGAGGTAAAAATAGACATATGAAGGCATGCATGTGGTTTTTGAAAGCTTTTAAAAGAGTTTTAGCCCTCACCTTAGCAAGACAATAGATGAGGATGCACAAAGCTCTTGTAGATGCACAAAAATGTATTTTCTCCTTGCTTGGCCGAGAGATATCTTGATTTCCCTTAAATCCTATCTTAGTTAGCTTGTGTAGAAGGTGTGCATGTGTTTAGAACAAAAAGAAATGGAAGAAAACCATCAAAACTTTACCTAGGCCGAAAATGATAAGTTATGAGCTTGTATAAGACTTTCTTGCGTGTTTGCTTGCTATGGCCGAGCTTGGGAGAGTCTTAGAGAGTCCTTGAGAGCTTGTGAGGAGTCTTGGGAGCTCAAAGGCTTCCTTGGTCAAAAATGGAGAGAGAATAGGAGAGTTTGAGAGGAAAGAGAGAGTTTAAGAGAGAAATGATGCTTGTGTGTGTGTGTGTGTTGGCCTTGAGCCTTTCAAATCTGAATTTTGTGTCATCTTTAGCATTTTTTGAGTTGAAATGAAGCATGGCATTGAGAGGGTCGAAAATGAGATGCTTGGGTAGGGTATAGGTGAATTTTTTATGCATTGTGCTTAGTGCATATGTCATAGAATGTTTAGGCTTTAATTTAATTGTGCAAAGTTGATCAAATTGCCTTGCTTTGGCCGTGTAATGCAAGGGAGAATCTGAAATTTCAGATTCAAGTTAGTATATTTTGGATTATAATAAGTGTAGGTTTATAATAGTTTATTGGCTAGTTGAGTGTGATAGAATATTTTATTAGTTAGTGGGTTTTGTAGAGAATTTGAATTAGGAATATAATATTGGTCAGTGGATTGTGTAGGATTATTTTATAGTCTAGTGCTTTGTGTAGGAATCTTTATTGGTTAGCGTGCGGGCACGCTTTCCTAGGTCTAGGACACGTACTACGAGACATGCACAGAAATCAATATGAGGCACAAATCACGAGGTAGAGATCACGGAGAGCTTTCCAATGGTATACTGTGCGCCGTGTAACTCCTTACGAATCAAAAGGTATGGAGACTAGAGCGATGGAGACCAGGTCCCAAGCCCTACGCCCTCGGTTTGCGGGTCCAGCCTCTAAGTGAAGCGAAGTTGTCTTGCCCAAGGTGCCATGGGATTCGGTAATAGAAATGTGATGGATTAGGTTGTTGTCCTTATCGCGGCTCACGACGTACGAACCGAGACGAAAAAACATCACAAAAGAAGAAAAGTGTCCCGAAACTGATGAAAATGTTCGATTTTGGACTCCAAAACAGGCACAGCCGAGCATAATCGCTGTCCCCGTCATAGAACTCTAGGAGAGCTTTCCATCGGTATGCTGTGCGCCGCGTAACTCCTTACGGATCAAAAGTTATGGTCATCGGAGCAACGAAGACCTGGTCCCAAGCCCCACGTACTCGGTTTGCGGGCCCATTCTCTACGTGAAGCAAAGTTGTCTTTCCCAAGGTTCCGTGAGATTCGGTAAAAAAAATGAGATGAATTAGGTTGTCGTCCTTTTTGCGGCTCACGACGTACGATCCGGGATGGAAAAACAGCACAAAAGAAGAAAAGTGTCCTGAAACTGATGAACGCGTTCGATTTTGGGCACCGAGAATAGGCGCAACCAGGCAGGCTTACTGCTCCTGTCGTAGAACTCTTGGAGAGCTTTCCAACGGTATGCTGTGCACCGCATAACTTTTTACGGATAAAAAATTATGTGCACCGGAGCGACAGAGACATGGTCCCAAGCCCCACGCCCTCGGTTTGCAGGCCCAGCCTCTACGTGAAGCAAAGTTTACTTGCCCAATGTGCCATGGGATTCGGTAATAGAAATGGGATGGATTAGGTTGTCATCCTTATCGCGGCTCACGACATACGAACCAGGATGAAAAAATAGCGCAAAAGAAGAAAAGTGTCCCGAAATTGATGAAAATGTTCAATTTTGGACTCCCAAAATAGGAGCAGCCGAGCAGGATTGCTACCCCAGTCGTAGAGATATCGGAGAACTTTCTAACGGTATGTTGTGCGCCGTGTAACTCCTTACGGATCAATAGTTATGGGCACCGGAGCGACAGAGACCTGGTCCCAAGCCCTACGCAGTCGGTTTGCGGGCCCAACCTCTACGTTAAGCGATGTTGTCTTGCCCAAGGTGCCATGGGATTTGGTAATAGAAATGTGATGGATTAGGTTGTCATCCTTTTCGAGGCTCACGACGCACGATCCGGGACAGAAAAACAGCGCAAAAGAAGAAAAGTGTCCCGAAACTTATGAAAACGTTCAATTTTGTGCTTTGAGAACAGGCGCAGCCGAGCAGGATCGCTACCCCCGTCATAGAACTATAGGAGAGCTTTCCAACTGTATGATGTGTGCCGCGTAACTCCTTACGGATCAAAAGTTATGGGCCCCAGAGCGACGGAGACCTGGTCCTAAGCCCTACATACTCGGTTTGCAGGCCCATTCTCTACGTGAAGCGAAGTTGTCTTTCCCAAGGTACCGTGGAATTCGGTAAAAGAAATGAGATGGACTAGGTTGTCGTCCTTTTCGCGGCTCACGACGTACGATCCGGGATGGAAAAACAGCACAAAAGTTGAAAAGTGTCCCGAAACTAATGAAAACGTTCGATTTTGGGCTCCGAGAATAGGCGCAGCCGGGCAAGCTTGCTGCCCCTGTCGTAGAACTCTCGAAGAACTTTCCAACGGTATGCTGTGCGCCGCGTCACTCCTTATGGATCAAACGTTATGGGCACCAGAGCGACGGAGACCTGGTCCTAAGCCCTACGCCCTCGGTTTGCGGGCCCAGCCTCCACGTGAAGCGAAGTTGTCTTGCCCAATGTGCCGTGGGATTCGATAATAGAAATGGGATTGATTTGGTTGTCATTCTTATCGCGGCTCACGACGTACGAACCGAGACGGGAAAACAGCGTATGAGAACAAAAATGTCCCTAAACTGATGAAAATGGTCGATTTTGAGCTCCGAGAACAGGAGCTGCTGAGCAGGCTTGCTACGCTTGTTGTAGAGCTCTCAGAGAGCTTTCCAATAGTATGTTGTGTGTCGCATAACTCCTTACGGATAAAAACTTATGGGCACCAATGAAAACCTGGTCCCAAGCCCCATGCCCTCAGTTTGAGGGCCCAGCCTCTACGTGAAGCAAAGTTGTCTTGCCCATGGTGGTGTGGGATTCGGTAATAGAAATGTGATAGATTAGGTTGTTGTCCTTTTCGCGGCTCACGACGTACTACCCGAAAACAGAAAAACAGTGCAAGAGAAGAAAAGTGTGCCTAAACTGATAAAAATGTTCAATTTTAGGCTCCGAGAACAGGCGCAACCGAGCAGGCTTCCTGATCTTATCGTAGAGCTCCAAGAGAGCTTTTCAACGGTATACTGTGTGCCACGTAACTCCTTACGGATCAAAGTTATGGGGACCAGAGCGACGGAGACCTGGTCTCAAACCCCACGCCCTTAGTTTGCGGGCCCAGCCTCTACATCAAGCGAAGTTTTCTTGACCAAGGTTACATGGGATTCAGAAATTGAAATATGATGGATTAGGTTTTCATCCTTTTCGCGGCTTACTACGTACGATTCGGGACGGAAAAACAGCGCAAAAGAAGAAAAGTATCCTAAAACTGATAAAAACGTTTGATTTTGGCCTTCGAGAACAGGCGCAACCGAGCAGGCTTGCTGCTCCTGTCGTAGAGCTCATGGAGAGCTTTCCAACGGTATGCAGTGCGCCGCGTAACTCCTTATGGATCAAAAGTTATGGGCACCGGAGCGACGGAGACCTTGTCCTAAGCCCCACGCCCTTGGTTTGCGAGCCCAGCCTCTATATGAAGTGAAGTTGTCTTGCCCAAGGTGGTGTGGGATTCGGTAATAGAAATGTGATGGATTAGGTTGTCGTCCTTTTCGCAGCTCACGACGTACTATCCGAGATGAAAAACCAGCGCAAGAGAAGAAAAGTGTCCCTAAACTGATGAAAATGTTCAATTTTGGGCTCCGAGAATAAGTGCAGCCAAGCAGGCTTGCTGCGCCTACCGTAAAGCTCTCAGAGTGCTTTCCAATGGTATGCTGTGTGCTGCGTAACTCCTTACGGATCAAAAGTTATGGGCACCGGAGCGACGGAGACCTGGTCCAAGCCCCACGCCCTCGGTTTGCGGGCGTAGCCTCTACGTGAAGCGAAGTTGTCTTGCCCAAGGTGGCGTGGGATTCGGTAATATAAATGTGATGGATTAGTTTGTCGTCCTTTTTGTAGCTCACGACGTACGATTCGGGATGAAAAAACAGAGCAAAAAAAGTAAAGCGTCCCGAAACTGATGAAAATGTTCAATTTTCAGCTCTGAGAATAGGCGCAGCCGAGTAGGCTTGCTGCGCCTGTCGTAGAGCTCTCAGAGAGCTTTCCAACGGTATGCTGTGCGCCGCGTAACTCCTTACGGATCAAAAGTTATGGGCACCAGAGCGACGGAGACCTGGTCCCAAGCCCTACGCCCTCAGTTTGCAGGCCCAGCCTCTACGTGAAGCAAAGTTGTCTTGCGCGAGGTGCCTTGGGATTCGGTAATAGAAATGTGATGGATTAGGTTGTCGTCCTTTTCGCTGCTCATGACGTACGATTCGGGATAAAAAAACAGAGCAAAAGAAGAAGAGTGTTTCGAAACTGATGAAAACGTTCAATTTTGGAATTTGAGAATAGGCGCAGCTGAGCAGGCTTGCTACCCTAGTCGTAGAGCTCTCAGTGAGCTTTCCAACGGTATACTGTGCGCTGCGTAACTCCTTCCGGATCAAAAGTTATGGGCACTGGAGCGGCGGAGACAAGTTCCCAAACCCCACGCCCTCGGTTCGTGGGCCCAACCTCTACGTGAAGCGAAGTTGACTTGCCCAAAGTGCTGTGGGATTCGGTAATAAAAATGTGATGGATTAGGTTGTCGTCCTTTTTGCAGCTCACGACTTACGATCCGGGACTGAAAAATAGAGCAAAAGATGAAAAGTGTCCCGAAACTAATGAAAATGTTCAGTTTTGAGCTCCGAAAATAGGCACAGCGATGCAGGCTTGCTGCCCGTGTCTTAGAGCTCTCGAAGAGCTTTCCAATGGTATGTTGTGCGCCGCGTAACTCCTTACGGATCAATGGTTATGCGCATTGGAGCGACGGAGACCAGGTCCCAAGTCCTACGCCCTCGGTTTGTGGGCCCAGCCTCTACGTGAAGCGAAGTTGTCTTGCTCAAGGTGCCGTGAGATTCGGTAATAGAAATTCGATGGATTAGGTTGTCATCCATATCGCAACTCATGACGTACGAACCGGGATGAAAAAACAGCACAAAAGAAGAAAAGTGTTCCGAAACTGATGAAAACGTTCAATTTTGGACTAAGAAAACAGGAGCAGCCGAGCAGGATCACTGCACCCATCTTAGAGCTCTCGACGAGCTTTCGAACGGTATGTTGTGCGTCGCGTAACTCCTTACAGATCAAAAGTTATGGGCACCGGAGCAGCGGAGACCTTATCCCAAGCCCCACGCCCTCAGTTTGCAGGTCCAGCCTCTACGTGAAGCGAAGTTGTCTTGCCAAAGGTGGCATGGAATTCGGTAATAGAAATGTGATGGATTAGGTTGTTGTCCTTTTCGCGGCTCACGACGTACGATCTTAGACCGAAAAACAGCACAAGAGAAGAAAAGTATCCCAAAACTGATGTAAATGTTCAATTTTGGACTCTGTGAACTGGTGCAGCTGTGCAAGGTTGTTGCGCCTGTCGTGGAGCTCTCTGAGTGCTTTCCAACGGTATGCTGTGCCGCGTAACTCCTTACGGATAAAAAGTTATGGGCATCGGAGCGACAGAGACCTTATCCCAAGCCCCACGCCCACGGTTTGCGGGCCCAGCCTCTACGTGAAGCAAAGTTATCTTGCCGAAGGTGGCATGGGATTCAGTAATAGCAATGTGATGGATTTGGTTGTCGTCCTTATTGCGCCTCACAACGTACGATTTGGGATAAAAAAAACAGCGCAAAAGAAGAAAAGTGTACCTAAACTGCTGAAAACTTTCAATTTTGGGCTCCAAAAATAGGTGCAAAAGAAGAAAAGCTTGCTGCCCTCGTCGTAAAGCTCTCAGAGAGCTTTCCAACGATATGCTGTGCGTCGCGTAACTCCTTACGGATCAAAAGATATGGGCACTGGAACGACAGAGACCTGGTCCCAAGCCCCACGTACTCGGTTTACGGGCCAAGCCTCTACGTGAAGCGAAGTTTTCTTTCCCGAGGTATCGTGGGAATCGGTAATAGAAATATGATGGATTAGGTTGTCATCCTTTTCGCGGCTCACGACGTACGATCCCGGATGAAAAAACAGCGCAAAAGAACAAAAGTATCCTGAAACTTATGCAAATGTTCGATTTTGGGATACGAAAACAGGCGCAGTCGAGCAGGCTTGCTGCCCCTGTCGTAGAGCTCACGGAGAGCTTTCCAACGGTATGCTGTGCGCCGTGTAACTTCTTACAGATCAAAAGTTATGGGCACCGGAGCGATGGAGACCTGGTGCCAAGCCCCACACCCTTGGTTTGTGGGCCCAGCCTCTGCGTAAAGCGAAGTTGTCTTGCCCAAGGAGCTGTGGGATTCGATAATAGAAATGTGACAGATTAGGTTGTTGTCCTTTTCGCCTCTCACGACGTACGAACCTGGACGGAAAAATAGCGCAAAAGAAGAAAAGTGTCCCGAAATTGATGAAAACGTTCGATTTTGGGCTCCAAGAACAAGCGCAGGCAAGCAGGCTTGCTGCCCTTGTCGTAGAGCTCTCGGAAAGATTTCCAACGGTATGCTGTGTGCCGCGTAACATCTTACGAATCAAAAGTTATAGGCACTGGAGCGACGGAGACCTGGTCCGAAGCCCCACGCCCTTGGTTTGCAGGCCCAGCCTCTATGTGAAGTGAAGTTGTCTTGCCCAAGGTGGTTTGGGATTAGGTAATTAGAATGTGATGGATTTTGTTGTCATCCTTTTCACGGCTCACGACGTACGATCCGAGATGGAAAAATAGCGCAAATGAAGAAAAGTGTCCCAAACCTAATGAAAATGTTCAATTTTGGGCTCTGAAAATAGGTGCAGCCTAGCAGGATTGCTACCCCTGTCGTATAGCTCTCGGAGAGCTTTCCAACGGTATGTTGTGCGCCTCGTAACTCTTTACGGATCAAAAGTTATGGGCACCGGACCGACGGATACCTGGTCACAAGCCCCCCGCCCTCGGTTTGCTGGCCCAGCCTCTGCGTGAAGTTAAGTTGTCTTGCCCAAGGTGCCGTGGCATTCAGTAATAGAAATGTGATGGATTAGGTTATCGTCCTTTTCACGGCTCATGACGTACGATCCGAGACGGACAAACAGAGCAAAAGAAGAAAAGTGTCCCAAAATTGATGAAAACGTTCGATTTTGTTCTCCGAAAATAGGCGCAATCGAGCAGGCTTGCTGCCCTTGTCATGGAGATCTCGGAGAGCTTTCCAACGGTATGCTGTGCGCCGGGTAACTCCTTACGGATCAAGAGTTATGGGCACTGGAGCGACGAAGACTTGGTCCCAAGCCCCACGCCATTGGTTTGTGGGCCCAGCCTCTACGCGAAGTGAAGTTTTGTTGCCCAAGGTTCCATGGGATTCGGTAATAGAAATTTGATGGATTGGGTTGTCATCCTTATCGTGGCTCACGACGTACGAACCGGGACAGAAAAACAGCGCAAAAGAAGAAAAGTGTCCTGAAACTGATGAAAATGTTCAATTTTGGACTCTGAAAATAGGCGCAGCCAAGCGCTTGCTGCCCCCGTCGTAGAGCTCTCGGAGAGCTTTCCAACGGTATGCTGTGTCCCGTGTAACTCCCTACGGATCAAAAGTTATGGGCATTGGAGCGACGAAGACCTAGTCCAAAGCCCCACACCCTCGGTTTGCTGGCCCAGCCTCTACGTGAATCGAAGTTTTCTTGCCCAAGGTTCTGTGGGATTCTGTAATAGAAATGTGATGGATTAGGTTATCGTCCTTTTCGCTGCTCACAACATACGATCTGAGATGGAAAATCAATGCAAAAGAAGAAAAGTGTCCTGAAACCGATGAAAATGATCGATTTTGGGCTCCTAGAACAGGCGCAGCAAAGCAGGCTTGCTGCCCCTATCGTAGAGCTCTCGGAGAGCTTTTCAAGGGTATGCAGTGCGCCGCGTAACTCCTTACGGATCAAAAGTTATGGGCACCGGAGCGACGGAGACCTTGTCCTAAGCCCCATGCCCTCGGTTTGCGAGCCCAGCCTTTACGTGAAGTGAAGTTGTCTTGGCCAAGGTGGCGTGGGATTCGGCAATAGAAATGTGATGGATTAGATTGTCGTCCTTTTCGCGGCTCACGACGTACGATCCGAGAAGGAAAAAAAGCGCAAGAGAAGAAAAATGTTCCTAAACTGATGAAAACGGTCGATTTTGGGCTCCGAGAATAGGCGCAGCTGAGCAAGCTTGCTGCGCCTGTCGTAGAGCTCTCAGAGAGCTTTCCAACGGTATGCTGTGCACAGCGTAACTCCTTACGGATCAAATGTTATGGGAAGCAGAGTGACGGAGACCTGGTCCCAAGCCCTACGCCCTCAGTTTGTGGGCCCAGCCTCTACGTGAAGCAAAGTTGTCGATGCCCCCGTCGTAGACGGTATGTTGTGCGCCACGTAACTCCTTACGGATCAAAAGTTATGGGCACCGGAGCGACGGATACCTGGTCACAAGCCCCACGCCCTCGGTTTATGGGCCCAGCCTCTACGTGAAGTGAATTTGTCTTGCCCAAGGTGCCATGGGATTCGGTAATAGAAATGTGATAGATTAGGTTGCCGTCCTTATCGCGGCTCATGATGTACGAACCAGGACGGAAAAATAGCGCAAAAAAAGAAAAGTGTCCCGAAATTGATGAAAATGTTCAATTTTGGACTCTGAAACCAGGTGCAACAGAGCAGGATCGTTGCACCCGTCGTTGAGCTCTCGGTGAGCATTCCAAGGTATGTTGTGCACCGCGTAACTCATTACGGATCAAAAGTTATGGGCACCGTAGCGACGGAAACCTAGTCTCAAGCCCAACGCACTCGGTTTACGGGCCCAGCCTCTACGTGAAGCGAAGCTATTTTGCCTAAGGTCCCGTGGGATTCGCTAATAGAAATGTGATGGATTATGTTGTCATCCTTTTCGCGGCTCATGACGTACAATCCGGGATTGAAAAACAGCGCAAAAGAAGAAAAACGTCACAAAACTGATGAAAACGTTCGATTTTGGGCTCCGCAAAGAGGCACAGCCAAGCAGGCTTCCTTCCCTCATTGTGGAGCTCTCGAAGAGCTTTCCAACGGTATGCTGTGTGCTGCGTAACTCCTTACGGTTCAAAAGTTATGGGTACCAGAGCGACGGAGACCTGGTCCCAAGCGCCACACCCCTCTCGGTTTGCGGGCCCAGCCTCTACGTGAAGCGAAGTTTTCTTTCCCAAGGTGGCATGGGATTCGGTAATAGAAATGTGATAGATTAGGTTGTCGTCCTTTTCGCAGCTCACGACGTATGATCCGTGTCACGCCCCAACCCAGCCTATGAAGGATAGACTAGGGTGTGATCTAAACATTCAGGTAATATCACATACTTAACTGTTTATAAAGATTTAACACTTAACGTTTTGGCCTAAACTCCAAAAATTTTTGGTAAACCGGTAGCATAACGGCTGTACTTGGGCTCTTTGGTTTGACCTAATTCTCTAAACGTCTCAATTATTCCAATCATTAATCCAATTCCATTAAGGACTCCTATTTGTCACCAACCGATTTGCCTACTAGTTTATCTTGAAAGTCTCATTTGGTTAATAAGCCTAACATGATAACTATGTCACGTTTATTTATCAATTTCCTATCATGCAAGTACCTATTATCCTTTAGTTTGCAAATGAGCACCTAAGTGAAATTAGATAGAATTAACTTAGTTGATTGTTCATCTAGTGGTTTGAATGCCTACGATAACTACTAATGAAAAAACCGAAAGCAAACAACCAAATAAAAGTTCGTCCGGTTATAGATAGTACAATCCCAGAATTAGACCCAAATTACAACGGGGTCATTTACATCAATAAAATGAATAGTTGCAATCAAAGACAACATCCATATAGCAACCACTTTCAGGCAAGGAACAAAAGCACGTAGAGACAGGCAATCACTCCAAGGAATCATCGATAGGCACGTTGTCCTCGGGTACCTGTACCTGTTCTTCTTCACCTGTGATAAAAAGAGGGTGAGTCCTTATGAACTCAGCGAGGGGGAACGAGAAATACGTTTTGAAACTCATTTTCTGGTTCAATTTATGAAAATCCCTTTTTCAAACATGAATATAACAGTAAAATCAAGTAAAAGAACAGAAATACCAGTCTTTCCTCCCCGAGGTTCTCTAGGAACCAAGCGAGAGTACTTATACACACAGTAAAAGGATACGGTGAGCGGTTGCTCTCAATTTCAATTTCGATACAATTGTTGCGGCCGACTTCAATAATCCCCTTATCGCTCCCAATTGGGTGTACTCCGGATGTACCCCGAAACCTCCGACCCAACTCTCCAAGGGTGGAATGCCAAGCGAGAGAGGGAATTGGACCATGGTAGTCACGGGAGCACCGGCAAGCCCTATGCCGCTCGGCGTTCGTGAAACGCTACCATGCCACAATGAAAGGTTGCAACCTTGTATGCAATGCACATTTATGTCATTTAACATTTCACATTAGGAGGTCAACAAAGTAGGTTGCCTCCGAGCAAGTATATGATCACATTTTGACATATTGGCATATAAGGCATTGTAAGAACATATAATCATTTCATATATCCATTTGAAAGCAATTAAACTTTAACGGGCAGCCAAGTAATCATGTTCAAATAAACCATTGAATATCTTTTAACAATTCACATTAAGAGGACAACAAAGTAGGTTGCCTCCGAGCAATTTCAAGATCACATATTGCCAAGTAAACGAACGAGGCATGCTTGACATGAAATTTCACTTGTAGAACACATAGAGTCATATGAACATTAAACGGGCAGTCATGTAACACATGCAAGTCAAGCCATATAACTCATTTCAAAGTCCACGTAATCAAGTGATACGATTATTCAACATGCAATGACATCAATCATGGGTTCGGGTGCAAGAAAAGCTTATTTGTCAACATGCAATGGTCAAAATCACATTTGAAGTTATAAGACATTTACGGGCAGCCCACTAAGCATATAATTCCCACACAATGTCCAATTGATCAATACTTAGCAAAACTACCTAGTCATAAGGGTTTCCATGTCATGTATATTCGTGCAATTTGAACCTCAACCCAACTCAAAGTCAATCTCAAACCATGAATCATTTAATTCAACATCCTCAAACATTCAAAACAGTCCACACAACATCCCATAGATATAATCCCAAGCATTTAATTCAACAAGAGGAGTCACAACAATTTTCTAAGAACAACATTAAGTGAAACCCTTACTGCAATAGGCTGTCTTCTCACAATCAATAGGATAATAAAACAATCTCCAAATTCAGTGAATAAGATTTCAAATTAAATCTTAGGAAGTTAACTAAAATCAGAAACAAACCTTGCATCAATTGGAGTTCGGGATCATTAGATATAGCCAAAACAGTGGAACAGCACAAAACTGTCCAGATTTGCACACTTTTCAGAAATTGACGATTTTGAGGTCCTTAGGGTCGGGTTTAGCCTTGGTCCATTTCTGACAAAATTGTCCAGAACTGAAAAATATAGCATCACACCAAATTTCATGCATTTTTAACATCATTTACAAAGAAAAATATGGTTCGTTCCACAAGGTTAGTGCATCTGACAAAACCTGCTTCAGTTTTCCAGATTTCCAGATTTGGTCACATTTTAAAGATTTGCCATTTTGAGGACCTTAGAGTCAAAATTAGCTTCGGCCTATTTCTGGGAAAAATGTTCAAAACTGTCCAAAATAGTCACCTACCAATTTTCAAGAATTTTCAACATCATTTTCCTAGCTAAAATTACCTCTTACAGACTGGTCAGAGAGCTGTCAACAATTTCGACTTCACCTAGCATCATTTCCAAGCCAAGATCTTGCCATGCATGGTTGTTTAAGCTTATGAACGACCATATAGCTCAAGTACAGAAGCAAATACACACATCTATGAGCATGCATGTGAATTTTTGAAGAGTTTTCAAAAGGTTTTAACCCTCACCTTTGCAATCAACCCAAAAAAATGCTCAAAACCTTGTTGAAGCTCAAATCTCTTCTTCTTCTTGCTTAGCCAAGATTCCAACTAGCTTTTCTCTATTTTTCCTAGCTTAGTGATCAATCTCTTAGCACATGCATGAGGTTAGAACAAGAAGAAAAGAAATGGAAGCTTAAAAACTCACCAAGGCCGAAAATGGTGACTCAAAATGCTTGCATGTGTGTTTCTTGCATCCTAGCTTGCTTGGGTGAGTTTCTTTGCTTGTGGTTTGTCTTGATGCACCATAGGATGATGAAGATGAGCTAAGAGGTGGAGAGAACTCAGCCAAAACCAAAATGGAGAGAGAGAGTGAGAGGGAGAGAGAAAATATGTGAGGAAAGTGAGAGAAATGAGAGAAAAATGAGGCTTTTGCAAAAGTTGATGCATATGTTGGCCTTGGGCATGCAAAAATTCAGATTTGTGTCATCTTTTGAATTGTTTTAACATGTGTGTAAGAGAATTTTGGGTATTTAGGGATTTTAGGTAGAATAGAATATAGGATATGTTTAAAGGTTTGTGAGATTTTGTCTTGTAGTGAGTGTAAAATATAATATTTAGGTGTTAGTGGATTTTGTAGAGATTTGAATTAGGATTATAATAATAGTTAGTGGTGTTTGTAGGATTATTTTATAGTCTAGTGCTTTGTGTAGGATTCTTTATTGATTAGCGTGCGGGCGCGCTTTCCTAAGTCTAGGGCACGCACTACGAGACACACACAAAAATCAATATAGGGCACGAATCCCGAGGTAGATACGAACTACGAGGTAAGACACAGACTTCAAGACTAATGCACGCAATCCTAGGTGAATGCACGTAAACCAATGCAAGGCACGTAATTCAATGTAATGCACGTAAATCGAGGTACGACTCTCAAACTCAGGTTAAGGTACGCAGTTCAAGGTTAGGACACACGAAACGAGGCAACGCATCTACATCGAGGTCAGGGCCCGTATTTCTAGGTACCGCACGTGAGTCGGAGATTAGGGCACACTATTCTAGGTCAAGGCACGTATGACGAGGTATGCATGAAAACCAAGACAGGACACGTAATCCAAGGTCGGTCATATAATTTGGGGTCTATGGCACGCAAATCAAGGTAACCCACGTTATTCGAGGTCGGGCCTCACAATCCGAGACAAAAAAACAGCGCAACAGAGGAAAAGTGTCCCAAAACTGATGAAAACGTTCGATTTTGTTCTCCAAGAACAGGCGCAGCTAAGCAGGATTGCTGCCCCTGTTGTAGAGCTCTCGGAGAGCTTTCCAACGGTATGCTGTGTGCCCCGTAACTCTTTACGAATCAAAAGCTATGGGAACTAGAGCGACGGAGACCTGGTCCCAAACCCCACGCCCTCAGTTTGCGGGCCCAACCACTACGTGAAGCGAAGTTGTCTTGCCCAAGGTGCCGTGGGATTTGGTAATAAAAATAGGATGGATTAGGTTGTCATCCTTTTCGTGGCTCACTACGTACAATCCGGGACCAAAAAACATTGCCAAAGAAGAAAAGTGTCCTGAAAGTGATGAAAATGTTCAATTTTGGGATCTGAGAACAGGCGTAGCCGTGTAGGCTTGTTGCTCCTGTCGTAGAGCTCTCGAAGAGCTTTCCAACGGTATGCTGTGCGCCGCGTAACTCCTTACGGATCAAAAGTTATGGGCACTAGAGCGACGGAGACCTGGTCCCAAGCCCCACGCCCTCGGTTTGCGGGCCCAGCCTCTACGTGAAGCGAAGTTGTCTTGCCCAAGGTGCCGTGTGTAAGGCCCGACCTCGATTTACGTGCGATACCTCGTTTCGTGTGCCTAACCTAGATTTGCATGCCTTGACCTAGGTTTAAGAATCGTGTTTCATTTTGTGTGCCTTGCATTGAATTACGTGCATACATTTTAGGGTTGTGTGCATTTACTTGAAAAATGTGCATTCGTCTCGTAATTCGTGCCTGACCTCGTAGTGCGTGCCCCAAACATAGGAAAACGTGCCCGCACGCTAATCAAGAAGGCATCTTTCACGAAGCACTAGATCATTAATTAATCCTACAACTCTACTAACTAATATTAAATTGCTAATTCAACTCACTCGAAGACGAAATTGCACTAAAAGCTAAGCATTCTTTATTCTTTATTCCTTATTCTTTTGCACATCCCAAACACACAATATTATATTGCTCAACCAAGACAAAAATTCAGAATTTTGCAATGCCTTGGCCGACTACTTTCTTGCATTTGTGCTTGCCTTGCATGATTCAAAATTAAACCTAGACATTCTATGACATGTTATGACAGAAAAAAATAAAAAAAATTGACTCAAAACCCTACCCAATGCACACCAATCTCGACACACACTCCATGCCCATGCTAGGTGATTCAAACATGCTCCTTGAAGACACAAAAATCTGAAATTTCAAGGCCCTAGGCCGACACAAGCATCAAACCCATCAAGCTTTTCATTTTTCTTTCATTCTTTCCTTCTTTCTCTCATTTTTCTCTCACTCTCTCATTTCTTCTTTCTCTCTCTCAGCCCTAGCTGAAATCCTACTCTCCATAGCTTAAGTTCATCACTCAATGGTTCATCAAGACATGCAAGAAACTAGGAAGCTCGACCAAGCAAGCTAGAATGCAAAAATCGCATATGCAAGCTCATAGCACATTCATTTCGGCTTAGGTAAGTTTGTTAGCTTCCATTTCATTTCTTTTTGTTCTAGCAACTTGCACATACTAAGAACATGGTTACTAAGCTAGAAATTAGAGAAATCTCAAGTTGTCTCTCGGTTAAGCAAGGAAAAAGGTCAACATTGTCCTTCATCAAGAGTTTGTGCATCTTCCTTGTTGTCTTGCTAAGGTGAGGGCTAAAACTACTTTGAAAAGCCTTTAAAAACCACATGAATGCCTTTGAATGTCTATTTTTACCTCTGTACTTGTGATATATGTGTGTACATGAGCTTGTGTAAACATGCATGGCAAGATATTTGGCTAGAATGTGAAGATAGGTGAAATCGCGTATTTGGCAGCTTTCTGTTCTGTTGGAGCGAAGTGATTTTGACCAGGTAAATGATGTTGAAAATGCATGAAAATTGGTAGGTGACTAGTTTTTCCAGTTCGGAGCATTTTTCGTAGAAATAGGCCAAAGCTAATTTTGATTCTAAGGTCCCCAAAATGGCAAAACATTGAAAGGTGTACAAATCTGGAAAATCTGGAAAAATGAAGCAGGTTTTGGCAGATTCACTGTCCTTGTAGAACGAACCAGTTTTGACTTAGTAAATGGTATCCAAAATGCATGAAATTTGGTATACTGATAGATTTTGCAGTTCTGGACATTTTTGTCAGACATAGACTAAGGCTAAATCTGACCCTAAGGTCCTCAAAAACGACAAGTATTGAAATGTGTACAAATCTGGACAGTTTTGCGTAGTCTCACGGCTTTGGCTATAACTCTTGAACCCGAACTCCAAATGATGCGAGGTTTGTTTCTGGATTTAGTTCACTCCTTAAGATTTAATTTGACATTTTTTTCACTGGAATTGGAGTTTGTTTGCTTGTCTCAATAATTGTGAGAAAACAGACCATTGCAGTGAGGTTTTCAATTAGGGATTTGCTTTGAAAATTATTGTAACTTCTCTCGTTGTATTAAATGCTTAGGATTGTGACGCTTGGATGTTGTGTGGACTGTTTTGAATGCTGGAGGGTGTTTTAATTAATCAATGCATGGCTTGAGTTTAATTACGTGATAACTTAGGGATTAATCGCACGGGTGAGCATGAAATGAAGCCCTAATGACTAGGAAAAACTCGCTAAGTGTTGATCCTATGGATATCGTGTTTAATTATGTAATTAGTAGGATGCCCGTAGTTTCCTTCATAGCCCTAAACATGATTTCGATGATTACATGTTAACAAGTAAGCCTTTCTTCCACCCGGTCCCACGTAGATGTCGTTGCATGTTGTATAATCTTATTATTTGATTACGTGAACTTCGAAATGAGTTATATGACTTGATTTACATGCGTTACATGGCTGCCCGTTTAATATTCATATAACTCCATGTGCTTTTCAAGTGAAATTACTTGTCATATCGTGCCTCGCGTGTTTACTTGTCAATGTGCAATCTTATGACTGCTCGGAGGCAACCTACTTTGTTGTCGTCTTAATGTGATATATTAAATGTCATAAATGTGCATTGCATACAAGGTTGCAACCTTTCATTCTGGCGTGGTAGCTTTCACGCACACCGGGCGGCATCGGGCTTGCCGGTACAACCGTGACTACCATTGTCCAATTCCCTCTCTCGCTTGGGGGCTAGACTTCCTCGGAGAGTTGGGTCGTAGGATTTCGGGGTACATCCGGAGTACACCCATTTGGCGTGATAAGGGGATGATTTGAAGTCGGCCGCAACAACTGATACAGGAAATGAACTGAGAGCAAAAGCTCACCGTATCATTTTCACTATGTGTATAAGTACTCTCGCTTGGTTCCTAGAGGACCTCGGGGAGGAAAGACGGGTAATTGTGTTCTTTTACTTTTATATTACATTATGAACTTACTTGTGATATATGTCATGCTTGCAAAAAGGGTTTTCACAAGTTGAACCAGAAAAAGAGTTTCAAACTTATTTCTCGTTCCCCCTCGCTGAGTTCATAAGAACTCACCCTCTTTTATCATCTCAGGTGAAGAAGACCAGGAACAGGTACCCGAGGACAACGTGCCTATTGATGATTTCTTGGAATGATTGCTTGCCCTACGTGCCTTACGTGACTATGGACATTTTGTAAACGATATGTTGCTTGAAGACTATTTCGTATGTTGCTTGTTATTGTATTGTAAATGACCCCCGTTATAATTTGGGGTCTAATTTTGGCTTGTACTGATCATAACTAGATAGACACTACTATGGTCGTTCTTGCTATCGCTACTGGCTAGTATCTATCATAGGATTATGAAGTATCAGGTAAGGATTAAGTAAAATGAATCTATCCAATCTTAAGCAGGTACTCATTGTTAAGCTAAGATCAACAGGTACTTTTGTAACAAGGATTAACAAACAAGTGAGACATAGTTACCATGCTAGGCTGTTAATCAAACGAGACTTCGAGATAACTAGTAGGCGTTTCAATTGGTGATAAATAGTAATCTTAGTTGGAAATGAATTTGAGATTGAAAGTTTTGAGGCCTTTAGAAAATTAGGTCAAACTAAGGACCCCAATTACAACCGTTATGCTGCCAGTTTTTTGGAGAATTTGTGGAGTTTAGGCTAAAACGTTAAGTGTTAACTTTCATGAATGATTAAGTACGTGAGATGACTTGAATGTTTAGATCACACCCTAGTCTAACCTTTATAGGTCGGGTTGGGGCATGACACCTTATCTGAATGGTATCAGAGCTTAGATTGCTTAAGCCGGGTTTAACTCTCGGACCATGGATAGAAGCCCTAAGGTTATTAGGATGACTTGTTTATGTGTGATAATGTTAATTGTGCCTTCTATGTTCTATGTGCTTATGTGATTAACATGTCTTAATTGTTTCTAGAATTGTGTATCTATATAAAATTATATGTTGCATATCTTATGCATTAAATTCTTGCCTTGTCGTATTCCAATAAATTGTGCATCGTAATCTGTGCCTATAGATGGTTGGCCCTAGTACCCGCAATAATAATAGGAGTGGTGAGCCCCAAGAGACCGGAGATGTTTATCAAACTAATCTCGACATGGCTATGTTTAACATGATGGCGAATGCCATGGATCACATGTCGCGAGTGATGGAACGTCAAGATGCACGTGAAGCAAACAACAACAACAGGAATGATGTTAACCATGGGAGACATAGCAGAATGCGGGAGTTCCTTGACTTTCACCCGTCTGAATTCCACGGGGAAGCTGATGATGAAAAAGCAGAGGCTTGGCTGTCTGAGATCAAGAGGATTTTCAGACCACTTGACTATACTGATGAAGAAAAGGTTGAGTTCGCTGTGTTTCTGTTGCACGGGGATACTGAGCATTGGTGGTACACTGTGGAGGCACTTTGGAAAACTGATCAGACACCTTGCTTGTGGGGTAATTTCGTTAAGGCATTCAAGGAGAAATATGTACCTGCAGTTTCCAGGCAGAGGAAGATTGAGGAATTCATGCACTTGAACCAGGGTAACATGACGGTGGCCTAGTACGAGGCTCGTTTTGACCGACTGTCCCGTTATGCTCAATACATGGTCAGTACCCCTGAGGCGAAGATGTGGAAATTTATGAATGGGTTGAGACCAGAAATTCAGGACCAGTTGGCTTCGCATGACTTCGATACCTTTTCTGCTCTCCTTGCTGCTGGTTCCCGAGTTGAGAAGATGAAACTTGATAGAGTCGGTTCGAGCCAGCCGAACAAGAGACCATATCAGCTTCCTTGTCAATAGAGAAAATTTCAGAGCCAGAGTCGTAGTCAAGGCCAGAGCCAGGACAGACCAGTTAATAACCGTGGCCCAACTAAAGCACCATCAGCCTCTTCCACCGGCAGATCCACAGGTAGTTCACCTACTACTCAGTCTATCAACTGTTCTTATTGTGACAAGAAGGGTCATACCGAGGCCCAGTGCTGGAAGAAGTCAGGACGATGTGTGCGGTGTGGCAGTGATCAGCATCAGATCAAGGATTGCCCTAAATGGCAAGGAGGACAAAATCAAGTTAAACCAGCTGGTAGAGGCAAGACTCCAGTTCCTAGAGTTCAGGCCCGAGCTTATGCTATTGAGTGCGAGGAGCTTCCAAAGGAGACCGCTGTTGTTGAAGGTATATTCTTGATACTGAATCAACCTGTTAGGGTGCTAATTGATCTAGGTGCTAGTCATTCATTTATTACTCCCTTATGTGTGCAACGTATAAAACTACGAGTTGTATGTTTGCCTTACGAAGTAGAAGTTGGTACTCCGATGGGTTCTAAACTTGTCAGTCGCTCAGCTTGTAAAGCATGTAAAATCCAAATTAAAGATAGAGAATTCTCAGCCAATCTTATTGTATTACCCTTTCGAGACTATGAAGTCATCTTAGGGATGGACTGGTTGGCAAAGCATCATGCCCAACTAGATTGTCGGACGAAGATTGTAACATTCCGGATACCTGGTCAACCAATATTGGAGGTGATGGGTCGAAGAGACTTCACCGGGAGTTCCATCATTTCATCTACGAAAACAGTGAAGTCCTTGAGGCAAGGGTGTAAGGGATACTTAGCTTACCTCATCAACAAGCCGTCGGACAAAGCTAAGTTGGAGGAGATGCCAGTGATTAAAGATTATGCGGATGTGTTTCCAGAAGAATTGCCCGGTTTGCCCCCAAATCGGGAGATCGAGTTCATTATAGAATTACTGCCTAGCACCCAGCCGATATCTAAAGCTCCTTATCATATGGCACCAGCCGAGCTACAAGAATTGAAGGACCAATTGCAATGATTGTTGAAGAAGGGGTTCGTTCAACCAAGTTCTTCTCTGTGGGGTGCGCCAGTCCTATTTGTAAAGAAGAAAGACAGAACGTTGAGGCTATGCATCAATTATCGAGGATTGAACCAAGTGACCGTCAAGAATAAATATCCACTTCCACTGATCGACGAGTTGTTTGATTAACTTCAAGGAGCCAAAGTGTATTCGAAGCTCGACTTGAGACAAGGGTACTATCAGTTGCGGATCAAGAAGGAGGATGTGCCTAAAATGGCTTTCAGGACGAGATATGGGCATTATGAATATGTGGTGATGCCATTTGGGCTAACTAATGCCCCTGCAGCTTTTATGGACTTGATGCACAGGGTGTTTCAACCCTACTTGGACCAATTTGTGGTGATCTTCATTGATGATATTTTGGTATACTCGAAATCCGAGGCTGAGCATGAACAACATCTGCGATTGGTATTGCAAAAACTTCGGGAGCACCAATTGTATGCAAAGTTTAGCAAATGCGAATTTTGGTTGCAGTAGATTGCATTTCTGGGGCACATCATATCCCAAGAGAGAATAGCAGTGGACCTAGCAAAGATAGAAGCGGTGATGTCTTGGAAGAAGCCGAAAAATGCTATAGAGGTTCGGAGTTTTCTTGGTCTAGCCGGCTATTATCGGAGGTTCGTGAAGGATTTCTCAAAGATTGCAGGACCGCTTACAAAGCTCACTCAAAAGAAAAAAAAGTTCATGTGGGATGACAAGTGTGAGAACAGTTTCCAAGAATTGAAGAAAAGATTGACTACCGCACCTGTTCTTGCATTGCCTAAAGGGAGTCAAGGTTTTGTAATCTATAGCGATGCTTCGAAGGAAGGACTGGGTTGTGTGTTGATGCAAAATGGTAGAGTGATTGCGTATACCTCTAAGAAACCGAAGCCGTATGAATTGAACTACCCGACGCATGATTTGGAGTTAGCAGCTATTATGTTTGCGCTCAAGAAATGGAAGCATTATTTGTGGGGTAACAAGTTCGAGGTGTTTACTGACCAAAAGAGCTTGAAATACTTGTTCTCACAAAAAGAGTTGAACATGAGGCAAAGACGATGGATGGAGCTTTTGGATGATTATAACTGCACAATCAATTATGTGTCCGGCAAAGCAAATATAGTTGCAGATGCCTTAAGTCGGAAAGCGAGCATGGCAAAACTGGAAGTTAAAGTACAGGAGTTGTTAGAGGAAGCATTCTTGTGGAAACCACAATGGACTCAAAAAGGGTTACTATTTGACACTACACAAGTTCAGTCGACCTTGTTGTTTGAATTACGAGAGGCTCAACAGAAGGACCAACAGTTTCAGAAGATTAAAGAAAGCCACACAGATTTCAAGTTTCATGATGATGGTATTTGGAGGTTTAGGAATTGGATTTGTGTTCCTAATGAGCCAGAGCTGAAAAAGAAGATTCTTGAAGAAGCCCATAATTCAAGGTACACTATCCACCCCGGTGGAACAAAGATGTACCGGGATTTGAAGCAACACTATTGGTGGAATAACATGAAGAGAGAGATTGCAGAGTTTGTGGCACGGTGTTTGACTTGCCAGAGAGTCAAAGCAGAACATCAACGACCAGCAGGTTTACTTCAGCCGTTGAAAATTCCTCAATGGAAATGGGAACATATAACTATGGATTTTGTCATGGACCTGCCCAGGTCACAAAAGGGTCATGACGTTGTTTGGGTCATAGTGGATAGATTGACTAAGTCAGCACACTTCTTACCGATGAACAAGGAGGATAGTCCTGAGAAATTGGGAGATATGTATGTGGTGGATATTGTAAGGTTGCACGGGATGCCTGTGAGTATTGTATTGGATAGGGATCCTCGTTTTACTTCCCGATTTTGGAGGAGATTGCAAGAAGCTTTGGGAACGAAGTTGAGTTTCAGCACGGCTTATCACCCTCAGACTGATGGACAATCTGAGAGAACTATTCAGATTCTGGAGGATATGCTGATGGCGTGTGTTTTAGACTTCGGAAAAGGTTGGGAGAAATATCTGCCTTTAGCGGAGTTCGTTTATAATAATAGTTATCAGGCCACTATCGGGATGACCCCATTTGAGGCATTGTTTGGATGTAAGTGTCGATCCCCAATTTACTGGGATGAAGTAGGTGAGACGAAGACTTTTGACCCGACCCTTCTACCTAAACTTATGAAGACTGTTGATAATGTCCACCTCATCCGGAAACGGATGCTTACCGCCCAAAGCAGGCAGAAAAGTTATGCAGACCGACGGAGACGGAGTCTAGAGTTTGAGGTCGGCGACAAGGTGTTCTTGAAGATATCACCTCGGAGGGGACTGATTAAACACGGCAAGGGTGAAAAGTTAAGCCCGAGGTTTGTAGGACCATTTGAGATAATTGAGAAGGTTGGCAAATTGGCGTATCGCCTGGAACTACCCCAAAACCTCTCCAATATTCACGACGTCTTTCATGTTTCAATGCTATGGAAGTATCATCCTGATCCATCACATATCTTGGAGCCAGAGCCGTTGAAGCTTTTGGAAAACTTGTCTTATGAAGAGAAGCCCATTCGGATCCTAGACCAGCAAGATTGGGAGTTGTGCAACAAATCTATACCGATGGTGAAAGTGTTGTGGGATCACCATGGAGTTGAAGAAGTAACGTGGGAGAGACGAGACCAGATGGAGCAACAGTATCCAGCTTTATTTCAAAGGTAATATTGAATTTCGGGATGAAATTCTTTTAAGGAGGGGAGGATGTGAGGCCCGACCTCGATTTGCGTGTGATACCTCATTTCGTGTGCCTAACCTAGATTTGCGTGCCTTGACCTAGGTTTAAGAATTGTGTTTCATTTTTTGTGCCTTGCATTGAATTACGTGCATACATTTTAGGGTTGCGAGCATTTACTTGGAAAACGTGCATTTGTCTCGTAATTCGTGCCTTACCTCGTAGTGCGTGCCCCAAACCTAGAAAAGCGTGCCCGTACGCTAATCAAGAAAGCATCTTACCCGAAGCACTAGATTATTAATTAATCCTACAACTCCACTAACTAATATTAAATTGCTAATTCAACTCATTAGAAGACGAAATTGCACCAAAAGCTAAGCATTCTTTATTCTTTATTCCTTATTCTTTTGCACATCCCAAACACACAATATTATATTGCTCAACCAAGACAAAAATTCAGAATTTTGCAATGCCTTCGCAGACCACTTTCTTGCATTTGTGCTTGCCTTGCATGATTCAAAATTAAACCTAGACATTCTATGACATGTTATGACACAACAATAAAAAAAATTGACTCAAAACCCTACCCAATGCACACCAATCTCGACACACACTCCATGCCCATGCTAGGTGATTCAAACATGCTCCTTAAAGACACAAAAATCTGAAATTTCAAGGTCCTAGCCCGACACAAGCATCAAACCCATCAAGCTTTTCATTTTTCTTTCATTCTTTCCTTCTTTCTCTCATTTTTCTCTCACTCTCTCATTTCTTCTCTCTCTCTCTCGGCCCTAGCTGAAATCCTACTCTCCATAGCTTAAGTTCATCACTCAATGGTTCATCAAGACATGCAAGAAACTAGGAAGCTCGACCAAGCAAGCTAGAATGCAAAAATCAAATATGCAAGCTCATAGCACATTCATTTCGGCTTAGGTAAGTTTGTTAGCTTCCATTTCTTTTTCTTTTTGTTCTAGCCACTTGCACATACTAAGAACATGGTTACTAAGCTAGGAATTAGATAAATCTCAATTTGTCTCTCGGCTAAGCAAGGAAAAAGTCGACATTGTGATTCATCAAGAGTTTGTGCATCTTCCTTGTTGTCTTACTAAGGTGAGGGCTAAAACTTCTTTGAAAAGCCTTTAAAAACCACATGCGTGCCTTTGAATGTCTATTTTTACCTCTGTACTTGTGATATATGTGTGTACATGAGCTTTTATAAACATGCATGGCAAGATATTTGGCTAGAATGTAAAGATAGGTGAAATCGCGTATTTGGCAGCTTTCTGTTCTGTTGGAGCGAAGTGATTTTGTCCACGTAAATGATGTTGAAAATGTGTGAAAATTGGTAGGTGACTATTTTTTCCAGTTATGAGCATTTTTCGTAGAAATATGTCAAAGCTAATTTTGACTCTAAGGTCCCCAAAATGGCAAAACATTGAAAGGTGTCCAAATCTGGAAAATCTGGGAAAATGAAGCGGGTTTTGGCAGATTCATTATCCTTGTAGAACGAACCCGTTTTGACTTAGTAAATGGTATCAAAAATACATGAAATTTGGTATGCTACTATAGTTTTCAGTTCTGGACATGTTTGTCAGAAATAGCCTAAGGCTAAATCTGACCCTAAGGTCCTCAAAAATGACAAGTATTGAAATGTGTACAAATCTGGACAATTTTGCGTAGTCTCACGGTTTTGGCTATAACTCTTGAACCCGAACTCCAAATGATGCGAGGTTTGTTTTTTGATTTAGTTCACTCCTTAAGCTTTAATTTGAAATTTTGTTCACTATAATTGGAGATTGTTTGCTTGTCTCAATGATTGTGAGAAAACAGACCATTGTAGTGAGGTTTTCAATTAGGGATTTGCTTTGAAAATTATTGTAACTTCTCTCATTGTATTAAATGCTTGGGGTTGTGACACTTGGATGTTGTGTGGACTATTTTGAATGCTTGAGGGTGTTTTAATTAATCAATGCATGGCTTGAGTTTAATTACGTGATAACTTAGGGCTTAATCGCACGGGTAAGCATGAAATGAAACCCTAATGACTAGGAAAAACTCGCTAAGTGTTGATCCTATGGAGATCATGTTTAATTATGTAATTAGTAGGCTTCCCTTAGTTGCCTTCATAGCCCTAAACATGATTTCGATGATTACATGTTGACAAGTAGGCCTTTCTTGCACCCGGTCCCACGTAGATGTCATTGCATGTTGTATAATCTTATTATTTGATTACGTGAAATTCAAAATGAGTTATATGACTTGATTTACATGCGTTACATGGCTGCTTGTTTAATATTCATATAACTCCATGTGCTTTTCAAGTGAAATTACTTGTCATATCGTGCCTCGCGTGTTTACTTGTCAATGTGCAATCTTATAGCTACTCAGAGGCAACCTACTTTGTTGTCCTCCTAATGTGATATATTAAATGTCATAAATGTACATTGCATATAAGGTTGCAACCTTTCATTCTGGCGTGGTAGCGTTCATGCACACCGGGCGGCATCGGGCGGCATCGGGCTTGCCGGTGCAACTGTGACTACCATTGTCCAATTCCCTCTCTCGCTTTGGGGCTAGACTTCCTCGGAGAGTTGGGTCATAGGATTTCGGGGTACATCCGGAGTACACCCATTTGGCGTGATAAGGGGATGATTTGAAGTCGGCCACAACAACTGATACCGAAAATGAACTGAGAGCAAAAGCTCACTGTATCTTTTTCACTATGTGTATAAATACTCTCGCTTGGTTCCTAGAGGACCTCGGGGAGGAAAGGCGAGTAATTGTGTTCTTTTACTTTTATATTACATTATGAACTTACTTGTGATATATGTCATGCTTGCAAAAAGGGTTTTCACAAGTTGAAACGGAAAAAGAGTTTCAAAATTATTTCTCGTTCCCCCTCGCTGAGTTCATAAGAACTCACCCTCTTTTATCATCTCAGGTGAAGAAAACCAGGAACAGGTACCCGAGGACAACGTGCCTATTAATGATTCCTTGGAATGATTGCTTGCCCTACGTGTCTTACGTGACTATGGACATTTGCTGAACGATATGTTGCTTGAAGACTATTTCGTATGTCGCTTGTTATTGTATTGTAAATGACCCCCGTTGTAATTTGGGGTCTAATTTTGGCTTGTACTGATCATAACTAGATAGACACTACTATGGTCATTTTTGCTATCGCTACTGGCTAGTATATATAATAGGATTATGAAGTATCAGGTCAGGATTAAGTAAAATGAATCTATCCAATCTTAAGTAGGTACTCATTGTTAAGCTAAGATCAACATGTACTTTTGTAACAAGGATTAACAAACAAGCGAGACATAGTTATCATGCTAGGCTGTTAATCAAACGAGACTTCGAGATAACTAGTAGGCGTTTCAATTGGTGATAAATAGTAATCTTTGTTGGAAATGAATTTGAGATTGAAAGTTTTGAGGCCTTTAGAAAATTAGGTCAAACTAAGGAGCCCAATTACAGCCGTTATGCTGCCTGTTTTCTGGAGAATTTGTGGAGTTTAGGTTAAAACGTTAAGTGTTAACTTTCATGAACGATTAAGTACGTGATATGACTTGAATGTTTAGATCACACCCTAGTCTAACCTTTATAGGTCGGGTTGGGGCGTGACACCTTATCTGAATGGTATCAGAGCTTAGATTGCTTAAGCCGGGTTTAACTCTCGGACCATGGGTAGAAGCCCTAAGGTTATTAGGATGACTTGTTTATGTGTGATAATGTTAATTGTGCCTTCTATGTTCTATGTGCTTATGTGATTAACATGTCTTAATTGTTTCTAGAATTGTGTATCTATATAAAATTATATGTTGCATATCTTATGCATTAAATTCTTGTCTTCTAGTATTCCAATAAATTGTGCATCGTAATCTGTGCCTATAGATGGCTGGCCCTAGTACCTGCAATACTAAAAGGAGCGGTGAGCCCCAAGAGACCGGAGATGCTTATCAAACTAATCCCGACATGGCTATGTTTAACATGATGGTGAATGCCATGGATCGCGTGTCATGAGTGATGGAACGTCAAGATACACGTGAAGCAAACAACAACAAAAGGAATGATGTTAACCATGGGAGACATAGCAGAATGCGGGAGTTCCTTGACTTTCGCCCGTCTAAATTCCACGGGGAAGTTGATGATGAAAAGGCAGAGGCTTGGCTGTATGAGATCGAGAGGATTTTCAGACCACTTGACTATACTGATGAAGAAAAGGTTGAGTTCGCTGTGTTTCTGTTGCACGGGGATGCTGAGCATTGGTGGCACACTGTGGAGGCACTTTGGGAAACTGATCAGACACCTGGCTTGTGGGCTAATTTCATTATGGCATTCAAGGAGAAATATGTACCTGCAGTTTCCAAACAGAGGCAGATTGAGGAATTCATGCACTTGAACAAGGGGAACATGACGGTGGCCCAGTACGAGGCTCGTTTTGACCGACTGTCTCGTTATGCTCAATACATGGTCAGTACCCCTGAGGCGAAGATGTAGAAATTTACAAATGGGTTGAGGCCAAAAATTCAGGACCAGTTGGTTTCGCATGACTTCGATACCTTTTCTGCTCTCCTTGCTGCTGCTTCCTGAGTTGAGAAGAGAAAACTTGATAGAGCTAGTTCGAGCCAGCCGAACAAGAAACCCTATCAGCCTCCAGGTCAACAGAGAAAATTCCAGAGCCAGAGTCGTAGTCAGGGCCAGAGCCAGAACAGACCAGTTAATAACCGTGGCCCGACTAAAGCACCATCAGCCTCTTCCACCTGCGGATCCACAGGTAGTTCACCTGCTACTCAGTCTATCAACTGTTTTTACTGTGACAAGAAGGGTCATACCGAGGCCCAGTGCTGGAAGAGGTCAGGACGATGTGTGCGGTGTAGCAGTGATCAGTATCAAATCAAGGATTGCCCTAAATGGCAAGGAGGACAAAATCAAGTTAACCAGTTGGTAGAGGCAAGACTCCAGTTCTTATAGTTCGGGCCCAAGCTTATGCTATCGAGTGCGAGGAGCTTCCAGAGGAGACCGTTGTTGTTGAAGGTATATTCTTGATACTGAATCAACCTGTTAGGGTGCTAATTGATCCAGGTGCTACTTATTCATTTATTACTCTCTTATGTGTGCAACGTGTAAAACTACGAGTTGTATGTTTGCCTTACGAATTAGAAGTTGGTACTCCGATGGGTTCTAAACTTGTCAGTCGCTCAGCTTGTAAAGCATGTAAAATCCAAATTAAAGATAGGGAATTCTCAGCCAATCTTATTGTATTACCCTTTCGAGACTATGAAGTCATCTTAGGGATGGACTGGTTGGCAAAGCATCATGCCCAACTAGATTGCCGGACGAAGATTGTAACATTCCGGATACCTGGTCAACCAATATTGGAGGTGATGGGTCGGAGAGACTTCACTAGGAGTTCCATCATTTCATCTACGAAAGCAGTGAAGTCCTTGAGGAAAGGGTGTAATAGATACTTAGCTTACCTCATCAACAAGCCGTCGGACAAAGCTAAATTGGAGGAGATGCCAGTGATTAAAGATTATGCGGATGTGTTTCCAGAAGAATTGCCCGGTTTACCCCCAAATCATTGTAGAGCTCTCAGAGAGCTTTCCATCGGTATGCTGTGTGTCGTGTAACTCCTTACGGATAAAAAAGTTATGGGCACCGGAGTGACGGAGACCTGGTCCCAAGCCTCACGTCCTCGGTTTGCGGGCCCAGTCTCTACATGAAACGAAGTTGTCTTGCCCAAGTTTCCATGGGAATCGGTAATAGAAATGTGATGGATGTTGTTGTTGTCCTTTTCGCGGCTCACGACGTAAGATACAGGAAGAAAAAACAGCGCAAAAGAAGAAAAGTGTCTCGAAACTGATGAAAATGTTCAATTTTGGGCTCCAAAAAGGGGCACAACCGAACAGGTTTACTGCCCTTTTCGTAGAGCTATTAGAGAGCTTTCCAACGGTATGCTGTGCACCACATAACTCCTTACGGATCAAAAGTTATGGGCACCGGAGCGACGGAGACCTGGTCCCGAGCCCCACTCCCTCGGTTTGCGGGCCGAGCCTCTACGTGAAGCAAAGTTGTCTTGCCCAATGTGCCATGAGATTCGGTAAAAGAAATGTGAGGGATTAGGTTGTCGTCCTTCTCGCGGCTCACGACGTACGATACGGGAAGAAAAAATATGCGCAAAAGAAGAAAAGTGTCCCGAAATTGATGAAAATGTTCGATTTTGGTTTCCAAAAAGAGACGCAGCTGAGCAGGCTTGCTGTCTCTGTCGTAAAGCTATCAAAGAGCTTTCCAACGGTATGCTGTGCGCCGTGTACCTCTTTACGGATCAAAAGTTATGGGCATAACAGCGACGAAGACCTAGTCCCAAGCCCCACGCCCTCAGTTTGCAGGCTTAGCCTCTACGTGAAGCGAAGTTGTCTTGCCCAAGGTGCCATGGGATTTGGTAATAGAAATGTGATGAATTAGGTTGTCATCCTTTTTGCGGCTCACGACGTACAATCCGGGAAGGAAAAACACATGCAAGAGAAGAAAAGTATCCCGAACTATTGAAAAATATAGATTTTGGGCTCCGAGAATAGGCGCAGCTGAGCAGTCTTGTTGTGCTATCATAGAGCTCTTGGAGAGCTTTCCAACGGTATGATGTGCGCCGCGTAACTCCTTACGGATCAAAAGTTATGGGCACTAGAGCGACGGAGACCTGGTCCCAAGCCCCACTTCCTTGGTTTGCTGGCCCAGCATCTACGTGAAGCGAAGTTGTTTTGCCTAAGGTGCCATGGGATTCGGTAATAGAAATGTGATGGATTAGGTCGTCGTCCTTATCGCGGCTCATGACGTACGAACCAGGACGAAAAAATAGCGCTAAAGAAGAAAAGTGTCCCGAAATTGATGAAAATGTTCGATTTTGGGCTCCAAAAATAGGCGCAGCCGAGCAGGATCGCTACCCACGTCGTAGAACTCTAGGAGAGCTTGCCAACAGTATGTTATGCATCGTGTAACTCCTTACGGATAAAAAGTTATGGTAATTGGAATGACGGAGACCTGGTCCTAAGCCCCATGCCCCCGATTTGTGGGCCCAGCCTCTACGCGAACCAAAGTTGTCTCGCCCAAGATACGGTGGGATTCAGTAATAGAAATGTGATGAATTAGGCTGTCGTCCCTTTCGCGACTCACGATGTACGATCCAAAACGAAAAAATAGCGCAATAGTAGAAAAGTGTACCGAAATTGAAGAAAACATTCAATTTTGTGCTTCGAAAACAAGCGCAGCCGAGCAATCTTGTTGTCCCCGTCGTAGAGCTCTCGGAGAGCTTTCCAACGGTATGCGGTTTGTCACGTAAATCCTTACAAATCAAAAGGTATGGGCACCGGAGCGACGGAGACCTGGTCCCAAGCCCCACTCCCTCAGTTTGTTGGTCCAGCCTCTACGTGAAGCAAAGTTTTCTTGCCCAAGGTGCCGTGGGATTCAGTAATAGAAATGTGATGGATTATGTTATCGTCCTTTTCGCGGCTCATGACGCACGATCCGGGACGAAAAAATAGCGCAAAAAAAGAAAATAGGCGTAGCCTTACAGGCTTACTGACCCTGTCGTAGAGCTCTCGGAGAGCTTTCCAACGGTATGCAGTGTACCACGTAACTCCTTACGGATCAAAAGTTATGGGTACTAGAGCGACGGAGACCTTGTCCCAAGCCCTACGCCCTCGGTTTGCGAGCCCAACCTCTACATGAATCGAAGTTGTCTTGCCCAAGGTGGTGTGGGATTCGGCAATAGAAATGTGATGGATTAGATTGTCGTCCTTTTCGCGGCTCACGACGTACGATCCGAGATCAAAAAACAGCGCAAGAAAAGAAAAGTGTCCTTAAACTGATGAAAACGTTCGATTTTGGGCTCCAAGGATAGGCGTAGCCGAGCAAGCTTGATGCGCCTGTCGTAGAGCTCTCAGAGAGTTTTCCAACGGTATGCTGTGGGCTGCGTAACTCCTTACGGATCAAAAGTTATGGGCACTAGAGTGACGGAGACCTGGTCCCAAGCCTTACACCCTCAATTTGCGGGCCTAGCCTCTACGTGAAGCAAAGTTGTCTTGCGCGAGGTGCCGTAGGATTCGGTAATAGAAATGTGATGGATTAGGTTGTCATCCTTTTCGCGGCTCACGACGTACGATCCGGGACGAAAAACCAGAGCAAAAGAAGAAAAGTATATCGAAATTGATGAAAACGTTTGATTTTGGAAATGTGATGGATTAGGTTGTCGTCCTTTTCGCGGCTCATGACGTTCGATTCGGGACGAAAAAATAGAGCAAAAGAAGAAAAGTGTATCGAAACTGATGAAAACATTCGATTTTGGGCTCCAAGAATAGGCGCAGCAGAGCAGGCTTGCTGCCCTTGTTGTAAAGCTCTCGGTGAGCTTTCCAACGGTATGTTGTGCGCCGCGTAACTCCTTACGGATCAAAAGTTGTGGGCAACGGAGCGAGGGAGACCTGGTCCCAAGCCCCACGCCCTCGGTTTGAAGGCCCAGCCTCTATGTGAAGCGAAGTTATCTTGCCCAAGGTGGCATGGGATTCGGTAATAAAAATGTGATGGATTAGGTTGTCGTTCTTTTTGCGGCTCACGATGTACGATCCGGGACTGAAAAACAGAGCAAAAGATGAAAAGTGTCATGAAACTAATGAAAATGTTCAATTTTGGGCTCCAAAAATAGGTGCGGCGATGCAGGCTTGCTGCCTCAATCGTAGAGCTCTCGGAGAGCTTTCCAACGGTATGCAGTGCGCTGCGTAACTCCTTACGGATCAAAAGTTATGGGCACCGGAGTGACGGAGACTTTGTCCCAAGCCCCACGCCCTCGGTTTGCGAGCCCAGCCTCTACATGAAGCGAAGTTGTCTTGCCCATGGTGGCATGGGATTCGGCAATAGAAATGTGATGGATTAGATTGTCGTCCTTCTCGTGGCTCACGATGTACGATCCGAGACGAAAAAATAGCGCAAGAAAAGAAAAGTGTCCCTAAACTGATGAAATCGTTCGATTTTGGGCTCCAAGAATAGGCGCAGCCGAGCAAGCTTGATGCGCCTATCATAGAGCTCTTAGAGAGCTTTCCAACGGTATGTTGTGGGTCGTGTAACTCCTTACGGATCAAAAGTTATGGGTACCAGAGCGACGGAGACCTGGTCCCAAGCCCTATGCCCTCTATTTGTGGGCCCAGCCTCTACGTGAAGCAAAGTTGTCTTGCGCGAGGTGCCGTGGGATTCGGTAATAGAAATGTGATAGATTAGGTTGTCATCCTTTTCGCGGCTCACGACGTACAATCCAGGACGAAAAAACAAAGCAAAAGAAGAAAAATATATCAAAACTGATGAAAACGTTTGATTTTGGGAATGTGATGGATTAGGTTGTCGTCCTTTTCGCGGCTCATGATGTACGATCCGGGACGGAAAAATCGTGCAAAAGAAGAAAAGTGTATCAAAACTGATGAAAACGTTCGATTTTGAGCTCCGAGAACAGGCGCAGCTAAGCAGGCTTGCTGCCCTTGTCGTAGAGCTCTCGGTGAGCTTTCCAACGGTATGCTGTGCGCCGCATAACTCCTTACGGAGCAAAAGTTATGGGCACCGGAGCGAGGGAGACCTGGTCCCAAGCCCCATGCCCTCAGTTTGAAGGCCCAGCCTCTACGTGAAGCGAAGTTATCTTGCCCAAGGTGGCGTGGGATTCGGTAATAAAAATGTGATGGATTAGGTTGTCGTCCTTTTTGCGGCTCACGATGTACGATCCGAGAAAAACAGAGCAAAAGATGACAAGTGTCATGAAAGTGATGAAAATGTTCAATTTTGGGCTCCAAAAATAGGCGCGGCAATGCAGGCTTGTTGCCTCAATCGTAGAGCTCTCGGAAAGCTTTCCAACGGTATGCAGTGCGCCTCGTAACTCCTTACGGATCAAAAGTTATAGGCAATGTAGTGACGGAGACCAGGTCCTAAGCCCCATGCCCTCGGTTTGCGGGCCCAGCCTCTACGTGAAGCGAAGTTGTCTTGCTGAAGGTGCCATGGGATTCGGTAATAGAAATATGATGGATTAGGTTGTCGTCCTTATCGCGGCTCACGACGTACGAACGGGGACGGAAAAATAGCGCAAAAGAAGAAAAGCGTTCTAAAATTGATGAAAACGTTTGATTTTGGACTCCGAAAACGAGAGCAGCCAAGCAGGATCACTGCACCCGTCTTAGAGCTCTTGGCGAGCTTTCCAACGGTATGTTGTGCGCCACATAACTCCCTACAAATCAAAAGTTATGGGCACCAGAGCGACGGAGACCTTGTCCCAAGCCCCACGCCCTCGGTTTACGGGCCCAGCCTCTACGTGAAGCGAAGTTGTCTTGCCCAAGGTGGCATGGGATTCGATAATAGAAATGTGATGGATTAGGTTGTCGTCCTTTTCACGGCTCACGACGTACTATCCGGGACGAAAAAATAGCACAAAAGAAGAAAAATATCGCTAAACTGATGAAAATATTCGATTTAGGGATCTGAAAATAGGCGCAGTCGAGCAGGATTGCTGCACCTGTCGTAGAACTCTTAGAGAGCTTTCCAACGGTATGCTATGCGCCGCGTAACTCCTCACGGATCAAAAGTTATGGGTACCGGAGCGTTGGAGACCTTATCACAAGCCCCACGCCCACGGTTTGTGGGCCCAGCCTCTACGTGAGGCAAAGTTGTCTTGCCCAAGGTGGCGTGGGATTCGATAATAGAAATGTGATGAATTTGGTTGTCGCCCATATTGCGGCTCACGACGTACATTCCGGGACAGAAAAACAGGGCAAAAGAAGAAAAGTTTACTTAAACTGCTGAAAACTTTAGATTTTGGGCTCCAAAAATACGTGCAACTGTACAAGCTTGCTGCCCTCATCGTAGAGCTCTCGGAGAGCTTTCTAACGGTATGTTGTGCGCCGCGTAACTCCTTACGGATCAAAAGTTATGGGCACCGAAGCGACGGAGACCTGGTCCTAAGCCCCACGTACTCGGTTTGCGGGCCCAGCCTCTATGTGAAGAGGAGTTTTCTTGCCCAAGGTGTCGTGGGAATCGGTAATAGAAATGTGATGGATTAGGTTGTGATCCTTTTCGCGGCTCACGACGTACGATTCGGGACGGAAAAACAGCGCAAAAGAATAAAAGTGTCCTGAAACTGATGAAAATGATCGATTTTGGGCTCTACGAATAGGCGTAGCCGAGCAGGCTTGCTGCCCCTGTCGTAGAGCTCTCGGAGAGCTTTCCAACGGTATGCTGTGCACCGTGTTACTTCTTACAGATCAAAAGTTATGGGCACCGGAGCGACGGAGACCTGGTGCCAAGCCCCACGCCCTCGGTTTGTGGGCCCAGCCTCTGCGTAAAGCAAAGTTGACTTGCCCAAGGGGCTGTGAGATTCGGTAATAGAAATGTGACGGATTTGGTTGTTGTCTTTTTCGCCGATCACGACATATGAACCGGGATGGAAAAACAGCGTAAAAGAAGAAAAGTATCCCGAAATAGATGAAAATGTTTGATTTTGGGTACCGAAAATAGGCGCAGCCGAGCAGACTTGCTGCCCCTATCGTAGAGCTCTCGGAAAGCTTTCTAACAGTATGCTGTGCACCGCGTAACTCCTTAAGGATCAAAATTTATGGGCACCGGAACGACGGAGACCTGGTCCCAAGCCCCACGCCCTTGGTTTGCGGGCCCAGCCTCTACGTGAAGCAAAGTTGTCTTGCCCAAGGTGGTGTAGGATTCGATAATAGAAATATGATGGATTTTGTTGTCGTCCTTTTCAGGGCTCACGACGTACGATCCTAGACGGAAAAATAGCGCAAATGAATAAAAGTGTCCCAAAACTAATGAAAATGTTCGATTTGGGCTCCGAAAACAAGCGCAGCCTAGCAGGTTTGTTGCCCCTGTCGTATAGCTCTCGGAGAGCTTCCCAACGGTATGTTGTGCGGCCCGTAACTCCTTACGGATCAAAAGTTATGGGCACCGGACTGACGGATACCTGGTCACAAGCCCCCCACCCTTGGTTTGCTTGCCCAGTCTCTACGTGAAGTTAAGTTGTTTTGCCCAAGGTGCCGTGGAATTCAGTAATAGAAATGTGATGGATTATGTTGTCGTCCTTTTCACGGCTCGCGACGTACGATCCGGGATAGAAAAACAGAGCAAAAGTAGAAAAGTGTCCCGAAACTGATAAAAATGTTCGATTTTGGACTCTGAAAAAGGGCGCAACCGTGCAGGCTTGCTACCCTTGTCATAGTGATCTCGGAGAGCTTTCCAACGGTATGTTGTGCACCGCGTAACTCCTTACGGATCAAGAGTTATGGGCATTGGAGCGACGGAGACCTGGTCCCAAGCCCAACGCCATCGGTTTGTGGGCCCAGCCTCTACGTGAAGCGAAGGTTTGTTGCCCAAGTTGCTGTGGGATTCGGTAATAGAAATATGATGGATTAGGTTGTCGTCCTTATCGTGGCTCACGACGTACGAACCGGGATAGAAAAACAGCACAAAAGAAGAAAAGTGTCCCAAAATTGATGAAAACGTTCGATTTTGGGCTCCGCAAATGGATACAGCAAAGCAAGCTTGTTGCCCCTGTCGTAGAGGACTCGGAGAACTTTCCAACGGTATGTTGTGCGCCGCGTAACTCCTTACGGATCAAATGTTATGGGCATTGGAGCGACGGAGACCTAGTCCAAAGCCCCACGCCCTCGGTTTGCGGGCCCAGCCTCTACGTGAAGTGAAGTTGTCTTGCCCAAGGTGTCGTGGAATTCAGTAATAGAAATGTGATGGATTAGGTTGTCATCCTTTTCGCGGCTCACGACTTACGATCCGGGATGAAAAAATACCACAAAAGAAGAAAAGTATCCCGAAACTGATGAAAATGTTCAATTTTGAAGTCCCAAAATAGGCGCAGCCGAGCAGGATCACTGCCCCTGTCGTAGAGCTCTCGGAGAGCTTTCTAACGGTATGTTGTGCTCCGCGTAACTCCTTACGGATCAAAAGTTATGGGCATTGGAGCGACGGAGACCTGGTCCAAAGCCCCACGCCCACAGTTTGCTGGCCCAGCCTCTACGTGAAGCGAAGTTTTCTTGCCCAAGGTTCCATGGGATTCTGTAATAGAAATGTGATGGATTAGGTTGTCGTCTTTTTCGCAGCTCACGACATACTATCCGAGATGGAAAAACAACGCAAAAGAAGAAAAGTGTCCTGAAACTGAGAAAAATGAGCGAGTTTGGACCCCGAGAACACGCACAGCCGAGCAGGCTTGCTGCCCGTGTCGTAGAGCTCTCGGAGAGCTTTCCAACAGTATGCAGTGTGCCGCGTAACTCCTTACAGATCAAAAGTTATGGGCACCGGAGCAACGGAGACCTTGTCCCAAGCCCCACGCTCTCGGTTTGCGAGCCCAGCCTCTACGTGAAGCGAAATTGTCTTGCCCAAGGTGGCGAGGGATTCGGCAATAGAAGTGTGATGGATTAGATTGTCGTCCTTTTCGCGGCTCACGACGTAGGATTCAAGACAGAAAAACAGCGCAAGAGAAAAAAAGTGTTCCTAAACTGATGAAAACGGTCGATTTTGGGCTCCGAGAATAGGCGCAGCCGATCAAGCTTGTCGCGCCTATCGTAGAGCTCTCAGGGAGCTTTCCAACGGTAGCCTTTGCGCTGCGTAACTCCTTACATATCAAATATTATGGGAACCAGAGCGACAGAGACCTGGTCCCAAGCTCTACGCCCTCAGTTTGCAGGCCCAGCCTCCATGTGAAGCAAAGTTGTCGATGCCCCAGTCGTAGAGCTCTCGTAGAGCTTTCCAACGGTATGCTTTGCGCCGCGTAACTCCTTACGGATCAAAAGTTATGGGCACCGGATCGAAGGCTACTTGGTCACAAGCCCCACGCCCTCGGTTTGTGGGCCCAGCCTCTACGTGAAGTGAATTTGTCTTGCCCAAGGTGCCATGGGATTCAATAAAAGAAATGTGATGGATTAGGTTGTCGTCCTTATCACGGCTCACGATGTACGAACCGGGACAGAAAAATAGCGCAAAAGAAGAAAAGTGTCCCGAAACTGATGAATATGTACGATTTTGGACTATGAAACAAAGCGCAACCGAGCAGGATCACTGCACCCGTCATAGAGTACTCGGCGAGCTTTCCAAAGGTATGTTGTACGCCGTGTAACTCTTTACGGATCAAAAGTTATAGGCACTAGAGCGACTGAGACCTAATCCCAAGCCCAACGCACTCGGTTTGCGGGCCTAGCCTGCACGTGAAGCGAAGTTGTCTTGCCTAAGGTGCCTTGGGATTCGGTAATAGAAATGTGATGAATTATGTTGTCGTCTTTTTCGCAGCTCACGACGTACGATCCAGGACGAAAAAACAGCGTAAAACATGAAAAGCATCCCAAAACTGATGAAAACATTCAATTTTGGGCTCTGAGAACAGGCACAGCCAAGCAGGCTTGCTTCCCTCATCGTGGAGCTCTCGGAGAGCTTTCCAACGGTATGTTGTGCGCTGCGTAACTCCTTACGGATCAAAAGTTATGGGTACTAGAGCGACGAAAACTTGGTCCTAAGCGCCACACCCCCTCGGTTTGCGGGCCCAGCCTCTAATTAAAGCGAAGTTTTCTTGCCCAAGGTGGCATGGGATTCAGTAGTAGAAATGTGATAGATTAGGTTGTCCTTTTCGCGGCTCACGACGTACGATTCGAGACAAAAAAACAGCGCGATAGAGAAAAAGTGTCCCAAAACTGATGAAAACGTTTGATTTTGTTCTCCGAGAACAGGCACAGCTGAGCAGGCTTGCTGTCCTTGTTCTAGAGCTCTCGGAGAGCTTTCCAACGGTATGCTGTGCGCCCCGTAACGCCTTACGGATCAAAAGTTATGGGAACTAGAACGATGAAGACCTGGTCCCAAGCCCCACGCCCTCAGTTTGCGGGCCCAGCCGCTACGTGAAGCGAAGTTGTCTTGCCCAAGGTGTCATGGGATTCGGTAATAGAAATGTGATGGATTAGGTTGTCATCCTTTTCGTGGCTCATGATGTACGATCCGGGACCCAAAAACAGCGCCAAAGAAGAAAAGTATCCCGAAAGTGATGAAAACGTTCAATTTTGGGCTTTGAGAACAGGCGCAGTCGAGCAGGCTTGCTACCCCTAACGTAGAGCTCTCGGAGAGCTTTCCAACGGTATGCTGTGCGTCACGTAACTCTTTACGGATCAAAAGTTATGGGCACTAGAGCGATGGAGACCTGGTCCAAAGCCCACACCCTCGGTTTGCAGGCCCAGCCTCTACGAGAAGCGAAGTTGTCTTGCCTAAGGTGCCATGGGATTCGGTAATAGAAATGTGATGGATTAGGTTGTCGTTCTTATTGCAGCTCACAACGTACGAACCGGGATGAAAAAAGAGCGCAAAAGAAGAAAAGTGTCCCAAAACTGATGAAAATGTTTGATTTCGGGCTCCAAAAATAGGCATTGCACTGCAGGTTTGCTGCCCCTATCGTAGAGCTCTCGGAGAGCTTTCCAACGGTATACTGTGCGTCACGTAACTCCTTACGGATCAAAAGTTATAAGCACTAGAGCGATGGATACCAGGTCCCAAGCCCCACGCCCTCGGTTTGCGGGCGCAGCCTCTAAGTGAATCCAAGTTGTCTTACCCAAGGTGCCGTGGTATTCGGTCATAGAATTGTGATGGATTAGATTTTCGTCATTTTCGTGGCTCACGACGTATGATCCGAGAAGGAAAAATAGTGCAAGAGAAGAAAAGTGCCCCTATGCAAAAGAAGAAAAGTGTCACGAAACTGATGAAAACCTTTGATTTTGGTACTTGAAAAGAGGCACAGCCTAGCAGGCTTCTTACCCTCATCGTAGAGCTCTAGGAAGGCTTTCCAACGATATGCTGTGAGCCGCGTAACTCCTTATGGATCAAAAGTTATGGGCACCGAAGCGATGGATACCTGGTCGCAAGCCCCACGCCCATGGTTTGCGGGCCCAACCTCTATGTGAAGTGAAGTTGTCTTTCCAAGGTGTCATAGGATTCGGTAATAGAAATGTGATGGATTAGGTTGTCCTCTTTTTCGCGGCTCACGACCTACGATCCGGGACAGAAAAATAGCGTAAAAGAAGAAAAATATCCCGAAACTAATGAAAACATTAGATTTTGGACTCCGAAAAGAGGCACAACCTAGCAGAATTGCTGCCCACGTCGTAGAGCTCTTGGAGAGCTTTCCAACGGTATGTTGTGCGCCGCGTAACTCCTTACGGATCAAAAGTTATGGGCACCGGAGCGACGGATACTTGGTGACAAGCCCCACGCCCTCGGTTTGTGGGCCCAGCCTCTACGTGAAGTGAAGTTGTCTTACCCAAGGTGCCATGGTATTCGGTAATAGAAAAGTGATGGATTAGGTTGTCGTCCTTTTCGCAGCTCACAACGTACGATCCGGGACGGAAAAACAAAGCAAAAGAAGAAAAGAGTTCAGAAACTGATGAAAACGTTAGATTTTAGGCTCCGACAAAAGGCGCAGCTAAGCAGGATTACTGCCCCCATCGTAGATCTCTCGGAGAGCTTTCCAACGGTATGCCGTACGCCGCATAACTCCATGTGGATCAAAAGTTATGGGCACCAGAGCGACGGATACCTGGTCACAAGCCCCACGCCCTCGGTTTGCAGGGCCAGCCTCTACGTGAAGTGAAGTTGTCCTGCCCAAGGTGCCATGGGATTCGGTAATAGAAATGTGATGATTTAGGTTGTCGTCCTTTTCGCGGCTCACGACATGCGATCCGGGATGGAAAACAGCGCAAAAGAAGAAAAGTGTCTCGAAACTGATGACAACGTTCAATTTTGGGCTCCAAAAATAGGCACAGCCAAGCAGTCTTGTTGCCCCCATCGTAGAGCACTCTGAGAGTTTTCCAATGGTATGTTGTGCGCCGCGTAACTCCTTACGGATCAAAAGTTATATAGGCACCGGAGCGACGGATACCTGGTCACAAGCCCCACGCCCTTGGTTTGCTAGCCCTTCCTCTACGTGAAGTGAATTTGTCTTGCCCAAGGTTTCGTGGGATTCGGTAATTGAAATGTGATGGATTAGGTTGTCGGCCTTTTCGCTGCTCACGTCGTACAATCCGGGACGAAAAAAAAGTGCAAAAGAAGAAAAGTGTCCCGAAACTAATGAAAATGTTCGATTTTAGGCTCCGAAAAAAGGCAAAGCCGACCAGGGATGCCGCCCACGTTGTAGAGCTCTTGGAGAACTTTCCAATGGTATGTTGTGCGTCGCTTAACTCCTGACGGATCAAAAGTTACAGGCACCAGATTCCTGGACACAAGCCCCACGCCCTCGGTTTGCGGGCCCAGCCTTTACGCGAAGTGAAGTTGTCTTGCCCAAGGTACCATGGGATTCGGTAATAGAAATGTGATGGATTAGGTTGTCGTCCTTTTCGCGGCTCACGACGTACGATCTGGGACGGAAAAACAGCGCAAAAGAAGAAAAGTGTCGCGAAAATGATGAAAAAGTTCGATTTTAGGCTTTGGAAACAGGCGTAGTTCAGCAGGCTTGATACACTTGTCATAGAGCTCTCGGAGAGTTTTCCAACAGTATGTTGTGCGCCTCGTAACTCCTTACAGAGCAAAAGTTATGGGCACCGGAACGACGGATACCTGGTCACAAGCCCCACGCCGTCGGTTTGCGGGCCCAGACTCTACATTAAGTGAAGTTTTCTTGCCTAAGGTACCCTGGGATTCGGTAATAGAAATGTGATGGATTAGGTTGTCGTCCTTTTCGCGGCTCACGACGTACGATACGGGACGAAAAAATAGCGCAAAAGAAGGAAAATGCCCTAAAACTGATGAAAACATTCGATTTTTGGCTCAGAAAAGAGGCGCAACCAAGCAGGATTGTTAACCACGTCGTAGAGCTCAAGGAGAGCTTTCCAACAGTATGCTGTGAGCCGCGTAACTCCCTACGGATCAAAAGTTATGGGCACCGGAGCGACGGATACCAGGTCACAAGTCCCACGCCCACGGTTTGCAGGCCCAGCCTCTACGTGAAGTGAAGTTGTCTTGCCCAAGGTGCCATGGGATTCGAAAATAGAAATGTGATGGATTAGGTTGTCGTCTTTTCGCGGCTCACGACGTACGATCCGAGACAGAAAAACAGCGCAAAAGAAGAAAAGTATCCTGAAACTGATGAAAACATTCAATTTTGGGCTCCGAAAAGAGGCATAGCCGAGCAGGATTGCTGCCTACGTCGTAGCACTCTCGGAGAGCTTTCCAACGGTATACTGTGCGCCGCGTAACTCGTTATGGATCAAAAGTTATGGGCATCGGAGTGACGGATACCTGGTCACAAGCCCCATGCCCTCGGTTTGTGGGCCCAGAATCTACGTGAAGTGAAGTTATCTTGCCCAAGGTGCCATGGTATTCGGTAATAGAAATGTGATGCATTAGGTTGTCGTCCTTTTATCAGCTCACGACGTCCGATCCGGGACCGAAAAACAACGCAAAGGAAGAAAAGTATCCCGAAACTAATGAAAACATTCGATTTTGGGCAACGAAAATAGGCGCAGCCGAGCAGGCTTGTTACCCACGTCGTAGAGCTCTCGTAGAGCTTTCCAAGGGTATGTTGTGCGCCACGTAACTCCTTACGAATCAAAAGTTATTGGCACCGGTGCGACGGATACTTGGTCACAAGCCCCACGCCCTCAGTTTGCTGGCTCAGACTCTACATGAAGTGAAGTTGTCTTGCCCAAGGTGCCATGGGATTCGGTAATAGAAATGTGATGGATTAGGTTGTCGTCCTTTTCGCGACTCACGACGTACGATCCGGGAAGGAAAAAAAATGCAAAAGAATAAAAGAGTCCCGAAACTGATGAAAATGTCAGATTTTGGGCTTTGACAACAAGCGCAGCAGAGTAGGATTTCTGCCCACGTCGTAGAACTCTCGGAGAGCTTTCCAACGGTATGTTATGCGCTGCGTAACTCTTTGAGGATCAAAAGTTATAGGCACCGGAGTGACGGATACCTGGTAACAAGCCCCACACCCTCGGTTTGCGGGCCCAGCCTCTACGTGAAGTGAAGTTGTCTTGCCTAAGGTAACGTGGGATTCGGTAATAGAAATATGATGGATTAGGTTGTCGTCCTTTTCGCAGCTCACGACGTACGATTCGGGACGAAAAAACAGCTCAAAAGAAGAAAAGTATCCTGAAACTGATGAAAACGTTTGAATTTGGGCTCCAAAAACAGGCGCAATTGTGCAAGCTTGCTACCCACGTCGTAGAGCTCTCGTTGAACTCTCAAACGGTATGCTGTGCGCCACTCAACTCCTTACGGATCAAAAGTTATGGGCACCGGAGCGACGGATACCTTGTCACAAGCCCGACGCACTCTGTTTGCTGGCCCATCCTCTATGTGAAGTGAAGTTGTCTTACCCAAGGTGCCGAGGGATTTGGTAATAGAAATGTGATGGATTAGGTTGTCATCCTTTTCGCGGCTCACGACGTACAATTCGGGATGGAAAAATAGCGCAAAATAAGAAAAGTGTCCCAAAACTGATGAAAATGTTTGATTTTGGGCTCCGACAATAAGCGCAGCCGAGTAAGCTTGCTGACCCCGTCGTAGAGCTCTCTGAGAGCTTTCCAATGGTATGTTGTGCGCCGCGTAACTCCTTACGGATCAAAAGTTATGGGCACCGGAGCGACAGATACCTTGTCACAAGCCCCACGCCCTCGGTTAGCGGGCCCAACCTCTGCGTGAAGTGAAGTTGTCTTGCCCAAGGTGCCATGGAATTCGGTAATAAAAATGTGATGGATTAGGTTGTCATCATTTTCACAGCTCACGACATACGATCCGGGACGGAAAAACAGCGCAAAAGAATAAAAGTATCCCAAAACTGATGAAAACATTCTATTTTGGTCTCCGAAAATAGGCGTAGCCTAGTAGGCTTGTTGTCCACGTCGTAGAGGTCTCGGAGAGCTTTCCAACGGTATGTTGTGCTCCTCGTAACTCTTTACGGATCAAAAGTTGTGGGCACCGAAGCGATAGATACCTAGTCACAAGCCCCACGCCCTCGCTTTACGGGCCCAGCCTCTATGTGAAGTGAAGTTGTCTTGCCTAAGGTGCCGTGGGATTCGGTAATTGAAATGTGATGGATTAGGTTGTCATCCATTTTGCGGCTCACGATGTACGATCCGGGACGGAAAAAAAAGCACAAAAGAAGAAAAGTGTCCCAAACTAATGAAAATGTTCAATTTTATTCTCCAAAAATAGGCACAGCTGAGCATGCTTGCTGCCCACGTCGTAGAGCTCTCGGAGAGCTTTCCAACGGTATGCTGTGCGCCTCGTAACTCTTTACAGATCAAAAGTTGTGGGCAGGGGAGCGACGGATACCTAGTTACAAGCCCCACGCCCTCGCTTTGCTGGCCCAGCCTCTACATGAAGTAAAGTTGTCTTGCCCAAGGTTCCATGGGATTCGGTAATAGAAATGTGATGGATTAGGTTGTAGTCTTTTTCGTGGCTCATGATGTACGATCCGGACCGAAAAAACAGCGCAAAAGAAGAAAAGAGTCCCAAAATAGATGAGAACGTTCGATTTTAGGCTTCGAAAACTGGCACAGATGAGCAGGCTTGCCACCCCCATCGTAGAGCTCTCGAAGAGCTTTCCAATGGTATGTTGTGCACCACCTAACCCCTTACGAATCAAATGTTATGGGCACTGGAGCGACGGATACCAGGTCACAAGCCCCACGCCCTTGGTTTGCGGGCCCAGTCTCTACATGAAGTGAAGTTGTCTTGCCCAAGGTGCCGTTGGATTCGGTAATAGAAATGTGATGGATTAGGTTGTCGTCCTTTTCGCGGCGCACGACGTACGATACAAGATGGAAAAATAGCGCAAAAGAAGAAAAGTGTCCCAAAACTAATGAAAACATTCGATTTTGGGCTCCGAAAAGAGGCGCAGCTGAGCAAGCTTGTTGCCCACGTCGTAGAGCTCTCAGAGAGCATTCGAACGGTATGTTGTGCACCGCGTAACCCCTTCGGATCAAAAGTTATGGGCACCGGAGCGACGGATACCTGGTCACAAGCCTCACGCCCACGGTTTGCGGGCCCAGCCTCTACATGAAGTGAAGTTGTCTTGCCCAAGGTACCGTGGGATTCGGTAATAGAAATGTGATGGATTAGGTTGTCGTCCTTTTTGCGGCTCACGACGTACGATCCGGGGCAGAAAAAAAGCGCAAAAGAATAAAAATATCCCGAAATTGATGAAAATGTTCAATTTTGGGCTCCGAAAAGAGGCGCAGCCAAGCAGGATTGTTGCCCACGTCGTAGAGCTCTCGTACAGCTTTCCAACGGTATGCTGTGTGCTGCGTAACTCCTTACGGAACGAAAGTTGTGGGCACCGGAGTGACGGATACCTAGTCACAAGCCCCACGCCCTCAGTTTGCTGGCCCAGCCTCTACGTGAAGTGAAGTTGTCTTGCCCAAGGTGCCATGGGATTCGGTAAAAGAAATGTGATGGATTAGGTTGTCGTCCTTTTCGCGGCTCACGACGTACGATCCGGGACGAAAAAACAGCACAAAAGAAGAAAAATGTCCCGAAACTGATGAAAATGTTTGATTTTGGGCTCTGAAAACAGGCGCAGCCGGGCAGGCTTGCTGGCCCTGTCGTAGAACTCTCGGAGAGCTTTTCAACGGTATGCTGTGCGCCGCGAAACAACTTACGGATCAAAAGTTATGGGCACCGGATTCCTGGTCACAAGCCCCATGCCCACGGTTTGCTGGCCCAGCCTCTACGTGAAGTGAAATTGTCTTGCCCAAGGTGCCGTGGGATTCGGTAAAAGAAATGTGATGGATTAGGTTGTCGTCCTTTTTGCGGCTCACGACGTACGATCCGGGACAGAAAAATAGCACAAAAGAAGAAAAATGTCACAAAACTGATGAAAATGTTTGATTTTAGGCTCCGAAAATAGGCGCAGCCGGGCAGGCTTGCTAGCCCTATAGTAGAACTCTCGGAGAGCTTTCCAACAGTATGCTGTGCTCCGCATAACACCATACGGATCAAAAGTTATGGGCACCGGATTCCTGGTCACAAGCCCCATGCCCTCGGTTTGCGGGCCCAGCCTCTACATGATGTGAAGTTGTCTTGTCCAAGATTCCATGGGATTCGGTAATAAAAATGTGATGGATTAGGTTGTCGGCCTTTTCGCGGCTCACGACATACAATTCGGGACTGAAAAATAGCGCAAAAGAAGAAAAATCTCCCGAAACTGATGAAAACGTTCAATTTTGGACTCCGAAAACAGGCGCAGCCTAGCGGGCTTGCTGGCCCCGTCGTAGACCTCTCGGACGGCTTTCCAACGGTACGTCGTGCGCCTCGTAACTCCGTACGGATCAAAAGTTATGGGCATCGTAGCGACGGATACTTGGTCACATGACCCACGCCTTCGGTTTAAAGTTGTCTTACCCAAGGTGTAGTAGGATTCAGTAATAGAAATGTGATGGATTAGGTTGTCGTTCTTTTTGCGGCTCACGACGTACGATCTGGTACAGAAAAACAGCGAAAAAGAAGAAAAGAGTCCCGAAACTGATGAGAACATTAGATTTTTGGCTCCAAAAACAAGCGCAGTTGAGCAAGCTTGCTACCCCCATCGTAGAGCTCTCGGAGAGCTTTCCAACAGTATGTTGTGTGCCGCATAACTCCTTACGGATCAAAAGTTATGGGCACCGGAGCGACGGATACTTGGTCACAAGCCCCACGCCCCCGGTTTGCGGGCCCAACCTCTACGTGATGTGAAGTTGTCTTGCCCAAGGTGCCATGGGATTCAGTAATAGAAATGTGATGGATTAGGTTGTCGTCCTTTTCGCGGCTCATGACTTACGATCCGGGCCCGAAAAACATCGCAAAACAAGAAAAGAGTCCCAAAACAGATGAGAACGTTCAATTTTCGGCTTTGAAAACTGGTGCAAATGAGCAGGCTTGCTACCCCCATCGTAGAGCTCTCGAAGAGCTTTCCAACGGTATGTTGTGCACTGCCTAACTCCTTACGAATCAAATGTTATAGGTACCGAAGCAACGGATACTTGGTCACAAGCTCCAGGTCCTCGGTTTGCGGGCCCAGCCTCTACATGAAGTGAAGTTGTCTTGCCCAAGGTGCCATTGGATTCGGTAATAGAAATGTGATGGATTAGGTTCTCGTCCTTTTCGCGGCTCAGGACGTACGATACAGGATGGAAAAACAGCGCAAAAGAAGAAAAGTGTCCAAAAACTGATGAAAACATTTGATTTTGGGCTCCGAAAAGAGGCGCAGCCGAGCAAGCTTGTTGCCCAAGTCATAGAGCTTTCAGAGAGCTTTCCAACGGTATGTTGTGCGCCGCGTAACCCCTTACGGATCAAAAGTTATGGGCACCGGAGCGACGGATACCTAGTCACAAGCCTCACGCCCACGGTTTGTGGGCCCAGCCTCTACGTGAAGTGAAGTTGTCTTGCCCAAGGTGCCGTGGGATTCGGTAATAGAAATGTGATGGATTAGGTTGTCGTATTTTTCACGGCTCACGACGTACGATCCGGGATGGAAAAACGGCGCAAAAGAAGAAAAGTATCCCGAAACTGATGAAAATGTTTGATTTTGGGCTCCGAAAAGAGGAACAGCTAAGCAAGATTGCTGCCCACGTCGTAAAGCATTCAGAGAGCTTTCCAACAGTATGCTGTGCGCCGCGTAACTAAGAATCATGGTATCAAATTGTTGCCCCTCGGATTTAGTTGTGATTATGCGAAGTAAGACCGATGGACCCAGTATATAAACCATGGAAATGAGATTAAAGCATTTGGTTGCAAAGTGGAGTTGTTAGGATATGATTAGTAATCCTAAATAGCTAATAGTGAGTATGCATGTTGATTCATGGTGAACCCTTGGACGTAAGGTCAATGAGTCTTGATGCTCATAGCTAATTGAACATGTAAATGAGGGGAGTAAGATTCCATATAGTTGAGATAGATATGAATTAGAGTAACGATGACCCAAGAGACTGTTGTTAGACAACCATATTTAAGTGCACCATTTCACGTCTAGAAACTAGCGGTTGGTAGACTTCGAATCGTGGTCGTTGAATAGAGGGTGAATCTTGTAGTGATAGTTAAATAAGTGGTTGATTACTTTTGAAGTTCTATTAGGTTATGTTGGAGGATGCCTCGTGATCATAATTCTTATGTTGATACAACCTTGAAGTTATCTCGTGTAAGTATCTTATAAGCTCGATCATTCCGGTATAGTCTTAGGATTGTTGTTGTTTGGCCGATAACCTAGTGGAGCATTGATATCATTTACATGGCTATGGCCCTAGCTTAGTAACATTAATGTTGAAGATATATTGGCAGGCATTAAGTGTTCGAAGGAATGACTAGGTCGCTAAGTGAGTAGGACCATGATCTTCTTAAGTATGACGTAACCTTGGATTGAGGTGAGTGAAATTTATTTGAGATTGAAACTATTCGCCTTAGGAGTCTTGGTTAAGATTAAAGAAATTCTGAAGCCTCATGACTTTAAGATAGGGATTTGAATAAGGACATAAATTGTGGATTACGAATTGATGAATTTACTTGTAAGACTTGAACTAGTGCGACATGATCAGTTTACCCATGCAATTTCAATGGCAATTTGTTGGTGGTACCTAATAAACCTTAGAGTTTGAGTTTAACGAATCTCAACGGTCTTTCTCCTTGATTACGAGCGTAAATGTTAACGGAACTGGGGAAGAATGTTAGTGAATAGGAGACTGTGACCGGGAAACTAGTCATTAGAAGATTTGTTAATCTAACGTACCTAGGAGATAAGGATTATGATACTATCGATAGATGATGACTTGAGATGAATTAGTTTGTTTGGTGAGTTCAACCTGAAAATAGGGTCGTATCGTGGGAATAGTCCATAACATGTATATGTCCTACGTGCTAACAATTTTGAAGCTAGTAGATAGGATATATAAATCGGATATAGACCTATCATCTTGAAACTAGCGTATGTCACCCTAGGATCATAGAATTATTGTGATATTCCTTTTGAGGTATGAATGCAAGATTGATACAACATGAGTCATGATTTTGGAGTTATAGTTATATTGTTAGAATACCGATGCAACTTTGATGACTATGTTTGAAGACTCTAACCTTAGTTAATGAACTTGACCTTAAGACTAAATGGAGAATAGAGTCGTTCAAGGAAAGAACTGTAAATGTAGAGGTCACACCGAACTAATGATTGGAGAAAGCTAGGAAGTGAATTCGTTGTGGTAAGAGAGATCACAGAGCAAAGGATGACCCGGAGTTGGAAAATAACAATGGTCAGAATCCGTCTAAATGACCTTAACAAGTAAGAATGAATTTCAGGACGAAATTCTTTTAAGGAGGGGAGGATGTGAGGCCCGACCCTGAATAACGTGTCCTACCTCGATTTGTGTGCCTTAGACCTAAAATTATATGACCGACCTTGGATTACGTGCCATGTCTTGGTTTTCGTGCATGTCTCGTTATATGTGCCTTAACCTAGAATTATGTGTCATAATCCTCGATATACGTGTGATACCTAGATAAACGTGCCATGACCTTAATTTACGTGCGAGACCTCGATTTGCGTGTGTCTATTCGTTTCGTGTGCATTAACCTTGAATTGCGTGCTTTAACCTAGGTTTAAGAGTCGTGTCTTGAATTACGTGTATTGCATTGAATTACGTGCCTTATTTTGGTCTACGTTCATTCACCTAGGGTTGCGTGTGTTAGCATTAGAATCCGTGCACTTATCTTGAAGTATGTGTATTAGTCTTGAAATACGTGCTGTACCTCGTAGTTCGTGTCTATCTCGTAGTGCGTGCCATAGACATAGAAAAGCATGCCCACACGCTAATCGATAAAGAATCCTACACAAAGCACTAAACTATAAAATAATCCTACAAACACCACTAACTATTATTATAATCCTAATTCAAATCTCTACAAAATCCACTAACACCTAAATATTATATTTAAACTCACTACAAGACAAAACACTAAACCCTAAACATTCTTTATTCATTATTCTTTTTGCACCTCCAACACACAATTAAATAATGCTCAAGGATGACAAAAAAATCAGATTTCTACATGCCTTGGCTGACCACTTCGTGAGCTTTGTGATTGCTTTGCTTAATTCAATATAATTCCTAGACAATCTATGACATATTATGACACAAATGCATAAAAAAATAGCCCCAAAACCCTACCCAATGCACACCATTTTCGACCAAGTGCTCCTTGCCCATGCTAGGAATTTCAAAATGCCTCTTGAAGACATAAAAATCAAAATTTCTAAGCTCAAGGCTGAACCCATGCATCAACTTTTGCAAGAAGCCTCATTTTTCTTTCATTTCTCCCATTCTCCTCACATTTCTCTCTCTCCCTCTCATTCTTCTCTCTCCATCTCGGTGTTGGGCTGAGTTTCTTCATCTCTTAGCTCATCTTCATCATCCTATGGTGCATCAATACAAACAACAAGCAAAGAAACTCACCCAAGCAAGCTAGGATGCAAGAAACACACATGCAAGCATTTTGAGTCACCATTTTCGGCCTTGGTGAGTTTCCTAGCTTCCATTTCTTTTCTTCTTGTTCTAAGCACATGAATGTACTAAGAACTTGGCCACTAAGCTAGTAAAAATAGAGAGAAATCGGGTGGAGTCTTGCCTAAGCAAGGAAGAAGAAGAAATTTGTGCTTCAACAAGTTTTTGTGCATCTTCTTGGTTGATTGGTAAGGTGAGGGCTAAAACCTTTTGAAAATCCTTCAAAAATCCACATGCATGCTCATAAATGTATGTCTTTGCTTCTGTACTTGAGTTATATGTTCGTTCATAAGCTTAAACAACCATGCATGGCAAGATCTTGGCTTGAAAGTGGTGATAGGTGAAGTCGGATTGTTGACAGCTCTCTGACCAGATTGTTTCGAGGTAAGTTTAGCTAGGCAAATGATATTGAAAATGTATGAAAATTGGTAGGTGACTATTTTTTCCAGTTTTGAACATTTTTCACAGAAATTGGCCGAAGCTAATTTTGACTCTAAGGTCTTCAAAATGGCGAACCTTTAAAATGTGTCCAGATCTGAAAATCTGGAAAAATGAAGCAGGTTTTGACAGATGCACTGATCTTGTAGAACGAACCAGATTTGACTTAGTAAATGATATCAAAAATGCATGAAATTTGGTGTGCTGCAATATTTTTCAGTTATGGACATTTTTGTCAGAAATAGACTAGGCTGAATCGGACCCTAAGGACCTCAAAAACGTCAATTATCGAAATGTGTGCAAATCTGGACAGTTTTGTGCTATTCCACTGTTTCGACTATATCTAATGATCCCGAACTCCAATTGATGCAAGGTTTGTTTCTGATTTTAGTTAACTTCTTAAGATTTAATTTTACATCTTATTCACTAGATTTGGAGTTTTTTTGCTTATCCTATTGATTGTGAGAAAAAAGCCTATTGCAGTAAGGGTTTCACTTAATGTTGTGCTTAGAAAAATTGTTGTGACTCTTCTTGTTGAATTAAATGCTTGGAATTGTAGCTTCAGGATGTTGTGTGGACTGTTTTGAATGTTTGAGGATGTTGAATTAAATGATGCATGGCTTGAGATTGACTTTGAGTTGGTGTGAGGCTCAAATTGCACGAATGGAAACCCTAATGACTAGGTAGTTTTGCTAAGTGTTGATCATTTGGATATTGTGTGGAATTATATGTTTAGTAGGCTGCCCGTAAATGCCTTTATAGTCCTAAATGTGATTTTGATCATTGCATGTTGGCAAATAAGCTTTTCTTGCACCCGAACCCACGTAGATGTTATTGCATGTTGAATAATCTTACTACTTGATCACGTGGACTTCGAAACGAGTTATATGGCTTGATTTACATGTGTTACATGGCTGCCCGTTTAATGTTCATATAACTCTATATGCCTTTCAAGTGAAATTACCTGTTTTATCGTGCCCTGCCTGTTTACTTGTCAATGTGCAATCTTATGACTGTCCGGAGGCAACCTACTTTGTTGTCCTCCTAACGTGATATGTTAATGTCATAAATGTGCACTGCATACAAGGTTGCAACCTTTCCTGTCGGCGTGGTAGCGATCACGCACACCGGGCGGCATCGGGCTTACCGGTGCACCCGTGACTACCACTGTTCTATTCCCTCTCTCGCTTGGGGGCTAGACTTCCTCGGAGAGTTGGGTCGTAGGATTTCGGGGTACATCCGGAGTACACCCACCTGGCATGTTTTGGAGTTATTTGAAGTCGGCCGCAACATCTGATTCTGAAACTGATTTGAGAGCAAAAGCTCAATGTATCCTTTTTACTATGTGTATAAGTACTCTCGCTTGGTTCCTAGAGAACCTCGGGGAGGAAAGACTGGTATTTCTATTTCTGTACTTGTATTATTGTTATATTCATGCTTGCAAAAAGGATTTCATAAGTTGAACCGAAAAATGAGTTTCAAAACCTATTTCTCGTTCCCCCTCGCTGAGTTCATAAGGACTCACCCTCTTTTATCATCTCAGGTGAAGAAGATCCATAACAGGTACCCGAAGACGGTGTGCCTAACGATGAATCCCTAGAGTGATTGCATGTTTGTGTGCTTTGCGTGATTATGGCTACTTGTGAACTTTATGCTACTTGAAGACTATTTACTTTTATGTTGCTCGATGTTGTAATGTAAAGACCCCCGTTGTAATTTGGGGTCTAATTTTGGTTTGTACTGGTATTAAGTAGACTGATGCTAGACACTACTATGATTATTTTTGGCTATTATTACCGCTAGTATCTATCATAGGTTATGACGTACTAGTTAGGGACTAAGTAAATGAACTTACCCAATCTTAAACAGGTACTCGCTATTAAGTTAAGATCAATAGGTACTCTTGTAACGAGGATAAACAAACCAACGAGACATAGTATCATGCTAGGTTATAAATCGAACGAGACATCAAGATAACCAATAGGCATTTCAATTGATGTTAAATAGTAATCTTAGTTGCAAATGAACTTGAGATAGTAAATTTTGAGGCGTTTAGAGAATTAGGTTAAACCAAAGAGCCCAATTACAGCCGTTATGCTACCGGTTTTTCAAAAAACTTTGGAGTTTAGAGTAAAACGATAAGTGTTAAATCTTCATAACGGTTAAGAATGTGACAGGTCCTGAACGTTTAGGTCACACCCTAGTCTAACCTTATAGGCCGGGTTGGGGCATGACACCTTATAATTAGAATGGTATCAGAGCTTAGTTTATTAACTAGGCATTAGTCGGGTTCAACTCTCGGACCATGGGTAGAAGCTCTAAGGTAATTATGATGTCTTGTTTATATGTGTTAATGTGTGCTAATGTGCTTTAATTGCTTTGAGCATTGAATATTATGTGCTTTTGAGGACCATATGTATTATGTGTCATGCATACCGACACGTTCTCAATAATGCATGCATGCTTTTATACTCCTTCCTTGATACATGTGCATGTTACATAACCATTAATGACTGTTTATACACATAGATAGTTAGGACTAGAACTTTCAGGGAAGTGAATTTATGTAGAAAGAACGGAAAGTCTCGGTTGGAGATTTCTCGCATCTTCGCAGGTAATCGATGGATCGTATGCATTATTTGACATGCATATATATAAAATGCGTAGCACAGGTATAATTGTTGAGGTAAAGTTATCTCCTTATCTTTGGAATACCCATACCTGTAATTAAGTTATCAATTTTGTAGCCATAAAGTTCTTGATTCTGTTAAACTGTTCTTCTCATTGTGGTTCAAGTATAAAGGTTAAAGACATGCTACTTCCTTAGATATAAGGGTATACTATTAAATATGTAGAATAGTATATATTTTCATGTGCTGATAGTGGAAGTTGACTTGGAGGTTTCTTTGAATCAATTTCTCACATCTTAAAATTGGCTTGATAGACTATCTAAGAAGTTAGCAATATACTCGTACGATTGAATCCTTACTTGATTGGAATTAAGCATTGTTGAACCTAATAAGGTGTATATTAACGAGTTTCAAGTTCACTCAATGGTAAGATTGTGACCTAGAAATTAAGAGATGAACTCGTGAAAATTGACGATAGGGGTTAGATTATTAAGACGTGAATAGTGTGTTTAAGTAACTTAACAATGGATAACCTCAAGACATGTAGGCAACTCTGGAGACTAAGTTTAACAAGGTTGATGAATCTTTAGTGTAACAAGATATGAGAATGCTGGAATCGAGGAATTCACGTAGCTAGAACTCGTGTTCGGAAGACTACACCTAAATGTTAGGTCGAATGGAAGTGTAAGGTATTGAATTATGTATTAGATGACTAATGTTGCTAAGGTCCTAAGTTGGATATTGGTGATATTAAAAATCATGGTATCAAATTGTTGCCCCTCGAGTTTAGTTGTGATTATGCGAAGTAAGACCGATGGACCTAGTATATAAACCATGGAAATGAGATTAAATCATCTGGTTGCAAAGTGGAGTCGTTAGGGTATGATTAGTAATCCTAAATAGCTAATAGTGAGTATGCATGATGATTCATGGTGAACCCTTGGACGTAAGGTCATGGTGAACCCTTGGACATAAGGTCAATGAGTCTTGATGCTCATAGCTAATTGAACATGTAAATGAGGGGAGTAAGATTCCATATAGTTGAGATAGATATGAATTAGAGTAACGATGACCCAAGAGACTGTTGTTAGACAACCGTATTTAAGTGCACCATTTCACGTCTAGAAACTAGCGGTTAGTAGACTTCGAATCGTGGTCGTTGAATAGAGGGTGAATCTTGTAGTGATAGTTAAATAAGTGGTTGATTACTTTTGAAGTTCTATTAGGTTATGTTGGAGGATGCCTCGTGATCATAATTCTTATGTTGATACAACCTTGAAGTTATCTCGTGTAAGTATCTTATAAGCTCGATCATTCCGGTATAGTCTTGGGATTGTTGTTGTTTGGCCGATAACCTAGTGGATCATTGATATCACTTACATGGCTATGACCCTTAGTAACATTAATGTTGAAGGTATATTGGCAGGCATTAAGTGTTCGAAGGAATGACTAGGTCGCTAAGTGAGTAGGACCATTATCTTCTTAAGTATGACATAACCTTGGATTGAGGTGAGTGAAATTTATTTGAGATTGAAACTATTCGCCTTAGGAGTCTTGGTTAAGATTAAAGAAATTCTGAAGCCTCATGACTTGAAAATAGGGATTTGAATAAGGAAATAAATTGTGGATTACGAGTTGATGAATTTATTTGTAAGACTTGAACTAGTGCGACATGATCAGTTTACCCATGCAATTTCAATGGCAATTTGTTGGTGGTACCTAATAAACCTTAGATTTTGAGTTTAACGAATCTCAATGGTCTTTCTCCTTGATTACGAGCATAAAGGTTAACAGAACTGGGGAAGAATGTTAGTGAATAGGAGCCTGTGACCGGGAAACTAGTCATTAGAAGATTTGTTAATCTAACGTACCTACGAGATAAGGATTATGATACTATCGATAGATGATGACTTGAGATGAATTAGTTTGTTTGGTGAGTTCAACCTGAAAATAGGGTCATATCGTGGGAATAGTCCATAACATGAATATGTCCTACGTGCTAACAATTTTGAAGCTAGTAGATAGGATATATAAATCAGATATAGACCTATCATCTTGAAACTAGCGTATGTCACCCTAGGATCATGGAATTATTGTGATATTCCTTTTGAGGTATGAATGCAAGATTGATACAACATGAGTCATGATTTTGGAGTTATAGTTATATTGTTAGAATACCGATGCAACTTTGATGACTATGTTTGAAGACTCTAACCTTAGTTAATGAACTTGACCTTAAGACCAAATGGAGAATAGAGTCGTTCAAGGAAAGAACTGTAAATGTAGAGGTCACACCGAACTAATGATTGGAGAAAGCTAAGAAGTGAATTCGTTGTGGTAAGAGAGATCACAGAGCAAATGACGATCTGGAGTTGGAAAATAACAACGGTCGGAATCCGTCTAAATGACCTTAACAAGTAAGAATGAATTTCAGGACGAAATTCTTTTAAGGAAGGGAAGATGTGAGGCCCGACCCCGAATAACGTGTCCTACCTCGATTTGCGCGCCTTAGACCTAAAATTATATGATCGACCTTGGATTACGTGCCCTGTCTTGGTTTTCGTGCATGCCTCGTTATACATGCCTTAACCTATAATTGTGTGCCCTAATCCTCGATATACGTGCGATACCTAGATAAACGTGCCATGACCTTAATTTACGTGCGAGACCTCGATTTGCGTGTGTCTCTTCGTTTCGTGTGCATTAACCTTGAACTGCGTGCTTTAACCTAGGTTTAAGAGTCATGTCTTGAATGGGCAAAAACTATTTTAGTCCCTGAGGTTTGCTCTAAAAACCAAATTGGTCCCTCAGGTTTGCAAAAAGACCAAATTGGTCCCTCCAATTAATTTTTATTAGTCAAAGGGTTGACCGAGTTAAAAAACCATTATATTCTTAGGCAACATATATTATAAAAGAAAATTACGATAAAAGTTTAAATCAGTCTAAAAAAACATAATTAACAACATTTGTGCAGGAAAAAAAAAACTAAAACTAAAAAATATCAAATCAAACAAAAAAAAAATAAATACAGTAATATATAGGTAAAAAAAGAACAATCATCATCGACATAATTAACAGCGAGGGTACCGCCCAGAAAAGAGAATGAATCATGATTGTTCATTTTTAACGATATACTACTAACTTTAATTTGTTTATGTTTGAACTGATATTTTTTAGTTTTTTTTTTTTTTCTACGCGAATTATGTGAATTATGTTTTTTTTAGACTGATTTAGACTTTTATTGTAATTTTCTTTTATAATATATGTTGCCCAAGGATATAATGGTCTTTTAACTCAGTCAACCATTTGACTATTAATAATTGGCTAACAAAAGTTAACTAGAGGGACCTTTTTGGTCTTTTTGCAAACTTGAGGGACTAATTTGGTCTTTAGAGTAAACCTCAGGGACTAAAATGGTTTTGACCCTGACTTGAATTATGTGCATTGCATTGAATTACGTGCCTTATTTTGGTCTACGTTCATTCACCTAGGGTTGCGTGTGTTAGCATTAGAATCCGTGCACTTATCTTGAAGTATGTGCCTTAGTCTTGAAATACGTGTTGTACCTCGTAGTTCATGTCTATCTCGTAGTGCGTGCCATAGACATAGAAAAGCGTGCCCGCACGCTAATCGATAAAGAATCTTACACAAAGCACTAAACTATAAAATAATCCTACAAACACCACTAACTATTATTATAATCCTAATTCAAATCTCTACAAAATCCACTAACACCTAAATATTATATTTAAACTCACTACAAGACAAAACACTAAACCCTAAACATTCTTTATTCCTTATTCTTTTTGCACCTACAACACAATTAAATAATGCTCAAAGATGACAAAAAAATCAAATTTCTACATGCCTTGGCTGACCACTTCGTGAGCTTTGTGATTGCTTTGCTTAATTCAATATAATTCCTAGACAATCTATGACATATTATGACACAAATGCATAAAAAAAATAGCCCCAAAACCCTACCCAATGCACACCATTTTCGACCAAGTGCTCCTTGCCCATGCTAGGAATTTCAAAATGCCTCTTGAAGACATAAAAATCAGAATTGCTAAGCTCAAGGCTGAACCCATGCATCAACTTTTGCAAAAAGCCTCATTTTTCTTTCATTTCTCTCATTCTCCTCACATTTTTCTCTCTCTCTCTCATTCTTCTCTCTCCATCTCGGTTTCGGGCTGAGTTTCTTCATCCCTTAGCTCATCTTCATCATCCTATGGTGCATCAAGACAAACAACAAGCAAAGAAACCCACCCAAGCAAGCTAGGATGCAAGAAACACACATGTAAGCATTTTGAGTCACCATTTTCGGCCTTGGTGAGTTTCCTAGCTTCCATTTCTTTTCTTCTTGTTCTAACCACATGCATGTACTAAGAACTTGGCCACTAAGCTAGGAAAAATAGAGAGAAATCGGGTGGAGTCTTGCCTAAGCAAGGAAGAAGAAGAAATTTGTGCTTCAACAAGTTTTTGTGCATCTTCTTGGTTGATTGGTAAGGTGAGGGCTAAAACCTTTTGAAAATCCTTCAAAAATCCACCTGCATGCTCATAAATGTATGTCTTTGCTTCTGTACTTGAGTTATATGTTCGTTCATAAGCTTAAACACCATGCATGGCAAGATCTTGGCTTGAAAATGGTGATAGGTGAAGTCGGATTGTTGACAGCTCTCTGACCAGATTGTTTCGAGGTAAGTTTAGCTAGGAAAATGATGTTGAAAATGCATGAAAATTGGTAGGTGACTATTTTTGCCAGTTTTGAACATTTTTTGAAGAAATAGGCCGAAGCTAATTTTGACTCTAAGGTCTTCAAAATGGCGAACCTTTAAAATGTGTCCAGATCTGGAAATCTGGAAAAATGAAGCAGGTTTTGACAGATGCACTGACCTTGTAGAACGAACCAGATTTGACTTTGTAAATGATATCCAAAATGCATGAAATTTGGTGTGCTGCAATATTTTTTAGTTCTGGACATTTTTGTTAGAAATAGACTAAGGCTGAATCTGACCCTAAGGACCTCAAAAACGTCAATTATCGAAATGTGTGCAAATCTGGACAGTTTTGTGCTATTCCACTGTTTCGGCTATATCTAATGATCCCGAACTCCAATTGATGCAAGGTCTGTTTCTGATTTTAGTTAACTTCTTAAGCTTTAATTTTACATCTTATTCACTAGATTTGGAGTTTGTTTGCTTATCCTATTGATTGTGAGAAAAACTCCTATTGCAGTAAGGGTTTCACTTAATGTTGTGCTTAGAAAAATTGTTGTGACTCTTCTTGTTGAATTAAATGCTTGGGATTGTAGCTTCAGGATGTTGTGTGGACTGTTTTGAATGTTTGAGGATGTTGAATTAAATGATGCATGGCTTGAGATTGACTTATAGTTGGTTTGAGGCTCAAATTGCACGAATATGCACGAATGGAAACCCTAATGACTAGGTAGTTTTGCTAAGTGTTGATCATTTGGATATTGTGTGGAATTATATGTTTAGTAGGCTGCCCGTAAATGCCTTTATAGTCCTAAATGTGATTTTGATCATTGCATGTTGGCAAATAAGCTTTTTTTGTACCCGAACCCACGTAGATGTTATTGCATGTTGAATAATCTTACTACTTGATCACGTGGACTTCGAAATGAGCAATATGGCTTGATTTACATGTGTTACATGGCTGCCCGTTTAATGTTCATATAACTCTATATGCCTTTAAAGTGAAATTACCTGTTTTATCGTGCCCTGCCTGTTTACTTGTCAATGTGCAATCTTATGACTGTCCGGAGGCAACCTACTTTGTTGTCCTCCTAACGTGATATGTTAATGTCATAATTGTGCACTGCATACAAGGTTGCAACCTTTCCTATCGGCGTGGTAGCGATCACGCACACCGGGCGGCATCGGGCTTGCCGGTGCACCCGTGACTACCACTGTTCCATTCCCTCTCTCGCTTGGGGGCTAGACTTCCTCGGAGAGTTGGGTCGTAGGATTTCGGGGTACATCCGGAGTACACCCACCTGGCGTGTTTTGGGGTTATTTGAAGTTGGCCGCAACATCTGATTCTGAAACTGATCTGAGAGCAAAAGCTCACTGTATCATTTTTACTATGTGTATAAATACTCTCACTTGGTTCCTAGAGAACCTCGGGGAGGAAAGACTGGTATTTCTGTTTCTGTACTTGTATTATTGTTATATTCATGCTTGCAAAAAGGATTTCATAAGTTGAACTGGAAAATGAGTTTCAAAACCTATTTCTCGTTCCCCTTCGCTGAGTTCATAAGGACTCACCCTCTTTTATCATCTCAGGTGAAGAAGATCCATAACAGGTACCCGAGGACGGTGTGCCTAACGATGAATCCCTAGAGTGATTGCCTCTTTATGTGCTTTGCGTGATTATGGCTACTTGTGAACTTTATGCTACTTGAAGACTATTTACTTTTATGTTGCTCGATGTTGTAATGTAAAGACCCCCGTTGTAATTTGGGGTCTAATTTTGGTTTGTACTGGTATTAAGTAGACTGATGCTAGACACTACTATGATTATTTTTGGCTATTATTACCGCCAGTATCTATCATAGGTTATGACGTACTAGTTAGGGACTAAGTAAATGAACTTACCCAATCTTAAACAGGTACTCGCTATTAAGTTAAGATCAACAGGTACTCTTGTAACGAGGATAAACAAACCAACGAGACATAGTATCATGCTAGGTTATAAATCGAATGAGACATCGAGATAACCAATAGGCATTTCAATTGATGTTAAATAGTAATCTTAGTTGGAAATGAACTTGAGATAGTAAATTTTGAGGCGTTTAGAGAATTAGGTTAAACCAAAGAGCCCAATTACAGCCGTTATGCTGCCGGTTTTCTGAAAAACTTTGGATTTTAGAGTAAAACGATAAGTGTTAAATCTTCATAACGGTTAAGAATGTGACAGGTCCTGAACGTTTAGGTCACACCCTAGTCTAACCTTATAGGCCGGGTTGGGGCATGATAGCAACCAAGCAGGCTTGCTGCCCACATCGTAAAGCTCTCGTAGAGCTTTCCAACGGTATGATGTGCACCGCGTAACTCCATACGGATCAAAAGTTATGGGCACCGGTGCGACGGATACTTGTTCACAAGCCCCACGCCCTCGGTTTTGCGAGCCCAGCCTCAACGTGATGTGAAGTTGTCTTGCCCAAGGTGCCATGGGATTTGGTAATAGAAATGTGATGGATTAGGTTGTCGTCCTTTTCGCGGCTCACGACGTACGATCCGGGATGAAAAAACAGGGCAAAAGAATAAAAGTATCCCAAACTCATAAAAAAGTTCAATTTCGGACCCCAAAAAGAGGCGCAACCGAGCAGGCTTGCTGCCCACGTCGTAGAGCTCTCGTAGGGCTTTCCAACGGTATGTTGTACGCCGCGTAACTCCTTACGAATCAAAAGTTATGGGCACCGGTACGACGGATACTTGGTGACAAGCCCCACGCCCTCGGTTTGCTGGCCCAGCCTCTACGTGAGGTGAAGTTGTCTTGGCCAAGGTACCGTGGGATTCGGTAATAGAAATGTGATGGATTAGGTTGTCGTCCTTTTCGCGGCTCACGACGCACGATCCGGGACGAAAAAACAACGCAAAAGAAGAAAAGAGTCCCGAAACTGATGAAAACGTTGGATTTTGGGCTCCGATAATAGGCGCAGCTGAGCAGGATTGCTCCCCCCGTCGTAGAGCTCTCGGAGAGCTTTCCAACGGTATGCTGTGCGCCGCATAACTCCTTGTGTATCAAAAGTTATGGGCACCGGAGCGACGGATACCTGGTCACAAGCCCCACGCCCTCGGTTTGCGGGCCCAGCCTCTATGTGAAGTGAAGTTGTCTTGCCCAAGGTGCCGTGGGATTCGGTAATAGAAATGTGATGGATTAGGTTGTCATCCTTTTCGCGGTCACGACGTACGATCCAGGACAGAAAAACAACGCAAAAGAATAAAAGAGTCTCGAAACATCTGAAAATGTTGGATTTTAGGCTCCGACAACAGGCAAAGCACTACCCCCATCGTAGAGCTCTCGGAGAGCTTTCTAACGGTATGCTTTGCGTCGCATAACTCCTTGTGGATCAAAAGTTATGGGCAACGGAGCGACGGATACTTGGTCACAAACCCCACGCCCTCGGTTTGCGGACAAGCCTCTGCGTGAAGTGAAGTTGTCTTGCCCAAGGTGCCATGGGATTCGGTAATAGAAATGTGATGGATTAGGTTGTCATCCTTTTTGCGGCTCACGACGTACGATCCGGTATGCAAAAACAGTGCAAAAGAAGAAAAGTGTCACGAAACTGATGAAAATGTTCAATTTTGGGCTCTGAAAATAGGCGCAGCCGAGCAGGCTTGCTGCCCCCGTCGTAGAGCTCTCTAAGAGCTTTCCAACGGTATGTTGTGCGCCGCGTAACTCCTTACGGATCAAAAGTTATGGGCACCGGAGCGACGGATACCTGGTCACAAGCCCCACGCCCTTGGTTTGTGGGCCCTTCCTCTACGTGAAGTGAAGTTGTCTTGCCCAAGGTGCTGTGGGATTCAGTAATAGAAATGTGATGGATTAGGTTGTCGTCATTTTCGCGGCTCACGACGTACGATCCGGGACGGAAAAACATCGCAAAAGAAGAAAAGTATCCCAAAACTGATGAAAACATTCGATTTTGGGCTCCGAAAATAGGTTCAGCTGAGCAAGCTTGCTGCCTAAATCATAGAGCTCTCGGAGAGCTTTCGAACGGTATGTTGTGCGCCTCGTAAGTCTTTACGGATCAAAAGTTGTGGGCACTGGAGTGAGGGATACCAGGTTACAAGCCCCACACCCTTGGTTTGCGGGCCCAACCTCTACGTGAAGTGAAGTTGTCTTGCCCAAGGTGCTTTGCGATTCGGTAATAGAAATGTGATGGATTAGGTTGTCGTCCTTTTTGCGGCTCACGACGTACGATCCAGGACAGAAAAAAAGCGCAAAAGAAGAAAAGTGTCCCGAAACTAATAAAAACGTTCGATTTTGGGCTACGAAAATAGGCGCAGCCAAGCAAGCTTGTTGGCCCTGTCGTAGAACTCTCGGAGAGCTTTCCAACGGTATGTTGTGCGCTGCGTAACACCTTACGGATCAAAAGTTATGGGCACCGGATTCCTGGTCACAAGCCCCACGCCCTCGGTTTGCGGGCCCAACCTCTATGTGAAGTGAAGTTTTCTTGTCCAAGGTTCTGTGGGATTCGGTAATAGAAATGTAATGGATTAGGTTGTCGGCCTTTTCGCGGCTCACGACGTACGATCCGGGACGGAAAAATAGTACAAAAGAAGAAAAATCTCCCGAAACTGATGAAAACGTTCGATTTTGGACTCCGAAAATAGGCACAGCCTAGCAGACTTGCTAGCTCCGTTGTAGACCTCTCGGAGAGCTTTCCAACGGTATGCCGTGCGCTGCGTAACTCCTTACGGATCAAAAGTTATGGGCACCGGAGTGACGGATACTTGGTCACAATACCTACACCTTCGGTTTGCTGGCCCAGCCTCTACGTGAAGTGAAGTTGTCTTGCCCAAGGTTGTGAGGCCCGACCTCGATTTGTGTGTGATACCTAGTTTCGTGTGCCCTAACCTAGATATGCGTGCCTTAATCTAGATTTAAGAATCGTGTTTCGTTTTGTGTGCCTTGCATTGAATTACGTGCATTCATTTAAGGTTGCGTGCATTTACTTGGAAAACGTGCATTCGTCTCGTAGTTTGTGCCCTACCTCGTAGTGCGTGCCCTAAACTTAGGAAAGCATGCCCTCACGCTAATTGAGAAAGCATCTTACAAGAAGCACTAGATCAATAATTAATCCTACAAATTCTACTAACTAATATTAAATTACTAATTCAACCCACTAGAAGACAAAATCTCTCAAAAAGCTAGACATTCCTTATTCTTTATTCCTTATTCTTTTGCACTTTCAAACACACAATTAAATAATGCTCAAAAGATGACAAAAACTTCAGATTTCTCAAGCCTTGGCCGACCACCTTGTGTGCCTTGTGCTTGCTTTGCATAATTCAAATCTTATTCCCAAACATTCTATGACATTCTATGACACAAAGCAATAAAAAAATTAGCTCAAACCCTCCTCAAAGCTCAAATTCTCGACACAAAGCTCCTTGCCCATGCTAAGTAATTCAAAAACCATGCTTCTTGAAGACACAAATCTGAAATTTCTATGCCCAAGGCCGACACATGCTTCATCAATTGCAAGGCTTTCATTTTTCATTCATTTCTCTCATTTCCTCACATTTCTCTCTCTCCCTCTCATTCTTCTCTCTCTCTCTCGGCTTTGGCTGAGTTCCTATACTCCATAGCTTATCTTCATCACTCCATGATTCATCAAGGCAAGCAAGAAGCTAAGGAGCTCGACTAAGCAAGCTAGGTTGCAAAGAAAAACACATGCAAGCTTATTGAACATCCATTTCGGCTTAGGTGAGTTTGCTAGCTTCCATTTCTTTTCTTCTTGTTCTAACCACATGTATCTACTAAGAACTTGGTCACTAAGCTAGGAAAAATAGAGAAAATCGAGTGGTGTCTCGGCTAAGCAAGGAAGAAGATCAACTTTGTGCTTCACCAAGAGTCTTGTGCATCTTCTTGTTGTTTTGCTAAGGTGAGGGCTAAAACTTCTTGAAAATCTTTCAAAAAACCACATGCATGCTCTTAAATGTTTAGCTTTGCTTCTGTACTTGAGATATATGTGTGTTCATAAGCTTTTACAACCATGCATGGCAAGATTTTGGGCTAGAATGTGATGTTAGATGAAATCGTGCATGTGGCAGCTTTCTGTCTTGTTGGTGCGAGGTGATTTTGGCTAGGTAAATGATGTTGAAAATGAGTGAAAATTGGTAGGTCACTAGTTTTGCCAGGTCTGAACAGTTTTCGCAGAAATAGGCCAAAGCTAATTTTGACTCTAAGGTCCTCAAAATGGCAAATCATTAAAATGTGTCCAAATCTAGAAAGTCTGGAAAAATGAAGTAGGTTTTGGCAGATTCACTGACCTTGTGGAATGAACCGGTTTTGACTTAGTAAATGACATCCAAAATGCAGGAACTTTTGTTTGCTGCTAGATGTTTCAGTTCTGGACATGTTTGTCAGAAATGGACTAAGGCTAAATCGGACCTTAAAAACCTCAAAAACGACAAGTATTGAAATGTATGCAAATCTGGACAGTTTTGTGTAGTCTCACTGTTTTGGCTATAACTATTGAACCCGAACTCCAAATGATGCGAGGTTTATTTCTGAATTTAGTTCACTTATTAAGCTTTAATTTGATATCTTATTCACTGGAATTAGAGATTGGTTGCTTGTCTTAATGATTGTGAGAAAACAGCCCATTGCAGTAAGGGTTTCACTTAGTGATATGCTTAGAAAAATTATTGTAGCTTCTCTTGTTGTGTTAAATGCTTGGGATTGTGGCATTGGGATGTTGTGTGGACTGTTTTGAATACCTGAGGGTGTTTGAATTAATCGACGCATGGCTTGAGTTTGATTTTGAGATGACTTGGGGCTTAATCGCACGGGTAAGCACGAATTGGAACCCTAGTAACTAGGTGAATTTGCTAAGTGTTGATCCTTTGGATGTTGTGTTGGATTATGTGTTTAGTAGGCTGCCCGTAGTTGCCCTTGTAGCCCTAAATATGATTTCGATGATTTCATGTTGATAAGTAGGCTTTTCTTACACCCGGTCCCACGTAGATGCCGTTGCATGATGAATAATCTTATTAATTGATTACGTGAACTTTGAAATTAGTTATATGACTTGATTTACATGTGTTACATGGCTGCCCATTTAATGTTCATATAACTCCATGTGCCTTACATGTGAAATTACTTGTCTTATCGTGCCTCACTCGTTTACTTGTCAATGTGCAATTTTATGACTGCTCGGAGGTAACCTACTTTGTTGTCCTCCTAATGTAATATATTAAATGTCATAAATGTGCATTGCATACAAAGTTGCAACCTTTCATTTTGGCGTGGTAGCGTTCACGCACACCGGGCGGCATCGGGCTTGCCGGTGCAACTGTGACTACCATTGTCCAATTCCCTCTCTCGCTTGGGGGCTAGACTTCCTCGAAGAGTTGGGTCGTAGGATTTCGGGATATATCCTGAGTACACCCATTTGGTGTGATAAGGGGATGATTTGAAGTCGGCCGCAACAACTGATACTAGAAATGAACTGAGAGCAAAAGCTCACTGTATCCTTTTCACTATGTGTATAAGTACTCTCGCTTGGTTCCTAGAGGACCTTGGAGAGGAAAGACGGGTAATTGTGTTCCTTTACTCTTACATTATTGTTATGTACTTATTTGTGATATATTCATGCTTGCAAAAAGGGTTTTCATAAGTTGAACCGAAAAATGAGTTTCAAAATCTATTTCTCGTTCCCCCTCACTGAGTTCATAAGGATTCACCCTCTTTTATCATCTCAGATGAAGAAGATCAAGAACAGGTACCCGAGGACGACGTGCCTAACGATGATTCCTTGGAATGATTGCCTGTCCTATGTGCTTTACTTGATTATGGCCATTGTGAACACTATGCTGCTTGAAGACTATTTCTTTTCATGTTGCTTGATGTTTGTAATGTAAAAGACCCCCGTTGTAATTTGGAGTCTAATTTTGGCTTGTACTGTTAATAACTAGACAGACACTACTATGGTCGTTTTGCTATCGTTACTAGTTAGTATCTATCATAGGATTATGAAATATCCGATAAGGGCTAAGTAAAATGAACCTATCCAATCCTAATCAAGTACCCATTGTTAAGCTAAGGTCAACAGGTACTTTTGTAACGAGGATTAACAAACAAACAAGACATAGTATCATGCTAGGTTATTAATCAAACGAGACTTCAAGATAATTAGTAGGCTTTTCAATTGATGATAAATAGTAATCTTAGTTGGAAATGAATTTGAGATTGTAAATTTTGAGGCGATTAGAGAATTAGGTCAAACTAAGGAGCCCAATTACAGCCGTTATGTTGCCGGTTTTCCGGAGAATTTGTGGAGTTTAGGCCAAAATGTTAAGTGTTAAACCTTCATAAACGGTTAAGTATGTGATATGACTTGAATGTTAGATCACACCCTAGTCTAACCTTTATAGGCCGGGTTGGGGCGTGGCACCCTATAGAAGAAATAGTATCAGAGCTTAGATTGCTTAAGCCGGGTTTAACTCTCGGACCATGGGTAGAGCCCTAAGATAATTAGGATGACTTGCCTATATGTTATTGTGTGATAATGTTAATTGTGCATCGTAATCTGTGCCTATAGATGGCTGGCCCTAGTACCCGCACTACTAATAGGAGCGGTGAACCCCAAGAGACTGGAGATGCTTATCAAACTAATCCCAGCATAGCTATGTTTAACATGATAGCAAAAGCCATGGATCACGTGTCGCGAGTGATGGAACGTCAAGATGCACGTGAAGCCAACAACAGCAACAATAATAGGAATGATGGTAACAATGGGAGACATAGCAGAATGAGGGAGTTCTTTGACTTTCGCGCATCCAAATTCCACGGGGAAGCTGATGATGAGAAAGCAGAGGCTTGGCTGTCCGAGATCGAGAGGATTTTCAGGCCACTTGATTATACTGATGAAGAGAAGGTGGAGTTTGCTGTGTTTCTATTGCACGGGGATGCTTAACATTGGTGGCACACTGTGGAGGCACTGTGGGAAAGTGATCAGACACCTCGCTTGTGGGGTAATTTCGTTAAGGCATTCAAGGAAAAATATGTACCTGCAGTTTCCAAGCAGAGACGGATTGAGGAGTTCATGCACTTGACCCAGGGTAACATGACGGTGGCCCAGTACGAGGCTCGTTTTGACTTACTATCCCACTATGCTCAATACATGGTCAGTACTCCGGAGGTGAAGATGTGAAAATTTACGACCTGATTGAGGCCAGAGATTCAGGACCAGTTGGCTTCACATGACTTCGATACCTATTCTGCTCTCTTTGCTGCTGCTTCCCGAGTTGAGAAGAGAAAACTTGATAGAGCCGGTTCGAGTCAGCCGAACAAGAAACCATACCAGCCTTCAGGTCAACAGAGGAAATTCCAGGGCCAGAGTCGTAGTCAGGGCCAGAGCCAGAACAGACTAGTAAATAACCGTGGCCCGACTAAAGCGCCATCAGCCTCTTCCACCCGCGGATCCACAGGTAGTTCACCTGCTACTCAGTCTGTCAACTGTTCTTACTGTGACAAGAAGGGGCATACCGAGGCCCAGTGTTGGAAGAAGTCAGGACGATGCGTGCGGTGTGGCAGTGATCAGTATCAGATCAAGGATTGCCCTAAATGGAAAGCAGGACAGAATCAGGTTAAAGTAGCTGGTAGAGGCAAGACTCCAATTCCTAGAGTTTAGGCTCGAGCTTATGCTATTGAGTACGAGGAGCTTCCAGAGAAGACCGCTGTTGTTGAAAGTACATTCTTCATACTGAATCAACCTGTTAGTGTACTAATTGATCCGGGTGCTACTCATTCATTTATTACTCCCTTATGTGTGCAACGTGTGAAACTACGAGTTATATGTTTGCCTTACGAAGTAGAAGTTGGTACTCCGATGGGTTCTAAACTTGTCACTAGCTCAGCTTGTAAAGCATGTAAAATGCAAATTAAGGATAGGGAATTCTCAGCCAATCTTATCGTATTACCTTTTCGAGACTATGAGGTCATTTTAGGGATGGACTGGTTGGCAAAGCATCATGTCCAACTAAATTGCCGGACGAAGATTGTAACGTTTCGGGTACCTGTCAACCAATCCTAGAGGTAATGGGTTGAAAAGATTTCACCGGGAGTTCCATCATTTCATCTACGAAAGCAGTGAAGTCTTTGAGAAAAAGGTGTAGTGGATACTTAGCTTACCTCATCAACAAACCGTCGGACAAAGTTAAGTTGGAGGAGATGCCAGTCATCAAAGACTATGCGGATGTGTTTCCAGAAGAATTGCCCGGTTTACCCCCAAATCAGGCGATCGAGTTCATTATAGAGTTACTGCCTGGCACCCAACCGATATCTAAAGCTCCCTATCGTATGGCACCGGCCGAGCTACAGGAATTGAAGGACCAATTGCAAGGATTGTTGAAGAAGGGGTTTGTTCAACCAAGTTCTTCTCTGTGAGGTGCACCAGTTCTATTTGTAAAGAAGAAAGACGGAACATTGAGGCTATGCATCGATTACCGAGGATTGAACCAAGTGACTGTCAAGAATAAATACCCACTTCCACTGATCGACGAGTTGTTTGATCAACTTCAAGGAGCCAAAGTGTATTCGAAACTCGACTTAAGGCAAGGGTACTATCAGTTGCGGATCAAAAAGGAGGATGTGCCTAAAATGGCTTTCAAGACAAGATATGGGCATTATGAATATGTGGTGATGCCATTTGGACTAACCAATGCCCCTGCAGCTTTTATGGACTTGATGCACAGGGTGTTTCAACCTTACTTGGACCAATTTGTGGTGATCTTCATTGATGATATTTTGGTATACTCGAAATCCGAGGCAGAGCATGAACAACATCTGCAGTTGTTACTGCAAAAACTTTGAGAGCATCAATTGTATGCAAAGTTTAGCAAGTGCGAATTTTGGTTGCAGCAGATTGCATTTTTGGGGCATATCATATCCCAAGAGGGAATAGAAATGGATCCAGCAAAGATAGAAGCAGTGATGTTTTGGAAGAAGCCGGAAAATATTACGGAGGTTCGGAGTTTTCTTGGTCTAGCCGGCTATTATCGGAGGTTCGTGAAGGATTTATCTAAGATTGCAGGACCGCTTACAAAGCTCACTCAAAAGAAAACAAAGTTCGTGTAGGATGACAAGAGTGAGAACAGCTTCCAAGAATTGAAGAAAAGATTGACTACCGCACCTGTTCTTACATTGCCTGAAGGGAGTCAAGGTTTTGTAATCTATAGCGATGCTTCGAAGGAAGGATTGGGTTGTGTGTTGATGCAAAATGGAAGGGTGATTGCGTATGCTTCTAGGAAACCGAAGCCGTATAATTGAACTACCCGATGCATGATTTGGAGTTAGCGGCTATTGTGTTTGCACTCAAGAAATGGAGGCACTATCTGTGGGGTAACAAGTTTGAGGTGTTTACCGATCACAAGAGCTTGAAATACTTGTTCTCACAAAAAGAGTTGAACATGAGGCAAAGGCGGTGGATGGAGCTTTTGGATGATTATAACTGCACAATCAATTATGTGCCCGGTAAAGCAAATGTAGTTGCAGATGCCTTAAGTAGGAAAGCGAGCATGGCAAAACTGGAAGTTAAGGTGCAGGAGTTGTTGGAGGAAGTATTTTTGTGGAAACCACAATTAACTCGGAAAGGGTTACTTTTTGCCACTACACAAGTTCAATCGACCTTGTTGTCTGAATTACGAGAGGCTCAACAGAAGGACAAATAATTCCAGAAGATTAAAGAAAGCAACACAGATTTCAAGTTTCATGATGATGGTATTTGGAGGTTTAGAATCGGATTTGTGTTCCTGATGAGCCAGAGCTGAAAAAGAAGATTCTTGAAGAAGCCCATAATTCAAGATACACTATTCACCCCGGCGGAACAAAGATGTACCGGCATTTGAAGCAACACTATTGGTGGAATAACATGAAGAGAGAGATTGCAGAGTTTGTGGCACGGTGTTTGACTTGCCAGAGAGTCAAAGCGTAACATCAACGACCGGCAGGTTTACTTCAACCGTTGGAGATTCCTCAATGGAAATGGGAATATATAACTATGGACTTTGTTATGGACCTGCCCAGGTCACAAAAGGGTCATGATGCCGTTTGGGTCATAGTGGATAGATTGACTAAGTCAGCACACTTTTTACCGATGAACAAAGAGGATAATCCTGAGAAATTGGGAGATATGTATGTGGCGGAGATTGTAAGATTGCACGGGATGCCTGTGAGTATTGTATCTGATAGGGATCCTCGTTTTACTTCCCGATTTTGGATTTCAGGAAAAGTTGGGAGAAATATCTGTCTCTAGCGGAGTTCGCTTATAATAATAGTTATCAAGCCACTATCGGGATGGCCCCATTTGAGACGTTGTATGGACGTAAGTGTCGATCCCCAATTTACTGGGATGAAGTAGGTGAGATGAAGGCTTTTGACCCAACCCTTTTACCTGAACTTATGAAGACTGTTGATAATATCCACCTCATCCGGAAATGGATGCTTACCGCCCAAAGCAGGCATAAGAGTTATGCAGACCGACGGAGACGGAGTCTAGAGTTTGAGGTCGGCGACAAGGTGTTCCTGAAAATATCACCTCGGAGGGGACTGATTAAACACGACAAGGGTGAAAAGTTGAGCCCGAAGTTTGTAGGACCATTCGAGATAATTGAGAAGGTTGGAAAATTGGTGTATCGCCTGGCACTACCCCAAAACCTCTCCAATATTCATGACGTCTTTCATGTTTCGATGCTGCGAAAGTATCACCCTGATCCATTGTATATCTTGGAGCCAGAGCCGTTGCAGCTTCGGGAGAACTTGTCTTATGAGGAGAAGCCCATTCGGATCCTAGACCAGCAAGATCGGGAGTTGCGCAGCAAAACTATACCGATGGTGAAAGTGTTATGGGATCATCATGGAATTGAAGAAGCAACGTGCGAAAGGCGAGACCAGATGGAGCAACAGTATCCAGCTTTATTTCAAAGGTAATATTGAATTTCGGGACGAAATTCTTTTAAGGAGGGGAGGATGTGAGGCCCGACCTCGATTTGTGTGCGATACCTCGTTTCGTGTGCCCTAACCTAGATTTGCGTGCCTTAATCTAGATTTAAGAATAGTATTTCGTTTTGTGTGTCTTGCATTGAATTACATGCATTCATTTAAGGTTGCGTGCATTTACTTGGAAAACGTGCATTTGTCTCGTAGTTCGTGCCCTACCTCGTAGTACGTGCCCTAAACTTAGGAAAGCATGCCCTCACGCTAATCGAGAAAGCATCTTACACGAAGTACTAGATCAATAATTAATCCTACAAATTCCACTAACTAATATTAAATTACTAATTCAACCAACTAGAAGACAAAATCTCTCAAAAACCTAGACATTCCTTATTCTTTATTCCTTATTCTTTGGCACTTTCAAACACACAATTAAATAATGCTCAAAAGATGACAAAAAACTTCAGATTTCTCAAGCCTTGGCCGACCACCTTGTGTGCCTTGTGCTTGCTTTGCATAATTCAAATCTTATTCCCAAACATTCTATGACATTCTATGACACAAAACAATAAAAAAATTACCTCAAACCCTCCTCAAAGCTCAAATTCTCGACACAAAGCTCCTTGCCCATGCTAAGTAATTCAAAAACCATGCTTCTTGAAGAGACAAATCTGAAATTTCTATGCCCAAGACCGACAGATGCTTCATCAATTGCAAGGCTTTCATTTTTCATTCATTTCTCTCATTTCCTCACATTTTTCTCTCTCCCTCTCATTCTTCTCTCTCTCTCTCGGCTTGGCTGAGTTCCTATACTCCATAGCTTATCTTCATTACTCCATGATTCATCAAGGCAAGCAAGAAGCTAAGGAGCTCGACTAAGCAAGCTAGGTTGCAAAGAAAAACACATGCAAGCTTATTGAACATCCATTTTGGCTTAGGTGAGTTTGCTAGCTTCCATTTCTTTTCTTCTTGTTCTAACCACATGCATCTACTAAGAACTTGGTCACTAAGCTAGGAAAAATAGAGAAAATCGAGTGGTGTCTCGGCTAGGCAAGGAAGAAGATCAACTTTGTGCTTCACCAAGAGTCTTGTGCATCTTCTTGTCGTTTTGCTAAGGTGAGGGCTCAAACTTCTTGAAAATCTTTCAAAAAACCACATTCATGCTCTTAAATGTTTAGCTTTGCTTCTGTACTTGAGATATATGTGTGTTCATAAGCTTTTACAACCATGCATGGCAAGATTTTGGGCTAGAATGTGATGTTAGATGAAATCGTGCATGTGACAGCTTTCTGTCTTGTTGGTGCGAGGTGATTTTGGCTAGGTAAATGATGTTGAAAATGCATGAAAATTGGTAGGTAACTATTTTTGCCAGGTATGAACATTTGTCACAGAAATAGGCCAAAGCTAATTTTGATTCTAAGGTCCTCAAAAAGGCAAATCATTAAAATGTGTCCAAATCTAGAAAGTCTGGAAAAATGAAGCAGGTTTTGGAAGATTCACTGACCTTGTGGAACGAACCCATTTTGACTTAGTAAATGACATCTAAAATGCATGAAATTTGGTGTTCTGCTATATTTTTCAGTTCTGGACATTTTTTTCATAAATGGACTAAGGCTAAATCAGAACCTAAGGACTTCAAAAACAACAAGTATTGAAATGTGTGCAAATCAATACAATTTTGTTCAGTCTCACTGTTTTGGTATAACTATTGAATCCGAACTCCAAATGATGCGACGTTTGTTTCTGAATTTAGTTCACTCTTAAGCTTTAATTTGAAATCTTATTCACTGGAATTGGAGATTGTTTGCTTGTCTTAATGATTGTGAGAAAACAGCCTATTGCAGTGAGGGTTTCACTTAGTGATATGCTTAGAAAAATTATTGTAGCTTCTCTTGTTGTGTTAAATGCTTGGGATTGTGGCATTGGGATGTTGTGTGGACTGTTTTGAATACTTGAGGGTGTTTGAATTAATCGATGCATGGCTTGAGTTTGATTTTGAGATGACTTGGGGCTTAATCGCATGGGTAAGCACGAATTGGAACCCTAGTAACTAGGTGAATTTGCTAAGTGTTGATCCTTTGGATGTTGTGTTGGATTATGTGTTTAGTAGGCTGCCCGTAGTTGCCCTTGTAGCCCTAAATATGATTTCGATGATTGCATGCTGATAAGTAGGCTTTTCTTGCACCCGGTCCCACGTAGATGCCGTTGCATGATGAATAATCTTATTAATTGATTACGTGAACTTTGAAATGAGTTATAGGACTTGATTTACGTGCGTTACAAAGGTGTCATGGGATTCGGTAATAGAAATGTGATGGATTAGGTTGTCGTTCTTTTTGTGGCTCACGACATACGATCTGGGACGAAAAAACAGTGGAAAAAAAGAAAAGAGTCCCGAAACTGATGAGAACATTAGATTTTTGGCTCCGAAAACAGGCGCAGTTGAGCAGGCTTACTACCCCCGTCGTAGAGCTCTTGGAGAGCTTTCCAAAAGTATGTTGTGTGCCGTGTAACTCCTTACGGTTCAAAATTTATGGGCACCGGAGCGACGGATACCTGGTCACAAGCCCCACGCCCTTGGTTTACGGGCCCAGCCTCTACATGATGTGAAGTTGTCTTGCCCAAGGTGCCATGGGATTCGGTAATAGAAATATGATGGATTAGGTTGTCGTCCTTTTCGCGGCTCACGACGTACGATACCGGACGAAAAAATAGCGTAAAAGAAAAAAAGTGTCCCAAAACTGATGAAAACATTCGATTTTGGGCTCCGAAAAGAGGCGCAGCCTAGCAAGCTTGTTACCCACGTCGTAGAGCTCTAGGAGAGCTTTCCAATGGTATGTTGTGCATCGCGTAACTCCTTACGGATCAAAAGTTATGGGCACCGAAGCAACGGATACCTGGTCACAAGACCCACACCCACGGTTTGCGGGCCCAGCCTCTACGTGAGGTGAAGTTGTCTTGCCCAAGGTGCCATGGGATTCGGTAATATAAATGTGATGGATTAGGTTGTCGTCTTTTTCGCGGCTCACGACGTACGATACGGGACGAAAAAATAGCGTAAAAGAAGAAAAGTATCCCAAAATTGATGAAAACATTCGATTTTGGGCTCTGAAAAGAGGCGCAGTCGAGCAAGATTGTTGCCCACGTCGTAGAGCTCTTGGAGAGCTTTCTAACGGTATGCTGTGCGCCGCGTAACTCCTTACGGATCAAAAGTTATGGGCACCGGTGCGACGGATACCTGGTCACAAGCCCCACGCCCTCGATTTGTGGGCCCAGCCTCTACGTGAAGTGAAGTTGTCTTGCCCAAGTTGCCATGGTATTCGGTAATAGAAATGTGATGGATTAGGTTGTCGTCCTTTTCGCGGCTCACGACGTACGATCCGGGACAGAAAAAAAGCGCAAAAGAAGAAAAGTGTCCCGAAACTGATGAAAACGTTTGATTTTGGGCTCCGAAAACAGGCGTAGCGGAGTAGGCTTGTAGGCCTTGTCGTAGAACTCTCGGAGAGCTTTCTAACGGTATGCTGTGCGCTGCGTAACACCTTACGGATCAAAAGTTATGGGCACCGGATTTTGGTCACAAGCCCCACGCCCTCGGTTTGCGGGACTAGCCTCTACGTGAAGTGAAGTTGTCTTGTCCAAGGTTCCATGGGATTCAGTAATAGAAATGTGATGGATTAGGTTGTCGGCCTTTTCGCGGCTCACGACGTATGATCCGGGACGGAAAAACAGCGCAAAAGGAGAAAAATCTTCTGAAACTGATGAAAACGTTTGATTTTGGACTCCGAAAACAGGCGCAGCCGAGCAGGCTTGCTAGCCCCGTCGTAGACCTCTCAGATTGCTTTCCAACGGTATGCCGTGTGATAACCTAAACCCGGCATGCATTTAATAGCACTTGATTGCATTTAATTAAATGTTTAATTAGTTAAACCAACCAATTTGCACTATTTTAATATTTTTCTTGGAAGCATTTAGTAATAGTTGGAACCTTTGATTGAGCCTTTGATTGAGCCTTTATTTGGCTTTTTGCTTAGGGATTCTCGGGCAGTAATAGTTGAACTTCTACTAGAGATTCGTGTATGGGGTATTCATTTGGTATTCCTTTTATCATTAATATGTGATGTGATTTTATCTACAGTATCTTGCTTTAGTCTTTATTGGTATTATCTCAGTGTTTCTGGTTAGAATTTATTCTTCTTCGGTATTCGTGTCAACGGGATTCTTGTACGGTATCTGCATTTGAGCTTTTATTTGGCGTTACTACTTGGCATTTCTGCTTGAACTTTCCTATTGGTCATGTTGATTAAATACTTGTTCAGTAGCTAATGAAGACTAGTCAGAGTTGGATTTCAGTGGATGCAGAGTTCTATTGGAAGAAGAATTGCGAGGACGCAATTGTTTTAAGGGGGGAAGGATGTGATAACTCGAACCCGGCATGCATTTAATAGCACTTGATTGCATTTAATTAAATGTTTAATTAGTTAAACCAACCAATTTGCACTATTTTAATATTTCTCTTGGAAGAATTTAGTAGTTGTATATTGAATAATTAAAAGATTATTATCTATTTCTAATAATTATAGTAATTGAATTTATTCTCTTGTGATTAATTAAGTGCCATCTTAAATGTTAGGGTTTAATTGTATTTGACTACGTGTTTGTATTAACTTTCATTTGTAACTTAATATTAACTTCATAATTCTTTAAAATATTCTAGAAATAGTTAAATTAATTATTTTAAATGAATATTGATTTCCTTGATTGTTTTGATTATTTTAATAATCGGTTTTGGTTGTCTTGCATTAAAATCACTCGGTTTTCAAATAAATGAGGAAAGTAGCTCCGAGCTGGAGTAAATTTTAAACTATGATGCTTTCCAAAAATGATATATTTCTTAGATTCTTTGAGATTTAATTGTTACTTCTTTGTTGTCGCAACGTGCATTGCATATCGAGAGCGATAGTTAGAGAGCGGTTCCTAGTCCTCAACAAATAGTGAAAACTAGTATTTAGTGTTTTAATTTTAGTGTTTTAAGTTGTATTTAACTGGAATTGGATTTATGTTACTTGTTTTAGCTTTAAAATGCATGAAATAGGCTAGTTTGACCAATTTTTAAGTGGTTTGACCAAGGGGCTTGACCTTTGACCATTGTCATCTTTTATAATAGCCTAAATAGCACAAAACAAAACAAAAAAGAAGCTGAAAACAGAAACAAGAAGGGTCGAAAAAATGAGAGAAGAAAAAAAAAAGATTACAAGCCAAATCATCAAATCTTCGCGTGAGCTTGCACGGGGTGGTTTCCGAGGCATCCTATGAGGTTTTCCTAGCGTCTAGGAGCGTCTAAGGTGAGGGTTTCATCGTTATTTGCGCATTTGAAAGTTTTATGTGTTAACTTTGATTTTTGGGATTTATCCTTATATTGTTATTTTAATCATTTTGAGGCTTAAAGAATGTTCCCTAGCAATCGTAGAACATGTAGTTATAGCTTTTTAACATTTTCTGCGGTTGAATATCGAAATTGAAATATAAATGGTTAGTTGAATAGTAATTTTTGAATAGTAAACCCCCGTTTCTATGAAGTTGCGTTGTTATACTTTCTATTGATGTGAAAAGGTGCTAGGTATGCTAGAATGTCTAAATGCATAGTTTGTTTAGGTTGCGTAATGGAAAAAACGAGAAATATGCCTTGGTGAAAGTCGGGGTCGTTTAGGTCGAGTTTGGCATTTTCTCGTTTTGCGTGTTGGCATTATTTTGGGAGGCCATGGAAGCACTTTTGGTGCGATTATGGCGTTGGTTCGGTGTTTGGTTAGTATAGTTGTAGTTCAAACGAGCAAAGGGGAAAAATCGGGACTTTGCGTGAATTCCAGGGTTAAGTAGGGTTTTGGGGTCTTTAGACATGCCTTATGGTGACCTAGGAGGATTGGTGAAGTCGGTTTCCAAAGCTCGTGGCTCGTTTGAAAGTAGTAGCGTTTAAAAGTTGGGGTCATTTTTAGGATTTTGTGTGTTTTCATAGTATATTGCCTATAGGATGCTTATATTGCCTATAGAATGTTTATAATGTTTATAGAATGTTTATAATGCCTATAGAATGCTTATAATGTCTATAGAATACTTATTATTGCTTGATAATGTTGTTGGTGTTGTTCTTGTTACATATTTGATTGTAAATGCTTGTTAATGCTTGTTAATGCTTATTACGCTTGTTATAGTTGATTGTTGATTGAAATGTTTATCAATTGTTGATAATGCTTGATATCTTGGTTATCGCCTCTAATCTGTGTTGTTCTATCGCTCGTTTATCGTCTTGTATCGAGTCTTGCATTGCATAGTGTCGGCGCTTGAGTGATGGGCCTCTCTGGGTAGCCTCGGGTTGCCAGTGTTGGTTCCTCTAGCTCCGTGACTATTCCTTTTTCTCGCTTGGGTTGCCTCCCAGGGAGATTTGGGTCGTAGAATTGATGGTTACTCCCGGGGTATTCCAAACTGGTGTTATAAGGTGGTTGCGCGCTTACTGTCATCGTTGTCAGCATCAAGCTCGAGATTGATGTATCGCTCGTGAAATGGTATATTGCTCATAAGAGTGAACCATAGCCTTCAGAGTGTGGTATAGCTTTGAATGGTTGTGTTAATGCTTTCTTGAATGTTTATTATATTGTTGTTTGTATTGAATGCTTTCTTATTGACTTTATTGCTTAATTGTGTCTATTTGCATTGCACGACTTTCTTTCTCTCCACCTCGATATCTGTCTCACCCTCACTGAGTATACGTGTTGTGTATACTCACTCCTCACCACCACATTTCAGGAAATGTCATGTTAGCTGGAAAGTTCGTGATTTCATGAAAGTTCGTGCCTGAAGAGTTGTCTTGCATGCCTATATGGCTTGAGTGTCGAAGTTGTAAAGATATATGCTTTCATATGTTGTATGTATTTATTGTTAAAAGAAATGTAATTTAAATCTAGCTAAGTGGTTAAGGTGAATTGATAAGCTAGTTTATGTAATCAGTTAGCATAGCTTAACTTCAAAGCATGTTTGTATTGTTTAAAGGAAGAGTTAGAATAGTCTAGTACTTGAAAATGTATGTATATTTGCTTGTGGTTGCTTGTTGAGAACAAGGCTCGGATGGCCTTGAGGTGGTTGAATGTTTGGACATGGTATTGGTCCACTTATATGTTGTCGCAGGTTTACTTTTTGCCTAGAAACAGGGGAGACTCCGTCCGTTTTCCCTAAAAATTATGCCCGGGTTTGGATTTGGGTTGTGATTAGATTGATTGATAGAATTCCCGGTCTCGAGAGGGATCGGGGTGTTACAGGTGGTATCAGAGCTTGTCTAGCTCATAAGCCAGGACAGGGTCCTCGGTCTGGTGGGTAGTGACCCTTGAATGTGTGCTTGTTAAGTGTGTCTTGAAAGTGTACGCTTGTATGTGAGATTGTGTGTCTTGGCTTGAATGTATGCACTTATGTGATATAGTTATGTGTTATGTGTTAAATGTTTCTCAAGAAAGGTGAAATGTCTAGTTGTCTATCGAATTGACTTATTGAATTGGCATCGTGAATCGAATCGACCTCGTGAATTGTTATTTGCTTGAAGTATTGCTTGTAATGTATGTATTGAAATGTCTTGAATTGGTTAGGCTGTGATTTGAATTGATTATGTTGTGCTTGACTTGATTGTCGTGATTGAGTGACCTTGTTGAATAAACTCTTTTGTAAACTTGCTTGCATAATAGTATAAGGCATATGTATAAATGTGATATCCTAGCATTCATACATGTCCTATGGAAATGGTAAGTAAGTCCTCTTCCTCCCCTGAAGAAAGTGGTTCACCGCTGGCTTTTCAAGGTGTATGGATTGGCAGGAAATGAATGGCATTTGACTAGCCTTTATTTGGGAATTGGTGTTTGCTTTTGGAGCTCAGTTATTGGCAAATCTCTATGGTTCTCCTCTGTGCTTAACAATTGTGAAAGAGTAGCTTTCTCTTGGGGTTTTATTTGGTTATTCTTTGGAGCATTCTTTGGTTTTCTTAATGGGTATTCTTTGGAGACTTCTGTTGGCATTTCTCGGTGGATTTGACTATTGGGATTTCAATTGGCCTTACTGCACAGTATTATCTATGGTATATGTGTCTCGGTCTTTATTGGTGTGATACTGGCATCCCTGATTGGAAATTCTTCAATGATATTTTATGGAATTCTCAGTGGCCAATTATTTAGTATTTACTTATTGGGCAAACTTGGCTACTTTCTTATTGGAGCATTGTCTCAGATATCTTCTTTAGTGTTCCTCAGTAGGTTTGGTATTTGGATTTCCTATTACACTTCTTGTATAATACTTCTTATGATATTCTTTGAAATTCTTATTGGGCGTTCTATTGGTATTTTCCTTATTGGCAAGGTTGTATGAAGTTCTCACTTGGCAAACAGTGAAGAGGCCTCAGAGTTTGGTTTCGGTATATTGTTCACCAGTTCGGTGTTTATCCTTGGAGTTTTCGTCCATCTGGGAAACTATGTTTGTTATTCAACTTGGTTGTCTTATTGGGCACATTATATTTTCTCTGCTATTTCCTTTGACATTCCTCTCAGCATTTGATAGCAAAACTCGGAATCTAATTGGTTGTCCCATGGGGTTATTATTTGGAAGGCTTCTTTGGAACTTTGGAAGTATATTTGATTGGGTTTCTTGGTATTTTCTTCAGCACTCTTAACAGGGAATTCTTCTATGAAATTCATGACCAGCGGGGTACTTCTTTGGACCTCTAGATGGAACCTTTGATTGAGCCTTTATTTGGCTTTTTGCTTGGGGATTCTCGGGCAGTAATAGTTGAACTTCTACTAGAGATTCGTGTATGGGGTATTCATTTGGTATTCCTTTTATCATTAATATGTGATGTGATTTTATCTACAGTATCTTGCTTTAGTCTTTATTGGTATTATCTCAGTGTTTCGGGTTAGAATTTATTCTTCTTCGGTATTCGTGTCAACGGGATTCTTGTACGGTATCTGCATTTGAGCTTTTATTTGGCGTTACTACTTGGCATTTCTGCTTGAACTTTCCTATTGGTCATGTTGATTAAATACTTGTTCAGTAGCTAATGAAGACTAGTCAGAGTTGGATTTCAGTGGATGCAGAGTTCTATTGGAAGAAGAATTGCGAGGACGCAATTGTTTTAAGGGGGAAGGATGTGATAACCCGAACCCGGCATGCATTTAATAGCATTTGATTGCATTTAATTAAATGTTTAATTAGTTAAACCAACCAATTTGCACTATTTTAATATTTCTCTTGGAAGCATTTAGTAGTTGTATATTGAATAATTAAAAGATTATTATCTATTTCTAATAATTATAGTAATTGAATTTATTCTCTTGTGATTAATTAAGTGCCATCTTAAATGTTAGAGTTTAATTGTATTTCATTACGTGTTTATATTAACTTTCATTTGTAACTTAATATTAACTTCATAATTCTTTAAAATATTCTAGAAATAGTTAAATTAATTATTTTAAATGAATATTGATTTCCTTGATTGTTTTGATTATTTTAATAATCGGTTTTGGTTGTCTTACATTAAAATCACTCGGTTTTCAAATAAATGAGGAAAGTAGCTCCGAGCCGGAGTAAATTTTAAACTATGATGCTTTCCAAAAATGATATATTTCTTAGATTCTTTGAGATTTAATTGTTACTTCTTTGTTGTCGCAACGTGCATTGCATATCGAGAGCGATAGTTAGAGAGCAGTTCCTAGTCCTCAACAAATAGTGAAAACTAGTATTTAGTGTTTTAATTTTAGTGTTTTAAGTTGTATTTAACTAGAATTGGATTTATGTTACTTGTTTTAGCTTTAAAATGCATAAAATAGGCTAGTTTGACCGATTTTTAAGTGGTTTGACCAAGGGGCTTGACCTTTGACCATTGTCATCTTTTATAATAGCCTAAATAGCACCCAAAAAAAAGAATCTGAAAACAGAAACAAGAAGGGCCGAAAAAATGAGAGAAGAAAAAAAAAAGATTACAAGCCAAATCATCAAATCTTCGCGTAACCTTGCACGGGGTGGTTTCCGAGGCATCCTATGAGGTTTTCCTAGCGTCTAGGAGCGTCTAAGGTGAGGGTTTCATCGTTATTTGCGCATTTGAAAGTTTTATGTGTTAACTTTGATTTTTGGGATTTATCCGTATATTGTTATTTTAATCATTTTGAGGCTTAAAGAATGTTCCCTAGCAATCGTAGAACATATAGTTATAGCTTTTTAACATTTTCTGCGGTTGAATATCGAAATTGAAATATAAATTGTTAGTTGAATAGTAATTTGTGAATAGTAAACCCCCGTTTCGATGAAGTTGCGCTGTTATGCTTTTGGTTGATGTGAAAAGGTGCTAGGTATGCTAGAATGTCTAAATGCATAGTTTGTTTAGGTTGTGTAATGGAAAAAATGAGAAATATGCCTTAGGTGAAGTTGTCTTGCCCAAGGTGCCGTGGGATTCGGTAATAGAAATGTTATGGATTAGGTTGTCGTCTTTTTCGCGGCACACGTCATACGATCCATGATAGAAAAACAGCGCAAAAGAAGTATCCCGAAACTGATGAAAACGTTCGATTTTGGGATCCGAAAAGAAGCGCAGCTGGGCAAGATTGCTGCCCACATCGTAGAGCTCTCGGAGAGCTTTCCAACGGTATACTATGCGCCGCATAACTCCTTACGGATCAAAAGTTATGGGCACTGGTGCGACGGATATATGGTAACAAGCCCCACGACCTCGGTTTGTGGGCCCAGCCTCTACGTGAAGTGAAGTTTTCTCACCCAAAGTGCCATGGTATTCGGTAATAGAAATGTGATGGATTAGGTTGTCATCTTTTTCTCGGGTCACGACGTACTATCCGGGACCAAAAAACAGTGCAAAATAAGAAAAGTATCCCAAAACTGATGAAAATGTTCGATTTTGGGCTCCAAAAAGAGGCGCAGCCGAGCAGGCGTGCTGCCCACATCGTAGAGCTCTCGTAGAGCTTTCTAACGGTATGTTGTGCGCCGCGTAACTCCTTACGGATCAAAATTTATGGGCACCAAAGCGACGGATACCTGGTCACAAGCCCCATTGGCTTTAGCGACCCAATGTCTGTAGATGAAAGACGAGTTCAGAAGTACTGGATAGGTGCCTCCCCCACGAAATGTAGCTTATGCGGAACCTATTATTCCTCAACCACCAACTAGCAGAGTCTGATCTTTTCCAAGGCAAAAAAGCCTTTTTTTTCTAATTCTTTAATTCATTTCTTATCAAGTAGGAATTGAACCTACGACCAATCAGTTAACAAGCCCTCGGTTTGCGGGCCCAGCCTCTACGTGAAGTGAAGTTGTCTTGCCCAAGGTACCATGGGAATCGGTAATAGAAATGTGATGGATTAGGTTGTTGTCCTTTTCGCGGTCACGATGTACGATCCGGGACGGAAAAACAACGCAAAAGAATAAAAGAGTCCCGAATTTTATGAAAATGTTGGATTTTAGGCTCCGACAAAAGGCACAGCAGAGTAGGATTGCTGCCCCCGTCGTAGAGCTCTCGGTGAGCTTTCCAACGGTATGTTGTGCGCCGCGTAACTCCTTGTGTATCAAAAGTTATGGGCACCAGAGCGACGGAAACTTGGTCATAAGCCCCACGCCCTCGGTTTGCAGGCCCAGCCTCTGCGTGAAGTGAAGTTGTCTTGCCCAAGGTGTCGTGGGATTCGGTAATAGAAATGTGATGGATTAGGTTGTCGTCCTTTTCGCGATTCATGACGTACGATCCGGTATGGAAAAATAGTGCAAAAGAAGAAAAATGTCACAAAACTGATGAAAACGTTCAATTTTAGGCTCCGAAAATAGGCGCAGCCGAGCAGGCTTGTTGCCCCCATCGTAGAGCTCTCTAAGAGCTTTCCAACGGTATGTTGTGTGCCGCGTAACTCCTTAAGGATCAAAAGTTGTGGGCACCGGAGCGTCGGATACCTGGTCACAAGCCCTACGCCCTCGATTTGCGGGCCCTTCCTCTACGTGAAGTGAAGTTGTCTTGCCCAAGGTGATGTGGGATTCAGTAATAGAAATGTGATAGATTAGGTTGTCGTCATTTTCGCGGCTCACGACCTACGATCTGGGACGGAAAAACATCGCAAAAGAAGAAAAGTATCCCAAAACTGATGAAAACGTTTGATTTTGGGCTCCGAAAATAGGTACAGCTGAGCAAAGCTTGCTGCCCAAATCGTAGAGCTCTCGGAGAGCTTTCCAACAGTATGTTGTGCGCCTCGTAAGTCTTTACGGATCAAAAGTTGTGGGCATTGGAGCGAGGGATACCAGGTTACAAGCCCCACAGCCTCGGTTTCCTGGCCCAACCTCTACGTGATATAAAGTTGTCCTTGCCAAGGTGTCGTGGCATTCGGTCATAGAAATGTGATGGATTAGGTTGTCCTTTTCGCAGCTCATGACGCACGATCCGGAACGGAAAAATAACGCAAAAGAAGAAAAGAGTCCAAAACTGATGAAAACGTTGGATTTTGGGCTCCGATAAGGGCCGCAGCCGAGCAGGATTGCTCCCCCCATCGTAGAGCTCTCGGAGAGCTTTCCAACGGTATGTTGTACGCCGCGTAACTCCTTGTGGATCAAAAGTTATGGGCATCGGAGCGACGGATACCTGGTCACAAGCCCCACACCCTCGGCTTGCGGGCCTAGCCTCTACGTGAAGTGAAGTTGTCTTGCCCAAGGTGCCGTGGGATTCGGTAATAGAAATGTGATGGATTAGGTTGTCGTCCGTTTCGTGGTCACGACGTACGATCCAGGACCGAAAAATAATGCAAAAGAAGAAAAGTGTCCCGAAACTTATGAAATCGTTGGATTTTAGGCTCCGACAACAGGTACAGCAGAGTAGGATTGATGCCCCCGTCGTAGAGCTCTCGGTGAGCTTTCCAACGGTATGCTGTGCGCCACGTAACTCCTTGTGGATCAAAAGTTATGGGCACCGGAGCGACGGATACCTGTTCACAAGCCCCACGCCCTTGGTTTGCGGGCCCAGCCTCTGCGTGAAGTGAAGTTGTCCTGCCCAAGGTGCCGTGGGATTCGGTAATAGAAATGTGATGGATTAGGTTGTTGTCCTTTTCGTGGCTCACGACGTACAATCCGGTATGGAAAAATAGTGCAAAAGAAGAAAAGTGTCACGAAACTGATGAAAACGTTCAATTTTGGGCTCCAAAAATAGGCGCGGCCGAGCAGGCTTGCTGCCCCCGTCGTAGAGCTTTCCAACGGTATGTTGTGCGACACATAACTCCTTACGGATCAAAAGTTGTGGGCACCGGAGCGACGGATACCTAGTCACAAGCCCCACGCCCTCGGTTTGCAGGCCCAGCCTCAACGTGAAGTGAAGTTGCCTTGCCCAAGGTGCCGTTGGATTCGGTAATAAAAATGTGATGGATTAGGTTGTCGTCCTTTTCGCGGCTCACGACGTATGATCCGGGATGGAAAAAAAGCGCAAAAGAAGAAAAGTGTCCCGAAACTGATGAAAACATTCGATTTTAGGCTCCAAAAAAAGGCACAGCTGACCAGGCTTGCTACCCACGTTGTAAAGCTCTTGGCGAGCTTTCCAATGGTATGTTGTACATCGCATAACTCCTGACGGATCAAAAGTTACGGGTACCGGATTCCTGGTCACAAGCCCCACGACCTCGATTTGCGAGCCTAGACTCTATGTGAAGTGAAGTTGTCTTGCCCAAGGTGCCATGGGATAATAGAAATGTGATGGATTAGGTTGTCGTCCTTTTTGCGGCTTACGACGTACGATCCGGGACAGAAAAACAACGCAAAAGAAGAAAAGTGTCTCGAAACTGATGAAAGCATTCCATTTTGGGCTTCGAAAATAGGCGCAGACGAGCAGGCTTGCTGGCCCCGTTGTAGAACTCTCGGAGAGCTTTCCAACGGTATGTTGTGCGCCGCGTAACTCCTTACGGATCAAAAGTTATGGGAACCGGAGCTACGGATACTTGGTCACAAGACCCATGCCTTCGGTTTGCTGGCCCAGCCTCTACGTGAAGTGAAGTTGTCTTGCCCAGGGTGCCGTGGGATTAGGTAATAGAAATGTGATGGATTAGGTTGTCGTCCTTTTCGCGGCTCACGACGTACATAGCGCAAAGGAAGAAAAATGTCCCGAAACTGATGAAAACATTCGATTTTGGGCTCCGAAAAGAGGCAATGTTGAGCAGGCTTGTTACCCACATCGTAAAGCTCTAGGAGAGCTCTCCAACGGTATGCTGTGAGCTGCGTCACTCCATACGGATCAAAAGTTATCGATACCGGAACGACGGATACCTGGTCAAAAGCCCCACGCCCACGGTTTGCGGGCCCAACCTCTACGTAAAGTGAAGTTGTCTTGCCCAAGGTGTTGTGGGATTCGGTAATAGATATGTGATGGATTAGGTTGTCGTATTTTTCGCGGCTCACGACGTACGATCTGGGATAGAAAAACAGCGTAAAAGAAGAAAAGTATCCCAAAACTGTTGAAAACGTTTGATTTTGGTCAGTAAAAAGAGGCACAACCGAGCAGGATTGCTGCCTACGTCGTAGAGCTCTCGGAAAGCTTTCCAACGGTATGCTGTGCGCCACGTAACTCCTTACGGATCAAAAGTTATGGGTACCGGAGCGACGGATACCTGGTCACAAGCCCCACGCCCTCTATTTGTGGGCCCTACCTCTAAGTGAAATGAAGTTTTCTTGCCCAAGGTGTCATGGTATTCGGTAATAGAATGTTATGGATTAGGTTGTCGTCCTTTTCTCGGCTCACGACGTACGATCCGGGACGGAGAAACAATGCAAAAGAAGAAAAGTATCCCGAAACTGATGAAAACGTTCGATTTTGGGCTCTGAAAAGAAGCACAGCTGAGCAGGCTTGCTGCCCACGTCGTAGAGCTCTCGTAGAGCTTTCCAACGGTATAATGTACGCCGCGCAACTCCTTACGGATCAAAAGTTATAGGTAACGGTGCGACGAATACTTGGTCACAAGCCCCACGCCCTCAGTTTGCTGGTCCAGCCTCTACGTGAAGTGATGTTGTCATGCCAAAGGTGCCATGGGATTCGGTAATAGAAATGTGATGGATTAGGTTGTCGTCCTTTTTGCGGCTCACGACGTACGATCCGGGACGAAAAAACAACTCAAAAGAAGAAAAGAGTCCCGAAACTAATGAAAATGTTGGATTTTGGGCTCCGACAATAGGCGTAGCAGAGCAGGATTGCTGCCCCCGACGTAAAGCTCTCGAAGAGCTTTCCAACGATATGCTGTGCACCGCATAACTCCTTGTGGATCAAAAGTTATGGGCACCGGAGCGACGGATACCTGGTCACAAGCCCCACGCCCTCGGTTTGCGGGCCCAGCCTCTACGTGAAGTGAAGTTGTCTTGCCCAAGGTACCATGGGATTCGGTAATAGAAATGTGATGGATTAGGTTGTTGTCCTTTTCGCTGCTCACGACGTACGATCCGGGACGGAAAAATCGCGCAAAAGAAGAAAAGTATCCTGAAACTGATAAAAACATTATAATTTGGGCTCCAAAAATAGGCACAGTTGAGCAGACTTGCTACCCCTGTCGTAAAGGTCTCAGAGAGCTTTCCAACAGTATGTTGTGCGCCGTGTAACCCGTTACAGATCAAAAGTTATGGGCACCGGAGCGACGGATACCTGGTCACAAGCCCCACGCCCACGGTTTACGGGCCCAGCCTCTACGTGAAGTGAAGTTTTCTTGCCCAAGGTGACATGGGATTCGGTAATAGAAATGTGATGGATTAGGTTGTCGTCTTTTTCGCGGCACACGGCATACGATCCGGGACAGAAAAACAGCGCAAAAGAAGAAAAGTATCCCAAAACTGATGAAAACATTCGATTTTGGGCTCTGAAAGGAAGCGCAGCTGAGCAAGATTGCTACCCACATCGTAGAGCTTTCGAAGAGCTTTCCAACAGTATGCTGTGCGCCGCGTAACTCCTTATGGGTCAAAAGTTATGGGCACTGGTGCGACGGATACCTGGTCATAAGCCCCACGACCTCGGTTTGTGGGCCCAGCCTCTACGGGAAGTGAAGTTGTCTTGCCCAAGGTGCCATGGTATTCGGTAATAGAAATGTGATGGATTAGGTTGTCGTCCTTTTCTCGGCTCACGACGTACGATCCGGGATGAAAAAACAGCGCAAAATAAGAAAAGTATCCCGAAACTGATAAAAATGTTCAATTTTGGGCTCCAAAAAGAGGCGCAGCCGAGCAGGCTTGCTGCCCACATCGTAGAGCTCTCGTAGAGCTTTCCAACGGTATGTTGTGCGCCGCGTAACTCCTTACGGATCAAAAGTTATGGGCACCGGTGCGACGGATACTTGGTGACAAGCCCCACGCCCTCGGTTTGCTGGCCCAACCTCTACGTGAGGTGAAGTTGTCTTGGCCAAGGTGCCGTGGCATTCGGTAATAGAAATGTGATGGATCAGGTTGTCATCCTTTTCGCGGCTCACGACACACGATCCGGGATGGAAAAAAAATGTAAAAGAAGAAAAGAGTTCCGAAACTGATGAAAACGTTGGATTTTGGGCACCGATAAGGGGCGCATCTGAGCAGGATTTCTCCCATAGTCGTAGTGCTCTCGGAGAGCTTTCCAACAGTATGCTGTGTGCCGCGTAACTCCTTGTGGATCAAAAGTTATGGGCACCGAAGCGACGGATACCTGGTCACAAGCCCCACGACCTCGGTTTGTGGGCCCAGCCTCTACGGGAAATGAAGTTGTCTTGCCCAAGGTGCCATGGTATTCGGTAATAGAAATATGATGGATTAGGTTGTCGTCTTTTTCTCGGCTCACGACGTACTATCCGGGATGAAAAAATAGCGCAAAATAAGAAAAGTATCCCAAAACTGATGAAAATGTTCGATTTTGGGCTCCAAAAAGAGGCGCAGCCTAGCAGGCGTGCTGTCCACATCGTAGAGCTCTCGTAGAGCTTTCTAACAGAATGTTGTGCGCCGCGTAACTCCTTACGGATCAAAATTTATGGGCACCAAAACGACGGATACCTGGTCACAAACCCCATTGGCTTTAGCGACCCAATGTCTGTAGATGAAAGACGAGTTCGGAAGTACTAGATAGGTGCCTCCCCCACGAAATGTAGCTTATGCAGAACCTATTACTCCTCAACCACCAACTAGCAGAGTCTGATCTTTTCCAAGGCAAAGAAGCCTTTTTTTTCTAATTCTTTAATTCATTTCTTATCAAGTAGGAATTGAACCTACGACCAGTCAGTTAACAAGCCCTCGGTTTGCGGGCCCAACCTCTACGTGAAGTGAAGTTGTCTTGCCCAAGGTACCGTGGGATTCGGTAATAGAAATGTGATGGATTAGGTTGTCGTCCTTTTCGCGGTCACGACGTACGATCCGAGACGAAAAAACAACGCAAAAGAAGAAAAGTGTCTCGAATTTTATGAAAATGTTAGATTTTAGGCCCCGACAATAGGCGCAGTAGGGTAGGATTGCTGCCCCCGTCGTAGAGCTCTCGGTGAGCTTTCCAACGGTATGCTGTGCGCCGCATAACTCCTTGTGGATCAAAAGTTATGGGCACCGGAGCGACGGATACCTGGTCCCAAGCCCCACGCCCTCAGTTTGCGGGCCTAGCCTCTGCGTGAAGTGAAGTTGTCTTGTCCAACTGTCGTGGGATTCGGTAATAGAAATGTGATGAATTAGGTTGTCGTTCTTTTCCCGTCTCATGACGTACGATCCGGTATGGATAAATGGCGCAAAAGAAGAAAAGTTTCCCAAAACTGATGTAAACATTCAATTTTAGGCTCCGAAAATAGTTGTAAGTGAATAGGCTTGCTGCCGAAGTCGTAGAGCTCTCAGAGAGCTTTCCAACGGTATGTTATGAGCCGCGTAACTCCTTAAGGATCAAAAGTTGTGGGCACTGGAGCGACGGATACCTGGTCACAAGCCCCACAACCTCGGTTTACGGGCCCTTCCTCTACGTGAAGTGAAGTTGTCTTGCCCAAGCCGCTGTGGGATTCGGTAATAGAAATGTGATAGATTAGGTTGTCGTCATTTTTGCGGCTCACGACATATGATCCGGGACGAAAAAACATCGCAAAAGAAGAAAAGTATCTCAAAACTGATGAAAATGTTTAATTTTGGGATCCGAAAATAGGTACAGCTGAGCAAAGCTTGCTACCCAAATCGTAGAGCTCTCAGAGAGCTTTCCAACAGTATGTTGTGCGCCTCGTAAGTCTTTATGGATCAAAAGTTGTGGGCATTGGAACGAAGGATACCAGGTTACATGCCCCACGCCCTCGATTTGCTGGCCCATCCTCTACGTGATATGAAGTTGTCTTGGCCAAGGTGCTGTGGCATTCGGTAATAGAAATGTGATGGATTAGGTTGTCGTCCTTTTCGCGGCTCATGTCGCACGATCCGGAACGGAAAAACAATGCAAAAGAAGAAAAGAGTCCGAAAATGATGAAAACGTTGGATTTTGGGCTCCGATAAGAGGCACAGCTGAGCAGGATTGCTCCCCCCGTCGTAGAGCTCTCGGAGAGCTTTCCAACGGTATGTTGTACGCCACGTAACTCCTTTTGGATCAAAAGTTATGGGCATCGGAGCGACGGATACCTGGTCACAAGCCCCACGCCCTCGGTTTGCGGGCCTAGCCTCTACGTGAAGTGAAGTTGTCTTGCCCAAGGTGCCGTGGGATTCGGTAATAGAAATGTGATGGATTAGGTTGTCGTCCTTTTCGCGGTCACGACGTACGATCCGGGACGGAAAAACAACGCAAAAGAAGAAAAGAGTCCCGAAACTTATGAAAACGTTGGATTTTAGGCTCCGACAACAGGCGCAGCAGAGTAGGATTGCTGCCCCCGTCGTAGAGCTCTCGGTGAGCTTTCCAACGGTATGCTGTGCGCCGCGTAACTCCTTGTGGATCAAAAGTTATGGGCACCGGAGCGACGGATACCTGGTCACAAGCCCCACGCCCTCGGTTTGCGGGCCCAGCCTCTGCGTGAAGTGAAGTTGTCTTGCCCAAGGTGCCGTGGGATTCGGTAATAGAAATGTGATGGATTAGGTTGTCGTCCTTTTCGCGGCTCACGGCGTACGATCCGGTATGGAAAAATAGTGCAAAAGAAGAAAAGTGTCACGAAACTGATGAAAACGTTCAATTTTGGGCTCCGAAAATAGGCGCAGCCGAGCAGGCTTGCTGCCCCCGTCGTAGAGCTCTCTAAGAGCTTTCCAACAGTATGTTGTGCGCCGCATAACTCCTTACGGATCAAAAGTTATGGGCACCGAAGCGACGGATACCGGGTCACAAGCCCCACGCCCTCGGTTTGCAGGCCCAGCCTCTACGTGAAGTGAAGTTGCCTTGCCCAAGGTGCCGTTGGATTCGGTAATAGAAATGTGATGGATTAGGTTGTCATCCTTTTCGCGGCTCACGACATACGATCCGGGATGAAAAAAAAGCGCAAAAGAAGAAAAGTGTCCCGAAACTGATGAAAACGTTTGATTTTAGGCTCCAAAAAAAGGCACAGCCGACCAGGCTTGCTACCCACGTTGCAAAGCTCTTGGCGAGCTTTCCAATGGTATGTTGTGCATCACGTAACTCTTGACGTATCAAAAGTTACGGGTACCGGATTCTTGGTCACAAGCCCCACGACCTCGGTTTGCGGGCCCAGACTCTACGTGAAGTAAAGTTGTCTTGCCCAAGGTGCCATGGGATTCGGCAATAGAAATGTGATGGATTAGGTTGTCGTCCTTTTCGCGGCTTACGACGTACGATCCGGGACGAAAAAACAACGCAAAAGAAGAAAAGTGTCCCGAAACTGATGAAAATGTTCCATTTTGGGCTTCGAAAATAGGCCCAAACGAGTAGGCTTGCTGGGCCCGTTGTAGAACTCTCAGAGAGCTTTCCAATGGTATGCTGTGCGCCGCGTAACTCCTTACGGATCAAAAGTTATGGGAATCGGAGCGATGGATACTTGGTCACAAGACCCATGCCTTTGGTTTGCTGGCCCAGTCTCTACGTGAAGTGAAGTTGTCTTGTCCAAGGTGCCGTGGGATTCGGTAATAGAAATGTGATGGATTAGGTAGTCGCCCTTTTTGCGGCTCACGACGTACGATACGGGACGAAAAAATAGCGCAAAAGAAGAAAAGTATCCCGAAACAGATGAAAACATTCGATTTTGGGCTCAGAAAAGAGGCACAGCTGAGTAGGCTTGTTACCCATGTCGTAAAGCTCTAGGAGAGCTTTCCAACGGTAAGCTGTGAGCTGCGTAACTCTTTACGGATCAAAAGTTATGGATACCGGAACGACGGATACCTGGTCAAAAGCCCCACGCCCACGGTTTGCGGGCCCAGCCTCCACGTGAAGTGAAGTTGTCCTGCCCAAAGTGTCGTGGGATTCGGTAATAGATATGTGATGGATTAGGTTGTTGTCTTTATCACGGTTCATGACGTACGAACCGGGACCAAAAAATAGCGTAAAAGAAGAAAATTATCTCGAAAATGATGAAAATATTTGATTTTAGGCAGCGAAAAGAATCGCAGCCGAGCAGGATTGCTGCCTACGTCGTAGAGCTCTCGGAAAGCTTTCCAACGGTATGCTGTGCGCCACGTAACTCCTTACGGATCAAAAGTTATGGGTACCGGAGCGACGGATACCTGGTCACAAGCCCCACGCCCTCTGTTTGTGGGCCCTACCTCTAAGTGAAGTGAAGTTTTCTTGCCCAAGGTGCCATGGGATTCGGTAATAGAAATGTGATGGATTAGGTTGTCGTCCTTTTCTCGGCTCACGACGTACGATCCGGGAAGAAAAAACAATACAAAAGAAGAAAAGTATCCCGAAACTGATGAAAACGTTCAATTTTGGGCTCCAAAAAGAGGCGCAACCGTGCAAGCTTGCTGCCCACATCGTAGAGCTCTCGTAGAGCTTTCCTACAGTATAATGTGTGCCGCGTAACTCCTTACGGATCAAAAGTTGTGGGCAACGGTGCGACGAATACTTGGTCACAAGCCCCACGCCCTCAATTTGCTGGCCCAGCCTCTACGTGAAGTGATGTTGTCTTGCCCAAGGTGCAGTGGGATTCGGTAATAGAAATGTGATGGATTAGGTTGTCGTCCTTTTTGCGGCTCACGACGTACGATCCGGGACGGAAAAACAACTCAAATGAAGAAAATAGTCCCGAAACTAATGAAAATGTTGGATTTTGGGCTCCGACAATAGGCGTAGCAGAGCAGGATTGCTTCCCCCGACGTAAAGCTCTCGAAGAGCTTTCCAACGGTATGCTGTGCACCGCGTAACTCCTTGTGGATCAAAAGTTATGGGCACCGGAGCGACGGATACCTGGTCACAAGCCCCACACCCTCGGTTTGCGGGCCTAGCCTCTACGTGAAGTGAAGTTGTCTTGCCCAAGGTAGCATGGGATTCGGTAATAGATATGTGATGGATTAGGTTGTCGTCCTTTTCGCTTCTCACGACGTACGATCCGGGATGGAAAAATCACGCAAAAGAAGAAAAGTATCCCAAAACTGATGAAAACGTTCAAATTTGGGCTCAAAAAATAGGCGCAGCCGTGCAAACTTGCGGCCCACGTCGTAGAGCTCTCGTTGAGCTCTCAAACGGTATGTTGTGCACCGCGTAACTCCTTACGGATCAAAAGTTATGGGCACCGAAGCGACGGATACCTGGTCACAAGCCCCACGCCCTCTGTTTGCTGGCCCATCCGCTACGTGAAGTGAAGTTGTCTTGCCCAAGGTGCCGTGGGATTCGGTAATAGAAATGTGATGGATTAGGTTGTCGTCCTTTTCACGGCTCACGACGTACGATCCGGGAAGGAAAAACATCGCAAAAGAAGAAAAGTGTCCCGAAACTGATGCAAATGTTCAATTTTGGCCTCCGAAAATAAGTGTAGCAAAGCAGGCTTGCTGCGCCTATCGTAGAGCTCTCTGAGAGCTTTCCAACGGTATGTTGTGCGCCGCGCAACTCCTTACGGATCAAAAGTTATGTGCAACGGAGCGACGGATATCTGGTCACAAGCCCCACGCCCTCGGTTTACGGGCCCAGCCTCAACGTGAAGTGAAGTTGTCTTGCCCAAGGTACAGTGGGATTCGGTAATAGAAATGTGATGGATTAGTTTGTCATCTTTTTCGCGGCTCACGACGTACGATCCGGGATGAAAAAACAGCGCAAAAGAAGAAAAATATCCCAAAATTGATAAAAAACATTCCATTTTGGGCTCCAAAAATAGGCGTAGACGAGCAGGTTTGCTGGCCTCGTCGTAGAACTCTCTGAGAGCTTTCCAACGGTATGTTGTGCGCTGCGTAACTCCTTACGGATCAAAAGTTATGGGAACCGGAGCTACGGATACCTGGTCACAAGACCCATGCCTTCGGTTTACTGGCCCAACCTCTACGTAAAGTGAAGTTGTCTTGCCCAGGGTGGCATGGGATTCGGTAATAGAAATGTGATGGATTAGGTTGCCGTCCTTTTCACGGCTCACGACATACGATCCGGGACGAAAAAACAGCGAAAAAGAAGAAAAGAGTCCTGAAACTGATGAGAACATTCAATTTTGGGCTCCAAAAATAGGCACAGTTGAGCAGACTTGCTACCCCTGTCGTAAAGCTCTCGGTGAGCTTTCCAACAGTATGTTGTGCGCCGCGTAACCCCTTACGGATCAAAAGTTATGGGCACTGGAGCGACGGATACCTGGTCACAAGCCCCACGCCCACGGTTTTCGGGCCTAGCCTCTACGTGAAGTAAAGTTTTCTTGCCCAAGGTGACATGGGATTCGGTAATAGAAATGTGATGGATTAGGTTGTCGTCCTTTTCGCGGCTCATGACGTACGATACGAGACGAAAAAACAGCGCAAAAGAAGAAAAGTATCCCGAAACTGATGAAAACATTCAATTTTGGGCTCTGAAAACTGGCACAACCGAGCAAGATTGTTACCCACGTCGTAAAGCTCTAGGAGAGCTTTCCAACGGTATGCTGTGAGCTGCGTCACTCCTTACAGATCAAAAGTTATGGATACAAGAGTGACGGATACCTGGTCAAAAGCCCAACGCCCACGGTTTGTGGGCCCAGCCTCTACGTGAAGTGAAGTTGTCTTGCCAAAGGTGCTGTAGGATTCGGTAATAGATATGTGATGGATTAGGTTGTCGTCTTTTTCGCGGCTCACGACGTACGATTCGGGACAGAAAAACAGCGTAAAAGAATAAAAGTATCCCAAAATTGGTGAAAACGTTCAATTTGGGTATATGGAAAGAGGCGCAGCCAAGCAGGATTACTACCCACGTCGTAGAGCTCTCGGAGACCTTTCCAACGGTATGCTGTGCGCCGCGTAACTCCTTACGGATCAAAAGTTATGGGCACCGGACCGACGGATACCTGGTTACAAGCCCTACATCCTCGGTTTGTGGGCCCAGCCTCTAATTGAAGTGAAGTTTTCTTGCCCAAGGTGCCATGGTATTCGGTAATAGAAATGTGATGAATTAGGTTGTCGTCCTTTTCTCGGCTCACGACGTACGATACGGGACGGTGAAACAGCGCAAAAGAAGAAAAGTATCCCAAAACTAATGAAAACGTTTGATTTTGGCCTCCGAAAAGAGGTGCAGCCGAGCAGGCTTACTGCCCACGTCGTAGAGCTCTCGTAGAGCTTTCCAACGGTATAATGTACGCTGCGTAACTCCTTACGGATCAAAAGTTATGGGCACCGGTGCAACGAATACTTCGTCTCAAGCCCCACGCCCTCGGTTTGGTGGCCCAGCCTCTACGTGAAGTTAAGTTGTCTTGCCCAAGGTGCAGTGGGATTCGATAATAGAAATGTGATGGATTAGGTTGTCGTCCTTTTCGCGGCTCACGACGTACGATCTGGGATGGAAAAACAACTCAAAAGAAGAAAAGTGTCCCGAAACTGATGAAAACATTAGATTTTGGGCTCCGACAACAGGCGCAGCTGTGCAGGATTGCTGCCCCCATTGTAGAGCTCTCGGAGAGCTGTCCAACGATATGCTGTACGCCGCATAAATCCTTGTGAATCAAAAGTTATGGGCACCGGAGCGACGGATACCTGGTCACAAGCCCCACGCCCTCGGTTTGCGGGCCCAGCCTCTACGTGAAGTGAAGTTTTCTTGCCCAAGGTACCATGGGATTCGGTAATAGAAATGTGATGGATTAGGTTGTCGTCATTTTCATTGCTCACGATGTACGATCCGGGATGAAAAAATCGCGCAGAAGAAGAAAAATATACCAAAACTGATGAAAACATCCGAATTTGGGCTCCAAAAATAGGCGAAGCTGTGTAGGCTTGCGGCCCACATGGTAGAGCTCTCGTTGAGCTCTCAAACGGTATGTTGGCGCCGCGTAACTCCTTACGTATCAAAAGTTATGGGCACCGGAATGATGGATACCTGGTCACAAGCCCCACGCCCTCTATTTGCTGGCCCATCCTCTACGTGAAGTAAAGTTGTCTTGCCCAAGGTGCCGTGGGATTCGGTAATAGAAATGTGATGGATTAGCTTGTCGTCCTTTTCGTGACTCACGACGTTCGATCCAGGATGGAAAAACAGCGCAAAAGAAAAAAAGTGTCCCAAAACTGATGAAAATGTTCAATTTTGGGCACCGAAAATAAGTGCAGCCGAGCAGGCTTGCTTCCATCATCGTAGAGCTCTCTGAGAGCTTTCCAACGGTATGTTGTGTGCCGCGTAACTCGTTACGGATCAAAAGTTATGGGCACCGTAGCGACGGATACCTGGTTACCAGCCCCACGCCCTCAGTTTGCGGGCCCAACCTCTACGTGTAGTGAAGTTGTCTTGCCCAAGGTACCATGGGATTCAGTTATAGAAATGTGATGGATTAGGTTGTCGTCTTTTTCGCGGCTCACGACTTACGATCCAGGACGGAAAAACAGCGCAAAAGAAGAAAAGTGTCCCGAAACTAATGAAAACGTTCCATTTTGGGCTCCAAAAATAGGCGCAGGCGAGTAGGCTTGCTGGTCCCATCGTAGAACTCTCGGAGAGCTTTCCAACGGTATGCAGTGCTGCGCGTAAGTCCTTACGGATCAAAATTTATGGGCACCGGAGCGACGGATACCTGGTCACAAGCCCCACGCTCTCGGTTTGCGGGCCCAGCCTCTACGTGATGTGAAGTTGTCTTGCCCAAGGTGCCGTGGGATTCGGTAATAGAAATGTGATGGATTAGGTTGTAGTCCTTTTCGCGGCTCACGACGTACGATACGGGATGAAAAAACAGCGCAAAAGAAGAAAAGTGTCCCAAAACTGATGAAAACATTCGATTTTGGGCTCTGAAAAGACGCACAGCCGAGCATGCTTGTTACCCACATCGTAAAGCTCTAGGAGAGCTTTCCAACGGTATGCTGTGAGCTACGTCACTCCTTACGGATCAAAAGTTATGGATACCAGAGCGATGGATACCTGGTTAAAAGCCCAACGCCCACGGTTTGCTAGACCAGCCTCTACGTGAAGTGAAGTTGTCTTGCCCAAGGTGCCGTGGGATTCGATAATAGATATGTGATGGATTAGGTTGTCGTCTTTTTCACGGCTCACGACGTACGATCCGGGATAGAAAAACAGCGTAAAAGAAGAAAAATATCCAAAAACTGATGAAAATGTTCTATTTTGGTCTGCGAAAAGAGGCGTAACCGAGCAGGATTACTGCCCACGTCGTAGAGCTCTCGGAGAGCTTTCCAACGGTATGCTGTGCGCCGCGTAACTCCTTATGGATCAAAAGTTATGGGCACGGGACCGACGGATACCTGGTCACAAGCCCCACACCCTCGGTTTGTGGGCCCAGCCTATAATTGAAGTGAAGTTTTCTTGCCCAAGGTGCCATGGTATTTGGTAATAGAAATGTGATGGATTAGGTTGTCGTCCTTTTCTCGGCTCACGACGTACGATCCGGGATGGAGAAACAGCACAAAAGAAGAAAAGTATCCTGAAACTGATGAAAACATTCAATTTTGGGCTCCGAAAAGAGGTGCAGCCGAGCAGGCTTGCTGCCCACGTGGTAGAGCTCTCGTAGAGCTTTCCAACGGTATAATGTGCGCCGCGTAACTCCTTACGGATCAAAAGTTATGGGCACCGGTGTGACAAATACTTGGTCACAAGCCCCACGCCCTCGGTTTGCTGGCCTATCCTCTACGTGAAGTTAAGTTGTCTTGCCCAAGGTGCAGTGGGATTCGGTAATTGAAATGTGATGGATTAGGTTGTCGTCCTTTTCGCGGCTCACGACGTACGATCCGGGACGGAAAAACCACTCAAAAGAAGAAAAGAGTCCCGAAACTGATGAAAACGTTGGATTTTGGGCTCCGATAACAGGCGCTGTTGTGCAGGATTGCTGCCCTCGTAGTAGAGCTCTCGGAGAGCTGTCCAACGGTATGCTGTGCGCCGCGTAACTCCTTGTGGATCAAAAGTTATGGGCACCGGAGCGACGGATACCTGGTCACAAGCCCCACGCCCTCGGTTTGCGGGCCCATCCCTTACGTGAAGTGAAGTTGTCTTGCCTAAGGTACCATGGGATTCGGTAATAGAAATGTGATGGATTAGGTTGTTTTCCTTTTCGCTGCTCACGACGTACGATCCGGGACAGAAAAATCGCGCAAAAGAAAAAAGTATCCCGAAACTGATGAAAACGTTCGAATTTGGGCTCCAAAAATAGGCGCAGCCGTGCAGGCTTGCGGCCCACATCGTAGAGCTCTCGTTGAGTTCTCAAATGGTATGCTGTGCACCGCGTAACTCCTTACGGATCAAAAGTTATGGGCACCGGAGCGACGGATACCTGGTCACAAGCCCCACGCCCTCTGTTTGCTGGCACATCCTCTACGTGAAGTGAAGTTGTCTTGCCCAAGGTGCTGTGGGATTCGGTAATAGAAATGTGATGGATTAGGTTGTCATCCTTTTCGCGGCTCACGACGTTCGATCCGGGATGGATAAACAACGCAAAAGAAGAAAAGCGTCCCGAAACTGATGAAAATTGATGTGACTGTATTTGCAGCACTCAAACCATGATATTTGTACTGCATTTGCATCTTAACTCTTGAATAAATGCAACACTTTGATACTTTCAATGCAATGTAGGAAAATACTGAAAAGTGAAAAATTAGGCCCGAAATGATCCAAATTGCAAGTCAAGAAGTAAGAATGGGAAAGCATGAGAAGCGGTTGAAGAATGAAGCTCATAGAAAAGAAACTTGGCTGAAACTAGCACGAAATCGGACTCAGAACATTGACCCAGATGATCTCAAATAGTGACCCATATCCGTTTTTGGCAAATCATATCTGTTTTTCAGGTAGAAACAACATTCTGAGCATAACACAGGACTTTAGTCCTGTGCGCGGCGTGATTTTAGCCAAATTCCATCGTTTGGAGGGTCAAAACAGTGAAAAATGCCCAAAAATGCTGCGGTCAACAATCTGGTCAAAGTCAACAAACGAAAAAAAAGTAAACTATTTCAAAATTTTGCCTATAAATAGAGCTTCAATCCTTTGAGAATTCTAGAGTTAATTTTGGAGTATTATCAATATTTTTTATATAATTCTGAGTTAATTCTATTTAGTTTTAAATTTTAGTTATAGTTAATTAGTTAGTATGATACGAGGGAAGTCCCGCCTAGGTAGCTCTTATTCGGGGAAATTTTGCCCAAATAGCTACTTTTAGGGGAAAGTCCGACCCAAGTAGTTATTATCCGGGGGAGGTTATGCCCAAATAGCTTTTAATATAAAAGCTCTTATTCGGGGGAAACTCATCCCTACTAGTTCTTATTCGGGGAAAATTAGCTCCGCCCGAATAGCTATTTTGTGTCAGACTTCTGCTCAAATTTCGGGAATCAAAAATACGCGTTCGTCAATATGGGGAAGTCTTTCTTGACTCTCTTTTATTTACATAATTCGTATTCATTTATGTCTGAGTAGATTGATATCTAGGGGTGAATATTGTAAATGATAGTATTTTAATATATGGTCTCGGATATAGTTTATTCAATTCATATTGCAATATATGGCTTGTTTTAATTAAGTATTTCATATGTAATGCTTTTAAGTAGACGTTATGATTGCTTTATTTTCGCTTCATAAATATTATACTTGTAGTTAATATTATGAATGCGTTACTTTAGTGCCATATAATTGTTTTAATCATGAGTCTATAGGTTGTACCATAGACTCCATGAAACTATAGGTTGTACCATAGTTTCTATCTGTAAGGTTAATTCCTTAGTTTAGTTTGCCTTGTTGTACTTGGTTAAAATAAGCTAAGTAGATTAACTAGGTCTATAGCTTTTAGCTTAACTGGGTGTATGCTTGTAGCTTAAGCCCTTGCAGAATTAGATAAACTAGATATTGAACCTATATTAATTGCCTCATTTACATGTTCAAACCCCTAGATCACCACCTCTCGTATTCCACTAATACTTAGTATAACTTAGATAATTTAGTTAGTTTAATTTAGTTTACATTTCTCTCACGTTACTCAAACCTACCTTGCGATTTGTCACTTAAGCGCTTTAACACTTTCACACTATTTCACTAACTTAAACTAGCGAGCTTCCCTGTGGTACGATTCCGCACTCAGAGCACACTACACTACAAAGATCCGTGCACTTGCGGGTATTTTAACTTGGTTATTTTGTGCACATTTTAACGCACAACCCGATCGTATTAAGTTTTTGGCGCCGTTGCCGGGGAAGCACAGTATAGTTTAGTTTTTGATAAAAGTATTTGTGAACTTGTTTAAGTGTTTATTTTATCCGTTTTATTTAAAAATAAAAAAATAAAATAAAAAAATAATAAATAAAAAATAAATAAAAAATAAATAAATAATAAATAAATAATAAATAAATAAATAAATAAATAAATAAAATAATAAATATATATATATATATATATATATATATTTTTTTTTTTTAATAAATTATTTTTATTTTTATTTTTGTTTTTATTTTTATTTTTATTTTTTTAAAAAAAAAATTTAAAAAAATATATTTAAAATTTTAGGAATTTTGATTTATTGAAAAATGAGTCATTTTAATGATTCATCTAATCAATGAGCTTTTATCTATTACTGCTTGTAAAGTATATTAGTATTTTTTAATCTTGTAATTTTATTTCGTATTTAAAGTTTATAAGTCGTTGTATGCACGGGCGTCGTTCTTTGGATCCAGAACTCGCCCCGTTTGATCCTGAGCTCGAGAAAAATTTGCATAGGAAGTTAAAATTCCCAATGGCAGATCAAGAAGTAAATATCCCGCCTCTTCCTATAGCTCAGCCTGTTAATCAACCTGTGAACCAACCGATGACTTTACATCAACATTTTTCACCAAGTGATTTTGACCCTGAATTTGCCATAGCCCCACCGGCTCTTGGCAATATAAATTTTGAGCTCAAAACATGGACTATTTCAATGCTTCCTTCCTTCTATGGAAAAAGCAATGAAAATCCTCACACTCACATCGTGCAATTCATTGAAGCATGCACAACGCTTCACATTCCTAATGTGAGTCGTGAAAATATTCACCTGCGTCTGTTTCCCTTTTCATTGAAAGATAAAGCCAAACAATGGCTAAATCATCTAGACGTAGGAGTGATCACTTCTTGGGGAGAACTTATTCAAAAAATTTTACATAGGTTCTTCCCAATGGCTAAGACTACTACTCTACGAACAGGCATCATGACATTCGCACAGTCAGACTTAGAGCCATTTCATGAATCGTAGGAAAAGTTTAATGATCTTAAGAATCAGTGTCCTCATCATGGGTTTGATCATCCCAAACTCTTGCATTATTTCTTCAAAGGTCTTACCCCTCATAATAAGATGATAGTTAATGCAATGAGCAATGGAGGTTTCAATAACCTCACAGCGGACGAAGCTTGGAGAAGAATAGAAAATATTGTTGAAGACTCTCTCCAAAACACTGCTGATGACAGAGAGAGTAAGAGCACCCAAAATCCCCAAAAGAGGGCATTGTTTGAAGTTAACTCTAGATCTAATTCCCAATTGACTGACAAAGTGGATGCCCTAGCTCATCAACTAGAAAAATTCATCTCTCTAGGGTCTTCTTCTTCTTCAGCTCCTCAGATCACGGAAGTTTGTACCATATGTTCTACAGTAGATCACTCTACTTTGGACTGTCCAATTGGTTCACAATTTCTTGAATTCATGCAAGAACAAGTCTGTGCCGCCCAATGATATAGAAGGAATTACAATCCGTATTCTAACACGTATAATTCAGGCTAGCGAGACAATCCCGCATTTTTGTGGCGACAAGGGAATCAAGAGACTCAGTTTCCTCAACATCAATATCAAAAAAGACAAGGAAACTATGAGCCTCATCAACAAAGTTAGCAAGGAAATGTTGACAATCGATTCCCTCAACAGCAATATCAGAGGCCACAAAATAATAACCCTCCTGGTTACTATCCAGTCCAACAGGACAATCCGTTCAGAACACAACGGAACAATGTCCCAGCTCTTCCTCCAACACAGTCATCATCTGATGACAAATTTGACAAACTTATGCAAATGTTTCAAGTTCAACAACAGTCTATTGCTAAACTTGAAGGACAAATCGGATAGATGGCCCAAACTTTAAGTAAGAGAGACGAGGGTAAGCTTCCATCTCAGACCGTGGTAAATCCACGAGGACAGTGTAGTACTGTCCAAACTGAGACAGTACAAGAACAGGCCAAGGCTGTAGTTACCCTTAGGAGCGGGAAAACCATTGATAACCAGGTTAGAGTAAAGGTTAGGGATGTTCCAGAAGAAATTGAGGAATTAGAGGAATCTGAGATTGAGGTTTTAAGCAAAGATGTTAAAGATTGCCGTAGGAATAAAAACCTAACGGTGGAGCCTATAGTTGAACCATCCTCACGAGCACCTTTTCCCACAGCTCTGTCCCGTCCAAAGCCGACTGATGATCCTAAACAACTCAAGGTCTTAGAGCATCTGAAAGATATTAAGATCAATTTGCCATTAGTTGAGGTAATACAACAGATTCCAGCCTATGCCAAATTTCTGAAGGATTTATGTGTGAAAAAGAGACGGACCAACTCCATTCCTAAGAAGGTCCGTCTTACTGAAAAGGTTAGCAATATCTGCACTAGAGGACTGCCTCAGAAGTGCAGTGACCCAGGAGCTTTCACCATTCCATGCTTAATTAATGACCAACGCATAGAAAGCGCCTTGCTAGACTTAGGATCTAGTGTTAACCTCATCCCTCACACAGTCTACCAAAGGTTAGGTATTGGAGTGTTAACACCGACTAATGTGACCCTCCAATTGGCAGATAGATCTGAGCGACGACCTCGAGGTATTGTAGAAGATGTGATCATTAGAGTAGGAGAATTCTTATTCCCAGTGGACTTCATTGTGTTAGATATGGACTTAGGCCCTGATAACAAAAATACCACTCCCGTTTTACTAGGCAGACCATTCTAGCAACAGCTGATGCTGTTATCTATTGTAGGACAGGTATGATAGAACTAACATTTGGGAACATGAGAACTAAGCTAAGGGTTGCTGATGCAGCCAACAAATTGAATCAAGATGAGGAAGAAGAATGCTTCCATGTTGATACCATTGACTTATGTATAGATGAGTTTGCCCAATTGATTCTAACTCCTAATCAAGAAATAGCTGAGTTAGAACGACTTTTGTATGAATGCGACATTTCTCCTAAAATGGTCGCCTCTGCTTCCATCGTTGTTGAACCAAATAAGGACGATCAAGTAACAACTCATTTCCCAGAAGTTTTAAAATGTCCCACAATTGAGTCCCTACCAGTTTTGGAACTCAAAACCTTGCCCCAACATCTTAAGTATGCCTACTTAGGACTTGATGAGACTCTTCCAGTCATCATTGCCTTGGATTTGACTCTCGAGCATGAAGACAGACTGTTAAAAGTCCTAAGTCCCCATAAACAGGCGATAGGTTGGACGATTTCTGACTTGAAAGGCATTGATCCCTCTGTGTGTATGCACAAAATTCATCTCGAGGAAGGAGGTACTCCTTCTCGAGGAAGGAGTTACTCCTTCTCGAGAATTTCAGAGAAGACTAAACCCAAAGATGGGTGATGTCGTCCACAAGGAGATCATTAAGTTGCTTGATGCGGGTATTATATACCCAATTTCTGATAGTCCATGGGTAAGTCCGGTACAAGTGGTATCGAAGAAATCTGGGATTACTGTGGTTCCGAATGATAAAGGCGAGCTAATTTCTACACGCACCACAACAGGGTGGCGTGTATGCATTGACTATAGAAAGCTCAATTCCAAAACAAGGAAAGATCACTTCCCTTTACCCTTTCTTGACCAAGTCCTAGGTAGAATAGCCAGACAAGGCTAATACTGCTTTCTGGATGGGTATTCGGGATATAACCAAATCCCAGTCTTTCCTGAAGATCAGGAAAAGACTACATTCACATGCCCTTATAGGACCTTTGCGTTCCGACACATGCCTTTCGGTCTTTGCAATGCTTCTGCGATGTTTCAAAGATGTGTAATGGCTCTTTTCTCAGACATGATCGAAAAGTTCATGGAAGCCTTTATGGATGACTTCTCAGTATTTGGAACTACCTTCGACGAGCACCTTACACACCTTTCTCTAGTGTTAGACCGATGCGTTGAAACAAATTTGGTTCTAAGTTGGGAAAAGAGCCACTTTATGGTTAGGCAAGGTATAGTTCTGGGTCATGTTGTTACACAGGATAGAATCCATGTGGACCCAGCCAAAGTCGAGTTAATAGAAAAGCTGCCCGTACCCAAGACGGTGCGTGATATCCGATCATTCCTTGGTCACGCCGGTTTTTATTGATGTTTCATCAAGGATTTCAGCCATATAGCCCGACTACTCTCTAGTCTTCTAGGAAATGATACTGAGTTCAAATTTGATGACAAGTGCTCAGAAGCTTTTGAGAAACTTAAATCCTTACTATCCTCTTCTCCTATCATCCAACCTCTTGACTACAGTCTCCCCTTTGAGATAATGTGCGATGCATCAGACTATGCAGTAGGAGCTGTATTAGGACAGCATAGGGATAAACTGCCTACCGTGATATATTATGCCAGCAAAACCTTAGATGATGCACAAAAGAACTATACAACCACTGAAAAGGAATTGCTGGCTGTAGTCTTCTCATTGGACAAATTCATATCTTACATCCTAGGATCCAAAGTAATAGTATACACGGGCCACGCAACTTTGCTGTATTTACTGACCAAAAAGGATACAAAGCCCCGTCTAATCCGTTGGCTATTACTCCTTCAAGAGTTTGACCTTGAGATCAAGGACAAGAAAGGAAGTGAGAATTCTGTCGCCGATCATCTATCACGTCTTGTACGTGATTCTCCTATTGACTCTTTGCCTTTCAAAGACACGTTCCCTGATGAACAACTTTTTGCCATCTCACATAAGACCCCGTGGTATACCCACTTTGTCAATTATTTGGCTGCCCAAGAGTTTCCAACTCACTAGGGTAAAAGAGAAAAGGAACGGTTCAGGGCACAAGTCAAGTACTTTATCTGGGAAGATCCCTATCTTTTCATGATTTGTGCCGATCAGGTCATTAGGAGATGTATACCTGAGGAAGAATTTGACAGTATATTCCAATTCTGCCACTTCATGTGGTGGACATTTTGGAGGAAAAAGGACGGCTGCCAAAGTCCTTCAAAGTGGGTTCTTCTGGCCCACTCTTTTCAAAGATGCCCAGCAAATGTGTAAAAATTGCCCACAATGTCAACAAGTTGGCTCTATTTCAAGAAGGGACATGATGCCCCTTACACCCATCCTCATTTGTAAAATATTCAATGTATGGGGTATAGACTTCATGGGTCATTTCCCTCCTTCCTCAGGCTATTCTTATATTCTTGTTGGTGTGGACTATGTGTCCAAGTGGGTAGAAGCAGTGGCAACCCAAACCAATGACCACAAAGTTGTGGTCAAGTTCATTAAAGAGAATATCTTTTCTCGATTTGGGGTGCCACGTGTGCTTATAAGTGACGGAGGATAGCATTTTCGTCACAGGACACTAGAAGCCTTATTGAGAAAATACTTTGTCCACCACAAGATAGCAACGCCTTACCACCCACAAACAAGTGGGCAAGTGGAGGTATCAAATAGGGAGATTAAGTCAATTCTTCAGAAAACGGTTAGGCCCGATCGCAAAGATTGGTCAAGTCCTCTACATGACGCATTATGGGCCTACCGTACTGCTTTCAAAACTCCCATCGGTATTTCCCTATATAGATTAGTATACGGTAAAGCTTGCCACCTTCCTGTTGAATTAGAGCATAAAGCCTATTGGGCTATTAAGGCCCTGAACTTTGACTTACAACAGGCAGGTGAAGGTAGGAAGTTGGCGTTGAGTGAACTGGAAGAGCTTCGTTTCGAAGCTTATGAGAATGCCAAGCTCTACAAAGAGAGAATGAAGAGGATTCATGATAGATCTATTTTAAGAAAAACTTTCTCTCCTTTTGATAAAGTTTGGTTGTTTAACTCCAAATTGAAGTTCTTCCCAAGAAAGTTAAGAACAAGATGGGATGGTCCTTATGAAGTGGTTAAAGTATATCCTTCTGGAGTTATCTTAATTAAAAATCCCACAGATGGGCATGTCATCATAGTCAATGGACAAAGATTGAAACATGCATTCAATCCAAATATGGTTCCTCATGAAGTTGAATTTGTAGAACTTCAGGACCTTGCAGGCATTCCATAAATGAGATTCTGCCAAGCTAAAGGCATTACAACTCAGCACAACCGTCTGGCTGAACACGTTAAACTTAGCGCTACTAAGAGGCAACCTAGATTTTTAAAATGCTTATGTGTGTTTATTTTCCTTTGTCTGTGTGATTTTATGATTTCCTTAGTCCTCTGTATTTACTTTGTTTATGTATTTATAGATAACTCTTTACCCCAGAAAAGAGGTTAAATGGTCTGGGTAGTTAAATTATTTGCTTAATATATTAGTTATTTTCCGTGACCATATTTCTTTGTGATTTCTCCCCTATATATTTGTTTGACTATTTTTATTTTTAGTATAGCTAACTTTTATTTTTGATGTGTTGATGATAATCTATAAAATGCTGTGTCTATTAATCTTTAATTGCAGAATGATACATCTTTTGGCAAAAGTTAGTAGAAAGGCTTTGACATCAACATAAAAATGCTTCACATCAGGTGATATCTTTCCTTACTACATTTCCCTTTATACCTGATCAACATGCGCTGTAGAGTAAGCAAACCATAGGTTTGGGGATGTAGCATTTGTCATTATATTCTTTCTTGCATATTACACTCTCACTGTCTTACATTGTTATTTGCTTGAGGACAAGCAAAGTTTCGGTATGGGGGTGCGTGTATTTCATGAAAATCTTTTTCAAAATATGCAAGAAATATACTACTTGTGTTCATAAGAAAGAGTATTTGCTATCTTACTTATTTAAAGGAAGATGATTTAGATGATTTGAGAACTTTTATTGTTATCTATGTATTGTGAAAAACTCTGAGGAAACTCTGTAAGAAAAACTTTGGGGTATTGTATCCATGAGTAAACCTAGTTGTTCTTCTTTTCTTCAATTGATAGCTATGTGATTATGAAAGGACTGAGATAGGATTACCGTTTATTATAAGAACTTCTTGTGATTGAAACCTGAACCCTTATGCCATGTCTGTACAATATGTTATGTTATTTTGTCTGTATGTACACTCTGAAAAAAAAAAAGAAGAAAAAGAAAAGAAAAAAAAACAACAAAGAAAACAATGAAAAAAAATAGAAAAAGAAAAAAAAGAGAGTTGTACATACCTTTACTGTTGAATAAAATTTTTGGTGTAAATATGTTGTAAATCTCTAAGCACCACTATCCTAGACATTGTAATTTAGGATATGTGCTATAGTGTAAGGTTTCGAGCCAGGATATCTCGGGTGATTAAGGCACGTAGGGGTCCCTTTGAAACCTGGCAACCTCAGTCATTATGGCGGGGGATTGTTGGCCTTAAAGCCCGCTACATGGGATATTCAGAAAGCAAAGGAAACTGAACACTATATAGAGGTTTTATTAGTTGTACTTTTATATTTCGGGCAAATGTTAAAGGGTTAAGGCATGATTAAGAGTTTGATTACGAATGTAGGTGAGAATATCAAGGTCCAATCTGTTTGCATAACTTGAAAGTTGAGAATTGTATGAACTTAATATGCTTAGTTTACTTCTAAATATGTACCCCGAAGCAATCAATAGTCGATTTCCAATAAGAGTACCTATTTGAGAAAAATTTGCAAAAGGTTCTTTTATCATGTTTATCATTAATTGCTGAATAGGTTTAAGATAGTAGATTGCATTTCTCATGATTTATTTTTGGAATGTGTTTGACAAAAATTTAGGATAGATTTTTGCATCTGTTTTCGACTTGTAAAAATTCTGCAAAAAATTCACTTTTACATCTGTTTTAAAGACAGTCTTGCTTGAGGACAAGCAATGTTTAGGTTTGGGGATGTTGATGTGAGTGTATTTGCAGCACTCAAACCATGGTATTTGTACTACATTTGCATCTTAACTCTGGAATAAATGCAACACTTTGATACTTTCAATGCAATGTAGGAAAATACTGAAAAGTGAAGAATCAGGCCCGAAATGATCCAATTGCAAGTCAAGAAGTAAGAATGGGAAAGCATGAGAAGCGGTTGAAGAATGAAGCTCATAGAAAAGAAACTTGGCTGAAACTAGCACGGAATCGGACTCGGAACATTGACCCAGATGATCTCAAATAGTGACCCATATCCGTTTTTGGCAAATCATATCAGTTTTTCGAGTAGAAATAGCATTCTTAGCACAACGCAGGACTTTTGTCCTGCGCGCGGCGTGAGTTTAGCCAAATTCCATCGTTTGAAGGGTCAAAACAGTAAAAAAACGTCCAAAAATGTTGCGGTCAACAATCTGGTCAAAGTCAACAAACGAAAAAAAGTCAACTATTTCAGAATTTTGCCTATAAATAGAGCTTCAATCCTTTGAGAATTCTAGAGTTAATTTTGGAGTATTACCAATATTTTTGATATAATTCCGAGTTAATTCTATTTAGTTTTAAATTTTAGTTTTAGTTAATTAAGTAGTAGTAGAATACGGGGGAAGTTCCACCTAGGTAGCTCTTATTCGGGAAAATTTTGCCCGAATAGCTACTTTTAGGGGGAAGTCCGACCCAAATAGTTATTATTCGGGGAAGGTTATGCCCGAATAGCTTTTAATAGGAAAGCTCTTATTCGGGGAAAACTCATCCCTAATAGTTCTTATTCGGGGGAAATTAGCTCCGCCCGAATAGCTATTTTGCGTCGGACCTCTGCTCAAATTTCGAGAATCAGAAATACGCGTTCGTCAATATGGGGAAGTCTTTCTTGACTCTCTTTTATTTACATAACTCGTATTCATTTATGTCTGAGTAGATTGATATCTAGGGGTGAATATTGTAAATGATAGTATTTTAATATATGGTCTCGGATATAGTTTATTCAATTCATATTGCAATGTATGGCTTGTTTTAATTAAGTATTTCATACGTAATGCTTTTAAGTAGACGTTATGATTGCTTTATTTTTGCTTCATAAATATTATACTTGTAGTTAATATTATGAATGTGTTACTTTAGTGCCATATAATTGTTTTAATCATGAGTCTATAGGTTGTACCATAGACTCCATGAAACTATAGGTTGTACCATAGTTTCTATCTGTAAGGTTAATTCCTTAGTTTAGTTTTCCTTGTTGTACTTGGTTAAAATAAGCTAAGTAGATTAATTTGGTCTATAGCTTTTAGCTTAACCGGGTGTATGCTTGTAGCTTAAGCCCTTGCAGAATTAGATAAACTAGATATCGAACCTATATTAATTGCCTCATTTACATGTTCAAACCCCTAGATCACCACCTCTCGTATTCCACTAATACTTAGTATAACTTAGATAATTTAGTTAGTTTAATTTAGTTTACATTTCTCTCACGCTACTCAACCTACCTTGCGATTTGTTACTTAAGCGCTTTAACACTTTCACACTACTTCACTAACTTAAACTAGCGAGCTTCCCTGTGATACGATTCTGCGCTCAAAGCACACTACACTACAAAGATCTGTACACTAGCAGGTATTTTAACTTTGTTATTTTGCACACATTTTAACGCACAACCCGATCGCATAAAAAATGTTCAATTTTGGGCTCCAAAAATAAGCGTAGCCGAGCAGGCTTGCTGCCCTCGTCGTAGAGCTCTCTGAGAGCTTTCCAACGGTATGTTGTGTCCCACGTAATTCGTTACGGATCAAAAGTTATGGGCACCGAAGCGACGGATACCTGGTCACAAGCCCCACGCCCTCGGTTTGCCAGTCCAGCCTCTACGTGTTGTGAAGTTGTCTTGCCCAAGGTGTCGTGGGATTCGGTAATAGAAATATGATGGATTAGGTTGTCGTCCTTTTCGCAGCCCACAACGTACGTTCCGGGATGGAAAAACATCGCAAAAGAAGAAAAGTATCCCGAAACTGATGAAAATGTTCCATTTTGGGCTCCGAAAATAGGCACAGTCGAGCAGGCTTGTTGCCGCCGTCATAGAACTCTCGGAGAGCTTTCCAACGGTATACTGTGCGCTGCGTAACTCCTTATTGATCAAAAGTTATGGGCACCAGAGTGACGGAGACTTGGTCCCAAGCCCCATGCCCTCGATTTGTGGTCCCAGCCTCTACGTGAAGCGAAGTTGTCTTGCCCAAGGTGCCATGGGATTCGGTAATAGAAATGTGATGGATTAGGTTGTCGTCCTTTTCACGGCTCACGATGTACGATCCGGGACGGAAAAAAAGCACAGAAGAAGAAAAGTGTCCCGAAACTGATGAAAATGTTCGATTTTAGGCTCCAAAAAGAGACGTAGCCGAGAAGGCTTGCTGCCCACATCGTAGAGCTCTTGGAGAGCTTTCCAATGGTATGCTGTGCGCCGCGTATGTGAGGCCCGACCTCAATTTGCATGTGATACCTTGTTTCGCGTGTCCTAACATAGAATTGCGTGCTTTGACCTAGGTTTAAGGGTCGTGTCTCATTTTATGTGCCTTGCATCGAATTACAGGCACCGGATTGCTGGTCACAAGCCCCACGCCCTCAGTTTGCGGGCCCAGCCTCTACGTGAAGTGAAGTTGTCTTGCCCAAGGTGCCGTGGGATTCGGTAATAGAAATGTGATGGATTAGGTTGTCGTCCTTTTCGCGGCTCACGACGTACGATCCGGGATGGAAAAACAGCGCAAAGGAAGAAAAGTGTCCCGAAACTGATGAAAAAGTTCAATTTTTGGCTCCAAAAACTTGCGTAGCCTAGCAGGCTTGGTGCTTTCACCGTAAAGCTCTTGGAGAGCTTTCCAACGGTATGCTGTGTGCCACTTAACTCCTTATGGATCAAAAGTTATGGGCATCAGAGCGATGAATACTTGGTCACAAGACCCACGCCCTCGGTTTGCTGGCGCAACCTCTACGTGAAGTGAAGTTGTCTTGCCCAAGGTGCCATGGGATTCGGTAATAGAAATGTGATGGATTAGGTTGTCGTCCTTTTCGCGGCTCACGACGTACGATCCCGGCCGAAAAAATAGCGCAAAAGAAGAAAATAGTCCCGAAACTGATGAGAACGTTCGATTTTGGGCTGTGAAAACATGTGCAGTTGAGCAGGCTTGCTACCCTCGTCATAGAGCTCTCAGAGAGCTTTCCAACGGTATGTTATGCGCCGTGTAACTCCATACGGATCAAAAGTTATAGGCACCGGAGCTACGGATACCTGGTCACAAGCCCCACGCCCTCGGTTTGCGGGCCCAGCCTCTACGTGAAGTGAAGTTGTCTTGCCCAAGGTGATGTGGGATTCGGTAATAGAAATGTGATGGATTAGGTTGTCATCCTTTTCGCGGCTCACGATGTACGATACAGGACGGAAAAACAGCGGAAAAGAATAAAAGTGTCCCAAAATTGATGAAAACATTTGATTTTGGGCTTCAAAAAGAGGCGCAGCTAAGCAGGCTTGTTGCCCACGTCGTAGAGCTCTTGGAGAGCTTTCCAACGGTATGTTGTGCTCCGCATAACTCCTTACGGATCAAAAGTTATGGGCACCGAAGCGACGGATACCTGGTCACAAGCCCCACGCCCACGGTTTGCGGCCCCAGCCTCTACGTGAAGTGAAGTTGTCTTTCCCAAGGTGCCGTGGGATTCGGTAATAGAAATGTGATGGATTAGGTTGTCGTCCTTTTTGCGGCTCACGACGTACGATCCGTGTGAGGCCCGACCTCGATTTGCGTGCGATACCTCGTTTCGTGTGCCCTAGCCTAGATTTGCGTGCCTTAACCTAGATTTAAGAATCATGTTTTGTTTTATGTGCCTTGCATTGAATTACGTGCATTCATTTAGGGTTGTATGCATTTACTTGGGAAACGTGCATTCGTCTCGTAGTTTGTGCCCTACCTTGTAGTGCGTGCCCTAGACCTAGGAAAGCGTGCCCTCACGCTAATCAAGTAAGCATCTTACACGAAGCACTAGATCAATAATTAATCCTACAAATCCCACTAACTAATATTAAATTACTAATTCAACCCACTAGAAGACGAAATTGCACCAAAAGCTAGACATTCTCATTCTTTATTCCTTATTCTTTTGCACTTTCCAAACACACAATTAAATAATGCTCAAAAGATGACAAAGATTCAGATTTTTCAAGCCTTGGCCGACCACCTTGTGTGCTTTGTGCTTGCTTTGCATAATTCAAATTATTCCCCAAACATTCTATGACAATGTAATGACACAAAGCAATAAAAAATTAGCTCAAAACCCTCCTCAAAGCTCCCAATCTCGACATAAGCTCCTTGCCCATGCTAGGTGATTCAAAATCATGCTTCTTGAAGACACAAATCTGAAATTTGTATGCCCAAGGCCGACACATGCTTCAACATTTGCAAAAGCTTTCATTTTTCCTTCATTTCTCTCAATTCCTCTCATTCTTCTCTCTCCCTTTCATTCTTCTCTCTCTCTCTCGGCCCTAGCTGAATATTGTAGACTCCATAGCTCATCTTCATCACTCCATGGTTTATCAAGGCAAGCAAGAAGCTAGGGAGCTCGACTAAGCAAGCTAGGTTGCAAGAAACACATATGCAAGTTCTTTGAATCTCCATTTCGGCTTAGGTGAGTTTGCTAGCTTCCATTTCTTTTCTTCTTGTTCTAACCACATGCACCTACTAAGAACTTGGTTACTAAGCTAGGAAATTTGAGAAAAATCGAGTGGTGTCTCGGCTAAGCAAGGAAAAAGGTCAACTTTGTGCTTCACCAAGAGTCTTGTGCATCTTCTTGTTGTTTTGCTAAGGTGAGGGCTAAAACTTCTTGAAAATCTTTCAAAAAACCACATGCATGCTCTTAAATGTCTATCTTTACTTCTGTACTTGAGATATATGTGTGTTCATGAGCTTTTATAAACATGCATGGCAAGATTTTGGGCTAGAATGTGATGATAGATGAAATCGTGCATGTGACAGCTTTCTATCTTGTTGGTACGAGGTGATTTTGATTAGGTAAATGATGTTTAAAATGTGTGAAAATTGGTAGGTAACTATTTTTTCCAGTTCTGAACATTTTTCTCAGAAATAGGCGAAAGCTAATATTGACTCTAAGGTCCTTAAAATGGAAAATTATTAAAATGTGTCCAAATCTGGAAAGTCTGGAAAAATGAAGCAGGTTTTGGCAGATTCACTGACCTTGTAGAACGAACCAATTTTGACTTAGTAAATGACATCCAAAATCCATGAAATTTGGTGTGCTGCTATACTTTTCAGTTCTGGATATTTTTTTCAGAAATGGACTAAGGCTAAATCTGACCCTAAGGACCTCAAAAACGACAAGTATTGAAATGTGTGCAAATCTGGACAGTTTTGTGCAGTCTCACTGTTTTGGCTATAACTATTGAACCAGAACTCCAAATGATGCGAGGTTTGTTTTTGAATTTAGTTCACTTCTTAAGATTTAATTTGACAACTTATTCACTGGAATTGGAGATTGTTTGCTTGTCTTAATGATTGTGATAATTCAGTCCATTGCAGTGAGGGTTTCACTTAGTGATATGCTTAGAAAAATTATTGTAGCTTCTCTTGTTGTATTAAATGCTTGGGATTGTGGAATTGAGATGTTGTGTGGACTGTTTTGAATACTTGAGGCTGTATGAACTAATCAATGCGTCGCTTGAGTTTGATTTCGAGATGACTTGGGGCTTAATCGCACGGGTAACCACGAATTGGAACCCTAGTAACTAGGTGAATTTGCTAAGTGTTGATCCTTTGGATGTTGTGTTGGATTATGTGTTTAGTAGGCTGCCCGTAGTTGCCCTTGTAGCCCTAAATATGATTTCGATGATTTCATGTTGATAAGTAGGCTTTTCTTGCACCCAGTCCCACGTAGATGCCGTTGCATGATGAATAATCTTATTATTTGATTACGTGAACTTTGAAATGAGTTATATGACTTGATTTATGTGCGTTACATGGCTGCCCGTTTAATGTTCATATAACTCCATGTGCCTTTCAAGTGAAATTACTTGTCTTATCGTGCCTCACTTGTTTACTTGTCAATGTGCAATCTTATGACTGCTCGGAGGCAACCTACTTTGTTGTCCTCCTAATGTCATATATTAAATGTCATAAATGTGCATTGCATACAAGGTTGCAACCTTTCATTCTAGCGTGGTAGCGTTCACGTACACCGGGCAGCATCGGGCTTGCTAGTGCAACCGTGACTACCATTGTCCAATTCCCTCTCTCGCTTGGGGGCTAGACTTCCTCGGAGAGTTGGGTCGTAGGATTTCGGGGTACATCCGGAGTACACCCATTTGGCGTGATAAGGGGATGATTTGAAGTCGGCCGCAACAACTGATACTGGAAATGAATCGAGAGCAAAAGCTCACCGTATCCTTTTCACTATGTGTATAAGTACTCTCGCTTGGTTCCTAGAGGACCTCGGGGAGGAAAGACGGGTAATTGTGTTCCTTTACTTTTATATTATGTCATGTACTTACTTGTGATATATTCATGCTTGCAAAAAAGGATTTTTCATAAGTTGAACCGGAAAATGAGTTTCAAAACTTATTTCTCGGTTCCCCCTCGCTGAGTTCATAAGGACTCACCCTCTTTTATCATCTCAGGTGAAGAAGATCAAGAACAGGTACCCGAGGACGACATGCCTAACGATGATTCCTTGGAATGATTGCATGTCCTATGTGTTTTGCTTGATTTCGGCCATTGTGAACACTATGCTGCTTGAAGACTATTTCTTTTCATGTTGCTTGATGTTTGTAATGTAAAAGACCCCCATTGTAATTTGGGGTCTAATTTTGGCTTATACTGATAATAACTGGATAGACACTACTATGGTTGTTTTGCAATCATCATTGGCTAGTATCTATCATAGGATTATGAAGTTTTAGGTAAGGACTAAGTAAAATGAACCTATCCAATCTTAAGCAGGTACCCATTGTTAAGCTAAGATCAACATGTATTTTTGTAACGAGGATTAACAAACAAACGAGACATAGTATCACGCTAGGTTATTAATCAAACGAGACTTCGAGACAACTAGTAGCGTTTCAATTGATGAATAGTAATCTTTGTTGGAAATGAAATTGAGATTAGAAATTTTGAGGCGTTTAGAGAACTAGGTCAAACTAAAGAGCCCAATTACAGCCATTATGCTGCCGATTTTTCGGAAAAATTATGGAGCCTAGGCTAAATGTTAACTGTTAAACTTTTATGAACGATTGCGTACGAGACATGACATGAATGTTTAGATCACACCCTAGTCTAACCTTTATAGGCCGGGTTGGGGCGTGACAATCCGGGACGGAAAAACAGCGCAAAAGAAGAAAAGTATCCCAAAATTGATGAAAATGTTCAATTTTGGGCTCCGAAAAGAGGTACAGCCAAGCAAGATTGCTGCCCACGTCGTAGAGCTTTCGGAGAGCTTTCCAACGGTATGCTGTGCGCTGCATAACTCCTTACGGATCAAAAGTTATGGACACCGGAGCGACGGATACCTGGTCACAAGCCCCACGCCCTTGATTTGTTGGCCCAACCTCTACGTGAAGTGAAGTTGTCCTGCCTAAGGTGCCATGGTATTCGGTAATAAAAATGTGATGGATTAGGTTGTCGTCCTTTTCTAGGCTCACGACGTACGATCTGGGATGGAAAAACAGCACAAAAGAAGAAAAGTATCCCAAAACTGAAGAAAACATTTGATTTTGGGCTCCGAAAAGAGGCGCAGCCGAGCAGGCTTGCTGCCGACATCGTAGAGCTCTTGTAGAGCTTTCCAACGGTATGCTGTGCGCCGCGGATGTGATCCCTCGTTTCACGTGTCCTAACCTAGAATTGTGTGCTTTGACCTAGGTTTAAGAGTTGTGTCTCGTTTTATGTGCCTTGCATTGAATTACGTGCATTCATTTAGGGTTGCGTGCATTTTCTTGGAAAACGTGCATTCGTCTCGTAGTTCGTGCTTTACTTCGTAGTGCGTGCCATAAACCTAGGAAAGAGTGCCCGCACGCTAATCAAGAAAGCATCTTACACGAAGCACTAGATTATTAACTAATCCTACAAACTCCACTAACTAATATTAAAATGCTAAGTCAATGCACTAGAAGACAAAATTTCACCAAAAGCTAAACATTCTTATTCTTTATTCTTTATTCTTTTGCATATTCCAAGCACATACAATAAAATAAGCCTTAACCAAGACAAAAAAATTCAGAAATTTCACAAGCTATGGCCGACCATGTGAAGAGCTTGTGCATGCTTTGCAATTTCAAAAATCATTCCTAGACAAGCCTATGACACAATGCATAAAAAAATGAAACAAAACACACCTACCAAGCTTCACTTTCTCGACCAAAACACTCCATGCTTCTTCACATTTCAAGATTGCACAAGGACTAAGGGAATTTCAGATTTTTCAAGGCCCTAGGCCGACACACTCACATACAAACACTTCATTCCTCACAAACATTTCAATTTCTCTCATCTTCTCTCACTCTCTCGTCCTTGGCTGCATTCATGACTCTCCATAGCTTAAGCTCATCTCCTAAGGTTCACCTAGGCACACAAGGACTCTAGGAAGCTCGACCAAGCAAGCAAGAAGCCAGAAAATGCATGCAAGCACACAAGAACCCTTCATTTCAGCTTAGGTATGTTTAATAGCTTCTATTTCATTTCCTTTTGATCTAGCCACATGCACATATTAAGAACATGGTAACTAAGCTAGGAATTAGAGAATCTCAAGCTATCTCTCGGCCAAGCAAGGAGAAAAGACGATTTTGTGCATCTTCAAGAGCTTTGTGCATCTCATTTACTGTCTTGCTAAGGTGAGGGCTAAAACTCTTTTAAAAAGCTTTCAAAAACCACATGCATGCCTTCATATGTCTATTTTTTCTTCTGTACTTGTGGTATATGTGTGTACATGAGCTTTCATAACCATGCATGGCAAGATATTTAGCTAGAACTTGAAGATAGGCAAAAATCGCGTAGCTGGCAGATTTCTGTCTTGTTAGAACGAAGTGTATTTGGCTTGGTAAATGATGTTGAAAATGCGTGAAAATTGAAATGTTACTAGTTTTGCCAGTTCTGAGCAATTTTCATAGAAATAGGCCAAGGCCAATTTTGATTCTAAGGTCTCCAAAATGGCAAAACATCGAAAAGTGTCTAAATCTGGAAAATCTGGGAAAATGGAGCAGGTTTTTGGCAGTTCACTGTCCTTGTAGAACAAAACATATTTGACCTAGTAAACAATATCTAAAATGTATGCAATTTTGTAGGTTGCTGGAGTTTTCAGTTCTGGACATTTTTGTCAGAAATAGACTGAAGCTAAATCTGACCCTAAGACCCTAAAAAATGGAAAGTATTGAAATATGTACAAATCTGTACAATTTTGCGTAGTCTCACGGCTTTAGCTATAACTCTTGAATCCGAACTCCAAATGATGCGAGGTTTGTTTCTGGATTTAGTTCACTTAATAAGCTTTAATTTGAAATTTTATTCACTGGAATTGGATATTGTTTACTTGTCTAAATGATTGTGGGAAGACAGACCATTGCGGTGAGGTTTTTATCTAGTGATATGCTTTGAAAATTATTGTAACTCCTCTTGTGGTATTGAATGCTTGGGATTGTGGCACGTAGATGTTGTGTGGACTGTTTTGGATGATTGAGGATGTTTTAATTAATCGATGCATGGCTTGGGTTTAATTACGTAACAACTTGCGGCTTAATCGCACGTGTAAGCATGAATTGAAACCCTATTGACTATGAAAACTCGCTAAGTGTTGAACCTATAGTTATTGCGTCTAATTGTGTGATTAGTGGGCTGCCTAATAAATGTTAAGTATGCTTGAAATGTGATTCCAATGATTACATGTTGATAAGTAGACTTTTCTTGCACCCGATCCCACGTAGACGTCGTTGCATGCTTGTATAAACTCATTATCTGATTACATGAACCCCGAAATGAGTTATATGAGTTGATTTATATGTGTTATATGTCTGCCCATTTAATATTCATATAACTCCATGTGCTTTACAAGTGAAATTACATGTCAAAACTTGCCTCGTGTGTTTACTTGTCAATGTACAATCTTATAACTGCTCGGAAGCAACCTACTTTGTTTTCCTCTTAATGTGATATATTAAATGTTATAAATGTGTATTGCATACAAGGTTGCAACCTTTCATTCTGGCGTGGTAGCGTTTCACGCACACCGGGCGGCATCGGGCTTGCCGGTGCAACCGTGACTATCATTGTCCAATTCCCTTTCTCGCTTGGGGGCTAGACTTCCTCGGAGAGTTGGGTCGTAAGATTTTGGGGTACATCCGGAGTACACCCATTTGGCGTGATAAGTGGATGATATGAAGTCGGCTGCAACAACCGTTGTTGGAAATGAATTGAGAGCAAAAGCTCACCGTATCCTTTTCACTATGTGTATAAGTACTCTCGCTTGGTTCCTAGAGGACCTCGGGGAGGAAAGACGGGTAATTGTGTTCTTTTACTTTTATATTACATTATAAACTTACTCGTGTTACATGTCATGCCTTCAAAAAGGGTTTTTTCATAAGTCGAACTGGAAAAAAAGTTTCAAAACGTATTTCTCATTCCCCCTCACTGAGTTCATAAGGACTCGCCCTCTTTTATCATCACAGGTGAAGAAGATCAGGAACAGGTACCCGAGGATAACGTGCCTATTGATGACTCCTTGGAGTGATTACCTGCCCTACGTGCCTTACTTGACTGTGGCTATTTTGTGAATGATATGTTTGTTTTGAAGACTATCTCTTATGTTGTTGTCATTGTTATTGTAAAAGACCCCTGTTGTAATTTGGGGTCTAATTTTGGTTTGTACTGATCATAACTAGATAGACACTCTTCTGGTCATTTTGCTATCACTACTTTGGTTTAGTATCTATCACAAGCTTATGAAGTATTAGGCAAAGGGTTAAGTAAAATGAATCTATCCCATCTTAAGCAGGTACTCATTTGTAAGCTAAGATCAACAGGTACTTATGTAACAGGGATTGTCAAATAAATGAGACATAATTAATATGCTAGGTTGTTAATCAAATGAGACTTCGAGATAACTAGCAGGCTTTTCAATTGGTGATAAATAGTAATCTTAGATGGAAATGAATTTGTGATTGAAAGTTTTGAGGCGTTTAGAAAATTAGGTCAAACTAAAGAGCCAATTACAGCCGTTATGCTGCCGATTTTCTGAATAATTTTTGGAGTAACGGATAAGCTTAATCTTCGTTAATAAGTTATAGTCATAAAAGAACGTGAATGTTTAGATCACACCCTAGTCTAACCTTTACAAGTCGGGTTGGGGGCGTGACACCTTATAGAAATGGTATCAGAGCTTAGATTGCTTAAGCCGGGTTTAACTCTCGGACCATGGGTAGAAGCCCTAAGGTTATTGGGATGACTTGTTTATGTGTGTTAATGTGTGACAATATCAGTTGTGCCTTCTCTGTTTCTATGTGCTTATGTGATTAACATGTCTTAATTGTTTCGAGAATTGTATGTCTATGTAAAATTGTATGTTGTATACCTTATACATTAAATTCTTGTCTTATCATATTCCAATAATTGAGCATAATAATATGTGCCTATAGATGGCTGGCCCTAGTACCCGCAATACCAATAGGAGCGATGAGCCTCAAGGAGCCGGAGATGCTCATCAAACTAATTCCGGCATGGCCATGTTTAACATGATGGAGAATGCTATGGATCACGTGTTCCGAGTGATGGAACGTCAAGATGCACGTGAAACAAACAACAACAACAACAACAGGAATGGTGGTAACAATGGGAGAAACAACAGAATGCGGGAGTTCTTTGACTTTTAGCTGTCCAAATTCTACGGTGAAGCTGATGATGAAAAGGGAGAAGCTTGGCTGTCTGAGATTGAAAGGATTTTCAGGCCACTAGACTATACTGATAAAGAAAAGATTGAGTTCGCTATGTTTCTGTTGCACGGGGATGCTGAGCATTGGTGGCACACTGTGGAGGCACTTTGGGAAACTGATCATACACCTCGCTTGTGGGGTAATTTCGTCAAGGCATTCAAGGAGAAATACGTACCTGCAGTTTCCAGGCAGAGGCGAATTGAAGAATTCATGCACTTGAACCAAGGTAACATGACGGTGGCTTAGTATGAGACTCGCTTTGACAGACTGTCCCGTTATGCTCAATACATGGTCAGTACCCCTGAGGCGAAGATGTGGAAATTTACAAATGGGTTGAGGCCAGAAATTCAGGATTAGTTGGCTTCGCATGACTTTACTACCTATTCTACTCTCCTTGCTACTGCCTCCCGAGTTGAGAAGAGGAAACTTGATAGAGCCGGTTCAAGTCAACCGAACAAGAAACCGTATCAGCCTCCAGGACAACAAAGGAAATTCCAGAGTCAGAGTCGCAGTCAGGTCCAGAGCCAGAACAGACCAGTCAATAACTGTGGCCCGACTAAAGCACCATCAGCCTCTTCCACCCGTGGATCCACAGGTAGTTCACTTGCTACTCAGTCTATCAACTGTTCTTACTGTGACAAGAAGGGTCACACCGAGGCCCAGTGCTGGAAGAAGTTAGGACGATGCGTGCGGTGTGGTAGTGATCAGCATCAGATCAAGGATTGCCCTAAATGGCAAGGAGGACAAAATCAGATTAAACCAGCTGGTAGAGGCAAGACTCCAGTTCCTAGAGTTCAGGCCCGAGCTTATGCTATTGAGTGCGAGGAGCTTCCTGAGGAGACTGCTGTTGTTGAAGGTACATTCTTGATACTGAATCAACCTGTTAGGGTGTTAATTGATCCAGGTGCTACTCATTCATTTATTACTCCCTTATGTGTGCAACGTGTAAAATTACAAGTTGAATGTTTGCCTTACGAAGTAGAAGTTGGTACTCCGATGGGTTCTAAACTTGTTACTAGCTTAGCTTGTAAAACATGTAAAATCCAAATTAAGGATAGGGAATTATCAACCAATCTTATAGTGTTACCCTTTCGAGACTATGAAGTCATCTTAGGGATGGACTGGTTGGCAAAGCATCATGCCCAACTAGATTGTCGGATGAAGATTGTAACATTCCAAATACCTGGTCAACCAATATTGGAGGTAATGGGTCGAAGGGAATTCACTGGGAGTTCCATCATCTCATCTACGAAAGCAGTGAAGTCCTTGAGAAAAGGGTGTAGTGGATACTTAGCTTACCTCATCAACAAGCCATCGGACAAAGCTAAGTTGGAGGAGATGCCAGTGATTAAAGATTATGCGGATGTGTTTCCAGAAGAATTGCCCGGTTTGCCTCCGGATCGGGAGATCAAGTTCGTAATAGAATTACTGCCTGGCGCCCAGCTGATATCTAAAGCTCCCTATCGTATGGCACAAGTCGAGCTACAAGAATTGAAGGACCAATTGCAGGAATTGTTGAAAAAGGGGTTTGTTCAACCAAGTTCTTCTCCGTGGGGCGCACCAGTCCTATTTGTAAAGAAGAAAGACAAAACGTTGAGGCTATGCATCGATTATCGAGGATTGAACCAAGTGACCGTCAAGAATAAATACCAACTTCCACTGATCGACGAATTGTTTGATCAACTTCAAGGAGCTAAAGTGTATTCGAAACTAGACTTGAGACAAGGGTATTATCAGTTACGGATCAAAAAGGAGGATGTGCCTAAATCGGCTTTCAGGACGAGATATGGGCATTATGAATTTGTGGTGATGCCATTTGGGCTAACTAATGCCCCTACAGCTTTTATGGACTTGATGCACAGGGTGTTTCGACCCTACTTGGACCAATTTGTGGAGATCTTTATTGATGATATTTTGGTATACTCGAAATCCGAGGCTGAGCATGAACAACATCTGCGATTGGTATTGCAGAAACTTCAAGAGCATCAATTGTATACAAAGTTTAGCAAATGAGAATTTTGGTTGTGGCAGATTGCATTCTTGGGGCACATCATATCCCAAGAGGGAATAGCGGTAGACCCAGCAAAGATAGAAGCGGTGATGTCTTGGAAGAAGCCGAAAAATGTTATGGAAGTTCGGAGTTTTCTCGGTTTAGCCGGCTATTATCGGAGATTCGTGAAGGATTTCTCAAAGATTGTAGGACTGCTTACAAAGCTCACTCAAAAGAAAACAAAGTTCGTGTGGGATGATAAGTGTGAGAACAGCTTTCAAGAATTGAAGAAAAGATTGACAACTGCACCTGTTCTTGCATTGCCTGAAGGGAGTCAAGGCTTTGTAATCTATAGCGATGTTTCGAAGGAAGGACTGGGTTGTGTGTTAATGCAAAATGGTAGAGTGATTGTGTATGCCTCTAGGAAGCCCAAGTCGTATGAATTGAATTACCCGACGCATGATTTGGAGTTAGCGGGTATTGTGTTTGCACTCAAGAAATGGAGGCACTATCTGTGGGGTAACAAGTTTGAGGTGTTTACTGATCACAACAGCTTGAAGTACTTGTTCTCACAAAAAGAGTTGAACATGAGGCAAAGACAGTGGATGAAGCTCTTGGATGATTATAACTGCACAATCAATTATGTGCCCGGTAAAGCAAATGTAGTTGTAGATGCCTTAAGTCGGAAAGTGAGCATGGCAAAACTGGAAGTTAAGGTGTAGGAGTTGTTAAAGGAAACATTTTTGTGGAATCCACAATTGACTCGAAAATGGTTACTATTTGCCACTACACAAGTTTAGTCGACCTTGTTGTCTAAATTACGAGAGGCTCAATAGAAGGACCAACAGTTTCAGAAGATTAAAGAAAGCAACACAGATTTCAAGTTTCATGATGATGGTATTTGGAGGTTCAGGAATCGAATTTGTGTTCCTAATAAGCCAGAGTTGAAAAAGAAGATTCTTGAAGAAGCTCATAATTCAAGATACACTATTCACCCCGGCGGGACAAAGATGTACCGGGATTTGAAGCAACACTATTGGTGGAATAACATGAAGAGAGAGACCGCGGAGTTTGTGGCACAATGTTTGACTTGCCAGAGAGTCAAAGCAGAACATTAATGACTGGCAGGTTTACTTCAGCCGTTGGAAATTCCTCAATGGAAATGGGAACACATAACTGTGGACTTTGTCATGGACCTACCCAGGTCACAAAAGGGTCATGACACCGTTTGGGTCATAGTGGATAGATTGACTAAGTCAGCGCACTTCTTACCGATGAACAAGGAGGATAGCCCTGAGAAACTGGGAGATATGTATGTGGCGGATATTGTAAGGCTACATGGGATTCCCGTAAGTATTGTATCGAATAGGGATCCTCATTTTACTTCCCGATTTTGGAAGAGATTGCAAGAAGCTTTGGGAACGAAGTTAAGTTTCAGCACGGCTTATCACCCTCAGACTGATGGACAATCTGAGAGAACAATTCAGATTCTGGAGGATATGAGGAGGGCGTGTGTTCTAGACTTCGGAAAAAGTTGGGAGAAATATCTACCCCTAGCGGAGTTCGTTTATAATAACAACTATCAAGCCACTATCGGGATGGCCCCATTTGAGGCATTGTATGGGCGCAAGTGTCGATCCCCAATATACTGGGATGAAGTAGGTGAGACGAAGACTTTTGACCCGACCCTTCTACCTAAACTTATGGAGACTGTTAAGAATGTCCACCTTATCTAGAAACGGATGCTGACCGCCCAAAGCAGGCAGAAAAGGTATGCAGTGTCCCGCCCCAACCCGACCTATAGAGGTTAGACTAGGGAGTGATCTAAACATTCAAGCCCTTTCACGTACTTAATCGTTCAAGAAGGTTTAACACTTAACGTTTAGCCTAAACTCCACAAATTCTCTGAAAAACCGGTAGCATAACGGTTGTAATTGGGCTCCTTAGTTTGACTTAATTTTCAAAAGGCCTCAAAACTTTCAATCTCAAATTCATTTCCAACCAAGATTATTATTTATCATCAATTGAAACGCCTACTAGTTGTCTCGAAGTCTCGTTTGATTAACAGCCTAGCATGATAACTAAGTCTCGTTTGTTTGTTAATCCTTGTTACAAAAGTACCTGTTGATCTTAGCTTAACAATGAGTACCTACTTAAGATTGGATAGATTCATTTTACTTAATCCTTACCTGATACTTCATAATCCTATGATAGATACTATCCAGTAGCGATAGCAAAACGACCACAAGAGTGTCTAACTAGTTATGATCAGTACAAGCCAAAATTAGACCCCAAATTACAACGGGGGTCATTTACAATACAATGACAAGCAACATAAGAAATAGTCTTCAAGCGACATATCGTTCACAAAATGGCCATAGTCAAGTAAGGCACGTAGGGCAAGCAATCATTCCAAGGAATCATCATTAGGCACGTTGTCCTCGGGTACCTGTTCCTGGTCTTCTTCACCTGAGATGATAAAAGAGGGTGAGTCCTTATGAACTCAACGAGGGGGAACGAGAAATAAATTTTGAAACTTATTTTCCGGTTCAACTTATGAAAACCCTTTGCAAGCATGGCATATATCACAAGTAAGTACATAATGTAATATAGAAATAAAAGAACACAATTACCTGTCTCTCCTCCCCAAGGTCCTCTAGGAACCAAGCGAGAGTACTTATACATATAGTGAAAAGGATACGGTGAGCTTTTGCTCTCAGTTCATTTCCGGTATCAGTTGTTGCGGCCGACTTCAAATCATCCCCTTATCATGCCAAATGGGTGTACTCCGGATGTACCCCGAAATCCTACGACCCAACTCTCCGAGAAAGTCTAGCCCCCAAACGAGAGAGGGAATTAGACAATGGTAGTCACGGTTGCACCGGCAAGCCCGATGTCGCCCGGTGTGCGTGAACGCTACCACGCCAGAATGAAAGGTTGCAACCTTGTATCCAATGCACATTTATGACATTTAATATATCACATTAGGAGGACAACAAAGTAGGTTGCCTCCGAGCAGTCATAAGATTGCACATTGACGAGTAAACACGCGAGGCACGATATGACAAGTAATTTCACTTGAAAAGTGCATGGAGTTATATGAATATTAAACGGGCAGCCATGTAATGCATGTAAATCAAGTCATATAACTCATTTCGAAGTTCACGTAATCAAATAATAAGATTATACAACATGCAACGACATCTACATGCGACCGGGTGCAAGAAAGGCCTACTTGTCAACATGTAATCATCGAAATCATGTTTAGGGCTATGAGGGCAACTACGGGCAGCCTACTAATTACATAATTAAACACGATATCCATAGGATCAACACTTAGCGAGTTTTTCCTAGTCATTAGGGTTTCATTTCATACTCACCCGTGCGATTAAGCCCTAAGTTGTCACGTAATTAAACTCAAGCCATGCATTGATTAATTAAAACACCCTCAAGCATTCAAAACAGTCCACACAACATCCAAGTGTCACAATCCCAAGCATTTAATACAACAAGAGAAGTTACAATAATTTTCAAAGCAAATCCCTAATTGAAAACTTCATTGCAATGGTCTATTTTCTCACAAAAATTGAGACAAGCAAACAAAATCCAATTCCAGTGAAAAAAATTTCAAATTAAATCTTAAGGAGTGAACTAAATCTAGAAACAAACCTCGCATCATTTGGAGTTCGGGTTCAACAGTTATAGCCAAAACCGTGAGACTACGCAAAACTGTCCAGATTTTCACACATTTCAATACTTGTCGTTTTTGAGGACCTTAGGGTCAGCTTTAGCCTTAGTCTATTTCTGAAAAAAATGTCTAGAACTGAAAACTATAGCATACCAAATTTTATGCATTTTGGATATCATTTACTAAGTCAAAACGGGTTCGTTCTACAAGGATAGTGAATCTGCCAAAACCTGCTTCATATTCCCAGATTTTCCAGATTTGGACACCTTTCAATGTTTTGCCATTTTGGGGACCTTCGAGTCAAAATTAGCTTTGGCCTATTTCTATGAAAAATTCTCAAAACTGACAAACCTAGTCACCTACCAAATTTCACTCATTTTCAACATAACTTACCTAGTAAAAATCACTTCGTTCCAACAGAACAGAAAGATGCCAAATACGCCAGTTCACCTATCTTCACATTCTAGCCAAATATCTTGCCATGCATGTTTACAAAAGCTCATGTACACACATATATCACAAGTACAGAGGTAAAAATAGACATTTAAAGGCATGCATGTGGTTTTTGAAAGATTTTCAAAGAAGGTTTAGCCCTCACCTTAGCGAGACAACAAGAAGATGCACAAGACTCTTGATGAAGCACAATGTCGACCTTTTTCCTTGCTTAGCCGATAGACCACTTGAGATTTCTCTAATTCCTAGATTAGTAACCATGTTCTTAGTATGTGCAAGTGGCTAGAACAAAAGAAAATGAAATGGAAGCTAACAAACTTACCTAAGCCGAACTGAATGTGCTATGAGCTTGCATGTGCATTTCTTTGCTCCTAGCTTTGCTTGGTCGAGCTCCTAAGTAGCTTGCATGACTTGATGAACCATTGAGTGATGAACTTAAGCTATGGAGAGTAGGATTTCAGCTAGGGCCGAGAGAGAGAGAGAAGAAATGAGAGAGTGAGAGAAAATGAGAGAAAGAAGGAAAGAATGAAAGAAAAATGAAAAGCTTGATGGGTTTGATGCTTGTGTCGGCCTAGGGCCTTGAAATTTCAGATTTTTGTGTCTTCAAGGAGCATTTTTGAATCACCTAGCATGGGCATGGAGTGTGTGTCGAGATTGGTGTGCATTGGGTAGGGTTTTGAGTCAATTTTTTTTATTGTTTTGTGTCATAACATGTCATAGAATGTCTAGGTTTAATTTTGAATCATGCAAGGCAAGCACAAATGCAAGAAAGTGGTCGGCCAAGGCATTGCAAAATTCTGAATTTTTGTCTTGGTTGAGGAATATAATATTGTGTGTTTGGGATGTGCAAAAGAATAAGGAATAAAGAATAAAGAATGCTTAGCTTTTGGTGCAATTTCGTCTTCTAGTGAGTTGAATTTGCATTTTAATATTAGTTAGTGGAATTTGTAGGATTAATTAATGATCTAGTGCTTCGTGTAAGATGCTTTCTTGATTAACGTGTGGGCACACTTTCCTAAGTTTAAGACACGCACTACGAGGTAAGGCACGAACTACGAGACGAATGCACATTTTCCAAGTAAACGCACGCAACCCTAAATGAATGCACGTAATTCAATGCAAGGCACACAAAACGAAACACAATTCTTAAACCTAGGTCAAGGCACGCAAATCTAAGCTAGGGTACATGAAACGAGGTATCGCACGCAAATCGAGGTCGGGCCTCACATCCTCCCCTCCTTAAAATAATTTCATCCCGAAATTCAATATTACCTTTGAAATAATGATGGATACTGTTGCTCCATCTGGTCTCGCCTTTCCCACGTTGCTTCTTCAACTCCATGATGATCCCACAACACTTTCACCATCGGTATAGATTTGCTGCGCAACTCTTGATCTTGCTGGTCTAGGATCCTAATGGGCTTCTCTTCATAAGAAAAGTTCTCCCGAAGCTGCAATGGCTCTGGCTCCAAGATATGCGATGGATCAGGATGATACTTCCGTAGCATTGAAACATGAAAGACGTCGTGAATATTGGAGAGGTTTTGGGGTAGTTCCAAGCGATACGCCAATTTGCCAACCTTCTCAATTATCTCAAAGGGTCCTACAAACCTCGGGCTCAACTTTTTACCCTTGCCGTGTTTAATCAATCCCCTCTGAGGTGATATCTTCAAGAACACCTTGTCGCCGACCTCAAACTCTAGACTCCGTCTCCGTCGGTCTGCATAACTTTTCTGCCTGCTTTAGGCGGTAAGCATCTGTTTCCGGATGAGGTGAACATTATCAACAGTCTTCATAAGTTCAGGTAGAAGGGTCGGGTCAAAAGTCTTCGTCTCACCTACTTCATCCCAGTAAATTGGGGATTGACACTTACGTCCATACAATGCCTCAAATGGGGCCATCCCGATAATGGCTTGATAACTATTATTATAAGCGAACTCCGCTAGAGACAGATATTTTTCCCAACCTTTTCTGAAATCTAAAACATACGCCCTATCCTCCAGAATCTGAATAGTTCTCTCAGATTGTCCATCAGTCTGAGGGTGATAAGCCATGCTAAAACTTAACTTCGTTCCCAAAGCTTCCTGCAATCTCTTCCAAAATCGGGAAGTAAAACAAGGATCCCTATCCGATACAATACTCACAGGCATCCCGTGCAATCTTACAATCTCCGCCACATACATATTTCCCAATTTCTCAGGACTATCTTCCTTGTTCATCGGTAAGAAGTGCGCTGACTTAGTCAATCTATCTACTATGACCCAAACGGCGTCATGACCCTTTTGTGACCTGGGCATGTCCATAACAAAGTCCATAGTTATATGTTCCCATTTCCATTGAAGAATTTCCAACGGCTGAAGTAAACCTGCTGGTCGTTGATGTTCTGCTTTGACTCTCTGGCAAGTCAAACACCGTGCCACAAACTCCGCAATCTCTCTCTTCATGTTATTCCACCAATAGTGTTGCTTCAAATCCTGGTACATCTTTGTTCCGCCGGGGTGAATAGTGTATTTTGAGTTATGGGCTTATTCAAGAATCTTCTTTTTCAGCTCTGGCTCATTAGAAACACAAATCTGATTTCTAAACCTCCAAATACCATCATCATGAAACTTGAAATCTGTGTTGCTTTCTTTAATCTTCTGAAACTGTTGGTCCTTCTGTTGAGCCTCTCGCAATTCAGACAACAAGGTCGATTGAACATGTGTAGTGGCAAAAAGTAACCCTTTTTGAGTCAATTGTGGTTTCCACAAGAATGCTTTCTCTAACAACTCCTGCACCTTAACTTCCAGTTTTGCCATGCTCGCTTTCCGACTTAAGGCATCTGCAACTACATTTGCTTTACCGGGCATATAATTGATTGTGCAGTTATAATCATCCAAAAGCTCGATCCTCCACCTTTGACTCATGTTCAACTCTTTTTGTGAGAACAAGTATTTCAAGCTCTTGTGATCAGTAAACACCTCAAACTTGTTACCCCACAGATAGTGCCTCCATTTCTTGAGTGCAAACACAATAGCCGCTAACTCCAAATCATGCATCAGGTAGTTCAATTCATACATGTGAGGCCCGACCCCGAATAACGTGTCCTACCTCGATTTGCACACCTTAGACCTAAAATTAAATGACCGACCTTGGATGACGTGTCCTGTCTTGGTTTTTGTGCATACCTCGTCATACGTGCCTTGACCTAGAATAGTGTGCCCTAATCCCCGACTCACGTGCGGTACTTAGAAATACGTGCCCTGACCTCGATGTACGTGCATTATCTCGTTTTGTGTGTCCTAACCTTGAACTGCGTACCTTAACCTAGATATAGAGTCATGCCTTGATTTGCGTGCATTTGCATTAAAATCCATGCATTTATCTTGAAGTATGTACATTAATCTTGAAGTTCGTGTCTTACCTCGTAGTTCGTGTCTACCTCGTAATTCGTGCCCTAGATCTAGGAATCCGTGCTACCACATTGATCAAGAAAGAATCCTACACAAAGCACTAGACACTAAAATAATCCTACACAATCCACTAACCAATATTATATTCCTAATTCAAATTCTCTACAAACTCCACTAACAATAAAATAATACTAAACTATTCCTACATTTCCCACTAACTATTATTCTATTCATAATTCAACTCATCAACAAACATTCCTATATTTTATTCTACCTAGATTCCCTCATTCCCCAATATTCCTATGACAATTCTAATGACACCAATGCATAAAGAATTATTCCTAGACAAACACTTAGCACAATGCATAAAAAAATGCTCAAAACCACCTAAATCCTCTACCTTGCTCAACCAAACCACCCTTGCCCATGCTAAACATTTTAAAATCACACATTGAAGACACAAAAATCAGAATTTAATGGCCCAAGGCCAACCACATGCTTAAAGGATGCAAAGGCTTTCATTTTTTTGTCATTTCTTCTTTCCTCTCACATTTTCTCTCTCTCCCTCTCACTCTTCTCTCTACATTTCGGTTTTGGCTGAGTTATCTCCACCTCTTAGCTCATCTTCATCATCCTAAGGTGCATCAAGACAAACCACAAGCAAAGAAACTCACCCAAGCAAGCTAGGATGCAAGAAACACACATGCAAGCATTTTGAGTCACCATTTTCGGCCTAGGTAAGTTTTCTTGGCTTCCATTTCTTTTCTTCTTGTTCTAACCTCATGCATGTGCTAAGAGATTGATCACTAGGCTAGGAAAAATAGAGAAACCAAGTTGGAATCTCGGCTAAGCAAGAAGAAGAAGAGATTTGAAGCTTCAACAAGTTTTTGTGCATCTTTGTGGTTGATTGCTAAGGTGAGGGTTAAAACCTTTTGAAAACTCTTCAAAAATTCACATGCATGCTCATAAATGTGTGTATTTGCTTCTGTACTTGAGCTATATGGTCGTTCATAAGCTTAAACAACCATGCATGGCAAGATCTTGGCTTGAAAATGATGCTAGGTGAAGTCGAAATTGTTGACAGCTCTCTGACCAGTCTGTTCGAGGTAAGTTTAGCTAGGAAAATGATGTTGAAAATGCTTGAAAATTGGTAGGTGACTAGTTTGAACAGTTTTGAACATTTTTCCCAGAAATAGGCCGAAGCTAATTTTGACTATAAGGTCCTCAAAATGGCAAATGTTTAAAATGTGACCAAATTTGGAAATCTGGAAAACTGAAGCAGGTTTTGGCAGATGCACTGACCTTGTGGAACGAACCATATTTGACTTTGTAAATGATGTCCAAAATGCATGAAATTTGATGTGATGCTATATTTTTCAGTTCTGGACAATTTTTTCAGAAATGGACCAAGGCTAAAACTGACCCTAAGGACCTTAAAAACATCAATTTCTGAAAAGTGTGCAAATCTGGACAGTTTTGTGCTATTCCACTGTTTCGGCTATATCTAATGATCCCGAACTCCAATTGATGCAAGGTTTGTTTCTGATTTTAGTTAACTTCTTAAGCTTTAATTTGACATCTTATTAACTGAATTTGGAGATTTTTTTCTTATCCGATTGATTGTGAGAAGACAGCCTATTGCAGTAAGGGTTTCACTTAATGTTGTGCTTAGAAAATTGTCGTGACTCGTCTTGTTGAATTAAATGATTGGGATTATTGCTACGGGATGTTGTGTGAACTGTTTTGAATGTTTGAGGATGTTGAATTAAATGATACATGGTTTGAGATTGACTTTGAGTTGGGTTGAGGCTCAAATTGCACGAATATACATGACATGGAAACCCTAATGACTAGGTAGTTTTGCTAAGTATTGATCAATTGGACATTGTGTGGGAATTATATGCTTAGTGGGCTGCCCGTAAATGTCTTATAACTTCAAATGTGATTTTGACCATTGCATGTTGACAAATAAGCTTTTCTTGCACCCGAACCCATGATTGATGTCATTGCATGTTGAATAATCGTATCACTTGATTATGTGGACTTCGAAATGAGTTATATGGCTTGACTTGCATGTGTTACATGGCTGCCCGTTTAATGTTCATATGACTCTATGTGTTCTACAAGTGAAATTTCATGTCAAGCATGCCTCGTTCGTTTACTTGGCAATATGTGATCTTGAAATTGCTCGGAGGCAACCTACTTTGTTGTCCTCTTAATGTGAATTGTTAAAAGATATTCAATGGTTTATTTGAACATGATTACTTGGCTGCCCGTTAAAGTTTAATTGCTTTCAAATGGATATATGAAATGATTATATGTTCTTACAATGCCTTATATGCCAATATGTCAAAATGTGATCATATACTTGCTCGGAGGCAACCTACTTTGTTGACCTCCTAATGTGAAATTTTAAATGACATAAATGGGCATTGTATACAAGGTTGCAACCTTTCATTGTGGCATGGTAGCATTTCACGAACGCCGGGCGGCATAGGGCTTGTTGGTGCTCCCGTGACTACCATGGTCCAATTTCCTCTCTCGCTTGGCATTCCACCCTTGGAGAGTTGGGTCGTAGGTTTTGGGGTACATCCGGAGTATACCCAATTGGGAGCGATAAGGGGATTATTGAAGTCGGCCGCAACAATTGTATCGAAATTGAAATTGAGAGCAACCGCTCACCGTATCCTTTTACTGTGTGTATAAGTACTCTCGCTTGGTTCCTAGAGAACCTCGGGGAGGAAAGACTGGTATTTTTGTTCCTTTACTTGATTTTACTGTTATATTCATGTTTGAAAAATGGATTTTCATAAATTGAACCGGAAAATGAGTTTCAAAACGTATTTCTCGTTCCCCCTCGCTGAGTTCATAAGGACCCACCCTCTTTTTATCACAGGTGAAGAAGAATAGGTACAGGTACCCGAGGACAACGTGCCTATCGATGATTCCTTGGAGTGATTGTCTGTCCCTACGTGCTTTTGTGCTTTTCCTGAAAGTGGTTGCTATATGGATGTTGTGTTTGATTGCAAACTATTCATTTTATTGATGTAAATGTCCCCGTTGTAATTTGGGTCTAATTCTGGGATTGTACTACCTATAGCCAGACGAACTTTTATTTGGTTGTTTGCTTTCGTTTTCTTAATTAGTAGTTATCGTAGGCATTCAAACCACTAGATGAACAATCAACTAAGTTAATTCTATCTAATTTCACTTAGGTGCTCATTTGCAAACTAAAGGATAATAGGTACTTGCATGATAGGAAATTGACAAATAAACGGGACATAGTTATCATGTTAGGCTTATTAACCAAACGAGACTTTCAAGATAAACTAGCAGGCAAATCAGTTGGTGACAAATAGGAGTCCTTAATGGAATTGGATTAATGATTAGAATAATTGAGGCGTTTAGAGAATTAGGTCAAACCAAATAGCCCAATTACAGCCGTTATGCTGCTGGTTTTCCGTAAAATTTTGGAGTCTAGGATTAAATATTAAGTGCTAAACCTCCTTGAACGATTAAGTACGTGAAAGGACTTGAATGTTTAGATCACACCCTAGTCTAACCGTGAAAGGACTTGAATGTTTAGATCACACCCTAGTCTAACCTTTATAGGCCGGGTTGGGGCGTGACAATACGGCTTCAGTTTCCTAGAAGCATACGCAATCACTCTACCATTTTGCATCAACACACAACCTAGTCCTTCCTTCGAAGCATTGCTATAGATTACAAAACCTTGACTCCCTTCAGACAATGCAAAGACAGGTGTAGTAGTCAATCTTTTCTTCAATTCTTGGAAACTGTTCTCACACTTGTCATCCCATACAAACTTTGTTTTCTTTTGAGTGAGCTTTGTAAGCGGTCCTGTGATCTTTGAGAAATCCTTCACAAACCTCCGATAATAGCCGGCTAGACCAAGAAAACTCCGAACCTCCGTAACGTTTTCTGGCTTCTTCCAAGACATCACCGCTTCTATCTTTGCTGGATCCACTGCTATTCCCTCTTGGGATATGATGTGCCCCTGAAATACAATCTGCTACAACCAAAATTCACATTTGCTAAACTTTGCATACAATTGATGCTCTCGAAGTTTCTGCAATACCAATCGCAGATGTTGTTCATGCTCAGCCTCGGATTTCGAGTATACCAAAATATCATCAATGAAGATCACCACAAATTGGTCCAAGTAGGGTTGAAACACCCTGTGCATCAAGTCCATAAAAGCTGCAGGGGCATTAGTTAGCCCAAATGGCATCACCACATATTCATAATGCCCATATCTCGTCCTGAAAGCTGTTTTAGGCACATCCTCCTTTTTGATCCGCAACTGATAGTACCCTTGCCTCAAGTCGAGCTTCGAATACACTTTGGCTCCCTGAAGTTGATCAAACAACTCGTCGATCAGTGGAAGTGGGTATTTATTCTTAATTGTCACTTGGTTCAATCCTCGGTAATCGATGCATAGCCTCAACGTTCCGTCTTTCTTCTTTACAAATAGGACTGGCGCACCCCACGGAAAAGAACTTGGTTGAACAAACCCCTTCTTCAACAATCCTTACAATTGGTCCTTCAATTCTTGTAGCTCGGTTGGTGCCATACGAAAGGGAGCTTTAAATATTGGCTGGGTGCCAGGCAGTAATTCTATAATGAATTCGATCTCCCGATTTGGGGGTAAACCGGGCAATTCTTCTGGAAACACATCCGCATAATCTTCAATCACTGGCATCTCCTCCAACTTTGCTTTGTCCGACGGCTTGTTGATGAGGTAAGCTAAGTATCCACTACATCCTTTTCTCAAGGACTTCACTGCTTTTGTAGATGAAATTATGGAACTCCCGGTGAAGTCTCTTCAACCCATTACCTCCAATATTGGTTGACCAGGTATCTGGAATGTTACAATCTTCGTCCGGCAATCTAGTTGGGCATGATGCTTTGCCAACCAGTCCATCCCTAAAATGACTTCATAGTCTCGAAAAGGTAATACAATAAGATTGGTTGAGAATTCCCTATCTTTAATTTGGATTTTACATGCTTTACAAGCTGAGCGAGTAACAAGTTTAGAACCCATTGGAGTACCAACTTCTACTTCGTAAGGGAAACCTACAAATCGTAGTTTTACATGTTACACACATAAGGGAGTAATCAATGAATGAGTAGCACCTAGATCAATTAGCACCCTAACAGGTTGATTCAGTATCAAGAATGTACCGTCAACAATAGCAGTCTCCTCAGGAAGCTCCTCGCACTCAATAGCGTAAGCTCGGGCCTGAACTCAAGGAACTGGAGTATTTCCTCTACCAACTGGTTCAACCTAATTTTGTCCTTCTTGCCATTTAAGGCAATCCTTGATCTGATGCTGATCACTGCCATACCGCACACATCGTCCTGACTTCTTCCAGCACTGGGCCTCGGTGTGACCCTTCTTGTCACAGTAAGAACAGTTGATAGACTGAGTAGCAGGTGAACTACCTGTGGATCCGCGGGTGGAAGAGGCTGATGGTGCTTTAGTCGGGCCACGGTTATCAACTGGTCTGTTCTGGCTCTGGCCCTGACTATGACTCTGACTCTGGAACTTCCTTTGTTGACCTGGAGGCTAATACGGTTTCTTGTTTGGCTAGCTCGAACCGGCTCTATCAAGTTTCCTCTTCTCAACTCGGGAAGCAGCAGCAATGAGAGCAGAATAGGTATCGAATGCATGCGAAGCCAACTGGTCCTGAATTTCTGGCCTCAATCCAGTCATAAATTTCCACATCTTCGCCTCAGGAGTACTGACCATGTATTGAGCATAACGGGACAGTCGGTCACAACGAGCCTCGTACTGGGCCACCGTCATGTTACCCTGGTTCAAGTGCATGAATTCCTCAATCTGCCTCTGACTGGAAACTGCAGGTACATATTTCTCCTTGAATGCCTTAACGAAATTACCCCACAAGCGAGGTGTCTGATCAGTTTCCCAAAGTGCCTCCACAGTGTGCCACCAATGCTCAGCATCCCCGTGCAACAGAAACACAGCGAACTCCACCTTTTCTTCATCAGTATAGTCAAGTGGCCTGAAAATCCTCTCGATCTCAGACAGCCAAGCCTCTGCTTTTTCATCATCAGCTTCCCCATGGAATTTGGACGGACGAAAGTCAAGGAACTCCCGCATTCTGCTATTTCTCACATGGTTACCATCATTCCTGTTGTTGTTGTTTGCTTCACGTGCATCTTGACGTTCCATCACTCGCGACACGTGATCCATGGAATTCGCCATCATATTAAACATAGCCATGCCGGGATTAGTTTGATGAGCATCTTCGGTCTCTTGGGGCTCACCGCTCCTATTAGTAGTGTGGGTACTAGGGCCAACCATCTATAGGCACTGATTACGATGCACAATTTATTGGAATACGACAAACAAGAATTTAATGTATAGAATATGCAACATAATATAGATACACAATTCTAGAAACAATTATGACATGTTAATCACATAAGCACATAGAACATAGAAGGCACAATTAACATTATCACACATAAACAAGTCATCTTAATTACCTTAGGGCTTCTACCATGGTCCGAGAGTTAAACCCGGCTTAAGCAATCTAAGCTCTAATACCATTAAGATGAGGTGTCATGCCCCAACCCGACCTATAGAGGTTAGACTAGGGAGTGATCTAAACATTCAAGTCCTTTCACGTACTTAATCGTTCAAGAAGGTTTAACACTTAACATTTAGCCTAAACTCCACAAATTCTCCGGAAAATCGGCAACATAACGGCTGTAATTAGGCTCCTTAGTTTGACCTAATTTTCAAAAGGCCTCAAAACTTTCAAACTCAAATTCATTTCCAACCAAGATTACTATTTATCATCAATTTAAATGCCTACTAGTTGTCTCGAAGTCTCGTTTGATTAACAGCCTAGCATGATAACTAAGTCTCGTTTATTTGTTAATCCTTGTTACAAAAGTACCTGTTGATCTTAGCTTAACAATGAGTACCTACTTAAGATTAGATAGATTTATTTTACTTAATCCTTACCTGATACTTCATAATCCTATGATAGATACTAGCCAGTAGCGATAGCAAAACGACCACAAGAGTGTCTAACTAGTTATGATCAGTACAAGCCAAAATTAGACCCCAAATTACAACGAGGGTCATTTACAATACAATAACAAGCAACATAAGAAATAGTCTTCAAGCAACATATCGTTCACAAAATGGGCATAGTCAAGTAAGGCACGTAGGGCAAGCAATCATTCCAAGGAATCATCATTAGGCACATTGTCCTCGGGTACCTGTTCCTGGTCTTCTTCACCTGAGATGATAAAAGAGGTTGAGTCCTTATGAACTCAGCGAGGGGGAACGAGAAATAAATTTTGAAACTCATTTTCCGGTTCAACTTATGAAAACCCTTTGCAAGCATGACATATATCACAAGTAAGTACATAATGTAATATAGAAATAAAAGAACACAATTACCCGTCTCTCCTCCCCGAGGTCCTCTAGGAACCAAGCGAGAGTACTTATACAGATAGTGAAAAGGATACGGTGAGCTTTTGCTCTCAGTTCATTTCCGGTATCAGTTGTTGCGGCCGACTTCAAATCATCCCCTTATCACGCCAAATGGGTGTACTCCGGATGTACCCTGAAATCCAACGACCCAACTCTCCGAGGAAGTCTAGCCCCCAAGCAAGAGAGGGAATTGGACAATGGTAGTCACGGTTGCACCGGCAAGCCCGATGCAGCCCGGTGTACGTGAACGCTACCACGCCAGAATGAAAGGTTGCAACCTTGTATGCAATGCACATTTATGACATTTAATATATCACATTAGGAGGACAACAAAATAGGTTGCCTCCGAGCAGTCATAAGATTGCACATTGACGAGTAAACACGCAAGGCACGATATGACAAGTAATTTCACTTGAAAAGTACATGGAGTTATATGAATATTAAACGGGCAGCCATGTAACGCATTTAAATCAAGTCATATAACTCATTTCGAAGTTCACGTAATCAAATAATAAGATTATACAACATGCAACGACGTCTACGTGGGACCGGGTGCAAGAAAGGCCTACTTGTCAACATGTAATCATCGAAATCATGTTTAGGGCTATGAGGGAAACTACGGGAAGCCTACTAATTACATAATTAAACACGATATCCATAGGATCAACACTTAGCGAGTTTTTTCTAGTCATTAGGGTTTCATTTCATACTCACCCGTGCGATTAAGCCCTAAGTTGTCACGTAATTAAACTCAAGCCATGCATTGATTAATTAAAACAATCTCAAGCATTCAAAACAGTCCACACAACATCCAAGTGTCACAATCCCAAGCATTTAATACAACAAGAGAAGTTACAATAATTTTCAAAGCAAATCCCTAATTGAAAACCTCACTGCAATAGTCTGTTTTCTCACAATCATTGAGACAAGCAAACAAACTCCAATTCCAGTGAACAAAAATTAAAATTAAATCTTAAGGAGTGAACTAAATCCAGAAACAAACCTCGCATCATTTGGAGTTCGGGTTCAAGAGTTATAGCCAAAACCGTGAGACTACGCAAAACTGTCCAGATTTGCACACATTTCAATACTTGTCGTTTTTTAGGACTCTAGGGTCAGATTTAGCCTTAGTCTATTTCTGACAAAAATGTCCAGAACTGAAAACTCTAGCATCATACCAAATTTTATGCATTTTGAATATCATTTACTAAGTCAAAACGGGTTCGTTCTACACGGACAGTGAATCTGCCAAAACCTGCTTCATTTTTCCAGATTTTCCAGATTTGGACACCTTTCAATGTTTTGCCATTTTGGGGACCTTAGAGTCAAAATTAGCTTTGGCATATTTCTACAAAACATGCTCAAAATTGGCAAAACTAGTCACCTACCAAATTTCTTGCATTTTCAACATTAGTTACCTAGTCAAAACCACTTCGTTCCAACAAAATAGAAAGCTGCCAAATACGCGAGTTCACCTATCTTCACATTCTAGCCAAATATCTTGCCATGCATGTTTACAAAAGCTCATGTACACACATATATCACAAGTACAGAGGTAAAAATAGACATTTAAAGGCATGCATGTGGTTTTTGAAAGCTTTTCAAAGAAGTTTTAGCCCTCACCTTAGCAAGACAACAAGAAGATGCACAAGACTCTTGATGAAGCATAATGTTGACGTTTTTCCTTGCTTAGCCGAGAGACCACTTGAGATTTCTCTAATTCCTAGCTTAGTAACCATGTTCTTAGTATGTGCAAGTGGCTAGAACAAAAGAAAATGAAATGGAAGCTAACAAACTTACCTAAGCCGAACTGAATGTGCTATAAGCTTGCATGTGCATTTCTTTGCTCCTAGCTTTGCTTGGTCGAGCTCCTAAGTAGCTTGCATGACTTGATGAACCATTGAGTGATGAAATTAAGCTATGGAGAGTTGGATTTCATCTAGGGCCAAGAGAGAGAGAGAAGAAATGAGAGAGTGAGAGAAAATGAGAGAAAGAAGGAAAGAATGAAAGAAAAATGAAAAGCTTGGTGGGTTTGATTCTTGTGGCGTCCTAGGGTCTTGAAGTTTCAGAGTTTTGTGTCTTCAAGGAGCATGTTTGAATCACCTAGCATGGGCATGGAGTGTGTGTCGAGATTGGTGTGCATTGGGTAGGGTTTTGAGTCAATTTTTTTATTGTTTTGTGTCATAACATGTCATAGAATGTCTAGGTTTAATTTTGAATCATGCAAGGCAAGCACAAATGCAAGAAAGTGGTCGGCCAAGGCATTGTAAAATTCTGAATTTTTTTCTTGGTTGAGCAATATAATATTGTGTGTTTGGGATGTGCAAAAGAATAAAGAATAAAGAATAAAGAATGCTTAGCTTTTGGTGCAATTTCGTCTTCTAGTGAGTTGAATTGGCATTTTAATATTAGTTAGTGGAATTTGTAGGATTAATTAATGATCTAGTGCTTCGTGTAAGATGCTTTCTTGATTAACGTGTGGGCACGCTTTCCTAAGTTTAGGGCAAGTACTACGAGGTAAGGCACAAACTACGAGACGAATGCACGTTTTCCAAGTAAACGCACGCAACCCTAAATGAATGCACGTAATTCAATGCAAGGCACACAAAACGAAACACAATTCTTAAACCTAGGTCAAGGCACGTAAATTCAGGTTAGGGCACACGAAATGAGGTATCGCACGCAAATCGAGGTCGGGCCTCACATGCAGACCGACGGAGATGGAATCTAGTGTTTGAGGTCGGCGACAAGGTGTTCTTGAAGTTATCACCTCGGAGGGGACTGATTAAACATGGCAAGGGTTGAAAGTTGAGCTCGAGGTTTTTAGGACCATTTAGGATAATTGAGAAGGTTGGCAAATTGGCGTATCGTCTGGAACTACCCCAAAACCTCTCCAATATTCATGATGTCTTCCATGTCTCAATGCTACGGAAGTATCACCCTGATCCATCGCATATCTTGGAGCCAGAGCCGTTGTAGCTTCGGGAGAACTTGTCTTATGAAGAAAAGCCTATTCGGATCCTAGATGAGCAAGATCGGGAATTACGTAACAACTCGATACCAATGGTGAAAGTGTTGTGGGATCACCATGGAGTTGAAGAAGCAACATGGGAAAGACGAGACCAGATGGAGCAATTGTATCCGGCATTATTTCAAAGGTAATATTGAATTTTGGGACGAAATTCTTTTAAGGAGGGGAGGATGTGAGGCTCGACCTCGATTTGCGTGCGATACCTCGTTTCGCGTGTCCTAACCTAGAATTGCATCCTTTGACCTAGGTTTAAGGGTCGTGTCTCGTTTTATGTGCCTTGCATCGAATTACTTGCATTCATTTAGGGTTGCATGCATTTACTTGGAAAACGTGCATTCATCTCGTAGTTCGTGTTTTACCTCGTAGTGCGTGCCCTAAACCTAAGAAAGCGTGCCCGCATGCTAATCAAGAAAGCATCTTATACGAAGCACTAGATTATTAACTAATCCTACAAACTCCACTAACTAATATTAAAATGCTAAATCAATGCACTAGAAGACAAAATTTCACCAAAAGCTAAACATTCTTATTCTTTATTCTTTATTCTTTTGCATATTCCAAGCACATACAATAAAATAAGCCTTAACCAAGACAAAAAAATTCAGAAATTTCACAAGCTATGGCCGACCATGTGAAGAGCTTGTGCATGCTTTGCAATTTCAAAAATCATTCCTAGACAAGCCTATGACACAATGCATAAAAAATGAAACAAAACACACCTACCAAGCTTCACTTTCTCGACCAAAACACTCCATGCTTCTTCACATTTCAAGATTGCACAAGGACTAAGGGAATTTCAAAATTTTCAAGGCCCTAGGCCGACACACTCACATACAAACACTTCATTCCTCACAAACATTTCAATTTCTCTCATCTTCTCTCACTCTCTCGGCCTTGGCTGCATTCGTGACTCTCCATAGCTTAAGCTCATCTCCTAAGGTTCACCTAGGCACACAAGGACTCTAGGAAGCTCGACCAAGCAAGCAAGAAGCCAGAAAATGCATGCAAGCACACAAGAACCCTTCATTTCGGCTAGGTATGTTTGATAGCTTCTATTTCATTTCCTTTTGATCTAGCCACATGCACATACTACGAACATGGTAACTAAGCTAGGAATTAGAGAATCTCAAGCTATCTCTCGGCCAAGCAAGGAGAAAAGACAATTTTGTGCATCTTCAAGAGCTTTGTGCATCTCATTTATTGTCTTGCTAAGGTGAGGGCTAAAACTCTTTTAAAAATCTTTCAAAAACCACATGCATGCCTTCATATGTCTATTTTTACTTCTGTACTTGTGGTATATGTGTGTACATGAGCTTTTGTAACCATGCATGGCAAGATATTTAGCTATAACTTGAAGATAGGCAAAAATCGCGTAGCTGGCAGATTTCTGACTTGTTAGAACGAAGTGTATTTGGCTTGGTAAATGATGTTTAAAATGTGTGAAAATTAGTAGGTGACTAGTTTTGCCAGTTCTGAGAAATTTTAGTAGAAATAGGCCAAGGCCAATTTTGATTCTAAGGTCTCCAAATGGCAAAACATCGAAAGGTGTCTAAATCTGGAAAATCTGAAAAAATGGAGCAGGTTTTTGGCAGTTCACTGTCCTTGTAGAACGAAACAGTTTTGACCTAGTAAACGATATCTAAAATGCATGAAATTTAGTAGGTTGCCGGATTTTTCAGTTCTGGACATTTTTGTAAGAAATAGACTAAAGCTAAATCTGACCCTAAGACCCTCAAAAATGGAAAGTATTGAAATATGTACAAATCTGGACAGGTTTGCGTAGTGTCACGGCTTTAGCTATAACTCTTGAATCCGAACTCCAAATGATGCGAGGTTTGTTTCTGGATTTAGTTCACTTAATAAGATTTAATTTGACATTTTATTCACTATAATTGGAGATTTTTTACTTGTCTAAATGATTGTGGGAAGACACACCATTGCGGTGAGGTTTTTATCTAGTGATATGCTTTGAAAATTATTGTAACTCCTCTTGTGGTATTGAATGCTTGGGATTGTGGCACGTAGATGTTGTGTGGAATGTTTTGGATGATTGATGATGTTTTAATTAATCGATGCATGGCTTGGGTTTAATTACGTAATAACTTGCGGCTTAATCGCACGTGTAAGCATGAATTGAAACCCTATTGACTATGAAAACTCGCTAAGTGTTGATCCTATAGTTATTGCGTCTAATTGTGTGATTAGTGGGCTGCCTAATAAATGTTAAGTATGCTTGAAATGTGATTCCAATGATTACATGTTGATAAGTAGACTTTTCTTGCACCCGGTCCCATGTAGACGTCGTTGCATGCTTGTATAAACTCATTATCTGATTACGTGAACCCCAAAATGAGTTATATGACTTGATTTATATGTGTTACATGGCTGCCTATTTAATATTCATATAACTCCATGTGCTTTACAAGTGAAATTACAAGTCAACTTGCCTCGTGTGTTTACTTGTCAATGTGCGATCTTATAACTGCTCGGAGGCAACCTACTTTGTTGTCCTCCTAATGTGATATATTAAATGTTATAAATGTGCATTGCATACAAGGTTGCAACCTTTCATTCTGGCGTGGTAGCGTTTCACGCACACCGGGCGGCATCGGGCTTACTGGTGCAACCGTGACTACCATTGTCCAATTCCCTCTCTCACTTGGGGGCTAGACTTCCTCGGAGAGTTGGATCGTAGGATTTCGGGGTACATCCGGAGTACACCTATTTGGCGTGATAAGTGGATGATTTGAAGTCGGTTGCAACAACCGTTATTGGAAATGAATTGAGAGCAAAAGCTCACCGTATCCTTTTCACTATGTGTATAAGTACTCTCGCTTGGTTCCTAGAGGACCTCGGGGAGGAAATACGGGTAATTGTATTCTTTTACTTTTATATTACATTATAAACTTGTGTTATATGTCATGCCTTCAAAAAGGGTTTTTCATAAGTCGAATTGGAAAAAGAGTTTCAAAACATATTTCTTGTTCCCCCTCGCTGAGTTCATAAGGACTCAACCTCTTTTATCATCACAGGTGACGAAGATCAGGAACAGGTACCCGAGGATAACGTGCCTATTGATGACTCATTGGAGTGATTGCCTGCCCTACGTGCCTTACTTGACTGTGGCTATTTTGTGAACGATATGTTTGTTTTGAAGAGTATCTCTTATGTTGTTGTCATTGTTATTGTAAAAGACCCCCGTTGTAATTTGGGGTCTAATTTTGGTTTGTACTGATCATAACTAGATAGACACTCTTCTGGTCGTTTTGCTATCACTACTTTGGTTTAGTATCTATCACAAGCTTATGAAGTATTAGGCAAAGGGTTAAGTAAAATGAATCTATCCCATCTTAAGCAGGTACTCATTTGTAAGCTAAGATCAACAGGTACTTATGTAACAGGGATTGTCACATAAACGAGACATAATTAATTTGCTAGGTTGTTAATCAAATGAGACTTCAAGATAACTGGCAAGCTTTTCAATTGGTGATAAATAGTAATCTTAGTTGGAAACGAATTTGTGATTGAAAGTTTTGAGGCGTTTAGAAAATTAGGTCAACTAAAGAGCCAATTACAATCGTTACGCTGCCGGTTTTCCGAAGAATTTTTGGAGTTCTAGTCTAACGGATAAGCTTAATCTTCGTTAATCAGTTATAGTCATAAAAGAAAGTGAATGTTTAGATCACACCCTAGTCTAATCTCTACAGGTCGGGTTGGGGGCTTGACAGCGTAACCCTAGTTATGGGCACCGGTGCGACGGATACTTGGTCACAAGCCCCACGCCCTCGGTTTGCTGGCCCAGCCTCTACATGAAGTGAAGTTGTCTTGCCCAAGGTGCCATGGGATTCGGTAATATAAATTTGATGGGTTAGGTTGTCGTCCTTTTCGCGGCTCACGACGTACGATCCGGGATGGAAAAACAACGCAAAAGAAGAAATGAGTCCCGAAACTGATGAAAATGTTCGATTTTGGGCTCTGACAACAGGTACAGCCGAGCAGGATTGCTATCCCCGTCGTAGAGCTCTCGGAGAGCTTTCCAACAGTATGTTTTGCGCCGCGTAACTCCTTACGGATCAAAAGTTATGGGCACCGGAGTGACGAATACCAGGTCACAAGCCCCACGCCCTCAATTCGTGGGCCCAGCCTTTACGTGAAGTAAAGTTGTCTTGCTCAAGGTACCGTGGGATTCGGTAATAGAAATGTGATAGATTAGGTTGTCGTCCTTTTCGCGGCTCATGACGTACGACCCGGGACGAAAAAAAAGCGCAAAAGAAGAAAAGTATCCCGACACTAATGAAAATGTTTGAATTTGGGCCCCGAAAATAGGTGTAGCCGAGCAGGGTTGCTGCCCACGTCGTAGAGCTCTCGTAGAGCTTTCCAACAGTATGATGTACGCCGCGTAACACCTTACGGATCAAAAGTTATGGGCACCGGAGCGACGGATACCTAGTTACAAGCCCCATACACTCTGTTTGCTGGCCCAGCCTCTACATGAAGTGAAGTTGTGTTGCCCAAGGTGCGATGGGATTCGGTAATAGAAATGTGATGGATTAGGTTGTCGTCCTTTTCGCGGCTCATGACGTACGATACGGGATGGAAAAACAGTGCAAAAGAAGAAAAGTGTCCCAAAACTGATGAAAATGTTCAATTTTGGGCTCCGAAAATAGGCACAGATGAGCAGGCTTGCTACACCAGTCGTACATCTCTCTGAGAGCTTTCCAACAGTATGTTGTGCGTCGTGTAACTCCTTACGGATCAAAAGTTATGGGAACCGGAGCGACGGATACCGGGTCACAAGCCCCACGCCCTCGGTTTGCGGGCACAGCCTCTACGTGAAGTGAAGTTGTCTTGCCCAAGGTACCGTGGGATTTGGTTATAGAAATGTGATGGATTAGGTTGTCGACCTTTTCGCGGCTCACGATGTACGATCCGTGATGGAAAAACAGCGCAAAAGAAGAAAAGTATCCCAAAACTGATGAAAACGTTTGATTTTGGACTCCAAAAATAGGCACAGCTGAGCAGGGCTTGTTGCCCACGTCGTAGAACTCTCGAAGAGCTTTCCAACGGTATGCTGTGCGCCGCGTAACTCCTTACGGATCAAAAGTTATGGGCACCGGAGCGACGGATACCTGGTCACAAGCCCCACGCCCTCAGTTTGCAGGCCCAACCTTTACGTGAAGTGAAGTTGTCTTGCCCAAGGTGCAGTGGGATTCGGTAATAGAAATGTGATGGATTAGGTTGTCGTCCTTTTCACAGCTCACGACGTACGATCCAAGACGAAAAAAAAGCGCAAAAGAAGAAAAGTATCCCGAAATTGATGAAAATGTTCAATTTTGGGCTCCGAAAATAGACGCAGTCAAGCAGGGTTGCTGTCCACATCGTACAGCTCTCGTAGAGCTTTCCACCGGTATGCTGTGCGCCGTGTAACTCCTTACGGATCAAAAGTTATGGGCTCCGGAGCGACGGATACTTGGTCACAAGCCCCACGCCCTCGGTTTGCAGGCCCAGCCTTTACATGAAGGGAAGTTGTCTTGCCCAAGGTGCCATGGGATTCGGTAGTAGAAATGTGATGGATTAGGTTATCGTCCTTTTCGCGGCTCACGCCGTACGATCCGGGACAGAAAAAAAAAGAGCAAAAGAAGAAAAGTATCCCGAAACTGATGAAAACGTTCGATTTTGGGCTCCAAAAACACACGCTGCAAAGCAGGCTTTCTGCCTACATTGTAGAGCTCTCGTAGAGCTTTCCAACGGTATGTTGTGCGCCGCGTAACTCCTTACAGATCAAAAGTTATGGGCACCGGAGCGACGGATACCTGGTCACAAGCCCCACGCCCTCGATTTGCTGGCTCAGCCTCTATGTGAAGTGAAGTTGTCTTGCCCAAGGTGCCGTGGGATTCGATAATAGAAATTTTATGGATTAGGTTGTTGTCCTTTTCGCGGCTCACGACGTACGATACAGGATGGAAAAACAGCACAAAAGAAGAAAAGTGTCCCGAAACTGATGAAAACGTTCGATTTTGGGATCCAAAATAAGGCACAGCCAAGCAGGCTTGCTGCCCTCATCGTAGAGCTCTTTGAGAGCATTATAACGGTATGCCGTGCGCTGCGTAACTCCTTACGGATCAAAAGTTATGGGCACCGGAGCAACGGATATCTGTTCACAAGCCCGACGCCCTCGGTTTAAGGGCCCAGCCTTTACATGAAGTGAAGTTGTCTTGCCCAAGGTGCCGTGGGATTCGGTAATAGAAATGTGATGGATTAGGTTGTCGTCCTTTTCGCAGCTCAAGACGTACGATCCGGGACCAAAAAAAAGTGCAAAAGAAGAAAAGTATCTCGAATCTGAGGAAAACGTTCAATTTTGGGCTCCGAAAATAGGTGCAGCTGAGCAGACTCGCTGCCCACGTTGTAGATCTCTTGGAGAGCTTTCCAATGGTGTGTTGTGCACTGCGTAACTCCTTACGGATCAAAAGTTACGGGCACTGTATTCCTGGTCACAAGCCCCACACCCTCGGTTTGCGGGCCCAGCCTCTGCGTGAAGTGAAGTTGTCTTGCCCAAGGTGCCGTGGGATTTGGTAATAAAAATGTGATGAATTAGGTTGTTGTCCTTTTCGCGGCTCACGACGTATGATCCGGGACGGAAAAACAGAGCAAAAGAAGAAAATTATCCCGAAACTGATGAAAATGTTCAATTTTGGCCTCCGAAAATAGGCACAGCCAAGCAAGCTTGCGGCTCCCATCGTAGAGCTCTCAGCGAGCTTTCTAACAGTATGCAGTGCACCGCGTAACTCCTTACGGATCAAAAGTTATGGGCACCGGAGCGACATATACTTGGTAACAAGACCCACGCCCTCAGTTTGCTGGCCCAGCCTCTACGTAAAATGAAGTTGTCTTGCCCAAGGTGCCATGGGATTCGGTAATAGAAATATGATGGATTAGGTTGTCTTCCTTTTCGCGACTCACGACGTACGATCCGGGACAGAAAAACAGCACAAAAGAAGAAAAGTATCCCAAAACTAAAGAAAACGTTCGATTTTGGGCTCTGAAATGAGGCGTAGCCGAGCAGATTTGCTGCTCTCGTCGTAGCGCTCTCGGAGAGCTTTCCAACGGTATACTGTGCACCGCATAACTCTTTACGGATCAAAAGTTACAGGCACCGAAGCGACGGATTCCTGGTAACAATCCCCACGCCCTCAGTTTGCGGGCCCAGCCTCTACGTGAAGTGAAATTGTCTTGCCCAAGGTACCGTGGGATTCGGTAATAGAAATATGATGGATTAGGTTGTCGTCATTTTCGCAGCTCACGACGTACGATCCGAGATGAAAAAATAGCGCAAAAGAAGAAAAGTATCACAAGACTAATGAAAACGTTCGATTTTGGTCTCCGAAAATAGGCGAAGCTGAGTAGGCATTCTGACCCCGTCGTAGAGCACTCGTAGAGCTTTTCAACGGTATGTTGTGCGTCGGGTAACTCATTACAGATTAAAAGTTATGGGCAACGGAACGACGGATACCTGGTCACAAGCCCCACACTCTCGGTTCGCTGGCCCAGCCTCTACGTGAAGTGAAGTTGTCTTGCCCAAGGTGCCATGGGATTCGGTAATAGAAATGTGATGGAGTAGGTGGTCGTCCTTTTCGTGGCTCACAACGTACGATCTGAGAAGGAAAAATAATGCAAAAGAAGAAAAGTCTTCCGAAACTGATGAGAACGTTCTATTTTGGGCTCCAAAAATACGTGCAGCTGAGTAGACCTGTTGCCCACATCATAGAGCTGTTGGAGAGCTTTCCAATGGTATGCTGTGCGCCGCGTAACACATTACGGATCAAAAGTTACGGGCACCGGAGCGACGGATTTCTGGTCACAATCCCCACGCCCTCGGTTTGCGGGCCCAGCCTCTACTTGAAGTGAAATTGTCTTGCCCAAGGTACCATGAGATTCGGTAATAGAAATATGATGGATTAGGTTGTCGTCATTTTCGCAGCTCACGACGTACGATCCAGGGCGAAAAAACAGCGCAAAAGAAAAAAAGTATCACAAAATTGATGAAAACGTTCAATTTTGGGCTCCGAAAATAGGCAAAGCCGAGCAGGATTGCTGCCCACGTCGTAGAGCTCTCGTAGAGCTTTCCAACGGTATGCTGTGCACCGCGTAACTCCTTACGGATCAAAAGTTATGGGCACCGGAGCGACGGATACCTGGTCACAAGCCCCACACCCTCGGTTTGCTGGCCCAGCCTCTACGTGAAGTGAAGTTGTCTTGCCCAAGGTGTCGTGGGATTCGGTAATAGAAATGTGATGGATTAGGTTGTCGTCCTTTTCGCGGCTCACGACATAAGATCTGGGACGGAAAAACAATGCAAAAGAAGAAAAGTATCCTTGATGAAAACGTTCCATTTTGGGCTCCGAAAATAGGCACAGCCGAGCAGGCTTGTTGCCCATGTCGTAGAGCTCTTGGAGAACTTTCCAACGGTATGTTGTGTGCCGCGTAACTCTTTACGGATCAAAAGTTACAAGCACCGGAGCGACGGATTCCTAGTCACAAGCCCCATGCCCTCGGTTTGCGGGCCTAGCCTCTACGTCAAGTGAAGTTGTCTTGCCCAAGGTGCCATGGGATTCGGTAATAGAAATGTGATGGATTAGGTTGTCGTCCTTTTCGCGGCTCACGACTTATGATCCGGGATGGAAAACCAGCGCAAAAGAAGAAAAGAGTTCTGAAACTGATGAGAACGTTCAAGTTTTGGCTCCGAAAATGGGCTCAGTTGAGTAGGCTTGCTACCCCCATTGTAGAGCTCTCGGAGAGCTTTCAAACGGTATGTTGTACACCACGTAACTCTTTACGGATCAAAAGTTATGGGCACCGGAGCGATGGATACCTGGTCACAAGCCCCACGCTCTCGATTTGCGGGCCCAGCCTCTACGTGAAGTAAAGTTGTCTTGCCCAAGGTACCGTGGGATTCGGTAATAGAAATGTGATGGATTAGGTTGTCTTCCTTTTCGCGACTCACGACGTACGATCCGGGACAGAAAAATAAAAAGAAGAAAAGTGTCCCAAAACTGTTGAAAATGTTCGATTTTGGGCTCCGAAAAGAGGGACAGCCGATCTTTCGTTCTGGATCATACGTCGTGAGCTACGAAAATGACGACAACCTAATCCATCACATTTCTATTACTGAATCCCACAGTACCTTGGGCAAGACAATTTCACTTCACGTAGAGGCTGGGCCCGCAAACTGTGGGCGTGGGGATTGTTACCAAGAATCCGTCGCTTTGGTGCCCGTAACTTTTGATCCCTAAAGAGTTACGAAGTGCACAGTATACCGTTGGAAAGCTCTCCGAGAGCGCTACGATGAGAGCAACAAATCTGCTCGGTTATACCTTATTTCAGAGCCCAAAATCGAACGTTTTCATCAGTTTTAGGACACTTTTCTTCTTTTGTGCTGTTTTTCTGTCCTGGATCGTACGTCGTGAGTCGCGAAAAGGAAGACAACCTAAGCCATCACATTTCTATTACCGAATCCCATGGCACCTTGGGCAAGACAACTTCACTTTACATAGAGGTTGGGCCAGCAAACCGAGGGCGTGGGTCTTGTGACCAAGTATCCGTCGCTCCGGTGCCTATAACTTTTTATCCGTAAGGAGTTACACGGCGCACTGCATACCGTTAGAAAGCTCGCTGAGCGCTCTACGACGGGGGCAGCAAGCCTGCTCATCTGTGCCTATTTTCGGATAACAAAATTGAACATTTTCATCAGTTTCGGGATTATTTTCTTCTTTCGCGCTGTTTTTTCGTCCCGGGTCGTACGTCGTGAGCTGCGAAAAGGACGACAACCTAATCCATCACATTGCTATTACCGAATCCCATGGCACCTTGGGCAAGACAACTTCACTTCACGTAGAGGCTAGGCCCTCAAACCGAGGGCGTGGGGCTTGTGACCAGGAATACGGTGCCCGTAACTTTTGATTCGTAAGGAGTTACGCGGCGCACAGCATACCATTGGAAAGCTCTCCAAGAGCTCTACAACGTGGGCAACGAGCATGCTCAGCTGCGCCTATTTTCGGAGCCCAAAATCGAACGTTTTTCTCAATTTCGGGATACTTTTCTTCTTTTGCACTTTTTTTCCTTCCTGGATCGTACGTCTTGAGCCGCGAAAAAGAGGACAACCTAATCCATCACATTTCTATTACCGAATCCCACGGGACCTTGGGCAGGGCAACCTCACTTCACGTAAAGGCTGGACTCTTGTAACGACCCGAACCCAACCCCACGCTAATAGTCAGGCTCGGACCCGTCACTCGGACAGAGTCTCCTCTGTACCAAGGACAAACTGATACCTGCAAACATTCATTCAAGACAACTGAACTAAAAGCAACAACTTATCCACAATAACTCCAAAGCCCAAACACAACCACAAGGCCATCCGAGCCTTGGAGCAACACTTTTCTACTAAAGCACACAAGCATGCGAGATAAGTTGGTTTTAGTTATAAGTAGTTAATTGCAATAAACTTCTAAGTTCCATATGAAGATTTACAAACACTCCAAGCATGCAAGAGAAAAATAAAGTCTAGAATTCATTATTACAATCCAACAACTTTCTTAAACTCTTAATACACACTTACTAGACATATATATACAAGACTCTATGGTCTCAAAATACATTAGCAACAATAACTCCACGTAAGAAGCACATAAAATCCACCTCAGCACACAAGATCACTGATTCTGATCTACTTGAACTTCTTCCTCTTCTTCTACCTCTAATAGCTGGGGATTCACCTCAGCTTCTCCTGAAACATTTTAGATGAGGAGTGAGCAACAAAGTTGCCCAGCGAGGGAGGTGATGCAGCATGTAAACGTGCAATATGATATGCAACACAAGTAAACATATATACAAGACACATAACCATCAAGACAATAAATCAAACTATTAATCAATTTAAAAAGGATACGGTTCCACTTCCAAGTCTTCGATCACGAGCCACGAACCACGAGTATCACGATTATGCCGGCAAAACCCAAACACCACACTTGGGATACTCCGGATGTATCCCGATCCTACGACCCTTTCTCCCGAGGTAGGTCCATGCCCAGCAGGTGAACCACGCCTCTGGGGTAGTGGAGTATGCCTTAGCGAGAAGGGAATAGGCACCATGGTAGTCGAGGGAGCACGGCAAGCCCGATGCCGCCCGTGTTTCTCGACGCTACCATGTCCGATATAGGTTGCGTAACCCAATACAAGTCACAAGCAAGCAATAATATCACATAACACGTAAGAGGGACGACAAAGTAGGCCGCCCTCACATATATGCACGATAAAAGCTCATATATGCAAGACATTAACTAATAGATACCAAAAGAAAACAATCAACATAATTAATTCCAATAATCTACTCAAATAACTTAAATACATCCTAAATATTCTATGCAAGGCACTACTAACACACAACAAGTTCCAATTGCAACTAAAAAGGCTAAAAACTACTTTTCCCCTTTTCTTTAATCGAGCTTTCTTTCTCCTAAGCATAGTTCGAGATTCTCAATCCTACCTTAGTCTTTCTATATTCCTAATTAAGCTTAAAGGTACCCTTTAAAGTCATAAAAACTCATTTTTGAAGCAAAAGTTCGGGAAGGCCCCGAACGGGTTTGAACTATAGCCATACTAACCGAACCCCAATTTCGCAAAACGAAAGCACCAAAGGTGCTTCCTTAACTCAAGGATACCCAAATCGATGCCCAAATTTGCCCGGATTGCCTAACGTGCAAAACCCCCTTTTTAAAGTAAGCGTTTTATGCACTAAAGTTCAAATTCGGGTGATTCAACCTAACGTGGCTTTTCAATTACCTTCCCTAGGGTCTAGAGCACCTAATTGAGGCATCAATTCAAGTCAATTATCAAATTTTCTTAAAACCCTAGTTTTAGGCACTATTCATCTTCTCTTTGATCAATCTCAACATTCAACCGTTAAATTTGTTATCACACCACAAAAGTTAACTCAAGAGGCTTTAAATAACTCATAGGAAGCATTCAACACAAGATATATAGCTATAATTGACAAATCAATAAAATTGAACATATGCAAACAAACTTTAAACTCAAACAAATAAGACTCCCTCACAATTTTGAAGGTGTAGAAGCTTTGTTGAAGGTCCTAAGTTGCTCAATAACCTCCCAAGATCAATCTAAGAGCTCAAAGTGCATGGATGTTGAAGCAAAATCCTCGCCTTTCCTCTCTTGAAGTGGACGGCCAGTAGGAGGACATGGATGGAATTTTTGAATTTGTTTTGATGACTAATATGTTATGTGGCTTTTAATTTTTATGAGTTAGTTGTTTTATATGTTGTAGATAATTAATTTCCTAAGCTTTGTAGTCTCAAATATTGACCAATTAAGGCTAGTTGTAATTACAAATGCTTTTTTTTTAATTAATAACTAGCACTATTCTAACGTAACACTATTCAAAGCTCACGGAAATTATTTTTCAAACGCATACTCCTAAGCTCGAAAGTTCAAAACGAAAATTTCTTGGTTCCTTTTAAATGTCGAGTGACCTAGGAAAAATTTAAAATCAAGCTTTCGAAACAGTCAAAAATTTTATGAATAGTGACCCACAATAAAAACAATTAAACAAGAAAAATGATGCACGTAGAAATGCGCACATAAGTATGCAACGATTATAATAAATTTAGGGTGAAATTCTCGGGTGTCACACCCTATCCCCCTTAAACTAATTGCGTCCTCGCAATTCTTACATGATTCGGCAAAGAGCTCCGGAAACTTCTCTCTGATCTGATCTTCTCGCTCCCAAGTGGCATCCTCAACCCCATGATGATCCCAGAGAACTTTTACCATATGAATAGTTTTAGTGGTAAGTTCCTTAATCTTTCGGTCAACCACTCGAAGAGGTTTCTCAACATAAGCTAAGGACTCATCAATTTCCAACGGCTCCGGCTCAATGATATGCGACGGATCAGGATTATACTTTCTCAACAGTGACACATGAAAAACATCATGAATCCGACCCAAACTCGGAGGTAAGGCCAATCTGTAAGCTAAATCTCCAACCTTCTCAGTGATCTCAAATGGTCCCACGTATCTAGGACTAAGTTTGCCTCCTTTGCCGTGCCGAATCAAACCTTTTCGCGGAGAGACTTTTAAGAAAACATGATCACCCTTAGAAAATACTAAGTCCCGTCGACGTCTATCAGCATAATTCTTCTGTCGACTCTGAGCTGTAAGCATCCTCTTCTTTATAAGTCTCACGTTATCCACCATTTTAACCATCTCCGGAAGAATAGCAGGATCAACTGTTTTCATCTCACCTACCTCATCCCAATACAACGGAGACCGACATTTTCGCCCATAAAGTGCCTCGTAGGGTGCCATGCCAATAGTGGCCTGATAACTGTTATTGTAAGCAAACTCTGCTAGAGGCAGATATTTCTCCCAATTCTTGCCAAAATCCAGAACACAGGCTCTCAACATATCCTCCAGTATCCTGATAGTTCTCTCCGACTGACCATCCGTCTGCGGGTGATAAGCAGTACTAAAACTCAAATTAGTCCCCAAAGCCTTTTGTAGCTTCTGCCAGAACTGTGATGTAAACCTGGGATCCCTGTCTGACACTATCTGAGATGGAACTCCATGCAGTCTCACAATATTTTCAACATAAAGCTCAGCCAATTTATCGAGAGAATCTGTTTTCTTTGTAGCAATAAAATGCGAACTCTTCGTCACCCTGTCTACTACAACCCACACCGAATCATTACCTCGTGGTGATCTCGGTAAATCCGACACAAGATCCATACTAACCTGATCCCATTTCCAGACCGGAATCTCCAACGGCTGCAACAATCCCGCTGGCCTCTGATGTTCTGCCTTAACTTTCTGACAAGTTAAACATTTAGCTACATACTCAGCTATCTCTCTCTTCATGTTGTTCCACCAGAAATTCTGTTTCAAATCTCTATACATTTTTGTGCTTCCAGGATGAATTGTATATTTAGAAGCATGAGCCTCAGCAAGAATCTCATCTTTCACAATCGAATTACTGGGAATGCAAATTCTATTCCTGTACCTGAGAAGCCCATCATCATGCATCTTAAAGTCGGACTCTCCCCCTTTTGACTTCTCTAAAAGCTTCAACAGCTGAGAATCTGATTGTTGCGCTTCTCTGATTCTAGATAGCAATAAAGATTTGATTTGTAAACTAGCAAATTGAATACCTGATCTAGAAGCTTTCGGTTTCCATAAGCACAGTTCTTCCACAATCTCCCAATCCTTGATTATCAAACTAGACACAGAAGCTTTCCGGCTCAGTGCATCTGCAACAGTATTAGCTTTTCCCGGCAAATAGCTAATGGTACAGTTATAATCATTTAACAATTCTAGCCAACGCCTTTGCCTCATATTCAAATATTTTTGAGAAAACAAATATTTCAAACTTTTGTGATCAGTAAATATTTCAAATTTGTTTCCCCACAAATAATGCCGCCATTTCTTCAAAGCAAAGACAACAGCTGCAAGCTCTAAATCATGTGTAGGATAATTGAGTTCATATGATTTCAATTTCCTAGAGGCATATGCTATGACTTTACCATTTTGCATCAAAACATAACCTAACCCTTCTTTCGAAGCGTCACTATAAATCACCAAGTTCTCGGTTCCCTCAGGCAAGGCAAGGATAGGTGCAGTGGTAAGTCGCTTTTTCAACTCCTGGAAACTAGCTTCACATTTATCATCCCAATTAAACACAGTTTTCTTCTGAGTTAAAGTAGTCAAAGGTCCTGCAATCTTTGAAAAATCTTTAACAAATCGCCTATAATAGCCCGCTAATCCCAAGAAACTACGGACTTCCGTGACAGTTTCAGGTCTCTTCCACGACATAACTACATCAATTTTAGCAGGATCAACAGATATTCCCTCCTGGGAAATGATATGACCTAAAAAGGCAACCTGTTTCAACCAGAATTCGCATTTGCTAAATTTGGCAAACAACTTGTGTTCTTGCAGGGTTTTAAGTACAATCCTCAAATGCTCTTCATGCTCTAACTCAGACTTAGAGTATACTAATATGTCATCAATAAAAATCACTACAAACTGATCAAGATAGGGTCGAAATACCCTCTGCATCAAATCCATAAAAGCAGCTGGAGCATTTGTCAACCCAAATGGTAAAACAACAAACTCATAATGGCCGTACCTAGTTCTAAATGCAGTCTTAGGTACATCCTCTTTCCTGATCCTCAACTGATAATAACCCTGCCTCAAATCAAATTTCGAAAACACAACAGCACCCTGTAGCTGATCAAACAACTCCTCAATTAAAGGAAAAGGATATTTGTTTTTCACCGTTACCTGATTCAAACCCCGATAATCTATACACAAACGTAGAGTACCGTCTTTCTTTTTCACAAACAACACGGGAGCACCCCACGGTGACGAACTAGGCTGAATAAAACCTTTCTCAAGTAGACCCTGAAGCTGAATTTTCAACTCTTGTAACTCAGGGGGAGACATTCTATACGGGGTTCTCGAGATAGGACTAGTTCCCGGCAACAGGTCAATCACAAATTCAATCTCCCTATCAGGTGGTAACCCAGGCAACTCCTCAGGGAAAACCCCCGGAAACTCTTTTATAACAGGTACTTCATTCAATTTCAATTTATCTCCAGGCTGATTAATTAAATAAGCCAAGTATGCATCATAGCCTTTACTCAACATTTTAGTAGCTTTAATGGATGATATAATACGAGTCCCAGTAGACTTTCGACTCCCAGTTACTTTAATAACAGGTTGGTTAGGTACTTCTAAAGTCAAAACTTTCCTCCTACAGTCTAAACATGCATAATATCGCCCCAACCAATCCATCCCTAAGATAACCTCAAAGTCCCGAAATGGCATGATAATCAAATCAATAGGATACATGCAACCTTCAATGCAAATATTACAATCCTTACATACAGACTCCGTAACAAATTTAGTTCCCATAGGATTACCTACTTCAATCACATACGGCAGTTTATCAACTTTTAATGTAGCAGACTGTGCACATGCAGGTGTAATGAATGAATGTGTAGCCCCGGTGTCAATCAAAACTACTACCGGCTGATTATTAATAAGAAAAGTACCTTCCACCACCACTGTCGTCTCTGGAAGCTCCTCCTGGTCGAGTGCAAATACTCGTGCCTGACCTCGCGGTACGGTAGCTGCTCCTGAAGCTCTAGTCTGGCCACCCTGGCCTGAAGTCTGACCCGGACCAAATTTAAACTTGGGACAATCCCTAACTCTGTGCTGATCACTGCCACAACCTGTGCAACGGCCTAGTTTCCTCCAACACTCAGCCTCTGTGTGACCCTTACGATTGCAATGAGTACACTGTAGATTCTTCCTAGCAGCAGCTCCTCCTGTAGGGGTCCTATAAGTAGATGTGGCAGAACTGCCCTGCTGAGATCTAGCAGTCACTGGTCGGGTCTGTGACTGTCCCTGTGGCTGGCTCTGAGCTGGTCTCGGCTGTGACTGTACCTGAACTGGTCCTGGGTAGCTCTGAGTCTGCCTAGGCTGCTGAGTCTGCCTCTGATAACCCTGACTCTGAGACTGAAACTGACGTTTGCTTGACTGACTAGACTGAGCTAACACATCTGCCTTACGTTTCTCATATCTCGATGTAGCCCGAACTATTGCAGCATAGCTCGGATAATCTTGTGAAGACAAGTTAAGCATGATGTCACTCCTCAACCCTGTAATAAATCTCTGAATTTTCACATCCTCCGGCTGAACTAAAGCTGGCACATATCGAGATAGTCTCGTAAAGGTAGCCTCATACTGGTCTACAGTCATGTTCCCCTGTTTCAAAGCTATAAACTCATCCTAATGCCTCTCACGGGCTACAACCGATACATATTTATCTCGAAACTCACGAACAAAATCAGCCCATACATGCTGAACCCTCTCAGCATCCCATTTTTCTCTAATAGTGCGCCACCAAGCCTCGGCATCACCCTCCATTAAAAATGTAGCACAGTTGATCTTTCTTTCATCGTCACACTCAAGTATTGCAGCAACTTTCTCGAATTTACTCAGCCACAACTCTGCTTTCATATCATCAGGCTCACCATAAAAACTATATGCTCCATGATGCAGAAATTTATCAAATAAGTTACCTCCCGCAGTACCACTGCCCTCTGCTCTGGCAGTCTGATTACCTCTGCCGGTACCTGCTGTACCCTGCTGAACCACAAACTGTGCTATGGTATTCATCGCAGTAGCCATAGTAGCTAAAATCGGGGCAGTGCTAGGCTCTTGACCCTGCTGTACATTCTCGGCTGCCCTAGCATCCTGCCCTAGTACATTCTGTCTAGGAGCCTCACCCGGCTCACCCCGTGGTCTACCCCGTCTCCTCATCACAATGCTAGAAGAACATCATATTATAATAGGCAAATAAACTATGCAAGATAATTTACACATTGTTTTCAAACATTTTACTCACATAAGAACACATAAAACACTTAACAACAATCAATACTAACTTTCCATATTCTTATCATACTAAGCTTTATCCTTCTTTTTCATGCTAGCATGTCTTATATCTAAGTACTTAAACAATTAAACATTTACATATTCACATAATTCACTTCCACATATAGACCTCTACCCACATGCCAAGGAATTTAACCCGGCTTCAAGCATTCTAGTAGCTCTGATACCACTTAAGGTGTAACGCCCCAAACCCAACCCCACGCTAATAGTCAGGCTCGGACCCGTCACTCGGACAGAGTCTCCTCTGTACCAAGGACAAACTGATACCTGCAAACATTCATTCAAGACAACTGAACTAAAAGCAACAACTTATCCACAATAACTCCAAAGCCAAAACACAATCACAAGGCCATCCGAGCCTTGGAGCAACAATTTTTTACTAAAGCACACAAGCATGCGAGATAAGTTGGTTTTAGTTATAAGTAGTTAATTGCAATAAACTTCTAAGTTCCATATGAAGATATACAAACACTCCAAGCATGCAAGAGAAAAATAAAGTCTAGAATTCATTATTACAATCCAACAACTTTCTTAAACTCTTAATACACACTTACTAGACATATATATACAAGACTCTATGGTCTCAAAATACATTAGCAACAATAACTCCACGTAAGAAGCACATAAAATCCACCTCAGCACACAAGATCACTGATTCTGATCTACTTGAACTTCTTCCTCTTCTTCTACCTCTAATAGCTGGGGATTCACCTCAGCTTCTCCTGAAACATTTTAGATGAGGAGTGAGCAACAAAGTTGCCCAGCGAGGGAGGTGATGCAACATGTAAACGTGCAATATGATATGCAACACAAGTAAACATATATACAAGACACATAACCATCAAGACAATAAATCAAACTATTAATCAATTTAAAAAGGATACGGTTCCACTTCCAAGTCTTCGATCACGAGCCACGAACCACGAGTATCACGATTATGCCGGAAAAACCCAAACACCACACTTGGGATACTCCGGATGTATCCCGATCCTACGACCCTTTCTCCCGAGGTAGGTCCATGCCCAGCAGGTGAACCACGCCTCTGGGGTAGTGGAGTATGCCTCAGCGAGAAGGGAATAGGCACCATGGTAGTCGAGGGAGCACGGCAAGCCCGATGCCGCCCGTGTTTCTCGACGCTACCATGTCCGATATAGGTTGCGCAACCCAATACAAGTCACAAGCAAGCAATAATATCACATAACACGTAAGAGGGACGACAAAGTAGGCCGCCCTCACATATATGCACGATAAAAGCTCATATATGCAAGATATTAACTAATAGATACCAAAAGAAAACAATCAACATAATTAATTCCAATAATCTACTCAAATAACTTAAATACATCCTAAATATTCTATGGAAGGCACTACTAACACACAAAAAGTTCCAAATGCAACTAAAAAGGCTAAAAACTACTTTTCCCCTTTTCTTTAATCGAGCTTTCTTTCTCGTAAGCATCGTTCGAGATTCTCAATCCTACCCTAGTCTTTCTATATTCCTAATTAAGCTTAAAGGTACCCTTTAAAGTCATAAAAACTCATTTTTGAAGCAAAAGTTCGGGAAGGCCCCGGACGGGTTTGAACTATAGCCATACTAACCGAACCCCAATTTCGCAAAACGAAAGCACCAAAGGTGCTTCCTTAACTCAAGGATACCCAAATCAATGCCCAAATTTGCCCGGATTGCCTAACGTGCAAAACCCCCTTTTTAAAGTATGCGTTTTATGCACTAAAGTTCAAATTCGGGTGATTCAACCTAACGTGGCTTTTCAATTACCTTCCCTAGGGTCTAGAGCACCTAATTGAGGCATCAATTCAAGTCAATTATCAAATTTTCTCAAAACCCTAGTTTTAGGCACTATTCATCGTCTCTTTGATCAATCTCAACATTCAACCGTAAAATTTGTTATCACACCACAAAAGTTAACTCAAGAGGCTTTAAATAACTCATAGGAAGCATTCAACACAAGATATATAGCTATAATTGACAATTCAATAAAATTGAACATATGCAAACAAACTTTAAACTCAAACAAATAAGACTCCCTCACAATTTTGAAGATGTAAAAGCTTTGTTGAAGGTCCTAAGTTGCTCAATAACCTCCCAAGATCAATCTAAGAGCTCAAAGTGCATGGATGTTGAAGCAAAATTCTCTCATTTCCTCTCTTGAAGTGGACGGCCAGCAGGGGGGACATGGATGGAATTTCTGAATTTGTTTTGATGACTAATATGTTATGTGGCTTTTAATTTTTATGAGTTAGTTGTTTTATATGTTGTAGATAATTAATTTCCTAAGCTTTGTAGTCTCAAATATTGACCAATTAAGGCTAGTTGTAATTACAAATGCTTTTTTTTTTAATTAATAACTAGCACTATTCTAACGTAACACTATTCAAAGCTCACGGAAATTATTTTTCAAATGCATACTCCTAAGCTCGAAAGTTCAAAACGAAAATTTCTTGGTTCCTTTTAAATGTCGAGTGACCTAGGAAAAAATTAAAATCAAGCTTTCGAAACAGTCAAAAATTTTATGAATAGTGACCCACAATAAAAACAATTAAACAAGAAAAATGATGCACGTAGACATCCGCACATAAGTCTGCAAGGATTATAATAAATTTAGGGTGAAATTCTCGGGTGTCACAGCCCTTAAACCGAGGGCGTGGGGCTTGTGAACAGATATCTGTTGCTCCGGCACCCATAACTTTTGATCCGTAAGGAGTTACGCAGCGCACAGCATACCGTTAGAATGCTCTCAGAGAGCTCTACGACTAGGGCAGCAAGCCTGCTCAACTGTGCCTTATTTTGGAGCCCAAAATTGAACGGTTTCATCAGTTTCGGGACACTTTTCTTCTTTTGTTCTGTTTTTCCATCCTATATCGTACGTCGTGAGCCGCGAAAAGGACGACATCCTAATCCATAAAATTTCTATTACCGAATCCCATGGCATCTTGGGCAAGACAACTTCACGTCACATAGAGGATGGGCCAGCAAACCGAGGGCGTGGGGCTTGTGACCAGGTATCCGTCGCTCCGGTGCCCATAACTTTTGATCCGTAAGGAGTTACGCAGCGTACAGCATACCGTTGGAAAGCTCTACGAGAGCTCTACGACGTGGGTAGAAAGCCTGCTCGGCTGCGCCTGCTTTTGGAGCCCAAAATTGAACGTTTTCATCTATTTCGGGATACTTTTCTTCTTTTGTGCTTTTTTTTCTGTCCCGGATCGTACGGCGTGAGCCGCGAAAAGGATGACAACCTAATCTATCACTTTTCAATTACCGAATCTCACTGCACCTTGGGCAAGACAACTTCCCTTCATGTAAAGGCTGGGCCCGTAAACCGAGGACGTGGGGCTTGTGATCAGGTATCCGTCGCTCCGGTGCCTATACCTTTTGATCCGTAAAGAGTTACGCGACGCACAGCCTACCGTTGGAAAGCTCTCTGAGAGCTCTACGATGAGAGCAGCGAGCCGCCATTCATTCAGTTGGGGGAGAGGGAAAAGAGAGTCTTAAGCAGCCAACCTGCCTGAAGGGCTTAAGGGAATTGAATTGCAGGAAGGTCCAGCAGGTCAGGCGTGAACAAGAACAGCTTCCTCTTGTGACCATGCTACCATGAGTGAATTCCACTAGCCTGCTTGGCGGCGCCTATTTTCGGAGCCCAAAATCAAACGTTTTCATCCGTTTCGGGACACTTTTCTTCTTTTGCGCTGTTTTTTCATCCCGTATCGTACGTCGTGAGCCGTGAAAAGGACGACAACCTAATCCATCAAATTTCTATTACCAATTCCCATGGCACCTTGGGCAAGACAACTTCACTTCACATAGAGGCTGGGCCAGCAAACCGAGGGCGTGGGGCTTATGATCAGGTATTTGTCGCTCCGGTGCCCATAACTTTTGATCCGTAAGGAGTTACGCAGCGCACAACATACTGTTGGAAAGCTCTACGAGAACTCTACGACGTGGATAGCAAGCCTGCTTTGCAGCGCCTATTTTTAGAGCCCAAAATCGAACGTTTTCATCAGTTTTGCGATACTTTTTTTCTTTTGCACTTTTTTTCCGTCCCGGATCGTACGTCATGAGCCGCGAAAAGGACGACAACCTAATCCACCACATTTCTATTACCGAATCCCATGGCACTTTCGGCAAGACAACTTCACTTCACGTAGAGGCTGGGCCAACAAACAGAGGGCGTGGGGCTTGTGACCAGGTATCCGTCGCTCCGGTGCCTATACCTTTTGATCCGTAAAGAGTTACGCGACGCACAGCCTACCGTTGGAAAGCTCTCTGAGAGCTCTACGATGGGAGCAGCGAGCCTGCTCGGCGGCGCCTATTTTCGGAGCCTAAAATCAAACTTTTTCATCCGTTTCGGGACACTTTTCTTCTTTTGCGCTGTTTTTCCGTCCCGGATCGTACGTCGTGAGCCACGAAAAGGACGACAACCTAATCCATCACATTTCTATTACCGAATCACACGGCACCTTGCGCAAGACAACGTCACTTCACGTAGAGGCTGGGCCAGCAAACAGAGGGCGTGGGGCTTATGATCAAGTATCCGTCGTTCCGGTGCCCATAACTTATGATCCGTAAGGAGTTACGCGGCCCACTACATACCGTTGAAAAGCTCTACGAGAGCTCTACGATGTGGATAGCAAGCCTGCTTTGTAGCGCCTGTTTTTGGAGCCAAAATCGAACGTTTTCATCAATTTTGCGATACTTTTTTTCTTTTGCACTTTTTTTTCGTCCTGGATCGTACGTCACTAGCCGTGAAAAGGACGACAACCTAATCCACCACATTTCTATTACCGAATCCCATGTCACTTTCGGCAAGACAACTTCACTTCACGTAGAGGCTGGGCCAACAAACAGAGGGCGTGGGGCTTGTGACCAGGTATCCGTCGCTCCGGAGCCCATAACTTTTGATCCGTAAGGAGCTACGTGGCGCACAGCATGCCGGTGGAAATCTCTACAAGAGCTGTACGACGTGGACAGCAACCCTGCTCGGCTGCGCCTATTTTTGGATCCCAAAATTGAACATTTTCATCAGTTTCGGGATACTTTTATACTTTTGCGCTTTTTTTTCCGTCCCGGATCGTACGCCGTGAGCCCCGAAAAGGACGACAACCTCATCCATCACATTTCTATTACCGAATCCCACGGCACGTTGGGCAAGACAACTTCACTTCACGTAAAGGCTGGGCCCGCAAACTGAGGGCGTGGGGCTTGTGACTAGGTATCCGTCGCTCCGGTACCCGTAACTTTTGATCCGTAAAGAGTTACGCGGTGCACAGCATACCGTTGGAAATCCCTCCAAGAGCTCTACAACGGGGGCAATAAGCCTGCTTGGCTGCACCTGTTTTCGGAGCCCAAAATTGATCGTTTTAATCAATCTCGGGACACTTTTCTTCTTATGCGGTGTTTTTCAGTCCCGGATCGTACGTCGTGAGCCGCAAAAAGGACGACAACCTAATCCATCACATTTCTATTACCGAATCCCATGGCACCTCGGGCAAGACAACTTCACTTCACGTAGAGGCTGGGCCCGTAAACCGAGGGCGTGGGGCTTGTGACAAGGAATCCGGTGCCCGTAACTTTTGATCCGTAAGGAGATACGAGGCGCACAACATACCATTGGAAAGCTCTCCAAGAGCTCTACGACGTGGGCATCAAACCTGCTCAGCTGCGCCTCTTTTCGGAGGCTAAAATTGAATGTTTTCATTAGTTACGGGATAGTTTTCTTCTTTTGCACTTTTTTTTCCGTCCCGGATCGTACGTCGTGAGCCGCGAAAAGGACGACAACCTAATCCATCATATTTCTATTACCCAATCCCACGACACCTTGGGCAAGACAAGTTCACTTCACGTAGAGGCTGGGCCCGCAAACCGAGGGCGTGGGGCTTGTGACCAGGTATCCCTCGCTCCGGTGCACACAACTTTTGATTCGTAAAGACAACATACCGTTGGAAAGCTCTCCGAGAGCTCTACGACGTGGGAAGCGAGCCTGCTCGGCTGCCCTTGTTTTCGGAGCCCAAAATCGAACATTTTCATCAATTTTGGGATACATTTCTTCTTTTGCGCTATTTTATCGTCCCGAATCGTACGTCGTGAGCTGCGAAAAAGACGATAACCTAATCCATTACATTTCTATTACCGAATCCCATGGCACCTTGGGCAAGACAACTTCACTTCACGTATAGGCTGGGCCCGTAAACCGAGGGCATGGGGCTTATGACCAGGTATCCGTCGCTCCGGTGCCCATAACTTTTGATCCGTAAGGAGTTACGCGGCACACAGCATACAGTTGGAAAGCTCTCCGAGAGCTCTATGATGGGGACAGCGAGCCTGCTTGGCTGTGACTATTTTTGGTGCCCAAAATTGAATTTTTTCATCTATTTGGGGACACTTTTCTTCTTTTGCGTTGTTTTTCAGTCTCGGATCTTTCGTCATGAGCCGCGAAAAGGACGACAACTTAATCCATCACATTTCTATTACCAAATCCCACGGGACCTTGGGCAAGACAACTTCACTTCACGTAGAGGCTGGGCCAGCAAACCGAGGGCGTGGGGCTTGTGAGAAGGTATCCGTCGCTCCGGTGCCCATAACTTTTGATCCGTAAGGAGTTACGCAGCGCACAACATACCGTTGGAAAGCTCTCCGAGAGATCTACGACACATGCAGCAAGCCTACTCGGTTGCGCCTCATTTCGGAGCCCAAAATGAAACGTTTTTATCAGTTTTGGGACACTTTTCTTCTTTTGCGTTGTTTTTCTATCCCGGATCGTACGTCGTGAGTCGCGAAAAGGAAAACAACCTAATCTATCACATTTCTATTACCGAATCCCACGGTACCTTGGGCAAGAGAATTTTACTTCACATAAAGGCAGGGTCCGCAAACCGAGGGCGTGGGGCTTGTGACAAGGAATCCGGTGCCGGTAACTTTAGATTTTTAAGGAGTTACGCGGCGCACAACATACCATTGGAAAGCTCTCCAAGAGTTCTACAACGTGGGCAGCAAGCCTGCTCGGTTGCTCATCTTTTCAGAGCCTAAAATCAAACGTTTTCATCTATTACGGGACACTTTTCTTCTTTTGTGCTTTTTTTCTGTCCCAGATCGTACGTCGTGAGCCGCGAAAAGGAAGACAACCTAATCCATCACATTTCTATTATCGAATCCCACGGCACCTTGGGCAAGACAACTTCACTTCACGTAGAGGTTGGGCCCGCAAACCCAGGGCGTGGGGCTTGTGACCAGGTATCCATCGCTCCGGTGCCCACACGTTTTGATCCGTAAAAAGTTACGAGGCGCATATCATACCGTTGGAAAGCTATCCGAGAGCTCTACGACGAGATCAGAAAGCCTGCTCGGCTACAACTATTTTCGGAGCCCAAAATCGAACGTTTTCATCAGTTTCGGGACACTTTTCTACTTTTACGCTGTTTTTCCATCCCGGATTGTACTTCATCAGCCGCGAAAAGGACTACAACCTAATCCATCGCATTTCTATTACCGAATCCCACGGCACCTTGGGCATGACAACTTCACTTCACGTAGAGGATGGGACAGCAAACAGAGGGCGTCGGGCTTATGACCAGGTATCCGTCACTCCGGTACCCAAAACTTTTGATCTGTAAGAAGTTACGCGGCGCACAACATATCGTTGGAAAGCTCTACGAGAGCTCTACGACATGGGCAGCAAGCTTGCTCGGCTGCTCCTATTTTCGGATACCAAAATCGAACATTTTCATCAATTTTTGGATACTTTTCTTCTTTTGTGTTATTTTTCCGTCCCAGATTGTACGTCGTGAGCCGCAAAAAGGACGACAACCTAATCCATCACATTTCTATTACCAAATCCCACGGCACCTTGGCAAGACAACTTCACTTCACATAGAGGCTGGGCCCGCAAACCGAGGGCGTGGGGCTTGTGACTAGGTATTCGTCGCTCCAGTGCCTATAACTTTTGATTCGTAAGGAGTAACGCGGCGCACAACATACCGTTGGAAAGCTCTTCGAGAGCTCTACGATTGGGCCAGCGACCCTGCTCGGTTGTGACTATTTTTGGAGCCCAAAATCGAATGTTTTCTTCTGTTTCAGGACACATTTCTTCTTTTTCACTATTTTTCCATCCCGGATCGTACGTCATGAGCCGCGAAAAGGACGACAACCTAATCCATCCCATTTCCATTACCAAATCCCACGGGACGTTGGGCAAGACAACTTCACTTCACGCAGAGGCTGGGCCAGCAAACCGAGGGCGTGGGGCTTGTGACCAGGTATCCGTCGCTCCGGTGCCCATAACTTTTGATCCGTACGGAGTTACGCGGCGTACAACATACAGTTGGAAAGCTCTCCGAGAGCTCTATGATGGGGACAGCGAGCCTGCTTGGCTGCGACTATTTTTGGTGCCCAAAATTGAATTTTTTCATCTATCTGGGACACTTTTATTCTTTTGCGTTGTTTTTCCGTCTCGGATCTTTCGACATGAGCCACAAAAAGGACGACAACCTAATCCAACACATTTCTATTACCAAATCCCACGGCACCTTGGGCAAGACAACTTCACTTCACGTAGAGGCTGGGCTAGCAAACCGAGGGCGTGGGGCTTGTGACAAGGTATTCGTCGCTCCGGTGCCCATAACTTTTGATCCGTAAGGAGTTATGCGGCGCACAACATACCGTTGGAAAGCTCTCTGAGAGATCTACGACACGTGCAGCAAGCCTGCTCGGTTGTGCCTCATTTTGGAGCCCAAAATCATACATTTTTATCAATTTTGGGACACTTTTCTTCTTTTGTGTTGTTTTTCTGTCCCGGATCGTACGTCGTGAGCCGAGAAAAGGAAGATAGCCTAATCCATCACATTTATATTACCGAATCCCACGGCACCTTAGGCAAGAGAATTTTACTTCACGTAGAGGCTGGGCCCGCAAACTAAGGGCGTGGGGCTTGTGACAAGGAATCCGGCGCCCGTAACTTTAGATCTGTATGGAGTTACGCGGCGCACAACATACCATTGGAAAGCTCTACAAGAGTTCTACGGCGTGGGCAGTAAGCCTGCTCGGCTGCGCGTCTTTTCGGTGCCTAAAATCGAACGTTTTTATCTGTTACGGGACACTTTTATTCTTTTGTGCTTTTTTTTCCGTCCCGGATCGTACGTCGTGAACGGCGAAAATGAAGACAACCTAATCCATCACTTTTCTATTACCGAATCTCACGACACCTTGGGCAAAACAACTTCACTTCACGTAGAGGCTGGGCCCGCAAACCCAGGGCGTGGGGCTTGTGACCAGGAATCCGTCGCTCCAGTGCACACAACTTTTGATCCGTAAAGAGTTACGAGGCGCACAGCATACCATTGGAAAGCTATCCGAGAGCTCTACGACAGGATTAAAAAGCCTGCTTGGCTGCAACTATTTTCGGAGCCCAAAATCGAACGTTTTCATCCGTTTCGGGTCACTTTTCTTCTTTTACGTTGTTTTTCCATCCCGGATTGTACGTCGTCAGCCGCAAAAAGGACGACAACCTAATCCATCACATTCTATTACCAAATCCAATGGCACCTTGGACATGACAATTTCACTTCACGTAGAAGATGGGACAGCAAACAGAGGGCGTAGGGCTTGTGGCCAGGTATCCGTCGCTCCAATGCCCATAACTTTTGATCCGTAAGGTGTTACGCGGCCCACAGCATACCATTGGAAAGCTCTACGAGAGCTCTACGACATCGATAGCAAGCCTGCTCGGCTGTTCCTATTTTCGGAGACCAAATTCAAACGTTTTCATCAGTTTTTGGATACTTTTCTTCTTTTGCGTTATTTTTCCGTCCCAGATCGTACGTCGTGAGCCGCAAAAAGGACGACAACCTAATCCATCACATTTTTATTACCAAATCCCACAGCACCTTGGCAAGACAACTTCACTTCACGCAGAGGCTGGGCCAGCAAACCGAGGGCCTGGGGCTTGTGACCAGGTATCCGTCGCTCCGGTGCCCATAACTTTTGATCCGTAAGGAGTTACGCGGCGCACAACATACTGTTAGAAAGCTCTCCGAGAGCTCTACGATGTGGGCAGAAAGACTTCTCGGCTGCATCTCTTTTCAGAGCCTAAAATCAAACGTTTTTATCCGTTTTAGGATATTTTTCTTCTTTTGCGCTGTTTTTCTGTCCCGAATCGTACGTCGTGAGTCGTGAAAAGGAAGACAACCTAATCCATCACATTTCTATTACCGAATCCCACGGTACCTTGGGCAAGACAACTTCATTTCACGTAGAGGATGGGACAGCAAACTGAGGGCATGGGGCTTGTGACCAGGTATCTGTCGCTCCGGTGCCCATAACTTTTGATCCGTAAGGAGTTACGAGGCGCAAAGCATACCGTTGGAAAGCTCTACGACATGGACAACAAGCTTGCTCGGCTTCACCTATTTTCGGAGCCCAAAATCGAACGTTTTAATCAGTTTTGTGATACTTTTATTCTATTGCGCTATTTTTTCATCCTGGATCGTACGTCGTGAGCTGTGAAAATGACGACAACCTATTCCATCACATTTCTTTTACCGAATCCCACGGTACCTTGGGCTAGACAATTTCACTTCATGTAGAGGTTGGGCCCGCAAACCGAGGGTGTAGGGATTGTGACCAGGAATCCGTCGCTCCGGTGCCCGTAACTTTTGATCCGTAAGGAGTTACGCGACGCACAGCGTACCGTTGGAAAGCTATCCGAGAGCTCTACAACGGGGGCAGCAAACAATGGCACAAAAGAAGAAAAATATCACAAGACTGATGAAAACGTTCGATTTTGGGCTCCAAAAATAGGCGAAGCCGAGCAGGCTTGCTGCCCCCGTTGTGATGAATTAGGTTGTCATCCTTTTCGCGGCTCACGACGTACGATCCGGGGTGAAAAAATAATGCAAAAGAAGAAAAGTCTTCTAAAACTGATGAACACGTTCTATTTTGGCTCCGAAAATAGGTGCCGTGGGATTTGGTAATAGAAATGTGATGGATTAGGTTGTCGTCCTTTTCGCGGCTCATGACGAAAGATTCGAGACGGAAAAACCGCGCAAAAGAAGAAAAGTATCCCTAAATACATGAAAAAATTCAATTTTGGGCACCAAAATAGTCGCAGCCGAGCAGGCTCGTTGTCCCCATCATAGAGCTCTCGGAGAGTTTTCCAACGGTATGCTGTGCGCCGTGTAACTCCTTACGGATCAAAAGTTATGGGCATCGGAACGATGGATACCTGGCCACAAACCCCACGCCCTCGGTTTGCGGGCCCAGCCTATACGTGAAGTGAAGTTGTCTTGCCCAAGGTGTCGTGGAATTCGGTAATAGAAATGTGATGGATTAGGTTGTCGTCCTTTTCGCGGCTTACGACATACGATCCGGGACAGAAAAACAGAGCAAAAGAAGAAATATATCACAAAATTGATGAAAATGTTCAATTTTGGTCTCCGAAAATAGGCAAAGCCGAGCAGGCTTTCTGCCCACATCGTAGAGCTCTCGGAGAGCTTTCGAACGGTATGTTGTGCGCCGCGTAACTCCTTACGGATCAAAAGTTATTGGAACCGGAGCTACGGATACTTGGTCACAAGACCCATGCCTTCGGTTTGCTGGCCCAGCCTCTATGTGAAGTGAAGTTGTCTTGCCCAGGGTCTCGTGGGATTCGGTAATAGAAATGTGATGGATTAGGTTGTCGTCCTTTTCGTGGCTCACGACGTCCGATACGGGACAGAAAAATAGCCCAAAAGAAGAAAAGTGTCCCGAAACTGATGAAAACATTCGATTTTGGGCTCCGAAAAGAGGCACAATCGAGCAGGCTTGTTACCCACGTCGTAAAGGTCTAGGAGAGCTTTCCAACGGTATGCTGTGAGCTGCGTCACTCCTTACGGATCAAAAGTTATGGATACCGGAACGACAGATACCTGGTCAAAAGCCCCACGCCCACGGTTTGCGGGCCCAGCCTCTACATAAAGTGAAGTTGTCTTGCCCAAGGTGCCGTGGGATTCGGTAATAGATATGTGATTGATTAGGTTGTCGTCTTTTTCACGGCTCACGATGTACGATCCGGGATAGAAAAACAGCGTAAAAGAAGAAAAGTATCCCAAAACTAATGAAAACGTTCAATTTTGATCTGCAAAAAGAGGCGCAGCCGAGCAGGATTGCTGCCCACGTCGTAGAGCTCTCGAAAAGCTTTCCAACGGTATGCTGTGTGCCGCATAACTCCTTACGGATCAAAAGTTATGGGCACTGGAGCGACGGATACCTGGTCACAAGCCCCAGGCCCTCTGTTTGTGGGCCCTGCCTCTAAGTGAAGTGAAGTTTTCTTGCCCAAGGTGTCATGGTATTCGGTAATAGAAATGTGATGGATTAGGTTGTCGTCCTTTTCTCGGCTCACGACGTACGATCCGGGATGGAGAAACAACGCAAAAGAGGAAAAGTATCCCGAAACTGATGAAAACGCTCTATTTTGGGCTCCGAAAAGAGGCACAGCCGAGCAGGCTTGCTGCCTACGTCGTAGAGCTCTCGTAGAGCTTTCCAATGGTATAATGTGCATCGCGCAACTCCTTACGGATCAAAAGTTATGGGCAACGGTACGACGAATACTTGGTCACAAGCCCCACGCCCTCGGTTTGCTGGTCCAGCCTCTACGTGAAGTGATGTTGTCTTGCCCAAGGTGCAGTGGGATTCGGTAATAGAAATGTGATGGATTAGGTTGTCGTCCTTTTTGCGGCTCACGACGTACGATCCGGGACGGAAAAATAACTCAAAAGAAGAAGAGAGTCCCGAAACTGATGAAAATATTGGATTTTGGGCTCCGAAAACAGGCGTAGCAGAGCAGGATTGCTACCCTCGATGTAAAACTCTCGAAGAGCTTTCCAACGGTATGCTGTTCGCCGCGTAACTCCTTGTGGATCAAAAGTTATGGGCACCGGAGCGACAGATACCTGGTCACAAGCCCCACGCCCTCGGTTTGCGGGCCCAGCCACTATGTGAAGTGAAGTTGTCTTGCCCAAGGTACCATGGGATTCGGTAATAGAAATGTGATGGATTAGGTTGTCGTCCTGTTCGCTGCTCACGACGTACAATCCGGGACGAAAAAATCGCGCAAAAGAAGAAAAGTATCCCGAAACTGATGAAAACGTTCGAATTTGGGCTCAAAAAATAGGCGCAGCCGTGCAAGCTTGCGGCCCACATCGTAGATCTCTCGTTGAGCTCTCAAACGGTATGCGGTGCACCTCGTAACTCCTTACAGATCAAAAGTTATGGGCACCGGAACGACGGATATCTGGTCACAAACCCCACGCCCTCTGTTTGCTGGCCCATCCGCTACGTGAAGTGAAATTGTCTTGCCCAAGGTGTCGTGGGATTCGGTAATAGAAATGTGATGGATTAGGTTGTCGTCCTTTTCGCAGCTCACGACGTACGATCCGGGATGGAAAAACATCGCAAAAGAAGAAAATTGTCCCGAAATTGATGCAAATGTTCAATTTTGGCCTCCGAAAATAAGTGCAGCAGAGCAGGCTTGCTGCCCCTGTCGTAGAGCTTTCTGAGAGCTTTCCAACGGTATGTTGTGCGCCGCGCAACCCCTTACGGATCAAAAGTTATGTGCAACGGAGCGACGGATATCTGGTCACAAGCCCCACGCCCTCGGTTTACGGGCCCAGCCTCAACGTGAAGTGAAGTTGTCTTGCCCAAGGTGCAGTGGGATTCGGTAATAGAAATGTGATGGATTAGTTTGTCATCTTTTTCGCGGCTCACGACGTACGATCCGGGATGAAAAAACAGCGCAAAAGAAGAAAAGAGTCCCGAAACTGATGAGAACATTTAATTTTGGGCTCCGAAAATAGGCATAGTTGAGTAGGCTTGCTAGCCTTGTCGTAGAGCTCTCGGAGATTTTTCCAACGGTATACTGTGCACCGCGTAACTCCATACGGATCAAAAGTTATGGGCACCGGAGCGACGGATACCTCGTCACAAGCCCCATTCCCTTGGTTTGTAGGCCCAGCCTCTACGTGAAGTGAAGTTGTCTTGCCCAAGGTGGCATGGGATTCGGTAATAGAAATGTGATGGATTAGGTTGCCGTCCTTTTCACGGCTCACGACATACGATCCGGGACGAAAAAACAGCGAAAAAGAAGAAAAGAGTCCCGAAACTGATGAGAACATTCAATTTTGGGCTCCGCAAATAGGCATAGTTGAGCAGGCTTGCTAGCCCTGTCGTAAAGCTCTCGGAGTACTTTCCAACAGTATGTTGTGCGCCGCGTAACCCCTTACGGATCAAAAGTTATGGGCACCGGAGCAACGGATACCTGGTCACAAGCCCTATGCCCACGGTTTGTGGGCCCAGCCTCTACATGAAGTGAAGTTTTCTTGCCCAAGGTGACATGGGATTCGGTAATAGAAATGTGATGGATTAGGTTGTCATCCTTTTCGCGGCTCACGACGTACGATACGGGACGAAAAAACAGCGCAAAAGAAGAAAAGTATCCCGAAACTGATGAAAACATTCGATTTTGGTCCCCGAAAACTTGCACAGCCGAGCAGGATTGTTACCCACGTCGTAAAGCTCTAGGAGAGCTTTCCAACGGTATGTTGTGAGCTGTGTCACTCCTTACAGATCAAAAGTTATGGATACCAGAGCGACGAATACCTGGTCAAAAGCCCAACGCCCACGGTTTGCGGGCCCAGTCTTTACGTGAAGTGAAGTTGTCTTGGCCAAGGTGCCGTGGGATTCGGAAATAGATATGTGATGGATTAGGTTGTCGTCTTTTTCGCGGCTCACGACGTACGATCCGGGACAGAAATATAGCGTAAAAGAAGAAGAGTATCCAGAAACTGATGAAAACGTTCGATTTTGGTCTGTGGAAAGAGGTGCAGCCGAGCAGGATTACTGCCCACGTCGTAGAGCTCTCGGAGAGCTTTCCAACGGTATGCTGTGCGCCGCGTAACTCCTTACGGATCAAAAGTTATGGGCACCAGAGCGACGGATACCTGGTCACAAGCCCCACACCCTCGGTTTGTGGGCCCAACCTCTAATTGAAGTGAAGTTCTCTTGCCCAAGGTGCCATGGTGTTCGGTAATAGGAATGTGATGGATTAGGTTGTCGACCTTTACTCGGCTCACGATGTATGATACGGGACGGAGAAACAGCGCAAAAGAAGAAGAGTATCCGGAAACTGATGAAAACGTTCGATTTTGGCCTCCGAAAAGAGGTGCAGCCGAGCAGGCTTGCTGCCCACGTCGTAGAGCTCTCGTAGAGCTTTCCAACGGTATAATGTACGCCACGTAACTCCTTACGGATCAAAAGTTATGGGCACCGGTGCAACGAATACTTGGTCACAAGCCCCACGCCCTCGGATTGGCGGCCCAGCCTCTACGTGAAGTTGCGACGAATACTTGGTCACAAGCCCCACGCCCTCGGATTGGTGGCCCAGCCTCTACGTGAAGTTAAGTTGTCTTGCTCAAGGTGCAGTGGGATTCGGTAATAGAAATGTGATGGATTAGGTTGTCGTCCTTTTCGCGGCTCACGACGTACGATCCGGGACGGAAAAACAACTCAAAAGAAGAAAAGAGTCCCGAAACAGATGGAAACATTGGATTTTGGGCTCCGACAACAGGCGTAGCTGTGTAGGATTGCTACCCCCGTCGTAGAGCTCCAGGAGAGCTGTCTAACGGTATGCTGTGCGCCGCGTAACTCCTTGTGGATCAAAAGTTATGGGCACCAGAGCGACGGATACCTGGTCACAAGCCCCACGCCCTTGGTTTGCGGGCCCAGCCTCTACGTGAAGTGAAATTGTCTTGCCCAAGGTACCATGGGATTCGGTAATAGAAATGTGATGGATTAGGTTGTCGTCCTTTTCGCTGCTCACGACGTACGATCCAGGACAAAAAAAATCGCGCAAAAAGAAGAAAAGTATCCCAAAACTGATGAAAACGTTCGAATTTGGGCTCCAAAAATAGGCGCAGCCGTGCAGGCTTGCGGCCCACATCGTAGAGCTCTCGTTGAGCTCTCAAACGGTATGTTGTGCGCCGCGTAACTCCTTACGGATCAAAAGTTTTGGGCACCGGAGCGACGGATACCTGGTCACAAGCCCCACGCCCTCTGTTTGCTGGCCCATCCTCTACGTGAAGCAAAGTTGTCTTGCCCAAGGTGCCGTGGGATTCGGTAATAGAAATGTGATGGATTAGGTTGTCGTCCTTTTTGCGGCTCACGACGTTTGATCCAGGATGGAAAAACAGCGCAAAAGAAAAAAAGTGTCCCAAAACTGATGAAAATGTTCAATTTTGGGCACTGAAAATAAGTGCAGCCGAGCAGGCTTGCTACCATCGTCGTAGAGCTCTCTAAGAGCTTTCCAACGGTATGTTGTATGCCGCGTAACTCGTTACGAATCAAAAGTTATGAGCACCGAAGCGACGGATACCTGGTCACAAGCCCCACGCCCTCGGTTTGCCGGCCCAGCTTCTACGTGTATTGAAGTTGTCTTGCCCAAGGTACCATGGGATTCGGTAATAAAAATGTGATGGATTAGGTTGTCATCTTTTTTGCGGCTCACGACTTACGATCCGGGACGAAAAAACAGCGCAAAATAAGAAAAGTGTCCCGAAACTGATGAAAACGTTCCATTTTAGGCTCTAAAAATAGGCGCAGACGAGCAGGCTTGCTGGCCCCGTCGTAGAACTCTCAAAGAGCTTTCCAACGGTATGCTGTGCACCGCGAAACTCCTTACGGATCAAAATTTATGGGCATCGGAGCGACAGATACCTGGTCACAAGCCCCACGCCCTCGATTTGCGGGCCCAGCCTCTACGTGATGTGAAGTTGTCTTGCCCAAGGTGCCATAGGATTCAGTAATAGAAATGTGATGGATTAGGTTGTAGTCCTTTTCGCGGCTCATGACGTACGATACGGGACGAAAAAACAGCGCAAAAGAAGAAAAGTGTCCCGAAACGGATGAAAACATTCGATTTTGGGCTCTGAAAAGAGGTACAGCCTAGTAGGCTTGTTACCCACATCGTAAAGCTCTAGGAGAGCTTTCCAACAGTATGCTGTGAGCTGCGTCACTCCTTACGGATCAAAAGTTATGGATACTAGAGCGACGAATACCTGGTTAAAAGCCCAACGCCCAGGGTTTGCGGGCCCAGCCTCTACGTGAAGTGAAGTTGTCTTGCCCAAGGTGCCATGGGATTCGGTAATAGATATGTGATGGATTAGGTTGTCGTCTTTTTCGCGGCTCACGACGTACGATCCGCGACAGAAAAATAGCGTGAAAGAAGAAAAGTATCTCAAAACTGATGAAAACGTTCGATTTTGGTCTGCAAAAAGAGTCGCAGTTGTGCAGGATTACTGCCCACGTCGTAGAGCTCTCGGAGAGCTTTCCAACGATATGCTGTGAGCCGCGTAACTCCTTACAGATCAAAAGTTATGGGCACCGGACCGACGAATACCTGGTCACAAGCCCCAAACCCTCGGTTTGTGGGCCCAGCCTCTAATTGAAGTGAAGTTTCCTTGCCCAATGTGCCATGGTATTTGGTAATAGAAATGTGATGGATTAGGTTGTCATCCTTTTCTCGGCTCACGACGTATGATCCGGGATGGAGAAACAGCACAAAAGAAGAAAAGTATCCCGAAACTGATGAAAACATTCGATTTTGTGCTCTGAAAAGAGGTGCAGCCGAGTAGGCTTGCTGCCCATGTGGTAGAGCTCTCGTAGAGCTTTCCAACGGTATAATGTGCGCCGCGTAACTCCTTACGGATCAAAAGTTATGGGCATTAGTGCGACGAATACTTGGTCACAAGCCCCACGCCCTCAATTTTCTGGCCCAGCCTCTACGTGAAGTTAAGTTGTCTTGCCCAAGGTGCAGTGGGATTCGGTAATAGCAATGTGATGGATTAGGTTGTCGTCCTTTTCGCGGCTCACGACGTACGATCCGGGGCGGAAAAACCACTCAAAAGAAGAAAAGAGTCCCGAAACTAATGAAAACGTTGGATTTTGGGCTCCGACAACAGGCGCAGCTGAGCAGGATTGCTCCCGACGTCGTAGAGCTCTCGGAGAGCTTCCCAACGGTATGCTGTGCGCCGCGTAACTCCATATGGATCAAAAGTTATGGGCACCGGAGCGACGGATACCTGGTCACAAGCCCCACGCCATCGGTTTGCGGGCCCAGCCTTTACGTGAAGTGAAGTTGTCTTGCCCAAGGTACCATGGGATTCGGTGATAGAAAAGTGATGGATTAGGTTGTCGTCCTTTTCGCTGCTCACGACGTACGATCCGGGACGGAAAAATTGCGCAAAAGAAAAAAGTATCCCGAAACTGATGAAAACGTTCAAATTTGGGCTCCAAAAATAGGCGCAGCCGTGCAAGCTTGCGGCCCACATCGTAGAGCTCTCGTTGAATTCTCAAACGGTATGCTGTGCGCCGCGTAACTTCCTACGGATCAAAAGTTATGGGCACCGGAGCGACGGATACCTGGTCACAAGCCCCACGCCCTCTGTTTGCTGGCCCATCCTCTACGTGAAGTGAAGTTGTCTTGCCCAAGGTGCTGTGGGATTCGGTAATAGAAATGTGATGGATTAGGTTGTCATCCTTTTCGCGGCTCACGACGTTCGATCCGGGATGGATAAACAGCGCAAAAGAAGAAAAGTGTCCCGAAACTGATGAAAATTGATGTGACTGTATTTGCAGCACTCAAACCATGGTATTTGTACTGCATTTGCATCTTAACTCTGGAATAAATGCAACACTTTGATACTTTCAATGCAATGTAGGAAAATACTGAAAAGTGAAGAATCAGGCCCGAAATGATCCAAATTGCAAGTCAAGAAGTAAGAATGGGAAAGCATGAGAAGCGGTTGAAGAATGAAGCTCATAGAAAAGAAACTTGGCTGAAACTAGCACGAAATCGGACTCGGAACATTGACCCAGATGATCTCAAATAGTGACCCATATCCGTTTTTGGCAAATTATATCTGTTTTTTTGGGTAAAAACAGCATTCTGAGCACAACGCAGTTCTTTTGTCCTGTGCGCGGCGTGATTTTAGCCAAATTTCATCGTTTAGAGGGTCAAAATAGTAAAAAATGCCCAAAAATGCTGCGGTCAACGATCCGGTCAAAGTCAACAAATGCAAAAAAATTCAACTATTTCAGAATTTTTGCCTATAAATAGAGCTTCAACCCTTTGAGAATTCTAGAGTTAATTTTGGAGTATTATCAATATTTTTGATATAATTCTGAGTTAATTCTATTTAGTTTTAAATTTTAGTTTTAGTTAATTAAGTAGTAGTAGAATACGGGGGAAGTCCCGCCTAGGTAGCTCTTATTCGGGAAAATTTTGCCCGAATAGCTACTTTTAGGGGGAAGTCCGACCCAAGTAGTTATTATCCGGGGGAGGTTCTGCCCGAATAGCTTTTAATAGGAAAGCTCTTATTCGGGAGAAACTCATCCCTAATAGTTCTTATTCGGGGGAAATTAGCTCCGCCCGAATAGCTATTTTGCGTCGGACCTCTGCTCAAATTTCGGGAATCAGAAATACGCGTTCGTCAATATGGGGAAGCCTTTCTTGACTCTCTTTTATTTACATAACTCGTATTCATTTATGTCTGAGTAGATTGATATCTAGGGGTGAATATTGTAAATGATAGTATTTTAATATATGGTCTCGGATATAGTTTATTCAATTCATATTGCAATGTATGGCTTGTTTTAATTAAGTATTTCATACGTAATGCTTTTAAGTAGACGTTATGATTGCTTTATTTTCGCTTCATAAATATTATACTTGTAGTTAATATTATGAATGCGTTACTTTAGTGCCATATAATTGTTTTAATCATGAGTCTATAGGTTGTACCATAGACTCCATGAAACTATAGGTTGTACCATAGTTTCTATCTGTAAGGTTAATTCTTTAGTTTAGTTTGCCTTGTTGTACTTGGTTAAAATAAGCTAAGTAGATTAACTAGGTCTATAGCTTTTAGCTTAACTGGGTGTATGCTTGTAGCTTAAGCCCTTGCAGAATTAGATAAACTAGATATTAAACCTATATTAATTGTCTCATTTACATGTTCAAACCTCTAGATCACCACCTCTCGTATTCCACTAATACTTAGTACAACTTAGATAATTTAGTTAGTTTAATTTAGTTTACATTTCTCTCACGTTACTCAAACCTACCTTGCGATTTGTCACTTAAGCGCTTTAACACTTTCACACTATTTCACTAACTTAAACTAGCGAGCTTCCCTGTGGTACGATTCCGCACTCAGAGCACACTACACTACAAAGATCCGTGCACTTGCGGGTATTTTAACTTGGTTATTTTGTGCACATTTTAACGCACAACCCGATCGTATCAAGTTTTTGGCGCCGTTGCCGGGGAAGCACAGTATAGTTTAGTTTTTGATAAAAGTATTTGTGAACTTGTTTAAGTGTTTATTTTATCCGTTTTATTTGAAAATAAAAAAATAAAATAAATAAATAATAAATAAATAATAAATAAATAAATAAATAAATAAAATAATAAATATATATATTTTTTTAAAAATTATTTTTATTTTTATTTTTATTTTTATTTTTTAAAAAAAATATTTTTATTTTTATTTAAAAAAAAATTAAAAAATATATTTAAAATTTTAGGAATTTTGATTTATTGAAAAATGAGTCATTTTAATGATTCATCTAATCAATGAGCTTTTATCTATTACTGCTTGTAAAGTATATTAGTATTTTTTAATCTTGTAATTTTATTTCGTATTTAAAGTTTATAAGTCGTTGTATGCACGGGCATCGTTCTTTGGATCCAGAACTCGCCCCGTTTGATCCTGAGCTCGAGAAAAATTTGCATAGGAAGTTAAAATTCCCAATGGCAGATCAAGAAGTAAATATCCCACCTCCTCCTATAGCTCAGCCTGTTAATCAACCTGTGAACCAACCGATGACTTTACATCAACATTTTTCACCAGGTGATTTTGACCCTGAATTTGCCATAGCCCCACCGGCTCTTGGCAATATAAATTTTGAGCTCAAAACAGGGACTATTTCAATGATTCCTTCCTTCTATGGAAAAAGCAATGAAAATCCTCACACTCACATCGTGCAATTCATTGAAGCATGCACAACGCTTCACATTCCTAATGTGAGCCGTGAAAATATTCACCTGCGTCTGTTTCCCTTTTCATTGAAAGATAAAGCCAAACAATGGCTAAATCATCTAGACGTAGAAGTGATCACTTCTTGGGGAGAACTTATTCAAAAAAATTTACATAGTTGCTTCCCAATGGTTAACACTACTACTCTGCTAACAGACATCATTACATTCGTACAGTCAGACTTAGAGCCATTTCATGAATCGTGGGAAACGTTTAATGATCTTAAGAATCAGTGTCCTCATCATGGGTTTGATCGTCCCGAACTCTTGCATTATTTCTTCAAAGGTCTTACCCCTCATAATAAGATGATAGTTAATGCAATGAGCAATGGAGGTTTCAATAACCTCACAGCGGACGAAGCTTGGAGAAGAATAGAAAATATTGTTGAAGACTCTCTCCAAAACACTACTGATGACAGAGAGAGTAAGAGCACCCAAAATCCCCAAAAGAGGGCATTGTTTGAAGTTAACTCTAGATCTAATTCCCAATTGACTGACAAAGTGGATGCCCTAGCTCATCAACTAGAAAAATTCATCTCTCTAGGGTCTTCTTCTTCTTCAGCTCCTCAGATCACAGAAGTTTGTACCATATGTTCTGCAGTAGATCACTCTACTCTGGACTATCCAATTGGTTCACAATTTCTTGAATTCATGCAAGAACAAGTCTGTGCCGCCCAATGATATACAAGGAATTACAATCCGTATTCTAACACGTATAATTCAGGTTGGCGAGACAATCCTGCATTTTTGTGGTGACAAGGGAATCAAGAGACTCAGTTTCCTCAACATCAATATCAAAAAAGACAAGGAAACTATGAGCCTCATCAACAAAGTCAGCAAGGAAATGTTGACAATCGATTCCCTCAACAGCAATATCAGAGGCCACAAAATAATAACCCTCCTGGTTACTATCCAGTCCAACAGGACAATCCGTTCAGAACACAACGGAACAATGTCCTAGCTCTTCCTCCTGCACAGTCATCATCTGATGACAAATTTGACAAACTTATGCAAATGTTTCAAGTTCAACAACAGTCTATTGCTAAACTTGAAGGACAAATCGGACAGATGGCCCAAACTTTAAGTAAGAGAGACGAGGGTAAGCTTCCATCGCAGACCGTGGTAAATCCACGAGGACAGTGTAGTACTGTCCAAACTGAGACAGTACAAGAACAGGCCAAGGCTGTAGTTACCCTTAGGAGCGGGAAAACCATTGATAACCAGGTTAGAGTAAAGGTTAGGGATGTTCCAGAAGAAATTGAGGAATTAGAGGAATCTGAGATTGAGGTTTTAAGCAAAGATGTTAAATATTGCCGTAGGAATAAAAACCTAATGGTGGAGCCTATAGTTGAACCATCCTCACGAGCACCTTTTCCCACAACTATATCCCATCCAAAGCCGACTGATGATCCTAAACAACTCAAGGTCTTAGAGCATCTGAACGATATTAAGATCAATTTGCCATTAGTTGAGGTAATACAACAGATTCCAGCCTATGCCAAATTTCTGAAGGATTTATGTGTGAAAAAGAGACGGACAACTCCATTCCTAAGAAGGTCCGTCTTACTGAAAAGGTTAGCAATATCTGCACTAGAGGACTGCCTCAGAAGTGTAGTGACCCAGGAGCTTTCACCATTCCATGCTTAATTAATGACCAACGCATAGAAAGCGCCTTGCTAGACTTAGGATCTAGTGTTAACCTCATCCCTTACACAGTCTACCAAAGGTTAGGTCTTGGAGTGTTAACACCGACTAATGTGACCCTCCAATTGGCAAATAGATCTGAGCGACGACCTCGAGGTATTGTAGAAGATGTGATCATTAGAGTAGGAGAATTCTCATTCCCAGTGGACTTCATTGTGTTAGATATGGACTTAGGCCCTGATAACAAAAATACCACTCCCGTTTTACTAGGCAGACCATTCCTAGCAACAGCTGATGCTGTTATCTATTGTAGGACGGGTATGATAGAACTAACATTTGGGAACATGAGAACTAAACTAAGGGTTGCTGATGCAGCCAACAAAATGAATCAAAATGAGGAAGAAGAATGCTTCAATGTTGATACCATTGACTCATGTATAGATGAGTTTGCCCAATTGATTCTAACTCCTAATCAAGAAATAGCTGAATTAGAACGACTTTTGTATGAATGCGACATTTCTCCTGAAATGGTCGCCTCTGCTTCCATTGTTGTTGATCCAAATAAGGACGATCAAGTAACAACTCATTTCCCTGAAGTTTCAAAATGTCCCACAATTGAGTCCCTACTAGTTTTGGAACTCAAAACCTTGCCCCAACATCTTAAGTATGCCTACTTAGGACTTGATGAGACTCTTCCAGTCATCATTGCCTCGGATTTGACTCTCAAGCATGAAGACAGACTGTTAAAAGTCCTAAGTACCCATAAACAGGCGATAGGTTGGACGATTTCTGACTTGAAAGGCATTGATCCCTCTGTGTGTATGCACAAAATTCATCTCGAGGAAGGAGTTACTCCTTCTTGAGAATTTCAGAGAAGACTAAACCCAAAGATGGGTGATGTCGTCCACAAGGAGATCATTAAGTTGCTTGATGCGGGTATTATATACCTAATTTCTGATAGTCCATGGGTAAGTCCGGTACAAGTGGTACCGAAGAAATCTGGGATTACTGTGGTTCCGAATGATAAAGGCGAGCTAATTTCTACACGCACCACAACAGGGTGGCGTGTATGCATTGACTATAGAAAGCTCAATTCCAAAACAAGGAAAGACCACTTCCCTTTACCCTTTCTTGACCAAGTCCTAGGTAGAATAGCCAGACAAGGCTACTACTGCTTTCTGGATGGGTATTCGGGATATAACCAAATCCCAGTCTTTCCTGAAGATCAGGAAAAGACTACATTCATATGCCCTTATGGGACCTTTGCGTTCCGACACATGCCTTTCGGTCTTTGCAATGCTTCTGCGATGTTTCAAAGATGTGTGATGGCTATTTTCTCAGACATGATCGAAAAGTTCATGGAAGCCTTTATGGATGACTTCTCAGTATTTGGAACTACCTTCGACGAGTACCTTACACACCTTTCTCTAGTGTTAGACCGATGCGTTGAAACAAATTTGGTTCTAAGTTGGGAAAAGAGACACTTTATAGTTAGGCAAGGTATAGTTCTGGGTCATGTTGTTACACATGATGGAATCCATATGGACCCAGCCAAAGTCGAGTTAATAGAAAAGCTGCCCGTACCCAAGACGGTGCGTGATATCCGATCATTCCTTGGTCACGCCGGTTTTTATCGACGGTTCATCAAGGATTTCAACCATATAGCCCGACCACTCTCTAGTCTTCTAGCAAATGATACTGAGTTCAAATTTGATGACGAGTGCTTAGAAGCTTTTGAGAAACTTAAATCTTGACTATCCTCTGCTCCTATCATCCAACCTCCTGACTACAGTCTCCTCTTTGAGATAATGTGCGATGCATCAGATTATGCAATGGGAGCTGTATTAGGACAGCGTAGGGATAAACTGTCTACTGTGATATACTATGCCAGCAAAACCTTGGACGATGCACAAAAGAACTATACAACCACTGAAAAGGAATTGCTGGCTGTAGTCTTCTCATTGGACAAATTCATATCTTACATCCAAGGATCCAAAGTAATAGTATACACGGACCACGCAGCTTTGCAGTATTTACTGACCAAAAAGGATACAAAGCCCCGTCTAATCCGTTGGCTATTACTCCTTCAAGAGTTTGACCTTGAGATCAAGGACAAGAAAGGAAGCAAGAATTCTGTCGCCGATCATCTATCACGTCTTATACGTGATTCTCCTATTGACTCTTTGCCTTTCAAAGACACGTTCCCTGATGAACAACTTTTTGCCATCTCACATAAGACCCCGTGGTATGCCCACTTTGTCAATTATTTGGCTGCCCAAGAGTTTCCAACTCACTGGGGTAAAAGAGAAAAGGAACGGTTCAGGGCACAAGTCAAGTACTTTATCTGGGAAGATCCCTATCTTTTCATGATTTGTGCCGATCAGGTCATTAGGAGATGTATATCTGAGGAAGAATTTGACAGTATACTCCAATTCTGCCACTCTGAAGCATGTGGTGGACATTTTGGAGGAAAAAAGACGGCTGCCAAAGTCCTTCAAAGTGGGTTTTTCTGGCCCACTCTTTTCAAAGATGCCCAGCAAATGTGTAAAAATTGCCCACAATGTCAACAAGCTGGCTCTATTTCAAGAAGGGACACGATGCCCCTTACACCCATCCTCATTTGTGAAATATTCGATGTATGGGGTATAGACTTCATGGGTCCTTTCCCTCCTTCCTCATGCTATTCTTGTCACGCCCCAACTCGACCCCACCTACGATCAGTCAGGACGCAACGAAATTTCGGCAGTATAACGATAGTAATTAAGACACCGAGGCTCTAAACCAACCTCTCTAGAACATCATACATCAACTCCATAAGCCATACAACAAACAACTCCTCAATAAAATAACAACATACAACACATCCATATTATACAATAATCATTCTTCAACAATCCATTCATAGTTATACGCCTCCGTTCCAACTTCATACATAAACTATACATACATTTCAAAATAGATTATAAACCAACTTAGTCATCTAAACATGATCAAAAGAAAGACTACTAAACCATTATACATAAGTCTTATAATTGAGTAAGCTATACAATATGACATATTACAACAACTAAGATAAACTCATGGCAACGACTCCAGCACACAAGACTCGTCCACATAAAGCACATTCTCAGGTTCCTGAGGCACATACCCGTAATCTTGCAAAAGTACACTTGTATGCATGCAATAATAGAGAGTGAGCTTATATAAATAAGCCCAGTGAGGATCCAATAGATCTCGAGCAAGGTCTACTAAACTCCTTGGAATACTCCTTTGAGTCAGTAAACACACAATAACATAAATAATACTATCATCACATAACTATATAACCAATCAATAAAGGATACTCTATTTGGTGTAGCTCCAAACGCCATCACGATCTCAACCGTTCTTCTTATAACTCCCCATTACTCACGCACCCGAGGTACCTCACTAGCCCCTCCCTCCATGACACCTCCGTCATGCGAGCTGGGGGTAGCCTCTGGCAGTCATGCCATTATCAACCCGACAGCCCAACGCTGCCCAAGAGGTGGCACACACATACCAAGACTCCATAATCATCAATCATCAATCAATCATCAATCAATCATCAATAAACATATTATCATCATCAATAATCATATTATCATCATAATAACATCTATAAACAATTTAACAACAAATAACTAAGTTAGATGACAAAGTAGGCCATCCAACCGAACATGCATTAAACACACAATCAAAGCCTAGTTTACCCATCAACAACTCACAATTCAATCACTCAAACCACAACCAATCAACTAAGGTTTGATTCAATAATTTAAAGAAAGATAACCTAAACTTCAAATAATCATATCTTACATTCTACTAATCCAAACAACTCCAAATCAGTTTCAAACACTCATCCATTCAATCAACTACATTAGCCCTCTAGAAAACCAACCAAGACACCTCAAAATCAAGTCCAACAACCCTAAAACCTCAAGGCACCTAGGCTGAAATTTCCAGATTTTCACCCGAACATCGTAATCGAAAATTCGGCATTATAACGGCATTACCACGTAATTAACAAACTTTTAGAAATCGACGGCAATCGATTCCAACCACAACAACTCAAAATAATCTTCAAAAAGCCATTCTATCAACTTTAAATACCCGAAAATAAATAATTTCGCTACAATGGCTCAAATCTCGTAGTAATACACATAAACGATCCCTAGCATGCATGGAGCAATAATCTAACATCATATTAACATTCTAACGGTTCAAAATGCAGTTATGAGCAAAAACAAAAAAATGAGTTTTGAGATCTAGAATTTTTTTCTCATCTTTGATGTGTTTTGATGCAAGAAATGTGTAGAATGGATGCCAAACAAGTGAAATCAAGCTTTGAATCACTCAATTCGGCGTTGAAATGCAAAATCTATGAGAAAAATGCTTTGAAAATGCCTTCATCTTTCTCCTCCAAGGAGCCACGGTTTTGTGTGTGTTTTTGGTGGTGTTTTGCTTTGTTTTCAATGTGTGTTGATCATATATTAAGCAAAGGTCAAATAAATAAAAGAAAGTCAAAGTGGAAACTAATTATTTTTAGTGTTTTCTTGACTTTAAATGCATTTTCTTGATCACCAAAGTTCAAAACAATTATTCAACACCCAAGCTAGCTCAAGTAGGTTATTTTTAGGTGACAAGAAGTTTTACAATCAAACACTTTTACCCGAGTCGGCTTAAACTTTGATTTTCGAAAAAGTCGGTGTAAAAACCCTAATAAATTTTTAAGCAGATTTTAAAACCGTTTTAATCAAACACATGTCTATTAAAGTCCGTGGACTAGGTCTAGAAGGGTTAAAAAGACCAGTTTCAAAATTTTAGCGGACGTGTTTCGAAAACACTATTCACTAAAAATCGACGATAAAATTTCTGATCCCGTTTTTGATGAAAATTTCATGAATGCACATTTAGCACGTATTAGGAGTATTGACATCAAAATTATAACATTCTAGGTCATATAGCACATAAACAGGTCAAATGCACGTAAAACGAGATAAAACACGTAAATCGAGTTAAAGCAGAAAAGTGGGGTTTCACATTCTCTCCTCCTTAAAACAATTGCGTCCGCGCAATTCTCGAACTGACAGACAATTAAATCCTCAATCGTTATACTTAACAATACTTCTCTTAGTTCTCATTTATCTCTTAAGATGACACCTAACCAAAGACCTCAAAAGAACAACCTCTGTTGACTGCAAGTTGATGATCATAATTCCAAGACAATCTTCAATTCATAATTCTCTCCTACCTAATATCATATTGCATATGAAATAAATCGCAACTCCAAAGTCCTAGCATGACACTACTAATTATCAATCATCCCCTACTACACAAAAGAGCTCTATGAACACCCCGAGGGTTTAAAAACTCATTTACGATAACATGAATGATTACTGATCAAGGGAATATCTCAAAAGTGACATTTGTCAGAATATGGCTCTTATGAAATTTACAAAGAAATACGAATATGAAAAATCATATTCGAGCCAATAATCAAGTGAATAAGAGCTCAAACAGGTTAGAGAATCAAGAGCCTAATAGTTTAATAAGGAAGCATGATAACTAAGATAAGAAATGTATCAGCACCTATCAGTTAAATAAGTACGAACAAAGGATGATGACGAGTCAAAACAGTGTTGAGTATGTTGAACAAAAATTCCTGAACAAGTAGATTTTTCAATTCTCGATAATTGTTCAAGGAACCAACAAGTAAGTTGTACTTGAGGTGAAATGAAATTAAGAGATAAGAGATGATTAATTCAATAGAAAATATGAGTGTCAAGATAATGAGTATCTCAGCACGCAATAACCAAAGAAGTATAAATAAGAAAGGACAATGCTGAGTATATTAAATGAGCAATTACAAGCAAAGTAATGGCTCAGGATTTAATAATGAAACAATAGGATTAACAAGGATCAACAAGAATGACAACGATGTACTTAGGTAGGGAGTACATCAAGCAAGTGGAATTCGAACAAGTAAAATGATATACCAAAGGAAAAATTACTTTCAAATGAATAGTAATAGGATGAAATAAAATACTGAAACGAATGGCTGGAGATATAGAATGAAATATAGAAGTCTCAAACCTTAACTCCAATAAGTGACATTGTTATAAGAAGCAAATATGAATGTTAAGAATAGAAACAATGTCAAATGAGTATAGGATCTATTAATCCAATAAGCAAAACATTCAAGAAACAATTGATATGCTAGAAAAGTGTAACCCTCTCTCAAATAAGTGAGAATAGAGTAGAAAAGAATAATAAGACCGAGAGAATTATGGAGTACAAGAATGGTGTCCTACCTACACACTTAAACCCCAACAAGACAAATACTACAATCTATCCTCCTCCAAAACAAGACACTAAGGAGATCTAAAGAACCTAAGGAGTCATAACAATCACCAAACAAGATAAATCACTCCAAAATTTTACATTCCGTACCAGACCAATCACTAAATAAGATAAATCACCGATTACCCAACAAGATTAACTAATGAAGACTCCAAAATCTGATAACACAATACAGATTCATACTAACCCATTATAACACAGGAGAATCCCCAATCAACAATTTAGAAAGTCATACCACCTAGAACTCTAAAGCTCGATGTAGGCAAGTAAATGTCCAGTCACCAAAATGCATTCTTATTTCCTCAAATTATTTTATCTCCCAACAATTACATCTTCAATTAAAGTAACTTTAGTTAGGAATCACTCCAATTGTCTCCAAGGTTTAAAGATCAAAACTCCAAAATACCCATTAATAATATAGCAATCCCAAATAGTAGACATATTCACATGTTATACCACAGTTCATTCCATTCACAAATATACATCACTAATTCCTCAAATAAATTCATTCTAAAATAACCTCAAGAAAGTATAATCTGAGTTGAGACTCCAAAAGTGTCTAATCACAACCTCACAGAAACCTCAACTTATGATTCATCTCCAAGTAATAATAAGTTAAACATGGCAACAAAAGTAATTATAATCATCAAGATACATTGCTATTTTCCTCGAACAACTTCATTCTCGCTAAAGGAACATCAAGATCAATCCACTAAGCCCAAACTAAAATCCATAAACATAACAATTAAAATCTAACTGATAAACTTCTAGAATAATAATAATTCAAAATCATGGCCTACCACTATTTCGGAAAACTCTTGCAGTCATCCTTACTTCACCTAAAAGAATCACCCACAGTTATAGAATATATACAATTACATCACATGAAAACAGGTACAACGTAATGCATGATTATCATATAATTTAACATTATTACATAACACACAATTCAGCATATAAGAAGCCAACATCACATAAACAGGTTATATCATAGAAGTAAGTTATAAACAATTAAAGTCACATAAGCAACAAACTTCACATAAAGCACTTTGATCACATAAAACACAATTGTCACATAATACACATTAATCACATAATGCACATTAATCACATAATGCACATTAATCACATGATGCACATTAATCACAACACATTGAGTACGTATAGCACGTTATCACATAAAACATATTGACCACATTAGTTCACTTAACACACAAGGCATACTGGTCACATAGAAAGTTAGACACATAAGTAAATTAATCACATAAACATATTAACATATGTTTCACTTTTCTTTCTCTTAATACATATTTGCATGCTTAGACCACTACCCACATACCGAGGATACCCCGGCTGACAGCTAAACATGCGCTCTGATACCACTTAAATGTCACGTCCCAACTCGACCCCCACCTACGATCAGTCAGGACGCAACGGAATTTCGGCAGTATAACGATAGTAATTAAGACACCGAGGCTCTAAACCAACCTCTCTAGAACATCATACATCAACTCCATAAGCCATACAACAAACAACTCATCAATAAAATAACAACATACAATACATCCATATTATACAATACTCATTCTTCAACAATCCATTCATAGTTATACGCCTCCGTTCCAACTTCATACATAAACTATACATACATTTCAAAATAGATTATAAACCAACTTAGTCATCTAAACATGATCAAAAGAAAGACTACTAAACCATTATACATAAGTCTTATAATTGAGTAAGCTATACAATATGACATATTACAACAACTAAGATAAACTCATGGCAACGACTCCAGCACACAAGACTCGTCCACATAAAGCACATTCTCAGGTTCCTGAGGCACGTACCCGTAATCTTGCAAAAGTACACTTGTATGCATGCAATAATAGAGAGTGAGCTTATATAAATAAGCCCAGTGAGGATCCAATAGATCTCGAGCAAGGTCTACTAAACTCCTTGGAATACTCCTTTGAGTCAATAAACACACAATAACATAAATAATACTATCATCACATAACTATATAACCAATCAATAAAGGATACTCTATTTGGTGTAGCTCCAAACGCCATCACGATCTCAACCATTCTTCTTGTAACTCCCCATTACTCACGCACCCGAGGTACCTCACTAGCCCCTCCTTCCATGACACGTCCGTGATGCTAGCTCGGTGTAGCCTCTGACAGTCATGCCGTTATCAACCCGACAGCCCAACGCTGCCCGAGAGGTGGCACACACATACCAAGACTCCATAATCATCAATCATCAATCAATCATCAATCAATCATCAATAAACATATTATCATCATCAATAATCATATTATCATCATAATAACATCAATAAACAATTTAACAACAAATAACTAAGTTAGATGACAAAGTAGGCCATCCAACCGAACATGCATTAAACACACAATCAAAGCCTAGTTTACCCATCAACAACTCACAATTCAATCACTCAAACCACACCCGATCAACTAAGGCTCAATTCAATAATTTAAAGAAAGATAACCTAAACTTCAAATAATCATATCTTACATTCTACTAATCCAAACAACTCCAAATCAGTTTCAAACACTCATCCATTCAATCAACTACATTAGCCCTCTAGAACACCACCCAATACACCTCAAACTCAAGTCCAACAACCCTAAACCCTCAAGGCACCTAGGCTGAAATTTCCAGATTTTCACCCGAACATCGTAATCGAAAATTCGGCATTATAACGGCATTACCACGTAATTAACAAACTTTTAGAAATCGATGGCAATCGATTCCAACCACAACAACTCAAAATAATTTTCAAAAAGCCATTCTATCAACTTTAAATACCCGAAAATAAATAATTTCGCTACAATGGCTCAAATATCGTAGTAATACACATAAACGATCCCTAGCATGCATGGAGCAATAATCTAACATCAGATTAACATTATAACGGTTCAAAATGCAATTATGAGCAAAAACAAAAAAATGAGTTTTGAGATCTAGAATTTTTCTCTCATCTTTGATGTGTTTTGATGCAAGAAATGTGTAGAATGGATGCCAAACAAGTGAAATCAAGCTTTGAATCACTCAATTCGGCGTTGAAATGCAAAATCTATGAGAAAAATGCTTTGAAAATGCCTTCATCTTTCTCCTCCAAGGAGCCACGGTTTTGTGTGTGTTTTTGGTGGTGTTTTGCTTTGTTTTCAATATGTGTTAATCATATATTAAGCAAAGGTCAAATAAATAAAAGAAAGTCAAAGTGGAAACTAATTATTTTTAATGTTTTCTTGACTTTAAATGCATTTTCTTGATCACCAAAGTTCAAAACAATTATTCAACACCCAAACTAGCTCAAGTAGGTTATTTTTAGGTGACAAGAAGTTTTACAATCAAACACTTTTACCCGAGTCGGCTTAAAACTCGATTTTCACAGAAGTCGGTGTAAAAATCCTAATAAATTCTTAAGCCGATTTTAAAACCGTTTTAATCAAACACAGGTCTATTAAAGTCCGTGGACTAGGTCTAGAAGGGTTAAAAAGACCAGTTTCAAAATTTTAGCGGACGTGTTTCAAAAATACTATTCACTAAAAATCGACGATAAAATTTTTGATCCCGTTTTTGATGAAAATTTCATGAATGCACATTTAGCATGTATTAGGAGTATTGACATCAAAATTATAACATTCTAGGTCATATAGCACATAAACAGGTCAAATACGCGCAAAACGAGATAAAACACGTAAATCGAGTTAAAGCAGAAAAGTGGGGTTTCACAATTCTTATATTCTTGTTGGTGTGGACTATGTGTCCAAGTGGGTAGAAGCAGTGGCAACCTGAACCAATGACCACAAAGTTGTGGTCAAGTTCATTAAAGAGAATATATTTTCTCGATTTGGGGTGCCACGTGTGCTTATAAGTGACGGAGGACAGCATTTCCGTCACAGGACACTAGAAGCCTTATTGAGAAAATACTCTATCCACCACAAGATAGCAACGCCTTACCACCCACAAACAAGTGGGCAAGTGGAGGTATCAAATAGGGAGATTAAGTCAATTCTTCAGAAAACGGTTAGGCCCGATCGCAAAGATTGGTCAAGTCGTCTGCATGACGCATTATGGGCCTACCGTACTGCTTTCAAAACTCCCATCGGTATGTCCCCGTATAGATTAGTATATGGTAAAGCTTGCCACCTTCCTGTTTAATTAGAGCATAAAGCCTATTAGGCTATTAAGGCCCTGAACTTTGACTTACAACAGGCAGGTGAAGGTAGGAAGTTGGCGTTGAGTGAACTGGAAGAGCTTCGTTTCGAAGCTTATAAGAATGCCAAGCTCTACAAAGAGAGAATGAAGAGGATTCATGATAGATCTATTTTAAGAAAAACTTTATCTCCTTTTGATAAAGTTTGGTTGTTTAACTCCAAATTGAAGTTCTTCCCAGGAAAGTTAAGAACAAGATGGGATGGTCCTTATGAAGTGGTTAAAGTATATCCTTCTGGAGTTATCTTAATTAAAAATTCCCACAGATGGGCATGTCATCATAGTCAATGGACAAAGATTGAAACATGCATTCAATCCAAATATGGTTCCTCATGAAGTTGAATTTGTAGAACTTCAGGACCTTGCAGGCATTCCATAAATGAGATTCTGCCAAGCTAAAGGCATTACAACTCAGCACAACCGTCTGGCTGAAGACGTTAAACTTAGCGCTACTAGGAGGCAACCTAGATTTTTAAAATGCTTATGTGTGTTTATTTTCCTTTGTCTGTGTGATTTTATGATTTCCTTAGTCCTCTGTATTTACTTTGTTTATGTATTTATAAATAACTCTTGAACCCCAGAAAAGAGGTTAAATGGTCTGGGTAGTTAAATTATTTGCTTAATATATTAGTTATTTTCCGTGACCATATTTATTTGTGATTTCTCCCCTATATATTTGTTTGACTATTTTTATTTTTAGTATAACTAACTATTATTTTTGCTGTGTTGATGATAATCTGTAAAATGCTGTGTCTGTTAATCTTTAATTGCATAATGATACATCTTTTGGAAAAAGTTAGTAGAAAGGCTTTGACATCAACATAAAAATGCTCCACATCAGGTGATATCTTTCCTTACTACATTTCCCTTTATACCTGATCAACATGCGCTGTAGAGTAAGCAAACCATAGGTTTGGGGATGTAGCATTTGTCATTATATTCTTTCTTGCATATTACACTCTCACTGTCTTACATTGTTATTTGCTTGAGGACAAGCAAAGTTTCGGTATGGGGGTGCGTGTATTTCATGAAAATCTTTTTCAAAATATGCAAGAAATATACTACTTGTGTTCATAAGAAAGAGTATTTGTTATCTTACTTATTTAAAGGAAGACGATTTAGATGATTTGAGAACTTTTATTGTTAGCTATGTATTGTGAAAAACTCTGAGGAAACTCTGTAAGAAAAACTTTGGGGTATTGTATCCATGAGTAAACCTAGCTGTTCTTCTTTTCTTCAATTGATAGCTATGTGATTATTAAAGGACTGAGATAGGATTACCGTTTGTTATAAGAACTTCTTGTGATTGAAACATGAACCCATATACCACTGTACAGTATGTTATGTTATTCTCTCTGTATGTACACTATGAAAAAAGAATAAAAAGAAAAAGAAAAGAAAAAAAACAACAAAGAAAACAATAAAAAAAAATAGAAAAAGAAAAAAAAAAGAGTTGTACATACCTTTACTGTTGAATAAATTTTTTTGTGTAAATATGTTGTAAATCTCTAAGCACCACTATCCTAGACATTGTAATTTGGGATATGTGCTATAGTGTAAGGTTTCGAGCTTGGATATCTCGGGTGATTAAGGCACGTAGGGGTCCTTTTGAAACCTGGTAACCTCAGTCATAATGGCAGGGGATTGTTGGCCTTAAAACCTGCTACATGGGATATTCAGAAAGCAAAGGAAACTGAAATCTATATAGAGGTAATATTTGTTGTACTTTTATATTTCTGAAAAATGTTAAAAGGTTAAGGCATGATTAAGAGTTTGATTACAAATGTAGGTAAGAATATCAAGGTCCAATCTGTTTGCATAACTTGAAAGTTGAGAATTGTATGAACTTAATCTGCTTAGTTTACTTCTAAATATGTACCCCGAAGCAATCAATAGTCGATTTCCAATAAGAGTACCTATTTGAGAAAAATTTGCAAAAGGTTCTTTTATCATGTTTATCATTAATTGCTGAATAGGTTTAAGATAGTAGATTGCATTTCTCATGATTTATTTTTGGAATGTGTTTGACAAAAATGTAGGATAGATTTTTGCATCTGTTTTTGACTTGTAAAAATTCTGCAAAAAATTCACTTTCACATCAGTTTTAAAGACAGTCTTGCTTCAGGACAAGCAATGTTTAGGTTTGGGGATGTTGATGTGAGTGTATTTGCAGCACTCAAACCATGGTATTTGTACTGCATTTGCATCTTAACTCTGGAATAAATGCAACACTTTGATACTTTCAATGCAATGTAGGAAAATACTGAAAAGTGAAGAATCAGGCCCGAAATGATCCAATTACAAGTCAAGAAGTAAGAATGGGAAAGCATGAGAAGCGGTTGAAGAATGAAGCTCATAGAAAAGAAACTTGGCTGAAACTAGCACGAAATCGGACTCGGAACATTGACCCAAATGATCTCAAATAGTGATCCATATCCGTTTTTGGCAAATCATATCATTTTTTCGAGTAAAAACATCATTCTGAGCACAACGCAGGACTTCTGTCCTGCGCGCAGCGTGATTTTAGCCAAATTCCATCGTTTGAAGGGTCAAACAATAAAAAACGTCCAAAAATGCTGCGGTCAACAATCTGGTCAAAGTCAACAAATGAAAAAAAGTCAACTATTTCAGAATTTTGCCTATAAATAGAGCTTCAATCCTTTGAGAATTCTAGAGTTAATTTTGGAGTATTATCAATATTTTTGATATAATTCCGAGTTAATTCTATTTAGTTTTAAATTTTAGTTTTAGTTAATTAAGTAGTAGTAGAATACGGGGGAAGTCCTGCCAAGGTAGCTCTTATTTGGGAAAATTTTGCCCTAATAGCTACTTTTAGGGGGAAGTCCGACCCAAGTAGTGATTATCCGGGGGAGGTTATGCCCAAATAGCTTTTAATAGGAAAGCTCTTATTCAGGGGAAACTCATCCCTAATAGTTCTTATTCGGGGGAAATTAGCTCTGCCCGAATAGCTATTTTGCGTCGGACCTCTGCTAAAATTTCGGGAATCAGAAATACGCGTTCGTCAATATGGAGAAGCCTTTCTTGACTCTCTTTTATTTACATAACTCGTATTCATTTATGTCTGAGTAGATTGATATTTAGGGGTGAATATTGTAAATGATGGTATTTTAATATATGGTCTCAGATATAGTTTATTCAATTCATATTGCAATGTATGGCTTGTTTTAATTAAGTATTTCATACGTAATGCTTTTAAGTAGACGTTATGATTGCTTTATTTTCGCTTCATAAATATTATACTTGTAGTTAATATTATGAATGTGTTACTTTAGTGCTATATAATTGTTTTAATCATGAGTCTATAGGTTGTACCATAGACTCCATGAAACTATAGGTTGTACCATAGTTTCTATCTGTAAGGTTAATTCCTTAGTTTAGTTTGCCTTGTTGTACTTGGTTAAAATAAGCTAAGTAGATTAACTAGGTCTATAGCTTTTAGCTTAACCGGGTGTATGCTTATAGCTTAAGCCCTTGCAGAATTAGATAAACTAGATATCGAACCTATATTAATTACCTCATTTACATGTTCAAACCCCTAGATCACCACCTCTCGTATTCCACTAATACTTAGTATAACTTAGATAATTTAGTTAGTTTAATTTAGTTTACATTTCTCTCACGCTACTCAAACCTACCTTGCGATTTGTCACTTAAGCGCTTTAATTCTTTCACACTACTTCACTAACTTAAACTAGCGAGCTTCCCTGTGGTACGATTCCGCACTCAGAGCACACTATACTACAAAGATCCGTGCACTTGCATGTATTTTAACTTGGTTATTTTGCGCACATTTTAACGCACAACCCGATCGCATAAAAAATGTTCAATTTTGGGCTCCGAAAATAAGCGCAGCCGAGCAGGCTTACTGCCCTCATCGTAGAGCTCTCTGAGAGCTTTCCAACGGTATGTTGTGTGCCGCGCAACTCGTTACGGATCAAAAGTTATGGGCACCAGAGCGACGGATACCTGGTCACAAGCCCCACGCCCTCGGTTTGTGAGCCCAGCCTCTACGTGAACCCAAGGTGTCGTGGGATTCAGTAATAGAAATGTAATGGATTAGGTTGTCATCTTTTTCGCGGCTCATGACGTATGATCCAGGACGAAAAAACAGCGCAAAAGAAGAAAAGTGTCCCGAAACTGATGAAAACGTTCCATTTTGTGCATCGAAAATAGATGCAGACAAGCAGGCTTACTGGCCCTATCGCAGAACTCTTGGAGAGCTTTCCAACAGTATGATGTGCGCCGCGTAACTCCTTACGGATCAAAATTTATGGGCACCGGAGCGACGGATACCTGGTCACAAGCCCCACGCCCTCGGTTTGCGGGCCCAGCCTCTACGTGATGTGAAGTTGTCTTGCCCAAGGTGCCGTGGGATTCGGTAATAGAAATTTGATGGATTAGGTTGTCGTCCTTTTCGCGGCTCACGATGTACGATCCGGGACGAAAAAAAAGCACAAAAGAAGAAAAGTGTCCAAAAACTGATGAAAACGTTCAATTTTAGGCTCCGAAAAAAGACGCAACCGAGAAGGCTTGCTGCCCACATCGTAGAGCTCTTGGAGAGCTTTCCAATGGTATGCTGTACGCCGCGTATGTGAGGCCCGACCTCAATTTGCATGTGATACCTCGTTTCGCGTGTCCTAACATAGAATTGCGAGCTTTGACCTAGGTTTAAGGGTCGTGTCTCGTTTTATGTGCCTTGCATCGAATTACAGGCACCGGATTGCTGGTCACAAGCCCCACGCCCTCAGTTTGCGGGCCCAGCCTCTACGTGAAGTGAAGTTGTCTTGCCCAAGGTGCCGTGGGATTCGGTAATAGAAATGTTATGGATTAGGTTGTCGTCCTTTTTTCGGCTCACGACGTACGATTCGGGACAGAAAAACAGTGCAAAGGAATAAAAGTGTCCCAAAACTGATGAAAACGTTCAATTTTTGTCTCTGAAAACTTGCGTAGCTGAGCAGGCTTGGTGCTCTCACTGTAGAGCTCTCGAAGAGCTTTCCAACGGTATGTTGTGCGCCGCTTAACTCCTTATGGATCAAAAGTTATGGGCACCAGAGCGACAAATACTTGGTCACAAGACCCACGCCCTCGGTTTGCTGGCGCAACCTCTACGTGAAGTGAAGTTGTCTTGCCCAAGGTGCCATGGGATTCGGTAATAGAAATGTGATGGATTAGGTTGTCGTTCTTTTTGCGGCTCACGATGTACGATCCGGGCCGAAAAAATAGCGCAAAAGAAGAAAAGAGTCCCAAAACTGATGAGAACGTTCGATTTTGGGGTGTGAAAACAGGCGCAGTTGAGCAGGCTTGCTACTCTCGTCATAGATCTCTCGGAGAGCTTTCCAACGGTATGTTGTGCGCCGTGTAACTCCTTACGGATCAAAAGTTATGGGCACCGGAGCTACGGATACCTGGTCACAAGCCCCATGTCCTCGGTTTGCGGGCCCAGCTTCTACGTGAAGTGAAGTTGTCTTGCCCAAGGTGCTGTGGGATTCGGTAATAGAAATGTGATGGATTAGGTTGCCATCCTTTTCGCGGCTCATGACGTACGATATAGGACGGAAAAACAGCGAAAACGAAGAAAAGTGTCCCAAAACTGATGAAAACATTCGATTTTGGGCTTCGAAAAGAGGCGCAGCCGAGCAGGCTTGTTGCCCACGTCGTAGAGCTCTCGGAGAGCTTTCCAACGGTATGTTGTGCTCCGCGTAACTCCTTACAGATCAAAAGTTATGGGCACCGAAGCGACGGATACCTGGTCATAAGCCCCATGCCCACGGTTTGCGGCCCCAACCTCTACGTGAAGTGAAGTTGTCTTTCCCAAGTTGCCATGGGATTCGGTAATAGAAATGTGATGGATTAGGTTGTCGTCTTTTTCGCGGCTCACGACGTACGATCCGTGTGAGCTCGACCTCGATTTGCGTGCGATACCTCGTTTCGTGTGCCCTAGCCTAGATTTGCGTGCCTTAACCTAGATTTAAGAAGCATGTTTCGTTTTATGTGCCTTGTATTGAATTACGTGCATTCATTTAGGGTTGCGTGCATTTACTTGGGAAACGTGCATTCGTCTCGTAGTGCGTGCCCTAGACCTAGGAAAGCGTGCCCTCACGCTAATCAAGAAAACGTCTTACACGAAGCACTAGATCAATAATTAATCCTACAAATACCACTAACTAATATTAAATTACTAATTCAACCCACTAGAAGACGAAATTGCACCAAAAGCTAGACATTCTCATTCTTTATTCCTTATTCTTTTGCACTTTCCAAACACACAATTAAATAATTCTCAAAAGATGACAAAGATTCAGATTTTTCAAGCCTTGGCCGACCACCTTGTGTGTTTTGTGCTTGCTTTGCATAATTCAAATTATTCCCCAAACATTCTATGACAATGTAATGACACAAAGCAATAAAAAAATTAGCTCAAAACCCTCCTCAAAGCTCCCAATCTCGACATAAGCTCCTTGCCCATGCTAGGTGATTCAAAATCATGCTTCTTGAAGACACAAATCTGAAATTTGTATGCCCAAGGCCGACACATGCTTCAACATTTGCAAAAGCTTTCATTTTTCCTTCATTTCTCTCAATTCCTCTCATTCTTCTCTCTCCCTTTCATTCTTCTCTCTCTCTCTCGGCCCTAGCTAAATATTGTAGACTCCATAGCTCATCTTCATCACTCCATGGTTTATCAAGGCAAGCAAGAAGCTAGGGAGCTCGACTAAGCAAGCCAGGTTGCAAGAAACACACATGCAAGTTCTTTGAATCTCCATTTCGGCTTAGGTGAGTTTGCTAGCTTCCATTTCTTTTCTTCTTGTTCTAACCACATGCACCTACTAAGAACTTGGTTACTAAGCTAGGAAATTTGAGAAAAATCGAGTGGTGTCTCGGCTAAGCAAGGAAAAAGGTCAACTTTGTGCTTCACCAAGAGTCTTGTGCATCTTCTTGTTGTTTTGCTAAGGTGAGGGCTAAAACTTCTTGAAAATCTTTCAAAAAACCACATGCATGCTCTTAAATGTCTATCTTTACTTCTGTACTTGAGATATATGTGTGTTCATGAGCTTTTATAAACATGCATGGCAAGATTTTGGGCTAGAATGTGATGATAGATGAAATCGTGCATGTGACAGCTTTCTGTCTTGTTGGTGCGAGGTGATTTTGATTAGGTAAATGATGTTTCTAATGTGTGAAAATTGGTAGGTAACTATTTTTGCCAGTTCTGAACATTTTTATCAGAAATAGGCCAAAGCTAATTTTGACTCTAAGGTCCCTAAAATGGCAAATTATTAAAATATGTCCAAATCTGGAAAGTCTGGAAAAATGAATCAGGTTTTGGCAGATTCACTGACCTTGTAGAACGAACCAATTTTGACTTAGTAAATGACATCTAAAATGCATGAAATTTGGTGTACTGCTATACTTTTCAGTTCTGGATATTTTTGTCAGAAATAGACTAAGGCTAAATCGGACCCTAAGGACCTCAAAAATGACAAGTATTGAAATGTGTGCAAATCTGGACAGTTTTGTGCAGTCTCACTGTTTTGGCTATAACTATTGAACCCGAACTCCAAATGATGCGAGGTTTGTTTCTGAATTTAGTTCACTTCTTAAGATTTAATTTGACATCTTATTCACTGGAATTGGAGATTGTTTGCTTGTCTTAATGATTGTGAGAAAACAGTCCATTGCAGTGAGGGTTTCACTTAGTGATATGCTTAGAAAAATTATTGTAGCTTCTCTTGTTGTATTAAATGCTTGGGATTGTGGCATTGAGATGTTGTGTGGACTGTTTTGAATACTTGAGGGTGTATGAACTAATCAATGCATGGCTTGAGTTTGATTTCGAGATGACTTGGGGCTTAATCGCACGGGTAAGCACGAATTGGAACCCTAGTAACTAGGTGAATTTGCTAAGTGTTGATCCATTGGATGTTGTGTTGGATTATGTGTTTAGTAGGCTGCCCGTAGTTGCCCTTGTAGCCCTAAATATGATTTTGATGATTTCATGTTGATAAGTAGGCTTTTCTTGTACCCAGTCCCACGTAGATGCCGTTGCATGATGAATAATCTTATTAATTGATTACGTGAACTTTGAAATGAGTTATATGACTTGATTTACGTGCGTTACATGGCTGCCTATTTAATGTTCATATAACTCCATGTTCCTGTCAAGTTAAATTACTTGTCTTATCGTGCCTCGCTTGTTTACTTGTCAATGTGCAATCTTATGACTGCTCGGAGGCAACCTACTTTGTTGTCCTCCTAATGTGATATATTAAATGTCATAAATGTGCATTGCATACAAGGTTGCAACCTTTCATTCTAGCATGGTAGCGTTCACGTACACCGGGCAACATCGGGCTTGCCAGTGCAACCGTGACTACCATTGTCCAATTCCCTCTCTCAGTTGGGGGCTAGACTTCCTCTGAGAGTTGGGTCGTAGGATTTTGGGGTACATCCGGAGTACACCCATTTGGCGTGATAAGGGGATGATTTGAAGTCGGCCGCAACAACTGACACTGGAAATGAATCGAAAGCAAAAGCTCACTGTATCCTTTTCACTATGTGTATAAGTACTCTTACTTGGTTCCTAGAGGACCTCAGGGAGGAAAGATGGGTAATTGTGTTCCTTTACTTTTATATTATGTCATGTACTTACTTGTGATATATTCATGCTTGCAAAAAAGGATTTTTCATAAGTTGAACCGGAAAATGAGTTTCAAAACTTATTTCTCGGTTCCCCCTCGCTAAGTCCTTATGAACTCAGCGAGGGGGAACAAGAAATAAATTTTGAAACTTATTTTCCAGTTCAACTTATGAAAACCCTTTGCAAGCATGACATATATCACAAGTAAGTACATAATGTAATATAGAAATAAAAGAACACAATTACCTGTCTCTCCTCCCCGAGGTCCTCTAGGAACCAAGCGAGAGTACTTATATATATAGTGAAAAGGATGCGGTGAGCTTTTGCTCTCAGTTCATTTCCGGTATCAGTTGTTGCGGCCGACTTCAAATCATCCCCTTATCACGCCAAATGGGTGTACTGCGGATGTACCCCGAAATGCTACAACCCAACTCTCCGAGGAAGTCTAGCCCCCAAGCGAGAGAGAGAATTAGACAATGGTAGTCACGGTTGCACCGGCAAGCCCGATGTCGCCCGGTATGCGTGAACGCTACCACGCCAGAATGAAAGGTTGCAACCTTGTATGCAATGCACATTTATGACATTTAATATATCACATTAGGAGGACAACAAAGTAGGTTGCCTCCGAGCAGTCATAAGATTGCACATTGACGAGTAAACACGCAAGACACGATATGACAAGTAATTTCACTTGCAAAGTACATGGAGTTATATGAATATTAAACGGGCAGCCATGTAACGCATGTAAATCAAGTCATATAACTCATTTTGAAGTTCACATAATCAAATAATAAGATTATACAACATGCAACGACATCTACATGGGACCGAGTGCAAGAAAGGCCTACTTGTCAACATGTAATCATCGAAATCATGTTTAGGGCTATGAGGGAAACTACGGGAAGCCTACTAATTACATAATTAAACACGATATCCATAGGATCAACACTTAGCGAGTTTTTTCTAGTCATTAGGGTTTCATTTCATGCTCACCCGTGCGATTAAGCCCTAAGTTGTCACGTAATTAAACTCAAGCCATGCATTGATTAATTAAAACACCCTCAAGCATTCAAAACAGTCCACACAACATCCAAGTGTCACAATCCCAAGCATTTAATACAACAAGAGAAGTTACAATAATTTTCAAAGCAGATCCCTAATTGAAAACCTCACTGCAATGGTCTGTTTTCTCACAATCATTGAGACAAGCAAACAAACTCCAATTCTAGTGAACAAAAATTAAAATTAAATCTTAAGGAGTGAACTAAATCCATAAACAAACCTCGCATCATTTGGAGTTCGGGTTCAAGAGTTATAGCCAAAACCGTGAGACTACGCAAAACTGTCCAGATTTGCACACATTTCAATACTTGTCATTTTTGAGGACTTTAGGGTCAGATTTAGCCTTAGTCTATTTCTGACAAAAATGTCCAGAACTGAAAAATCTAGCAGCATACCAAATGTGATGAATTTTGGATATCATTTACTAAGTCAAAACTGATTCGTTCTACACGGACAGTGAATCTGCCAAAACCTGCTTCATTTTCCCAGATTTTCCAGATTTGGACACCTTTCAATGTTTTGCCATTTTGGGGACCTTAGAGTCAAAATTAACTTTGGCCTATTTCTATGAAACATGCTCAAAATTGGAAAAAATAGTCACCTACCAAATTTCATGCATTTTCAACATTATTTACCTAGTCAAAACCACTTTGTTCCAACAAAACAGAAAGCTGCCAAATACGCGAGTTCACCTATCTTCACATTCTAGCCAAATATCTTGCCATGCATGTTTACAAAAGCTCATGTACACACATATATCACAAGTACAGAGGTAAAAATAGACATTTAAAGGCATGCATATGGTTTTTGAAAGCTTTTCAAAGAAGTTTTAGCCCTCACCTTAGCAAGACAACAAGAAGATGCACAAGACTCTTGATGAAGCATAATGTCGACGTTTTTCCTTGCTTAGCCGAGAGACCACTTGAGATTTCTCTAATTCCTAGCTTAGTAACCATGTTCTTAGTATGTGCAAGTGGCTAGAACAAAAGAAAATGAAATGGAAGCTAACAAACTTAGCTAAGCCGAACTGAATGTGCTATAAGCTTGCATGTGCATTTCTTTGCTCCTAGCTTTGCTCGGTCGAGCTCCTAAGTAGCTTGCATGACTTGATGAACCATTGAGTGATGAACTTAAGCTATGGAGAGTTGGATTTCAGCTAGGGCCGAGAGAGAGAGAGAAGAAATGAGAGAGTGAGAGAAAATGAGAGAAAGAAGGAAAGAATGAAAGAAAAATGAAAAGCTTGATGGGTTTGATGCTTGTGTCGTCCTAGGGCCTTGAAATTTCAGATTTTTGTGTCTTCAAGGAGCATGTTTGAATCACCTAGCATGGGCATGGAGTGTGTGTCGAGATTGGTGTGCATTGGGTAGGGTTTTGAGTCAATTTTTTTATTGTTTTGTGTCATAACATGTCATAGAATGTCTAGGTTTAATTTTGAATCATGCAAGGCAAGCACAAATGCAAGAAAGTGGTCGGCCAAGGCATTGCAAAATTCTGAATTTTTGTCTTGGTTGAGCAATATAATATTGTGTGTTTGGGATGTGCAAAAGAATAAGGAATAAAGAATAAAGAATGCTTAGCTTTTGGTGCAATTTCGTCTTCTAGTGAGTTGAATTGGCATTTTAATATTAGTTAGTGGAATTTGTAGGATTAATTAATGATCTAGTGCTTCGTGTAAGATGCTTTCTTGATTAACGTGTGGGCACGCTTTCCTAAGTTTAGGGCACGTACTACGAGGTAAGGCACGAACTACGAGACGAATGCACGTTTTCTAAGTAAACGCACACAACCCTAAATGAATGCACGTAATTCAATGCAAGGCACACAAAACGAAACACAATTCTTAAACCTAGGTCAAGGCACGTAAATCCAAGTTAGGGCACACGAAATGAGGTATCGCACGCAAATCGAGGTCGGGCCTCACATGCAGACCGACGGAGATGGAATCTAGTGTTTGAGGTCCGCGACAAGGTGTTCTTGAAGTTATAACCTCGGAGGGGACTGATTAAACATGGCAAGGGTGGAAAGTTGAGCCCGAGGTTTGTAGGACCATTTGGGATAATTGAGAAGGTTGGCAAATTGGTGTATCATCTGGAACTACCCCAAAACCTCTCCAATATTCATGATGTCTTCCATGTCTCAATGCTACGGAAGTATCACCCAGATCCATCGCATATCTTGGAGCCAGAGCTGTTGTAGCTTCGGGAGAACTTGTCTTATGAAGAAAAGCCTATTCGGATCCTAGACGAGCAAGATCAAGAATTACGTAACAACTCAATACCAATGGTGAAAGTGTTGTGGGATCACCATGGAGTTGAAGAAGCAACATGGGAAAGACGAGACCAGATGGAGCAACTGTATCCGGCATTATTTCAAAGGTAATATTGAATTTTGGGACGAAATTCTTTTAAGGAGGGGAGGATGTGAGGCCCGACCTTGATTTGCGTGCGATACCTCGTTTCGTGTGTCCTAACCTAGAATTGCATCCTTTGACCTAGGTTTAAGGGTCGTGTCTCGTTTTATGTGCCTTGCATCGAATTACTTGCATTCATTTAGGGTTGCATGCATTTACTTGGAAAACGTGCATTCATCTCGTAGTTCGTGCTTTACCTCGTAGTGCGTGCCCTAAACCTAAGAAAGCGTGCCCACACGCTAATCAAGAAAGCATCTTACACAAAGTACTAGATTAGTAACTAATCCTACAAACTCTACTAACTAATATTAAAATGCTAAATCAATGCACTAGAAGACAAAATTTCACCAAAAGCTAAACATTCTTATTCTTTATTCTTTATTCTTTTGCATATTTCAAGCACATACAATAAAATAAGCCTTAACCAAGACAAAAAAATTCAGAAATTTCACAAGCTATGGCCGACCATGTGAAGAGCTTGTGCATGCTTTGTAATTTCAAAAATCATTCCTAGACAAGCCTATGACACAATGCATAAAAAATGAAACAAAACACACCTACCAAGCTTCACTTTCTCGACCAAAACACTCCATGCTTCTTCACATTTCAAGATTGCACAAGGACTAAGGGAATTTCAGATTTTTCAAGGCCCTAGGCCGACACACTCACATACAAACACTTCATTCCTCACAAACATTTCAATTTCTCTCATCTTCTCTCACTCTCTCGGCCTTGGCTGCATTCATGACTCTCCATAGCTTAAGCTCATCTCCTAAGGTTCACCTAGGCACACAAGGACTCTAGGAAGCTCGACCAAGCAAGCAAGAAGCCAGAAAACGCATGCAAGCACACAAGAACCCTTCATTTCGGCTTAGGTGTATTTGATAGCTTCTATTTCATTTCCTTTTGATCTAGCCGCATGCACATACTAAGAACATTGTAACTAAGCTAGGAATTAGAGAATCTCAAGCTATCTCTCAGCCAAGCAAGGAGAAAAGACGATTTTGTGCATCTTCAAGAGCTTTGTGCATCTCATTTATTGTCTTGCTAAGGTGAGGGCTAAAACTCTTTTAAAAAGCTCTCAAAAACCACATGCATGCCTTCATATGTCTATTTTTACTTATGTACTTGTGTTATATGTGTGTACATGAGCTTTTGTAACCATGCATGGCAAGATATTTAGCTATAACTTGAAGATAGGCAAAAATCGCCTAGCTGGCAGATTTCTGACTTGTTAGAACGAAGTGTATTTGGCTTGGTAAATGATGTTTAAAATGCGTGAAAATTAGTAGATGACTAGTTTTGCCAGTTCTGAGAAATTTTCATAGAAATAGGCCAAGGCCAATTTTGACTCTAAGGTCTCCAAAATGGCAAAACATCGAAAGGTGTCTAAATCTGGAAAATCTGGAAAAATGGAGCAGGTTTTTGGCAGTTCACTGTGCTTGTAGAACGAAACAGTTTTGACCTAGTAAACGATATCTAAAATGCATGAAATTTGGTAGATTGCTGGATTTTTCAGTTCTGGACATTTTTGTCAGAAATAGACTAAATCTAAATCTGACCCTAAGAACCTCAAAAATGGAAAGTATTGAAATATGTACAAATCTGGACAGTTTTGCGTAGTCTCACAGCTTTAGCTATAACTCTTGAATCCGAACTCCAAATGATGCGAGGTTTGTTTCTGGATTTAGTTCACTTAATAAGATTTAATTTGAAATTTTATTCACTAGAATTGGAGATTGTTTACTTGTCTAAATGATTGTGGGAAGACAGACCATTGTGGTGAGGTTTTTATCTAGTGATATGCTTTGAAAATTATTGTAACTCCTCTTGTGGTATTGAATGCTTGGGATTGTGGCACGTAGATGTTGTGTGGACTGTTTTGGATGATTGATGATGTTTTAATTAATCGATGCATGGCTTGGGTTTAATTACGTAATAACTTGCGGCTTAATCGCACGTGTAAGCATGAATTGAAACCCTATTGACTATGAAAACTCGCTAAGTGTTGATCCTATAGTTATTGCGTCTAATTGTGTGATTAGTGGGCTGCCTAATAAATGTTAAGTATGCTTGAAATGTGATTCCAATGATTACATGTTGATAAGTAGACTTTTCTTGCACCTGGTCCCATGTAGACGTCGTTGCATGCTTGTATAAACTCATTATCTGATTACGTGAACCCCGAAATGAGTTATATGACTTGATTTATATGTGTTACATGGCTGCCTGTTTAATATTCATATAACTCCATGTGCTTTACAAGTAAAATTACAAGTCAAAACTTGCCTCGTGTGTTTACTTGTCAATGTGCGATCTTATAACTGCTCGGAGGCAACCTACCTTGTTGTCCTTCTAATGTGATATATTAAATGTTATAAATGTGCATTGCATACAAGGTTGCAACCTTTCATTCTGGCGTGGTAGCGTTTCACGCACACCGGGCGGCATCGGGCTTGCCGGTGCAACCGTGACTACCATTGTCCAATTCCCTCTCTCGCTTGGGGGCTAGACTTCCTCGGAGAGTTGGGTCATAGGATTTCGAGGAACATCCGGAGTACACCCATTTGGCGTGATAAATGGATGATATGAAGTCGGCTGCAACAACCGTTATTGGAAATGAATTGAGAGCAAAAGCTCACCGTATCCTTTTCACTATGTGTATAAGTACTCTCGCTTGGTTCCTAGAGGACCTCGGGGAGGAAAGATAGGTAATTGTATTCTTTTACTTTTATATTACATTATAAACTTGTGTTATATGTCATGCCTTCAAAAAGGCTTTTTCATAAGTCGAACTGGAAAAAGAGTTTCAAAACATATTTTTTGTTCCCCCTCGCTGAGTTCATAAGGACTCAACCTCTTTTATCATCACAGGTGACGAAGATCAGGAACAAGTACCGAGGATAACTTGCCTATTGATGACTCCTTGGAGTGATTGCCTGCCCTACGTGCCTTACTTGACTGTGGCTATTTTGTGAACGATATGTTTGTTTTGAAGAGTATCTCTTATGTTGTTGTCATTGTTATTGTAAAAGACCCATGTTGTAATTTGGGGTCTAATTTTGGTTTGTACTGATCATAACTAGATAGACACTCTTCTGGTCGTTTTGCTATCACTACTTTGGTTTAGTATCTATCACAGGCTTATGAAGTATTAGGCAAAGGGTTAAGTAAAATGAATCTATCCCATCTTAAGCAGGTACTCATTTGTAAGCTAAGATTAACAAGTACTTATGTAACAGGGATTGTCACATAAACGAGACATAATTAATTTGCTAGGTTGTTAATCAAATGAGACTTCGAGATAACTAGCAGGCTTTTCAATTGGTGATAAATAATAATCTTAGTTGGAAATGAATTTGTGATTGAAAGTTTTGAGGCGTTTAGAAAATTAGGTCAAACTAAAGAGCCAATTACAGCTGTTATGCTGCCGGTTTTCTGAAGAATTTTTGGAGTTCTAGTCTAACGGATAAGCTTAATCTTCGTTAATCAGTTATAGTCATAAAAGAAAGTGAATGTTTAGATCACACCCTAGTCTAATCTCTACAGGTCGGGTTGGGGGCTTGACAGCGTAACCCTAGTTATAGGCACCGGTGCGACGGATACTTGGTCACAAACCCCACGCCCTCGGTTTGCTGGCCCAGCCTCTACGTGAAGTGAAGTTGTCTTGCCCAAGGTGCCATGGGATTCGGTAATAGAAATTTGATGGATTAGGTTGTCGTCCTTTTCGCGGCTCACGACGTACGATCCGGGATGGAAAAACAACGTAAAAGAAGAAAAGAGTCCCGAAACTAATGAAAACGTTATATTTTGGGCTTCGACAATAGGCACAACCGAGCATGATTGCTATCCCCGTCGTAGAGCTCTCGGAGAGCTTTCCAACAGTATGTTTTGCGCCGCGTAACTCCTTACGGATCAAAAGTTATGGGCACCGGAGCGACGAATACCAAGTCACAAGCCCCACGCCCTCAGTTCATGGGCCCAGCCTTTACGTGAAGTAAAGTTGTCTTGCTCAAGGTACTGTGGGATTCAGTAATAGAAATGTGATGGATTAGGTTGTCATCCTTTTCGCGGCTCACGACGTACGATCCGGGACGAAAAAAAAGTGCAAAAGAAGAAAAGTATCCCGAAACTAATGAAAATATTTGAATTTGGGCCCTGAAAACAGGCGTAGCCGAGCAGGGTTACTGCCCACGTCGTAGAGCTCTCGTAGAGCTTTCCAACGGTATGCTGTGCGCCGCGTAACTCCTTACGGATCAAAAGTTATGGGCACTGGAGCGACGGATACCTGGTTACAAGCCCTACGTACTCTGTTTGCTGGCCTAGCCTCTACATGAAGTGAAGTTTGTGTTGCCCAAGGTGCCATGGGATTCGATAATATAAATGTGATGGATTAGGTTGTCGTCCTTTTCGCGGCTCATGACGTACGATACGGGATGGAAAAATAGCGCAAAAGAAGAAAAGTGTCCCAAAACTAATGAAAACGTTTAATTTTGGGCTCCAAAAATAGGCGCAGATGAGCAGGCTTGCTGCACCGGTCGTACAGCTCTCTGAGAGCTTTCCAACGGTATGTTGTGCGCCATGTAACTCCTTATGGATCAAAAGTTATGGGAACCGGAGCGACGGATACCGGGTCACAAGCCCCACGCCGTCGGTTTGCAGGCACAGCCTCTATGTGAAGTGAAGTTGTCTTGCTTAAGGTACCGTGGGATTTGGTTATAGAAATGTGATGGATTAGGTTGTCGACCTTTTCGCGGCTCACGACGTACGATCCGTGATGGAAAAACAGCGCAAAAGAAGAAAAGTATCCCAAAACTGATGAAATCGTTTGATTTTGGACTCCGAAAATAGGCGCAGCCGAGTAGGCTTGTTGCCCACTTCGTAGAACTCTCGAAGAGCTTTCCAACGGTATGCTATAAGCCGCGTAACTCCTTACGGATCAAAAGTTATGGGCACCGCAGCGACGGATACCTGGTCACAAGCCCCACGCCCTCAGTTTGCAGGCCCAACCTTTACGTGAAGTGAAGTTATTTTGCCCAAGGTGCCGTGGGATTTGGTAATAGAAATGTGATGGATTAGGTTATCGTCCTTTTCGCAGCTCACGACGTATGATCCAGGACAAAAAAAAAGCGCAAAAGAAGAAAAGTATCCCGAAATTGATGAAAATGTTCGATTTTGGGCTCCGAAAAGAGGCACAGTCGAGCAGGGTTGCTGTCCACATCGTACAACTCTCGTAGAGCTTTCCACCGGTATGCTATGCGCCGCGTAACTCCTTACGGATCAAAAGTTATGGCCTCCGGAATGACGGATACCTGGTCACAAGCCCCACGCCCTCGGTTTGCGGGCCCAGTGTTTACATGAAGGGAAGTTGTCTTGCCCAAGGTGCCGTGGGATTCGGTAATAGAAATGTAATGGATTAGGTTGTCGTCCTTTTCGCGACTCACGCCGTACGATCCGGGACAAAAAAAAAGTGCAAAAGAAGAAAAGTATCCTGAAACTGATGAAAACGTTCGATTTTGGGCTCCAAAAATAGGCACTGCAAAGCAGGCTTTCTGCCCACATCGTAAAGCTCTCGTAGAGCTTTCCAACGGTATGTTGTGCGCCGCGTAACTTTTTACGGATCAAAAGTTATGGGCACCGGAGCGACGGATACCTGGTCACAAGCCCCACGCCCTCGATTTGCTAGCCCAGCCTCTATGTGAAGTGAAGTTGTCTTGCCCAAGGTGCCGTGGGATTCGGTAATAGAAATTTGATGGATTAGGTTGTCGTCCTTTTTCGCGGCTCACGACGTACGATACAGGATGAAAAAACAGCACAAAAGAAGAAATGTGTCCCAAAACTGATGAAAATGTTCGATTTTGGGATCCAAAATAAGGCACAGCTGAGCAGGCTTGCTGCCCTCATTGTAGAGCTCTCTGAGAGCATTCTAACGGTATGCTGTGCGCTGCGTAACTCCTTACGGATCAAAAGTTATGGGCACCGGAGCGTATGGATTAGGTTGTCGTCCTTTTTGCGGCTCATGACGTATGATCTGGGACGGAAAAAAAGTGCAAAAGAAAAAAAGTATCCCAAAACTGATGAAAATATTGGATTTTGGACTCCAAAAATAGGCGCTGCAAAGCAGGCTTGCTACCCATGTCGTAGAGCTCTCGTAGAGCTTTCCAACAGTATGATGTGCGCCGCGTAACTCCTTACGGATCAAAAGTTATGGGCACCGGAGCGACGGATACCTGGTCACAAGCCCCACGCCCTCGATTTGCTGGCCCAGCCTCTATGTGAAGTGAAGTTGTCTTGCCCAAGGTGCCGTGGGAATCGGTAATAGAAATTTGATGGATTAGGTTGTCGTCCTTTTTGCGGCTCACAAAGTACGATACGGGATGGAAAAACTGCGCAAAAGAAGAAAAGTGTCCCAAAACGGATGAAAACGTTTGATTTTGGGCTCCGAAAATAGGCACCGCCGAGCAGGCTTGCTATCCCCATCGTAGAGCTCTCTGAGAGCATTCCAACGGTAGGTTGTGCGCCACGTAACTCCTTATAGATCAAAAGGTATGGGCACCGGAGAGACGGATACCTAGTCACAAGCCCCACGCCCTCGGTTTGCGGGCCCAGCCTTTACATGAAAGGAAGTTGTCTTGCCCAAGGTGCCGTGGGATTCGGTAATAGAAATGTGATGGATTAGGTTGTCGTCCTTTTCGAGGCTCACGTCGTACGATCCGGGACAGAAAAAAAAGCGCAAAAGAAGAAAAGTATCCCAAAACTGATGAAAATGTTCAATTTTGTGCTCCAAAAACAAGTGCAGCTGAGCAGGATTTCTGCCCACATCGTAGAGCTCTCGTAGAGCTTTCCAATGGTATGTTGTGAGCCGCGTAACTCCTTACGGATCAAAAGTTATGGGCACCGGAGCGACGGATGCCTGGTCACAAGCCCCACGCCCTCGATTTGCTGGCCTAGCCTCTATGTGAAGTGAAGTTGTCTTGCCCAAGGTGCCGTGGGATTCGGTAATAGAAATTTTATGGATTAGGTTGTCGTCCTTTTCGCGGCTCACGACGTACGATACAGGATGGAAAAACAGCAAAAAAGAAGAAAAGTGTCCCGAAACTGATGAAAACGTTCGATTTTGGGATCCAAAATAAGGCACAGCTGAGCAGGCTTGCTGCCCTCATTGTAGAGCTCTCTGAGAGCATTCTAACGGTATGATGTGCGCTGCGTAACTTCTTACGGATCAAAAGTTATGGGCACCGGAGCAATGGATATCGGTTCACAAGCCCCACGCCCTCGGTTTAAGGGCCCAGCCTTTACGTGAAGTGAAGTTGTCTTGCCCAAGGTGCCGTGGGATTCGGTAATAGAAATGTGATGGATTAGGTTGTCGTCCTTTTCGCGGCTCAAGACGTACGATCCGGGACGAAAAAAAAGTGCAAAAGAAGAAAAGTATCCCGAAACTGAAGAAAACGTTCAATTTTGGGCTCCGAAAATAGGCGCAGCTGAGCAGACTCGCTGCCCACGTTGTAGAGCTCTTGGAGAGGTTTCCAATGGTATGATGTGCACTGCGTAACTCCTTACAGATCAAAAGTTATGGGAACCGTATTCCTGGTCACAAGCCCCACGCCCTCGGTTTGTGGGCCCAGCCTCTGCGTGAAGTGAAGTTGTCTTGCCCAAGGTGCCGTGGGATTTGGTAATAAAAATGTGATGGATTAGGTTGTCGTCCTTTTCGCGGCTCACGACGTACGATCCGGGACAGAAAAACAAAGCAAAAGAAGAAAATTATCCCGAAACTGATGAAAATGTTCAATTTTGGCCTCCGAAAATAGGCACAGCCAAGCAAGCTTGCGGCCCCCGTCGTAGAGCTCTCAGCGAGCTTTCTAACGGTATGTAGTGCACCGCGTAACTCCTTATGGATCAAAAGTTATGGGCACCGGAGCGACAGATACTTGGTAACAAGACCCACGCCCTCGGTTTGCTGGCCCAACCTCTACGTAAAATGAAGTTGTCTTGCCCAAGGTGCCATGGGATTCGGTAATAGAAATATGATGGATTAGGTTGTCTTCCTTTTTGCGACTCACGACGTACGATCTGGAACAGAAAAACCGCACAAAAGAAGAAAAGTGTCCTAAAACTAATGAAAACGTTCGATTTTGGGCTCCGAAATGAAGCGTAGCCAAGCAGATTTGCTGCTCTCGTCGTAGCGCTCTCGGAGAACTTTCCAACGGTATACTGTGCGTCGCATAACTCTTTACGGATGAAAAGTTACGGGCACCGAAGCGACGGATTCCTAGTAATAATCCCCACGCCCTCGATTCGCGGGCCCAACCTCTACGTGAAGTGAAATTGTCTTGCCAAGGTACCATGGGATTCGGTAATAGAAATGTGATGGATTAGGTTGTCGTCATTTTCGCAGCTCACGACGTACGATCCGAGATGAAAAAATAGCGCAAAAGAAGAAAAGTATCACAAGACTGATAAAAACGTTCGATTTTGGTCTCCAAAAATAGGCGAAGCTGAGTAGGCATTCTGACCCCATCGTAGAGCTTTTCAACGGCATGTTGTGCGCTGCATAACTCCTTACAAATTAAAAGTTATGGGCAATGGAGCGACGGATACCTGGTCATAAGCCCCACGCTCTCGGTTTGCTGGCCCAGCATCTACGTGAAGTGAAGTTGTCTTGCCCAAGGTGCTGTGGGATTCGGTAATAGAAAATGTGATGGATTAAGTTGTCGTCCTTTTCGCGGCTCACGACGTACGATCTGGGACGGAAAAATAATGTAAAAGAAGAAAAGTCTTCCGAAACTAATGAAAACGTTCTATTTTGGGCTCCGAAAATAGGTGCAGCTGAGCAGGCTTGTTGCCCACGTCGTAGAGCTGTCGGAGAGCTTTCTAACGGTATGCTGTGCGCCGCGTAACACCTTACGGATCAAAAGTTACGGGCACCGGAGCGACGGATTTCTAGTCATAATCCCCACGCCCTCGGTTTGCGGGCCCAGCCTCTACGTGAAGTGAAATTTTCTTGCCCAAGGTACCATGGGATTCGGTAATAGAAATGTGATGGATTAGGTTGTCGTCATTTTCGCAGCTCATGACGTACAATCCGGGGTAAAAAAATAGCGCAAAAGAAGAAAACTATCACAAAACTGATGAAAACGTTCAATTTTGGGCTCCGAAAATAGGCGAAGCCTAGCAGGCTTGCTGCCCATGTCGTAGAGCTCTCGTAGAGCTTTCCAACGGTATGCTGTGCGCCACGTAACTCCTTACGGATCAAAAGTTATGGGCACCGGAGCGACGGATACCTGGTCACAAGCCCCACGCCCTCGGTTTGCTGGCCCAGCCTCTACGTGAAGTGAAGTTGTCTTGCCCAAGGTGTCGTGGGATTCGGTAATAGAAATGTGATGGATTAGGTTGTCGTCCTTTTCGCGGCTCACGACATACGATCTGGGACGGAAAAACAATGCAAAAGAAGAAAAGTATCTTGAAACTGATGAAAACGTTCGATTTTGGGCCTCGAAAATAGGCACAGCCGAGCAGGCTTGTTGCCCACATCGTAGAGCTCTTGGAGAGCTTTCCAACGGTATGCTGTGTGCTGCATAACTCTTTACGGATCAAAAGTTACAAGCACCTGAGCGACGGATTCCTGGTCACAAGCCCCATGCCCTCGGTTTGCGGGCCCAGCCTCTACGTCAAGTGAAGTTGTCTTGCCCAAGGTGCCATGGGATTCGGTAATAGAAATGTGATGGATTAGGTTGTCGTCCTTTTCGCGTCTCACGACGTACGATCCGGGATGGAAAAACAGCGCAAAAGAAGAAAAGAGTCCCGAAATTGATGAGAACGTTCAATTTTTGGCTCCAAAAATAGGCTCAGTTGAGCAGGCTTGCTACCCCCATCGTAGAGCTCTCGGAGAGCTTTCCAACGGTATGCTGTACGCTGCGTAACTCTTTACGGATCAAAAGTTATGGGCACCGGAGCGATGGATACCTGGTCACAAGCCCTACACTCTCGATTTGCGAGCCCAGCCTCTACATGAAGTAAAGTTTTCTTGCCCAAGGTACGGTGGGATTTGGTAATAGAAATGTGATGGATTAGGTTGTCTTCCTTTTCGTGACTCACGACGTACTATCCGGGACAGAAAAACAAAAAGAAGAAAAGTGTCCCAAAACTGATGAAAACGTTCGATTTTGGGCTCCGAAAAGAGGGACAGCCGAGCATGTTTGCTGACCGTGTTGTAGAGCTCTCGGAGAGCTTTCTAACGGTACGCTGTGCTCCGCGTAACTCCTTACGGATCAAAAGTTATGGGCACCGGAGCGACGGATTCCTGGTCACAATCCCCACGCCCTCGGTTTGCGGGCCCAGCCTCTACATGAAATGAAATTGTCTAGCCCAAGGTACCGTGGGATTCGGTAAAAGAAATGTGATGGAATAGGTTGTCGTCATTTTCACAGCTCACGACGTACAATCCAGGATGAAAAAACAACGCAATAGAAGAAAAGTATCACAAAACTGATGAAAATGTTCGATTTTGTGCTCTGAAAATAGGTGAAGCTGAGCAAGCTTATTGTCCACGTCGTAGAGCTCTCGGAGAGCTTTCCAACGGTATGCTATGCGCTGCGTAACTCCTTACGGATCAAAAGTTATGGGCACCGGAGCGACGGATACCTTGTCACAAGCCCCATGCCCTCAGTTTGCTGTCCCATCCTCTACGTGAAGTGAAGTTGTCTTGCCCAAGGTACCGTGGGATTCGGTAATAGAAATGTGATAGATTAGGTTGTTTTCCTTTTCGCGACTCACGACGTACGATCCGGGACAGAAAAATAGCGCAAAAGAAGAAAAATATCCTAAAACTGATAAAAATGTTTGATTTTAGGCTCCGAAAAGAGATGCAGCCGAGAAGTCTTTCTGCCCACATCGTGGAGCTCTCGGAGAGCTTTCTAACAGTATGTTGTGCGCCGCGTAACTCGTTACGGATCAAAAGTTATGGGTACCGGAGCGATGGATACCTGGTCACAAGCCCCACGCCCTCGGTTTGCTGGCCCAGCCTCTGCGTGAAGTGAAGTTGTCTTGCCCAAGGTGCCATGGGATTTGGTAATGGAAATGTGATGGATTAGGTTGTCGTCCTTTTCGCGGCTCATGACGTACAATCTGGGATAAAAAAACAGTGCAAAAAAAGAAAAGTATCCCAAAATAGATGAAAACATTCGATTTTGGGCTCCAAAAATAGTCGCAACCGAGCAGGGTCGCTGCCCCAATCGTAGAGCTCTCGGAGAGCTTTCCAACTGTATGTTGTGCTCTGCGTTACTCCTTACGGATCAAAAGTTATAGGCACCGTAGCGACGGATACCTGGTCACAAGCCCCACGCCCTCGGTTTGCGTGCCCAACCTCTACGTGAAGTGAAGTTGTCTTGCCAAGGTGCTGTGGGATTTGGTAATAGAAATATGTTGGATTAGGTTGTCGTCCTTTTTGAGGCTCACGTCGTACGATCCGGGACGGAAAAATAACATAAAAGAAGAAAAGTATCCGAAAACTAAAGAAAACGTTCGAATTTGGTCTCCGAAAATAAGAGCAGCCAAGCAAGCTTGCTGCCCACGTCGTAGAGCTCTCGTAGAGCTTTCCAACGGTATGCTGTGCGCCGTGTAACTCCTTACGGATCAAAAGTTATGGGCATCGGAGCGACGGATACCTGGTCACAAGCCCCATGCCCTCTGTTTGCTGTCCCATCCTCTACGTGAAGTGAAGTTGTCATGCCCAAAGTGCCGTTGGATTCAGTAATTGAAATGTGATGGATTAGGTTGTCGTCCTTTTCGTGGCTGACGACGTACAATCCGGGATGGAAAAATAGCGTAAAAGAAGAAAGGTGTCCCAAAACTGATGAAAACGTTTGATTTTGGGCTCCAAAAATAGTTGCAGCCAAGCAGGCTTTCTGATCCCGTCATAGAGCTCTCGGATAGCTTTCCAACGGTATGTTGTGCGCCTCGTAACTCTTTACGGATCAAAAGTTGTGGGCACCGGAGCGACGGATACCTGGTCACAAGCCCCATGCCATGGGTTTGCGGGCCCAGCCTCTACGTGAAGTGAAGTTGTCTTGCCCAAGGTGTTGTGGGATTCGGTAATAGAAATGTGATGGATTACGTTGTCTTCCTTTTCGCGGCTCACGACGTATGATCTGGGACGAAAAAAAAGCACAAAAGAAGAAAAGTGTCCCATAACAAATGAAAACGTTCGATTTTAGGCTCCGAAAAGACGCGCAACCGAGCAGGCTTGCTGCCCACGCCGTAGAACTCTTGGAGAGCTTTCCAATGGTATGTTGTGCGCCGCGTAACTCCTTACAGATCTAAAGTTACGGGCACCGGATTCCTTGTCATAAGCCCCACGCCCTCGGTTTGCGGGCCCATCCTCTACGTGACGTAAAATTCTCTTGCCTAAGGTGCCGTGGGATTCAGTAATATAAATGTGATGGATTAGGCTGTCTTCCTTTTCGCGACTCACGACGTACGATCCGGGACAGAAAAACAACACAAAAGAAGAAAAGTGTCCCAAAACTAATAAAAATGTATGATTTTGGGCTCCAAAATGAGGCACAACCAAGCAGGCTTGCTGCACGTGTCGTAGATCTCTCAGAGAGCTTTCCAACGGTATGTTGTGTGCCACATAACTCCTTACGGATCAAAAGTTATAGGCACCGGAGCGACGAATACCTTGTCACAAGCCCCACGCCCTCGGTTTGCTGGCCCAGCCTCTACGTGAAGTGAAGTTGTCTTGCCCAAGGTGCCGTGGGATTTGGTAATAGAAATGTATTGGATTAGGTTGTCGTCCTTTTCGCGGCTCATGTCGAAAGATCCGAGACGGAAAAACAGCGCAAAAGAAGAAAAGTGTCCCCAGATAGATGAAAAAATTCAATTTTGGGCACCAAAAATAGTCGCAGCCGAGCAGGCTCGCTGTCCCCATCATAGAGCTCTCAGAGAGCTTTCCAACTGTATGCTGTGCGCCGCGTAACTCCTTACGGATCAAAAGTTATGGGCACCGGAGCGACGGATACCTGGTCACAAGCCCCACGCCCTCGGTTTGCTGGCCCAGCCTCTGCGTGAAGTGAAGTTGTCTTGCCCAACGTCCCGTGGGATTTGGTAATGGAAATGTGATGGATTAGGTTGTCGTCCTTTTCGCGGCTCATGACGTACGATCCGGGATGAAAAAATAGTAGAAAAGAAGAAAAGTATCCCGAAACAGAAGAAAACATTCGATTTTGGGCTCCAAAAACAGTCACAACCGAGCAGGGTCGCTGGCCCAATCGTAGAGCTCTCGAAGAGCTTTCCAACGGTATGTTGTGCGCCGCGTTACTCCTTACGAATCAAAAGTTATAGGCACTGGAGCGACGAATACCTAGTCACAAGCCCCACACCCTCGGTTTCCGGGCATAGCCTCTATGTGAAGTGAAGTTGTCTTGCCAAGGTGCCATGGGATTTCGTAATAGAAATGTGATAGATCAGGTTGTCGTCCTTTTTGCGGCTCACGACGTATGATCCGGGACAAAAAAATAACGCAAAAGAAGAAAAGTATCCAAAAACTGATTAAAACGTTCGAATTTCATCTCCGAAAATAGATGCAGCTGAGCAGGCTTGCTGCCCACGTCGTAGAGCTCTCGTAGAGCTTTCCAACGGTATGCTGTGTGCCGCGTAACTCCTTACGGATCAAAAGTTATGGGAACCGGAGCGACGGATACCTGGTCACAAGCCCCACACCCTCTGTTTGCTGTCCCATCCTCTACGTGAAGTGAAGTTGTCGTGCCCAAGGTGCCATGGGATTCGGTAATAGAAATGTGATGGATTAGGTTGTAGTCCTTTTCGCGGCTGACGATGTGCAATCCGGGATGGAAAAACTGCGTAAAAGAAGAAAAGCGTCCCAAAACTGATGAAAAAGTTCAATTTTGGGCTCCCAAAATAGTTGCAGTCGAGTAGGCTTTTTGATCACATCGTAGAGCTCTCGGATAGCTTTCCAACGGTATGCTGTGCGTCTCGTAACTCTTTACGGATCAAAAGTTATGGGCACCGGAGCGACGGATACCTGGTCACAAGCCCCACGCCCTGGGTTTGCGGGCCCAGCCTCTACGTGAGTGAAGTTGTCTTGCCCAACGTGCCGTGGGATTCAAAAATAGAAATGTGATGGATTAGGTTGTCGTCCTTTTCGTGGCTCACGACGTACGACCCGGGACCCAAAAAAGCACAAAAGAAGAAAAGTGTCCCGTAATAGATGAAAACGTTCGATGTTAGGCTCCCAAAAGACGCACAGCCGAGCAGGCTTGCTGCCCATGTCGTAGAACTCTTGGAGAGCTTTCCAATAGTATGTTGTGCGCGGCGTAACTCCTTCCAAATCTAAAGTTACAGGCACCGAATTCCTTGTCACAAGCCCCACGCCCTCGGTTTGCGGGCCCAGCCTCTACGTCAAGTGAAATTGTCTTGCCCAAGGTGCCATGGGAATTGGTAATAGAAATATGATGGATTAGGTTGTCTTCCTTTTTGCGACTCACGACGTACGATCCGGGAGAAAAAAATAACGCAAAAGAAGAAAAGTGTCCCAAAACTAATAAAAACGTTTGATTTTGGGCTCTGAAATGAGAGGCAACCGAGCAGGCTTGCTGTATGTGTCGTAGATCTCTCGGAGAGCTTTCCAACGGTATGTTGTGCGCTGCGTAACTCCTTACGGATCAAAAGTTATGGGCACCGGAGCGACGGATACCTTGTCACAAGCCCCACGCCCTCGGTTTGCTGGCCCAGCCTCTACGTGAAGTGAAGTTGTCTTGCCCAAGGTGCCGTGGGATTTGGTAATAGAAATGTGATGGATTAGGTTGTCGTCCTTTTCGCGGCTCATGACGAAAGATCTGAGACGGAAGAACAGCGCAAAAGAAGAAAAATGTCCCCAAATAAATGAAAAAATTCAATTTTGGGCACCAAAAATAGTAGCAGCCAAGCAGGCTCGCTGTCCCCATCATAGAGCTCTCGGAGAGCTTTCCAACGGTATGTTGTGCGCTGCATAACTCCTTACGGATCAAAAGTTATGGGCACCGGAGCGACGGATACCTGGTCACAAGCCCCACGCCCTCGGTTTGCTAGCCTAGCCTCTACGTGAAGTGAAGTTGTCTTGCCCAAGGTGCCGTGGGATTCGGTAATAGAAATGTAATGGATTAGGTTGTCGTCTTTTTCGCAGCTCACGACGTACGATCCGGGACGATAAAACAGCGCAAAAGAAGAAATGTATCCCAAAATTGATGACAATGTTCAATTTTGGGCTCCGAAAACAAGGGCAGCCGAGCAGGCTCGCTTCCCACGTCGTAGAGCTCTCGGAGAGCTTTCCAACAGTATGTTGTCTTTACGGATCAAAAGTTGTGGGCACCGGAGCGAGGGATACCTGGTCACAAGCCCCATGCCCTGGGTTTGCGGGCCCAGCCTCTACGTGAAGTGAAGTTGTCTTGCCCAAGGTGTCGTGGGATTGGGTAATAGAAATGTGATGGATTAGGTTGTCATCCTTTTCGCGGCTCACGACGTACGATCCGTGACGGAAAAAAAAGTACAAAAGAAGAAAACTGTCCCGTAACTAATGAAAATGTTTGATTTTAGGCTCCGAAAAGAGGCGCAGCTGAGCAGGTTTGCTGCCCACGTTGTAGAGCTCTTGGAGAGCTTTCCAATGGTATGTTGTGCGCAACGTAACTCCTTACGGATCAAAAGTTACGGGCACCGGATTCCTTGTCACAAGCCCCACGCCCTCGGTTTGCGGGCCCAGCCTCTACGTGAAGTGAAGTTGCCTTGCTTGAGGTGCCATGGGATTCGATAATAGAAATGTGATGGATTAGGTTGTCGTCCTTTTCGCGGCTCACGACGTACAATCCGGGACTGAAAAACACCGCATAAGAAGAAAAGTGTCTCGAAACTGATGAAAACGATCAATTTTGGGCTCCAAAAATAGGCACAGCAGAGCAGGCTTAATGCCCATATTGTAGAGCTCTCGGAGGGCTTTCCAACGGTATGCTGTGCGCCGCGTAACTCTTTACGGATCAAAAGTTATGGGTACCGGAGCGACAGATACCTAGTCACAAGCCCCACGCCCTCAGTTTGCGGGCCCAGCCTTTACGTGAAATGAAGTTATCTTGCCCAAGGTGCCGTGGGATTCGGCAATAGAAATGTGATAGATTAGGTTGTCGTCCTTTTCGCAGCTCACGACGTACGATCTGTGACGGAAAAAAAAGCGCAAAAGAAGAAAAGTATCCTGAAATTGATGAAAATATTAGATTTTGGGCTCCGAAAACAGGCGCAGTCGAGCAGGGTTGCTGTCCACGTCGTACAACTCTTGTAGAGATTTCCACCGGTATGCTGTGCGCCGCGTAACTCCTTACGGATCAAAATTATGGGCTCTGGAGCGACGGATACCTGGTCACAAGCCCCACGCCCTCTGTTTGTTGGCCCAGCCTCTACGTGAAGTGAAGTTGTCTTGCCGAAAGTGCCATGGGATTCGGTAATAGAAATATGATGGATTAGGTTGTCGTCCTTTTCGCGGCTCATGACGTACGATCCGGGACGGAAAAAAAGTGCAAAAGAAAAAAAGTATCGCAAAACTGATGAAAACGTTCGATTTTGGGCTCCAAAAACAGCCGCTGCAAAGCAGGCTTGCTATCCACGTCATAGAGTTCTCGTAGAGCTTTCCAACAGTATGTTGTGCGCCGCGTAACTCCTTACGGATCAAAAGTTATGGGCACCGGAGCGAAAAATACCTGATCATAAGCCCCACGCCCTCGGTTTGCTGTCCTAGCCTCTATGTGAAGTGAAGTTGTCTTGCACAAGGTGCCATGGGAATCGGTAATAGAAATTTGATGGATTAGGTTGTCATCCTTTTCGCGGCTCACGACGTACGATACGGGATGGAAAAATAGCATAATAGAAGGAAAGTGTCTCGAAACGGATGAAAACGTTTGATATTGGGCTCCGAAAATAGGCGCCGCCGAGCAGGCTTGCTACCCCCATCGTAGAACTCTCTGAGAGCTTTCCAACGGTAGGCTGTGCGTCGTATAACTCCTTACGAATCAAAAGGTATAGGCACCGGAGCGACGGATACCTGGTCACAAGCCCCACGCCCTCGATTTGCAAGCCCAGCCTTTACATGAAGGGAAGTTGTCTTGCCCAAGGTACCGTGGGATTCGGTAATTGAAAAGTGATGGATTAGGTTGTCATCCTTTTCGCGGCTCACGCCGTACGATCTGGGACAGAAAAAAAAGCGCAAAAGAAGAAACGTATCCTTAAATAGATGAAAACATTCGATTTTGGGCTCCGAAAAGAGGCGCAGCCGAGAAGGCTTGCTGCCTACATCGTAGAGCTCTCGTAAAGCTATCCAACAGTATGTTGTGCGCTGCGTAACTCCTTACGAATCAAAAGTTATGGGCACCGAAGCGACGGATACCTGGTCATAAGCCCCACGCCCTCGGTTTGCTGGCCCATCCTCTATGTGAAGTGAAGTTGTCTTGCCCAAGGTGCCATGGGAATCGGTAATAGAAATTTGATGGATTAGGTTGTCGTCCTTTTCGCGGCTCACGACGTACGATACAGGATGGAAAAATAGCACAAAAGAAGAAAAATGTCTTGAAACTAATGAGAACGTTCAATTTTGGGCTCCAAACTAAGGCGCAGTCGAGCAGGCTTACTACCCTAGTCGTAGAGCTCTCTGAGAGCATTCTAACGGTATGCTGTGCGCTGCGTAACTCCTTACGGATCAAAAGTTATGGGTGCCGGAGCAACAGATATCTGTTCACAAGCCCCACGCCCTCGGTTTAAGGGCCCAGCCTTTACGTGAAGTGAAGTTGTCTTGCCCAAGGTGCCGTGGGATTCGGTAATAGAAATGTGATGGATTAGGTTGTCGTCTTTTTCGCGGCTCAAGACGTACGATCCGGGACAGAAAAAAAGTGCAAAAGAAGAAAAGTATCCCGAAATTGAGAAAAACATTCGATTTTGGGCTCCGAAAATAGGCGCAGCTGCGCATGCTAGCTTCCCACGTTGTAGAGCTCTTGGAGAGCTTTCCAATGGTATGCTGTGTACCGCGTAACTTCTTACGAATCAAAAGTTACGGGCACCGTATTCCTAGTCACAAGCCCCACGTCCTCAGTGGCCCAGCCTCTACGTGAAGTGAAGTTGTCTTGCCCAAGGTGCCATGGGATTCGGTAATAGTAATGTGATGGATTAGGTTGTCGTCCTTTTCGCGGCTCACGACGTACGACCTGGGACGAAAAAACATAGCGAAAGAAGAAAATAATCCCAAAACTGATGAAAATGTCCAATTTTGGCCTCCGAAAATAGGCACAGATGAGCAGGCTTGCTGCCCCCGTCGTAGAGCTCTCAGCGAGCTTTCCAACTGTATGCAGTGCGCCGCGTAACTCCTTACGGATCAAAAGTTATGGGCACCGGAGCGACGGATACTTGGTCACAAGACCCATACCCTCGATTTGCTGGCGCAGCCTCTACGTAAAGTGAAGTTGTCTTGCCCAAGGTGCCATGGGATTCGGTAATAGAAATGTGATGGATTAGGTTATCTTCCTTTTTGAGAGTCACGACGTACGATCCGGGATAAAAAAACAGCACAAAAGAAGAAAAGTGTCCCAAAGCCGATTAAAACGTTAGATTTTGGGCTCCGAAATGAGGTATAACCGAGCAGATTTGTTGCTCTCATCGTAGCGCTCTTAGAGAGCTTTCCAACGGTATACTGTGCACTTCGTAACTCTTTATGGATCAAAAGTTACGGGCACCAAGCCACGGATTCCTAGTAACAATCCCCACGCCCTCGGTTTGCGGGCCCAGCCTCTACGTGAAGTGAAATTGTCTTGCCCAAGGTACTGTGGAATTCAGTAATAGAAATGTGATGGATTAGGTTGTCGTCATTTTCGCAGCTCACGACGTATGATCCAGAACGAAAAAACAGCGCAAAAGAAGAAAAGTATCACAAGATTGATGAAAACGTTCGATTTTGGGCTCCAAAAATAGGCGAATCTGAGCATGCTTGCTGCCCCCGTCGTAGAGCTCGCGTAGAGCTTTTCAACGGTATGCTGTGTACCGCGTAACTCCTTACGAATTAAAAGTTATGGGCAACGGAGTGACGGATACCTGGTCACAAGCCCCACGCTCTCGGTTTGCTGGCCCAGCCTCTATGTGAAGTGAAGTTGTCTTGCCCAAGGTGCTATGGGATTCGGTAATAGAAATGTGATGGATTTGGTTGTCGTCATTTTCGCAACTCACGACGTACGATACGGGACGAAAAAACATCGCAAAAGAAGAAAAGTATCACAAGACTGATGAAAACGTTCGATTTTGGGCTCCGAAAATAGGCGAAGCCGAGCAGGCTTGCTGCCCCTGTCGTAGAGCTCTCGTAGAGCTTTTCAACGGTAAGCTGTGCACCGCGTAACTCCTTACGAATTAAAAGTTATGGGCAACAGAGCGACGGATACCTGGTCACAAGCCCCACGCTCTCGGTTTGCTGGCCCAGCCTCTACGTGAAGTGAAGTTGTCTTGCCCAAGGTGCCATGGGATTCGGTAATAGAAATGTGATGGATTAGGTTGTCGCCCTTTTCGCGGCTCACGACGTACAATCCGGGGCAAAAAAATAATGCAAAAGAAGAAAAGTCTTCTGAAATTGATGAAAACGTTCTATTTTGGGCTCTGAAAATAGGTGCCATGGGATTTGGTAATAGAAATGTGATGGATTATGTTGTCGTCCTTTTCGCGGCTCATGACGAAAGATCCGAGACGGAAAAACAGCGTAAAAGAAGAAAAGTGTCCCCAAATACATGAAAATATTCAATTTTGAGCACCAAAAATAGTCGCAGTTGAGTAGGCTCGTTGTCCTCATCATAGAGCTCTAGGAGAGCTTTCTAACGGTATGATGTGTGCCGCGTAACTCTTTACGAATCAAAAGTTATGGACACCAGAGCGACGGATACCTGGTCACAAGTCCCATGCCCTCGGTCTGCGAACCCAGCCTCTACGTGAAGTGAATTTGTCCTGCCCAAGGTGTTGTGGGATTCGGTAATAGAAATGTGATGGATTAGGTTGTCGTCCTTTTCGCGGCTCGCGATTTACGATCCGGGATGGAAAAATAGCTCAAAAGAAGAAATGTATCACAAAATTGATGAAAACATACAATTTTGGTCTCTGAAAATAGGCGAAGCCGAGCAGGCTTTCTGCCCACATCGTAGAGCCCTCGGAGAGCTTTCCAACGGTATGTTGTGCGCCGCGTAACTCCTTACGGATCAAAAGTTATTGGAACCGGAGCTACGGATACTTGGTCACAAGACCCATGCCTTCGGTTTGCTGGCCCAGCCTCTACGTGAAGTGAAGTTGTCTTGCCCAGGGTGTCGTGGGATTCGGTAATAGAAATGTGATGGATTAGGTTGTCGTCCTTTTCGCGGCTCACGACGTACGATACGGGACGGAAAAATAGCGCAAAAGAAGAAAAGTGTCCCGAAACTGATGAAAACATTCGATTTTGGGCTGCGAAAAGAGGCACAATCGAGCAGGCTTGTTACCCACGTCGTAAAGCTCTAGGAGAACTTTCCAACGGTATGCTATGAGCTGCGTCACTCCTTACGGATCAAAAGTTATGGATATCGGAACGACATATACCTAGTCAAAAGCCCAACGCCCACGGTTTGCAGGCCCAGCCTCTACGTGAAGTGAAGTTGTCTTGCCCAAGGTGCCGTGGGATTCGGTAAAAGATATGTGATGGATTAGGTTGTCATCTTTTTCACAGCTCACGACGTACGATCCAGGACAAAAAAACAGTGTAAAAGAAGAAAAGTATCCCAAAACTGATGAAAACGTTCGATTTTGGTCTGTGGAAAGAGGCACAGCCGAGCAGGATTACTGCCCATGTCGTAGAGCTCTCGGAGAGCTTTCCAACGGTATGCTATGCACAGCGTAACTCCTTACGGATTAAAAGTTATGGGCACCAGAGCGACGGATACCTGGTCACAAGCCCCACACCCTCTGTTTGTCAGCCCTGCCTCTACGTGAAGTGAAGTTGTCTTGTCCAAGGTGCCGTGGAATTCGGTAATAGAAATTTGATGGATTAGGTTGTCGTCCTTTTCACGGCTCACGATGTACGATCCGGCACGGAAAAACAACGCAAAAGAAGAAAAGTATCCCAAAATTGATAAAAATGTTCAATTTTGGGCTTTGAAAAGAGGCACAGCCGAGCAGGCTTGCTGCCCATGTCGTAGATCTCTAGTTGAGCTTTCCAACGGTATGTTGTTCGCCGTGTAACTCCTTACGGATCAAAAGTTATGGGCATCGGTGCGACAAATACTTGGTCACAAGCCCCACGCCCTCGGTTTGCTGGCCCAGCCTCTACATGAAGTGATGTTGTCTTGCCCAAGGTGCAGTGGGATTCGGTAATAGAAATGTGATGGATTAGGTTGTCGTCCTTTTGGCGGCTCGCGACGTACGATCCGGGACGGAAAAACAACTCAAAAGTAGAAAAGAGTCCCGAAACTAATGAAAATGTTGGATTTTGGGCTCCGACAATAGGCGCAGCCGAGCAGGATTGCTGCCACCGTCGTAAAGCTCTCGAAGAGCTTTCCAATGGTATGCTGTGCGCCACGTAACTCCTTGTGGATCAAAAGTTATAGGCACCGGAGCAACGGATACCTGGTCACAAGCCCCACGCCCTCGGTTTGCGGGCCCAGCCTCTACGTGAAGTGAAGTTGTCTTGCCCAAGGTAGCATGGGATTCGGTAATAGAAATGTGATGGGTTAGGTTGTCGTTCTTTTCGCGGCTTACGACATACGATCCGGGACAGAAAAATAGAGTAAAAGAAGAAATGTATCACAAAATTGATGAAAACGTTCAATTTTGGTCTCCGAAAATAGGCGAAGCTGAGCAGGCTTTCTACCCACATCGTAGAGCTCTCGGAGAGCTTTCCAACTGTATGTTGTGTGCCGCGTAACTCCTTACGGATCAAAAGTTATTGGAACCGGAGCTACGGATACTTGGTCACAAGACCCATGCCTTCGGTTTGCTGGCCCAGCCTCTAGGTGAAGTGAAGTTGTCTTGCCTAGGGTGTCGTGGGATTCGGTAATAGAAATGTGATGGATTAGGTTGTTGTCCTTTTCGCGTCTCACGACGTACGATACGGGACGGAAAAATAGCGCAAAAGAAGAAAAGTGTCCCGAAACTGATGAAAACATTCGATTTTGGGCTCCGAAAAGAGGCACAGTCGAGCAGGCTTGTTACCCACGTCGTAAAGCTCTAGGAGAGCTTTCCAACGGTATGCTGTGAGCCGCGTAACTCCTTATGGATCAAAAGTTATGGATATCGGAACGACAGATACCTAGCCAAAAGCCCCACGCCCACGGTTTGCGGGCCCAGCCTCTACGTAAAGTGAAGTTGTCTTGCCCAAGGTGCCGTGGGATTCGGCAATAGATATGTGATGGATTAGGTTGTCGTCTTTTTTGCGGCTCACGACGTACGATCCGGGACAGAAAAACAGCGTAAAAGAAGAAAAGTATCCCAAAACTGGTGAAAACGTTCAATTTTGGTATGCGAAAAGAGGCGCAGTCTAGCAAGATTTCTGCCGACGTCGTAGAGCTCTCGGAGAGCTTTCCAATGGTATGCTGTGCGCCGCGTAACTCCTTACGGATCAAAAGTTATGGGCATCGGAACGACGGATACCTGGTCATAAGCCCCACTCCCTTGGTTTGTGGGCCCAACCTCCACGTGAAGTGAAGTTGTCTTGCTCAAGGTGCCATGGGATTTGGTAATAGAAATGTGACGGATTAGGTTATCGTCCTTTTCTTAGCTCACGACGTACGATCCGAGACGGAGAAACAACGCAGAAGAAGAAAAGTATCCCAAAACTGATGAAAACGTTCAATTTTGGGCTCCGAAAAGAGGCACAGCCGAGCAGGCTTGCTGCCCACGTAGTAGAGCTCTCGTAGAGCTTTCCAACGGTATAATGTGCGCCGCGCAACTCCTTAAGGATCAAAAGTTATGGGCAACGGTGCGACGAATACTTGGTCACAAGCCCCACGTCCTCGGTTTGCTGGTCCAGCCTTTACATGAAGTGATGTAGTCTTGCCAAAGGTGCAGTGGGATTCGGTAATAGAAATGTGATGGATTAGGTTGTCGTCCTTTTTGCGGCTCACGACGTAGGATCCGGGACGGAAAAACAACTCAAAAGAAGAAAAGAGTCCCGAAACTGATGAAAATGTTGGATTTTGGGCTCCGACAATAGGCGTAGCAGAGCAGGATTGCTGCCCCTGACGTAAAGCTCTCGAAGAGCTTTCCAACGGTATGCTGTGCGCCGCGTAACTCCTTGTGGATCAAAAGTTATGGGCACCGGAGCGACGGATACCTGGTCACAAGCCCCACGCCCTCGGTTTGCGGGCCTAGCCTCTACGTGAAGTGAAGTTGTCTTGTCCAAGGTGTCATGGGATTCGGTAATAGAAATGTGATGGATTAGGTTGTCGTTCTTTTCGCGGCTTACGACATACGATCCGGGATAAAAAAAACAGAGCAAAAGAAGAAATGTATCACAAAATTGATGAAAACGTTCAATTTTGGTCTTCAAAAATAAGCGAAGCTGAGCAGGCTTTCTGGCCACATCGTAGAGCTCTCGGAGAGCTTTCCAACGGTATGTTGTGCGCCGCGTAACTCCTTACGGATCAAAAGTTATTGGAACCGGAGCTACGGATACTTGGTCACAAGACCCATGCCTTCAGTTTGCTGGCCCAGCCTCTACGTGAAGTGAAGTTTTCTTGCCCAAGGTGACATGGGATTCGGTAATAGAAATGTGATGGATTAGGTTGTCATCCTTTTCGCGGCTCACGACGTACGATACGGGACAGAAAAACAGCGCAAAAGAAGAAAAGTATCCCGAAACTAATGAAAACATTCGATTTTGGGCTCCAAAAACTGGCACAGCCGAGCAGGATTGTTACCCACGTCGTAAAGCTCTAGGAGAGCTTTCCAACGGTATGCTGTGAGCTGCGTCACTCCTTACGGATCAAAAGTTATGGATACCAGAGAGACGGATACTTGGTCAAAAGCCCAACGCCCACGGTTTGCGGGCCAGCCTCTACGTGAAGTGAAGTTGTCTTGCCCAAGGTGCCGTGGGATTCGGTAATAGATATGTGATGGATTAGGTTGTCGCCTTTTTCGCAGCTCACGACGTACGATCCGGGATAGAAAAACAGTGTAAAAGAAGAAAAGTATCCCAAAACTGGTAAAAACGTTCAATTTGGGTATGTTGAAAGAGGCGCAGCCGAGCAGGATTACTGCCCACGTCGTAGAGCTCTCGGAGACCTTTCCAACGGTATGTTTTGCGCCACGTAACTCCTTACAGATCAAAAGTTATGGGCATCGGACCGACGGATACCTGGTCACAAGCCCCACACCCTCGGTTTGTGGGCCCAGCCTTTAATTGAAGTGAAGTTCTCTTGCCCAAGGTGCCATGATATTCGGTAATGGAAATGTGATGAATTAGGTTGTCGTCCTTTTCTCGGTTCACGACGTACGATACAGGACGGAGAAACAGCGCAAAAGAAGAAAAATATCCCGAAACTGATGAAAACGTTCGATTTTGGCCTCCGAAAAGAGGTGCAGCTGAGCAGGCTTGCTGCCCACGTCATAGAGCTCTTGTAGAGCTTTCCAACGGTATAATGTGCGCCGCGTAACTCCTTACAGATCAAAAGTTATGGGCACCGGTGGGACGAATACTTGGTCACAAGCCCTACGCCCTCGGATTGGTGGCCCAGCCTCTACGTAAAGTTAAGTTGTCTTGCTCAAGGTGCAGTGGGATTCGGGAATAGAAATGTGATGGATTAGGTTGTAGTCCTTTTTGCGGCTCACGACGTACGATTCGGGATGAAAAAATAACTCAAAGGAAGAAAAGAGTCCCGAAACTGATGAAAACATTGGATTTTGGGCTCCGAAAATAGGCGCAGCTATGCAGGATTGCTAACCTCGTTGTAGAGCTCTCGGAGAGCTGTCCAACGGTATGATGTGTGCCGCATAACTCCTTGTGGATCAAAAGTTATGGGCACCGGAGCGACGGATACCTGGTCACAAGCCCCACGCCCTCAATTTGCGGGCCCAGCCTCTACGTGAAGTGAAGTTATTTTGCCCAAGGTACCATGGGATTCGGTAATAGAAATGTGATAGATTACGTTGTCGTCCTTTTCGCTGCTCACGACGTATGATCCGGGACGAAAAAAACGCGCAGAAGAAGAAAAGTATCCCAAAACTGATGAAAACATTTGAATTTGGGCTGCAAAAATAGGCGCAGCTGTGTAGGCTTGCAGCCCACATCGTAGAGCTCTAGTTGAGCTCTCAAACGGTATGTTGTGCGCCGCGTAACTCCTTACGGATCAAAAGTTATGGGCATCGGAGCGACGGATACCTGGTCACAAGCCCCACGCCCTCTATTTGCTGGCCTATCCTCTACGTGAAGTAAAGTTTCCTTGCCCAAGGTGCCATGGGATTCGGTAATAGAAATGTGATGGATTAAGTTGTCGTCTTTTTCGCGGCTCACGACGTACGATCCGGGATGAAAAAACAACGCAAAAGCATAAAAGTGTCCCGAAACTGATGAAAATGTTCGATTTTGAGCTCTAAAAACAAGTACAGCCGAGCAGGCTTGCTACCCTCGTTGTAGAGCTCTCTGAGAGCTTTCCAACGGTATGTTGTGAGTTGCGTAACTTTTTACGGATCAAAAGTTATAGGCACCGGAAAGACGAATACCTGGTCACAAGCCTGACGCCCTCGGTTTACGGGCCCAGCCTCTACGTGAAGTGAAGTTGTCTTGCCCAAGGTGCCATGGGATTCGGTAATAGAAATGTGATGGATTAGGTTGTCGTCTTTTTCGCGGCTCACGACGTACGATCCGGGACGGAAAAACAGCGAAAAAGAAGAAAAGTTTCCCAAAACTGATGAAAACGTTCCATTTTGGGCTCCGAAAATAGGCGCAGACGAGCAGGCTTGCTAGCCCCATCATAGAACTCTCGGAGAGCTTTCCAACGGTATGCTGTGCGCCGCGTAACTCCTTACGGATCAAAATTTATGGGCACCGGAGCGACGGATACCTGGTCACAAGCCCCACGCCCTCGGTTTGCAGGCCCAGCCTCTACGTGAAGTGAAGTTTTCTTGCCCAAGGTGCCGTGGGATTCGGTAATAGAAATGTGATGGATTAGGTTGTCGTCCTTTTCGCGGCTCACGACGTATGATACGGGGCGGAAAAACAGCGCAAAAGAAGAAAAGTATCCCGAAACTGATAAAAACATTCGATTTTGGGCTCCGAAAAGAGGCACAGCCTAGCAGGCTTGTTACCCGAATCGTAAAGCTCTAGGAGAGCTTTCCAACGGTATGCTGTGAGCTGCGTCACTCCTTACGGATCAAAAGTTATGGATACCAGAGAGATGGATACCTGGTTAAAAGCCCAACGCCCACGGTTTGCTAGCCCAGCCTCTACGTGAAGTGAAGTTGTCTTGCCCAAGGTGCCATGGGATTTGGTAATAGATATGTGATGGATTAGGTTGTCGTCTTTTTTGTGGCTCACGACGTACGATCCGGGATAGAAAAACAGCGTAAAAGAAGAAAAGTATCCCAAAACTGATGAAAACGTTCAATTTTGGTCTGCGAAAAGAGGCGCAACCGAGCAGGATTACTGCCCACGTTGTAGAGCTCTCGGAGACCTTTCCAACAGTATGCTGTGCGCCGCGTAACTCCTTATGGATCAAAAGTTATGGGCACCGGACCGACGGATACCTGGACACAAGCCCCACACCCTCGGTTTGTCGGCCCAGCCTCTAATTGAAGTGAAGTTTCCTTGCCCAATGTGCCATGGTATTTGGTAATAGAAATGTGATGGATTAGGTTGTCATCCTTTTCTCAGCTCACGACGTACGATCCGAGATGGAGAAACAACACAAAAGAAGAAAAGTATCCCGAAACTGATGAAAACATTCGATTTTGTGCTCCGAAAAGAGGTGCAGCTGAGCAGGCTTGCTGCCCATGTGGTAGAGCTCTCGTAGAGCTTTCCAACGGTATAATGTACGCCGCGTAACTCCTTACGGATCAAACGTTATGGGCAAAGGTGCGACGAATACTTGGTCACAAGCCCCACGCCCTCGGTTTTCTGGCCCAGCCTCTACGTGAAGTTAAGTTGTCTTGCCCAAGGTGCAGTGGGATTCGGTAATAGCAATGTGATGGATTAGGTTGTCGTCCTTTTCGCGTCTCACGACGTACGATCCGGGACAGAAAAACCACTCAAAAGAAGAAAAGAGTCCCGAAACTGATGAAAACGTTGGATTTTGGGCTCCGACAACAGGCGCAGTTGTGCAGGATTGCTGCCCCCGTCGTAGAACTCTCGGAGAGCTGTCCAACGGTATGTTGTGTGCCGCGTAACTCCTTGTCGATCAAAAGTTATGGGCACCGGAGCGACGGATACCTGGTCACAAGCCCCACGCCCTCGGTTTGCGGGCCCAGCCTCTACGTGAAGTGAAGTTGTCTTGCCCAAGGTACCATGGGATTCGGTAATAGAAATGTGATGGATTAGGTTGTCGTCCTTTTCGCTGCTCACGACGTACGATCCGGGAAGGAAAAATCGCACAAAAGAAAAAAGTATCCCGAAACTGATGAAAACGTTCGAATTTGGGCTCCAAAAATAGGCGTAGCCGTGCAAGCTTGCAGCCCACATCGTAGAGCTCTCGTTGAATTCTCAAACGGTATGCTGTGCGCCGCGTAACTCCTTACGGATCAAAAGTTATGGGCACCGGAGCGACGGATACCTGGTCACAAGCCCCACGCCCTCTGTTTGCTGGCCCATCCTCTACGTTAAGTGAAGTTGTCTTGCCCAAGGTGCTGTTGGATTCGGTAATAGAAATGTGATGGATTAGGTTGTCATCCTTTTCGCGTCTCACGACGTTTGATCCGGGATGGATAAACAGCGCAAAAGAAGAAAAATGTCCTGAAACTGATGAAAATTGATGTGACTGTATTTGCAGCACTCAAACCATGGTATTTGTACTGCATTTGCATCTTAACTCTGGAATAAATGCAACACTTTGATACTTTCAATGCAATGTAGGAAAATACTGAAAAGTGAAGAATCAGGCCCGAAATGATCCAAATTGCAAGTCAAGAAGTAAGAATGGGAAAGCATGAGAAGTGGTTGAAGAATGAAGCTCATAGAAAAGAAACTTGGCTGAAACTAGCACGAAATCAGACTCAGAACATTGACCCAGATGATCTCAAATAGTGACCCATATTCGTTTTTGGCAAATCATATCTGTTTTTCGGGTAGAAACAACATTCTGAGCACAACGCAGGACATTTGTCCTGTGCGCGGCGTGATTTTAACCAAATTCCATCGTTTGGAGGGTCAAAACAGTGAAAAACGCCCAAAAATGCTGCGGTCAACAATCTGGTCAAAGTCAACAAACGAAAAAAAGTCAACTATTTCAGAATTTTTCCTATAAATAGAGCTTCAATCCTTTGAGAATTCTAGAGTTAATTTTGGAGTATTATCAATATTTTTGATATAATTCTGAGTTAATTCTATTTAGTTTTAACTTTTAGTTTTAGTTAATTAAGTAGTAGTAGAATACGGGGGAAGTCTCGCCTAGGTAGCTCTTATTCGGGAAAATTTTGCCCGAGTAGCTACTTTTAGGGGGAAGTCCGACCCAAGTGGTTATTATCCAGGGGAGATTTTGCCCGAATAGTTTTTAATAGGAAAGCTCTTATTCGGGGGAAACTCATCCCTAATAGTTCTTATTCGGGGGAAATTAACTCCGCCCGAATAGCTATTTTGCGTCAGACCTCTGCTCAAATTTTGGGAATCAGAAATACGCGTTCGGCGATATGGGGGAGCCTTTCTTGACTCTCTTTTATTTACATAACTAGTATTCATTTAAGTCTGAGTAGATTGATATCTAGGGGTGAATATTGTAAATGATAGTATTTTAATATATGGTCTCGGATATAGTTTATTCAATTCGTATTGCAATGTATGGCTTGTTTTAATTAAGTATTTCATATGTAATGCTTTTAAGTAGACGTTATGATTGCTTTATTTTCGCTCCATAAATATTATACTTGTAGTTAATATTATGAGTGCGTTACTTTAGTGCTATATAATTGTTTTAATCATGACTCTATAGGTTGTACCATAGACCCCATGAAACTACAGGTTGTACCATAGTTTCTATCTGTAAGGTTAATTCCTTAGTTTAGTTTGCCTTGTTGTACTTGGTTAAAATAAGCTAAGTAGATTAACTAGGTCTATAGCTTTTAGCTTAACTGGGTGTATGCTTGTAGCTTAAGCCCTTGCAGAATTAGATAAACTAGATATCGAACCTATATTAATTGCCTCATTTACATGTTCAAACCCCTAGATCACCATTTCTCGTATTCCACTAATACTTAGTATAACTTAGATAATTTAGTTAGTTTAATTTAGTTTACATTTCTCTCACGTTACTCAAACCTACCTTGCGATTTGTCACTTAAGCGCTTTAACACTTTCACACTATTTCACTAACTTAAACTAGCAAGCTTCCCTGTGGTACGATTCCGCACTCAGAGCACACTACACTACAAAGATCCGTGCACTTGCGGGTATTTTAACTTGGTTATTTTGCGCACATTTTAACACACAACCCGATCGTATCAAGTTTTTGGCGCCGTTGCTGGGGAAGCACAATATAGTTTAGTTTTTGATAAAAGTATTTGTGAACTTGTTTAAGTGTTTATTTTATCCGTTTTATTTAAAAATAAAAAAATAATAAATAATAATAAATAAATAAATAAATAAATAATAAATAAATAAATAAAATAATAAATATATATATATTTTTAAAAAATTTATTTTTATTTTTATTTTTAAAAAAATTTTAAAAAAAATATATTTAAAATTTTATGAATTTTGATTTATTGGAAAATGAGTCATTTTAATGATTCATCTAATCAATGAGCTTTTATCTATTACTGCTTGTAAAGTATATTAGTATTTTTTAATCTTGTAATTTTATTTCGTATTTAAAGTTTATAAGTCGTTGTATGCACGGGCGTCGTTCTTTGGATCCAGAACTCACCCCGTTTGATCCTGAGCTCGAGAAAAATTTGCATAGGAAGTTAAAATTCCCAATGGCAGATCAAGAAGTAAATATCCCGCCTCTTCCTATAGCTCAGCCTGTTAATCAACCTGTGAACCAACCGATGACTTAAATCAACATTTTTCACCAGGTGATTTTGACCCTGAATTTGCCATAGCCCCACTGGCTCTTGGCAATATAAATTTTGAGCTCAAAACAAGGACTATTTCAATGCTTCCTTCCTTCTATGGAAAAAGCAATGAAAATCCTCACGCTCACATCGTGCAATTCATTGAAGCATGCACAACGCTTCACATTCCTAATGTGAGCTGTGAAAATATTCACTTGCATCTATTTCCCTTTTCATTGAAAGATAAAGCCAAACAATGGCTAAATCATCTAGACGTATGAGTGGTCACTTCTTGGGGAGAACTTATTCAAAATTTTTTACATAGGTTCTTCCCAATGGCTAAGACTACTACTTTGCGAACAGGCATCATGACATTCGCACAGTCAGACTTAGAGCCATTTCATGAATCGTGAGAAAAGTTTAATGATCTTAAGAATCAGTGTCCTCATCATGGGTTTGATCGTCCCGAACTCTTGCATTATTTCTTCAAAGGTCTTACCCCTCATAATAAGATGATAGTTAATGCAATTAGCAATGGAGGTTTCTATAACCTCACAGCGGACGAAGCTTGGAGAAGAATAGAAAATATTGCTGAAGACTCTCTCCAAAACACTGCTGATGACAGAGAGAGTAAGAGCACCCAAAATCCTCAAAAGAGGGCATTGTTTGAAGTTAACTCTAGATCTAATTCCCAATTGACTGACAAAGTGGATACCCTAGCTCATCAACTAGAAAAATTCATCTCTCTAGGGTCTTCTTTTTCTTCAGCTCCTCAGATCACAGAAGTTTGTACCATATGTTCTGCAGTAGATCACTCTACTCTGGACTGTCTAATTGGTTCACAATTTCCTGAATTCATGCAAGAACAAGTCTGTGCCGCCCAATGATATACAAGGAATTACAATCCGTATTCTAACACGTATAATTCAGGCTGGCGAGACAATCCCGCATTTTCGTGGCGACAAGGGAATCAAGAGACTCGGTTTCCTCAACATCAATATCAAAAAAGACAAGGAAACTATGAGCCTCATCAACAAAGTCAGCAAGGAAATGTTGACAATCGATTCCCTCAACAGCAATATCAGAGGCCACAAAATAATAACCCTCCTGGTTACTATCCAGTCCAACAGGACAATCCGTTCAGAACACAACGGAACAATGTCCCAGCTCTTCCTCCTGCACAGTCATCATCTGATGACAAATTTGACAAACTTATGCAAATGTTTCAAGTTCAACAACAGTCTATTGCTAAACTTGAAGGACAAATCGGACAGATGGCCCAAACTTTAAGTAAGAGAGACGAGGGTAAGCTTCCATCTCAGACCATGGTAAATCCACGAGGACAGTGTAGTACTGTCCAAACTGAGACAGTACAAGAACAGGCCAAGGCTGTAGTTACCCTTAGGAGCGGGAAAACCATTGATAACCAGGATAGAGTAAAGGTTAGGGATGTTCTAGAAGAAATTGAGGAATTAGAAGAATCTGAGATTGAGGTTTTAAGCAAAGATGTTAAAGATTGCCGTAGGAATAAAAACCAAACGGTGGAGCCTATAGTTGAACCATTCTCATAAGCACTTTTTCCCGCAGCTCTGTCCCATCCAAAGCCGACTGATGATCCTAAACAACTCAAGGTCTTAGAGCATCTGAAAGATATTAAGATCAATTTGCCATTAGTTGAGGTAATACAACAGATTCCAGCCTATGCCAAATTTCTGAAGGATTTATGTGTGAAAAAGAGACGGACCAACTCCATTCCTAAGAAGGTCCGTCTTACTGAAAATGTTAGCAATATCTACACTAAAGGACTGCATCAGAAGTGCAGTGACCCAGGAGCTTTCACCATTCCATGCTTAATTAATGACCAACGCATAGAAAGCGCCTTGCTAGACTTAGGATCTAGTGTTAACCTCATCCCTCACACAGTCTACCAAAGGTTAGGTATTGGAGTGTTAACACCGACTAATGTGACCCTCCAATTGGCAGATAGATCTGAGCGACGACCTCAAGGTATTGTAGAAGATGTGATCATTAGAGTAGGAGAATTCTTATTCCCAGTGGACTTCATTGTGTTAGATATGGACTTAGGCCCTGATAACAAAAATACCTCTCCCGTTTTACTAGGCAGACCATTCCTAGCAACAGCTGATGCTGTTATCTATTGTAGGACGGGTATGATAGAACTAACATTTGGGAACATGAGAACTAAGCTAAGGGTTGCTGATGCAGCCAACAAATTGAATCAAGATGAGGAAGAAGAATGCTTCAATGTTGATACCATTGACTCATGTATAGATGAGTTTGCCCAATTGATTCTAACTCCTAATCAAGAAATAGCTGAGTTAGAACGACTTTTGTATGAATGCGACATTTCTCTTGAAATGGTCGCCTCTGCTTCCATTGTTGTTGATCCAAATAAGGACGATCAAGTAACAACTCATTTCCCTGAAGTTTCAAAATGTCCCACAATTGAGTCCCTACCAGTTTTGGAACTCAAAACCTTGCCCCAAGATCTTAAGTATGCCTACTTAGGACTTGATGAGACTCTTCCAGTCATCATTGCCTCGGATTTGACTCTCGAGCATGAAGACAGACTGTTAAAAGTCCTAAGTACCCATAAACAGGCGATAGGTTGGACGATTTCTGACTTCAAAGGCATTGATCCCTCTGTGTGTATGCACAAAATTCATCTTGAGGAAGGAGTTACTCCTTCTCGAGAATTTCAGAGAAGACTAAACCCAAAGATGGGTGATGTCATCCACAAGGAGATCATTAAGTTACTTGATGCGGGTATTATATACCCAATTTCTGATAGTCCATGGGTATGTCCGGTACAAGTGGTACCGAAGAAATCTGGGATTACTATGGTTCCGAATGATAAAGGCGAGCTAATTTCTACACGTACCACAACAGGGTGGCGTGTATGCATTGACTATAGAAAGCTCAACTCCAAAACAAGGAAAGACCACTTCCCTTTACCCTTTCTTGACCAAGTCCTAGGTAGAATAGCCAGACAAGGCTACTAGTGCTTTCTGGATGGGTATTTGGGATATAACCAAATCCCAGTCTTTCCTGAAGATCAGGAAAAGACTACATTCACAAGCCCTTATGGGACCTTTGCGTTCCGACACATGCCTTTCGGTCTTTGCAATGCTTCTGCAATGTTTCAAAGATGTGTGATGGCTCTTTTCTCAGACATGATCGAAAAGTTCATGGAAGCCTTTATGGATGACTTCTCAGTATTTGGAACTACCTTCAACGAATACCTTACACACCTTTCTCTAGTGTTAGACCGATGCGTTGAAACAAATTTGGTTCTAAGTTGGGAAAAGAGCCACTTTATGGTTAGGCAAGGTATAGTTTTGGGTCATGTTGTTACACAGGATGGAATCCATGTGGACCCAGCCAAAGTCGAGTTAATAGAAAAGCTGCCCGTACCCAAGACGGTGCGTGATATCCGATCATTCCTTGGTCACGCCGGTTTTTATTGACGTTTCATCAAGGATTTCAGCCATATAGCCCAACCACTCTCTAGTCTTCTAGGAAATGATACTGAGTTCAAATTTGATGACAAGTGCTCAGAAGCTTTTGAGAAACTTAAATCCTTACTATCCTCTACTCCTATCATCCAACCTCCTGACTACAGTCTCCTTTGAGATAATGTGCGATGCATCAGACTATGCAGTGGGAGCTGTATTAGGACAGCATAGGGATAAACTGCCTATCGTGATATATTATGCCAACAAAACCTTGGACGATGCACAAAAGAACTATACAACCACTGAAAAGGAATTGCTGGCTGTAGTCTTCTCATTGGACAAATTCATATCTTACATCCTAGGATCCAAAGTAATAGTATACACGGACCACGCAGCTTTGCGGTATTTACTGACCAAAAAGGATACAAAGCCCCGTCTAATCCGTTGGCTATTACTCCTTCAAGAGTTTGACCTTGAGATCAAGGACAAGAAAGGAAGCGAGAATTCTATCGCCGATCATCTATCACGTCTTATACGTGATTTTCCTATTGACTATTTGCCTTTCAAAGACACGTTCCCTGATGAACAACTTTTTGCCATCTCACATAAGACCCCGTGGTATGCCCACTTTGTCAATTATTTGGCTGCCCAAGAGTTTCCAACTCACTAGGGTAAAAGAGAAAAGGAACGGTTCAGGGCACAAGTCAAGTACTTTATCTGGGAAGATCCCTATCTTTTCATGATTTGTGCCGATCAGGTCATTAGGAGATGTATACCTGAGGAAGAATTTGACAGTATACTCCAATTCTGCCACTCTGAAGCATATGGTGGACATTTTGGAGGAAAAAAGACGGCTACCAAAGTCCTTCAAAGTGGGTTTTTCTGGCCCACTCTTTTCAAAGATGCCCAGCAAATGTGTAAAAATTGCCCACAATGTCAACAAGCTGGCTCTATTTCAAGAAGGGAAACGATGCCCCTTACACCCATCCTCATTTGTGAAATATTCGATGTATGGGGTATAGACTTCATGGGTCCTTTCCCTCCTTCCTCAGGCTATTCTTATATTCTTGTTGGTGTGGACTATGTGTCCAAGTGGGTAGAAGCAGTGGCAACCCGAACCAATGACCACAAAGTTGTGGTCAAGTTCATTAAAGAGAATATCTTTTCTCGATTTAGGGTGCCACGTGTGCTTATAAGTGACGGAGGACAGCATTTCCGTCACAGGACACTAGAAGCCTTATTGAGAAAATACTCTGTCCACCACAAGATAGCAACGCCTTACCACCCACAAACAAGTGGGCAAGTGGAGGTATCAAATAGGGAGATTAAGTCAATTCTTCAGAAAACGGTTAGGCTCGATCGCAATGATTGGTCAAGTCGTCTGCATGACGCATTATGGGCCTACCGTACTACTTTCAAAACTCCCATCAGTATGTCCCTGTATAGATTAGTATACGGTAAAGCTTGCCACCTTCCTGTTGAATTAGAGCATAAAGCCTATTGGGCTATTAAGGCCCTGAACTTTGACTTACAACAGGCAGGTGAAGGTAGAAAGTTGGCGTTGAGTGAACTGGAAGAGCTTCATTTCGAAGCTTATGAGAATGCCAAGCTCTACAAAGAGAGAATGAAGAGGATTCATGATAGATCTATTTTAAGAAAAACTTTCTCTCCTTTTGATAAAGTTTGGTTGTTTAACTCCAAATTGAAGTTCTTCCCAGGAAAGTTAAGAACAAGATGGGATGGTCCTTATGAAGTGGTTAAAGTATATCCTTCTGGAGTTATCTTAATTAAAAATCCCACAGATGGGCATGTCATCATAGTCAATGGACAAAGATTGAAACATACATTCAATCCAAATATGGTTCCTTATGAAGTTGAATTTGTAGAACTTCAGGACCTTGCAGGCATTCCATAAATGAGATTCTGCCAAGCTAAAGGCGTTACCACTCAGCACAACCGTCTGGCTGAAGATGTTAAACTTAGCGCTACTAGGAGGCAACCTAGATTTTTAAAATGCTTATGTGTGTTTATTTTCCTTTGTCTGTGTGATTTTATGATTTCCTTAGTCCTCTGTATTTACTTTGTTTATGTGTTTATAGATAACTCTTGAACCCCATAAAAGAGGTTAAATGGTCTGGGTAGTTAAATTATTTGCTTAATATATTAGTTATTTTCCGTGACCATATTTCTTCGTGATTTCTCCCCTATATATTTGTTTGACTATTTTTATTTTTAGTATAGCTAACTTTTATTTTTGCTGTGTTGATGATAATCTGTAAAATGCTGTGTCTATTAATCTTTAATTGCAGAATGATACATCTTTTGGCAAAAGTTAGTAGAAAGGCTTTGACATCAACATAAAAATTCTTCACATCAGGTGATATCTTTCCTTACTACATTTCCCTTTATACCTGATCAACATGCGCTGTAGAGTAAGCAAACCATAGGTTTGGGGATGTAGCATTTGTCATTATATTCTTTCTTGCATATTACACTCTCACTGTCTTACATTGTTATTTGCTTGAGGACAAGCAAAGTTTCGGTATAGGGGTGCGTGTATTTCATGAAAATCTTTTTCAAAATATGCAAGAAATATACTACTTGTGTTCATAAGAAAGAGTATTTGCTATCTTACTTATTTAAAGGAAGATCATTTAGATGATTTGAGAACTTTTATTGTTAGCTATGTATTGTGAAAAACTCTGAGGAAACTCTGTAAGAAAAACTTTGGGGTATTGTATCCATGAGTAAACCTAGTTGTTCTTCTTTTCTTCAATTGATAGCTATGTGATTATGAAAGGACTGAGATAGGATTACCGTTTATTATAAGAACTTCTTGTGATTGAAACCTGAACCCTTATGCCATGTCTGTACAATATGTTATGTTATTTTGTCTATTTGTACACTCTTAAAAAAAAAGAAGAAAAAAAAAAGAAAAAAAAACAACAAAGAAAACAATGAAAAAAATAGAAAAAGAAAAAAAAAAGAGTTGTACATACCTTTACTGTTGAATAAAATTTTTGGTGTAAATATGTTGTAAATCTCTAAGCACCACTATCCTAGACATTGTAATTTGGGATATGTGCTATAGTGTAAGGTTTCGAGCCTGGATATCTCGGGTGATTAAGGCACGTAGGGGTCCCTTTGAAACCTGACAACCTCAGTCATAATGACGGGGGATTGTTGGCCTTAAAGCCCGCTACATGGGATATTCAGAAAGCAAAGGAAACTGAACACAACGCAGGACTTTTGTCCTGTGCGCGGCGTGATTTTAGCCAAATTCCATCGTTTGAAGGGTCAAAACAGTAAAAAAACGTCCAAAAATGCTGCGATCAACAATCTGGTCAAAGTCAACAAACGAAAAAAAGTCAACTATTTCAGAATTTTGCCTATAAATAGAGCTTCAATCCTTTGAGAATTCTAGAGTTAATTTTGGAGTATTATCAATATTTTTGATATAATTCCGAGTTAATTCTATTTAGTTTTAAATTTTAGTTTTAGTTAATTAAGTAGTAGTAGAATACGGGGGAAGTCCCGCCTAGGTAGCTCTTATTCGGGAAAATTTTGCCCGAATAGCTACTTTTAGGGGGAAGTCCGACCCAAGTAGTTATTATCCGGGGGAGGTTATGCCCGAATAGCTTTTAGTAGGAAAGCTCTTATTCGGGGGAAACTCATCCCTAATAGTTCTTATTCGAGGGAAATTAGCTCCGCCCGAATAGCTATTTTGCGTCGGACCTCTGCTCAAATTTCGGGAATCAGAAATACGCGTTCGTTAATATGGGGAAGCCTTTCTTGACTCTCTTTTATTTACATAACTCGTATTCATTTATGTCTGAGTAGATTGATATCTAGGGGTGAATATTGTAAATGATAGTATTTTAATATATGGTCTCGGATATAGTTTATTCAATTCATATTGCAATGTATGGCTTGTTTTAATTAAGTATTTCATACGTAATGCTTTTAAGTAGATGTTATGATTGCTTTATTTTCGCTTCATAAATATTATACTTGTAGTTAATATTATGAATGCGTTACTTTATTGCCATATAATTGTTTTAATCATGAGTCTATAGGTTGTACCATAGACTCCATGAAACTATAGGTTGTACCATAGTTTCTATCTGTAAGGTTAATTCCTTAGTTTAGTTTGCCTTGTTGTACTTGGTTAAAATAAGCTAAGTAGATTAACTAGGTCTATAGCTTTTAGCTTAACCGGGTGTATGCTTGTAGCTTAAGCCCTTGCAGAATTAGATAAACTAGATATCGAACCTATATTAATTGCCTCATTTATATGTTCAAACCCCTAGATCACCACCTCTCGTATTCCACTAATACTTAGTATAACTTAGATAATTTAGTTAGTTTAATTTAGTTTACATTTCTCTCACGTTACTCAAACCTACCTTGCGATTTGTCACTTAAGCGCTTTAACACTTTCACACTACTGCGCTAACTTAAACTAGCGAGCTTCCCTGTGGTACGATTCCGCACTCAGAGCACACTACACTACAAAGATCCGTGCACTTGCAGGAATTTTAACTTGGTTATTTTGCGCACATTTTAACGCACAACCCGATCGCATAAAAAATGTTCAATTTTGGGCACCGAAAATAAGCGCAGCCGAGTAGGCTTGTTGCCCTCGTCGTAGAGCTCTCTGAGAGCTTTCCAACGGTATGTTGTGTGCCGCGCAACTCGTTACGGATCAAAAGTTATGGGCACCAGAGCGACGGATACCTAGTCACAAGCCCCACGCCCTCGGATTGCGAGCCCAGCCTCTACGTGAAGTGAAGTTGTCTTCCCAAGATGCCATGGGATTCAGTAATAGAAATGTAATGGATTAGGTTGTCATCTTTTTCGCGGCTCACGACGTACGATCCGGGACGAAAAAACAGCGCAAAAGAAGAAAAGTGTCCCGAAATTGATGAAAACGTTCCATTTTGGGCTCCGAAAATAGGCACAGATGAGCAGGCTTGCTGGCCCTGTCGTAGAACTCTTGGAGAGCTTTCTAACGGTATGCTGTTCGCCGCGTAACTCCTTACGGATCAAAATTTATGGGCATCGGAGCGACGGATACCTGGTCACAAGCCCCACGCCCTCGGTTTGCGGGCCCAGCCTCTACGTGATGTGAAGTTGTCTTGCCCAAGGTGCCGTGGGATTCGGTAATAGAAATGTGATGGATTAGGTTGTCGTCCTTTTCGCGGCTCACGATGTACGATCCGGGACTGAAAAAAAAGCACAAAAGAAGAAAAGTGTCCAAAAATTGATGAAAACGTTCGATTTTAGGCTCCGAAAAGAGACGTAGCCGAGAAGGCTTACTGCCCACATCGTAGAGCTCTTGGAGAGCTTTCTAATGGTATGCTGTGCGCCGCGTATGTGAGGCCCGACCTCAATTTGCATGTGATACCTCGTTTCGTGTGTCCTAACATAGAATTGCGTGCTTTGACCTAGGTTTAAGGGTCGTGTCTCATTTTATGTGCCTTGCATCGAATTACAGGCACCGGATTGCTGGTCACAAGCCCCACGCCCTCAGTTTGCGGGCCCAGCCTCTACGTGAAGTGAAGTTGTCTTACCCAAGGTGCCGTGGGATTCTGTAATAGAAATGTGATGGATTAGGTTGTCGTCCTTTTCGCGGCTCACGACGTACGATCCGGGACGGAAAAATAGTGTAAAGGAAGAAAAGTATCCCGAAACTGATGAAAACGTTCAATTTTTGTCTCTGAAAACTTGCGTAGCCGAGCAGGCTTGGTGCTCTCACTGTAGAGCTCTCGGAGAGCTTTCCAACGGTATGTTGTGCGCCGCTTAACTGTTTATGGATCAAAAGTTATGGGCACCAGAGCGACGGATACTTGGTCACAAGACCCACGCCCTCGGTTTGCTGGCGCAGCCTCTACGTGAAGTGAAGTTGTCTTGCCCAAGGTGCCATAGGATTCGGTAATAAAAATGTGATAGATTAGGTTGTCATCCTTTTTGCAGCTCATGACGTACGATCCGGGCCGGAAAAATAGCGCCTAAGAAGAAAAGAGTCCCGAAACTGATGAGAACGTTCGATTTTGGGCTGCGAAAACAGGTGCAGTTGAGCAGGATTGCTACCCTCGTCATAGAGCTCTCGGAGATCTTTCCAACGGTATGTTGTGTGCCGCGTAACTCCTTACGGATCAAAAGTTATAGGCACCGGAGCTACGGATACCTGGTCACAAGCCCCACGCCCTCGGTTTGCGGGCCCAGCCTCTACGTGAAGTGAAGTTGTCTTGCCCAAGGTGATGTGGGATTCATTAATAGAAATGTGATGGATTAGGTTGCCATCCTTTTCGCGGCTCATGACGTATGATACAGGACGGAAAAACAGCGAAAAAGAAGAAAAGTGTCCTAAAACTGATGAAAACATTCAATTTTGGGCTTTGAAAAGAGGCGCAGCCGAGCAGGCTTGTTGCCCACGTCGTAGAGCTCTCGGAGAGCTTTCCAACGGTATGTTGTGCTCCGCGTAACGCCTTACGGATCAAAAGTTATGGGCACCGAAGCGACGAATACCTGGTCACAAGCCCCATACCCACGGTTTGCGGCCCCAGCCTCTACGTGAAGTGAAGTTGTCTTTCCCAAGGTGCCATGGGATTCGGTAATAGAAATGTGATGGATTAGGTTGTTGTCTTTTTCGCGGCTCACGACGTACGATCTGTGTGAGCCCGATCTCGATTTGCGTGCGATACCTCATTTTGTGTGTCCTAGCCTAGATTTGCGTGCCTTAACCTAGATTTAAGAATCATGTTTCATTTTATGTTCCTTGCATTGAATTACGTGCATTCATTTAGGGTTACGTGCATTTACTTGAGAAACGTGCATTCGTCTCGTAGTTCGTGCCCTACCTCATAGTGCGTGCCCTAGACCTAGGAAAGTGTGCCCTCACGCTAATCAAGAAAGCATCTTATACGAAGCACTAGATCAATAATTAATCCTACAAATCCCACTAACTAATATTAAATTACTAATTCAACCCACTAGAAGATGAAATTGCACCAAAAGCTAGACATTCTTATTCTTTATTCCTTATTCTTTTGCACTTTCCAAACACACAATTAAATAATGCTCAAAAGATGACAAAGATTCATATTTTTCAAGCCTTGGCCGACCACCTTGTGTGCTTTGTGCTTGCTTTGCATAATTCAAATTATTCCCCAAACATTCTATGACAATGTAATGACACAAAGCAATAAAAAATTAGCTCAAAACCCTCCTCAAAGCTCCCAATCTCGACATAAGCTCCTTGCCCATGCTAGGTGATTCAAAATCATGCTTCTTGAAGACACAAATCTGAAATTTGTATGCCCAAGGCCGACACATGCTTCAACATTTGCAAAAGCTTTCATTTTTCCTTCATTTCTCTCAATTCCTCTCATTCTTCTCTCTCCCTTTCATTCTTCTCTCTCTCTCTCGGCCCTAGCTGAATATTGTAGACTCCATAGCTCATCTTCATCACTCCATGGTTTATCAAGGCAAGCAAGAAGCTAGGGAGCTCGACTAAGCAAGCCAGGTTGCAAGAAACACACATGCAAGTTCTTTGAATCTCCATTTCGGCTTAGGTGAGTTTGCTAGCTTCCATTTCTTTTCTTATTGTTCTAACCACATGTACCTACTAAGAACTTGGTTACTAAGCTAGGAAATTTGAGAAAAATCGAGTGGTGTCTCGGCTAAGCAAGGAAAAAGGTCAACTTTGTGCTTCACCAAGAGTCTTGTGCATCTTCTTGTTGTTTTGCTAAGGTGAGGGCTAAAACTTCTTGAAAATCTTTCAAAAAACCACATGCATGCTCTTAAATGTCTATATTTACTTCTGTACTTGAGATATATGTGTGTTCATGAGCTTTTATAAACATGCATGGCAAGATTTTGGGCTAGAATGTGATGATAGATGAAATCGTGCATGTGACAGCTTTCTGTCTTGTTGGTGCGAGGTGATTTTTATTAGGTAAATGATGTTTCAAATGCGTGAAAATTGGTAGGTAACTATTTTTTCTAGTTTTGAACATTTTTATCAGAAATAGGCCAAAGCTAATTTTGACTCTAAGGTCCTTAAAATGGCAAATTATTAAAATGTGTCCAAATCTGGAAAGTCTGGAAAAATGAAGCAGGTTTTGGCAGATTCACTGACCTTGTAGAACGAACCAATTTTGACTTAGTAAATGACATCCAAAATGCATGAAATTTGGTGTGCTGCTATACTTTTCAGTTCTGGATATTTTTTTCAGAAATGGACTAAGGATAAATCTAACCCTAAGGACCTCAAAAACGACAAGTATTGAAATGTGTGCAAATCTGGACAGTTTTGTGCAGTCTCACTGTTTTGGCTATAACTATTGAACCCGAACTCCAAATGATGCGAGGTTTGTTTCTGAATTTAGTTCACTTCATAAGATTTAATTTGACATCTTATTCACTGGAATTGGATATTGTTTGCTTGTCTTAATGATTGTGAGAAAACAGTTCATTGCAGTGAGGGTTTCACTTAGTGATATGCTTAGAAAAATTATTGTAGCTTCTCTCGTTGTATTAAATGCTTGGGATTGTGGCATTGAGATGTTATGTGGACTGTTTTGAATACTTGAGGGTGTATGAACTAATCAATGCGTGGCTTGAGTTTGATTTCGAGATGACTTGGGGCTTAATCGCACGGGTAAGCACGAATTGGAACCCTAGTAACTAGGTGAATTTGCTAAGTGTTGATCCTTTGGATGTTTTGTTGGATTATGTGTTTAGTAGGCTGCCCGTAGTTGCCCTTGTAGCCCTAAATATGATTTCGATGATTTCATGTTGATAAGTAGGCTTTTCTTGCACCCAGTCCCACGTAGATGCCGTTGCATGATGAATAATCTTATTATTTGATTACGTGAACTTTGAAATGAGTTATATGACTTGATTTATGTGCGTTACATGGCTGCCCGTTTAATGTTCATATAACTCCATGTGCCTTTCAAGTGAAATTACTTGTCTTATCGTGCCTCGCTTGTTTACTTGTCAATGTGCAATCTTATGACTGCTCGGAGGCAACCTACTTTGTTGTCCTCCTAATGTGATATATTAAATGTCATAAATGTGCATTGCATACAAGGTTGCAACCTTTCATTCTAGCGTGGTAGCGTTCACGTACACCGGGCAGCATCGGGCTTGCCAGTGCAACCGTGACTACCATTGTCCAATTCCCTCTCTCGCTTGGGGGCTAGACTTCCTCGGAGAGTTGGGTCGTAGGATTTCGGGGTACATCCGGAGTACACCCATTTGGCGTGATAAGGGGATGATTTGAAGTCGGCCGCAACAACTGATACTGGAAATGAATCGAGAGCAAAAGCTCACCGTATCCTTTTCACTATGTGTATAAGTACTCTCGCTTGGTTCCTAGAGGACCTCGGGGAGGAAAGACGGGTAATTGTGTTCCTTTACTTTTATATTATGTCATGTACTTACTTGTGATATATTCATGCTTGCAAAAAAGGATTTTTCATAAGTTGAACCGGAAAATGAGTTTCAAAACTTATTTCTCGGTTCCCCCTCGCTGAGTTCATAAGGACTCACCCTCTTTTATCATCTCAGGTGAAGAAGATCAAGAACAGGTACCCGAGGACGACGTGCCTAACGATGATTCCTTGGAATGATTGCCTGTCCTATGTGCTTTGCTTGATTATGGCCATTGTGAACACTATGCTGCTTGAAGACCATTTCTTTTCATGTTGCTTGATGTTTGTAATGTAAAAGACCCCCGTTGTAATTTGGGGTCTAATTTTGGCTTGTACTGATAATAACTGGATAGACACTACTATGGTCGTTTTGCTATCGTCATTGGCTAGTATCTATCATAGGATTATGAAGTTTCAGGTAAGGACTAAGTAAAACGAACATATCCAATCTTAAGCAGGTACCCATTGTTAAGCTAAGATCAACAGGTATTTTTGTAACGAGGATTAACAAACAAACGAGACATAGTATCACGCTAGGTTATTAATCAAACGAGACTTCGAGACAACTAGTAGCATTTCAATTGATGAATAGTAATCTTTGTTGGAAATGAAATTGAGATTGAAAATTTTGAAGCGTTTAGAGAACTAGGTCAAACTAAAGAGCCAAATTACAACCGTTATGCTGCCGGTTTTCTGAAAAAATTGTGGAGCCTAGGCTAAACGTTAAGTGTTAAACTTTTATGAACGATTGAGTACGAGACATGACTTGAATGTTTAGATCACACCCTAGTCTAACCTTTATAGGCCGGGTTGGGGCGTGACAATATGGGATGAAAAAACAGCGCAAAAGAAGAAAAGTATCCCGAAACTGATGAAAATGTTCGATTTTGGGCTCCGAAAAGAGGTGCAGCCTAGCAGGATTGCTACCCACGTCGTAGAGCTTTCGAAGAGCTTTCCAACGGTATGCTGTGCGCCGCGTAACTCCTTACAGATCAAAAGTTATGGGCACTGGAGTGACGGATACCTGGTTACAAGCCCCACGCCCTCGATTTGTTGGCCCAACCTCTACGTGAAGTGAAGTTGTCCTGCCCAAGGTGCCATGGTATTTGGTAATAGAAATGTGATGGATTAGGTTGTCGTCCTTTTCTAGGCTCACGACATACGATCTAGATGGAAAAACAACGCAAAAGAAGAAAAGTATCCCGAAACTGAAGAAAACATTCGATTTTGGGATCCGAAAAGAGGCGCAGCCGAGCAGGCTTGCTGCCCATGTCGTAGAGCTCTTGTAGAGCTTTCCAACGGTATGCTGTGCGCCGCGTATGTGAGGCCCGACCTCGATTTGCATGTGATACCTCGTTTCGCGTGTCCTAACCTAGAATTGCGTGCTTTGACCTAGGTTTAAGAGTTGTGTCTCGTTTTATGTGCCTTGCATCGAATTACGTGCATTCATTTAGGGTTGCATGCATTTTCTTGGGAAATGTGCATTCGTCTCGTAGTTCGTGCTTTACTTCGTAGTGCGTGCCATAAACCTAGGAAAGAGTGCCCGCACGCTAATCAAGAAAGCATCTTACACGAAGCACTAGATTATTAACTAATCCTACAAACTCCACTAACTAATATTAAAATGCTAAGTCAATGCACTAGAAGACAAAATTTCACCAAAAGCTAAACATTCTTATTCTTTATTCTTTATTCTTTTGCATATTCCAAGCACATACAATAAAATAAGCCTTAACCAAGACAAAATAACTCAGAAATTTCACAAGTTATGGCCGACCATGTGAAGAGCTTGTGCATGCTTTGCAATTTCAAAAATCATTCCTAGACAAGCCTATGACACAATGCATAAAAAAATGAAACAAAACACACCTACCAAGCTTCACTTTCTCGACCAAAACACTCCATGCTTCTTCACATTACAAGATTGCACAAGGACTAAGGGAATTTCAGATTTTTCAAGGCCCTAGGCCGACATACTCACATACAAACACTTCATTCCTCACAAACATTTCAATTTCTCTCATCTTCTCTCACTCTCTCGTCCTTGGCTGCATTCATGATTCTCCATAGCTTAAGCTCATCTCATAAGGTTCACCTAGGCACACAAGGACTCTAGGAAGCTCGACCAAGCAAGCAAGAAGCCAGAAAATGCATGCAAGCACACAAGAACCCTTCATTTCGGCTTAGGTATGATTGATAGCTTCTATTTCATTTCCTTTTGATCTAGCCACATGCACATATTAAGAACATGGTAACTAAGCTAGGAATTAGAGAATCTCAAGCTATCTCTCGGCTAAGCAAGGAGAAAAGACGATTTTGTGCATCTTCAAGAGCTTTGTGCATCTCATTTATTGTCTTGCTAAGGTGAGGGCTAAAACTCTTTTAAAAAGATTTCAAAAACCACATGCATGCCTTCATATGTCTATTTTTTCTTCTGTACTTGTGGTATATGTGTGTACATGAGCTTTCGTAACCATGCATGGCAAGATATTTAGCTAGAACTTGAAGATAGGCAAAAATCACGTAGCTGGCAGATTTCTGTCTTGTTAGAACGAAGTGTATTTGGCTTGGTAAATGATGTTGAAAATGCGTGAAAATTGAAAGGTTACTATTTTTGCCAGTTCTGAGCAATTTTCGTAGAAATAGGCCAAGGCCAATTTTGACTCTAAAGTCTCCAAAATGGCAAAACATCAAAAAGTGTCTAAATCTGGAAAATCTGGGAAAATGGAGCAGGTTTTTGGCAGTTCACTGTCCTTGTAGAACGAAACAGATTTGACCTAGTAAACAATACCTAAAATGTATGCAATTTTGTAGGTTGCTGGATTTTTCAGTTCTGGACATTTTTTTCAGAAATAGACTGAAACTAAATCTGACCCTAAGACCCTAAAAAATGGAAAGTATTGAAATATGTACAAATCTGTACAGTTTTGCGTAGTCTCACGGCTTTAGCTATAACTCTTGAATCCGAACTCCAAATGATGCGAGGTTTGTTTCTGGATTTAGGTCACTTAATAAGATTTAATTTGAAATTTTATTCACTGGAATTGGATATTTTTTACTTGTCTAAATGATTGTGGGAAGAAATACCATTGCGGTGAGGTTTTTATCTAGTGATATGCTTTGAAAATTATTGTAACTCCTCTTGTGGTATTGAATGCTTGGGATTGTGGCACGTAGATGTTGTGTGGACTGTTTTGGATGATTGAGGATGTTTTAATTAATTGATGCATGGCTTGGGTTTAATTACGTAGCAACTTGCGGCTTAATCGCACGTGTAAGCATGAATTGAAACCCTATTGACTATGAAAACTCGCTAAGTGTTGAACCTATAGTTATTGCGTCTAATTGTGTGATTAGTGGGCTGCCTAATAAATGTTAAGTATGCTTGAAATGTGATTCCAATGATTACATGTTGATAAGTAGACTTTTCTTGCACCCGATCCCACGTAGACGTCGTTGCATGCTTGTATAAACTCATTATCTGATTACGTGAACCCCGAAATGAGTTATATGAGTTGATTTATATGTGTTATGTGTCGGCCCATTTAATATTCATATAACTCCATGTGCTTTACAAGTGAAATTACATGTCAAAACTTGCCTCGTGTGTTTACTTGTCAATGTACAATCTTATAACTGCTCGGAAGCAACCTACTTTGTTGTCCTCCTAATGTGATATATTAAATGTTATAAATGTGTATTGCATACAAGGTTGCAACCTTTCATTCTGGAGTGGTAGCGTTTCACGTACACCGGGCGGCATCGGGCTTGCCGGTACAACCGTGACTACCATTGCCCAATTCCCTCTCTCGCTTGGGGCTAGACTTCCTCAGAGAGTTGGGTCGTAGGATTTTGGGGTACATCCGGAGTACACCCATTTGGCGTGATAAGTGGATGATATGAAGTTGGCCGCAACAACCGTTATTGGAAATGAATTGAGAACAAAAGCTCACCGTATTCTTTTCACTATGTGTATAAGTACTCTCGCTTGGTTCCTAGAGGACCTCGGGGAGGAAAGACCGGTAATTTTGTTCTTTTACTTTTATATTACATTATAAACTTACTCGTGTTATATGTCATGCCTTCAAAAAGGGTTTTTTCATAAGTCGAACTAGAAAAAAAGTTTCAAAACGTATTTCTCATTCCCCCTCACTGAGTTCATAAGGACTCACCCTCTTTTATCATCACAGGTGAAGAAGATTAGGAACAGGTACCCGAGGATAACGTGCCTATTGATGACTCCTTGGAGTGATTGCCTACCCTACGTGCCTTACTTGACTATGGCTATTTTGTGAACGATATGTTTGTTTTGAAGACTATCTCTTATGTTGTTGTCATTGTTATTGTAAAAGACCCCCGTTGTAATTTGGGGTCTAATTTTGGTTTGTACTGATCATAACTAGATAGACACTCTTCTGGTCGTTTTGCTATCACTACTTTGGTTTAGTATCTATCACAAGCTTATGAAGTATTAGGCAAAGGGTTAAGTAAAATGAATCTATCCTATCTTAAGCAGGTACTCATTTGTAAGCTAAGATCAACAGGTACTTATGTAACAGGGATTGTCAAATAAATGAGACATAATTAATATGCTAGGTTGTTAATCAAATGAGACTTCGAGATAACTAGCAGGCTTTTCAATTGGTGATAAATAGTAATCTTAGATGGAAATGAATTTGTGATTGAAAGTTTTGAGGCATTTAGAAAATTAGGTCAAACTAAAGAGCCAATTACAGCCGTTATGCTGCTGGTTTTTTGAATAATTTTTGGAGTAATGAATAAGCTTAATCTTCGTTAATCAGTTATAGTCATAAAAGAACGTGAATGTTTAGATCACACCCTAGACTAACCTCTACAGGTCGGGTTGGGGGCGTAACACCTTATAGAAATGGTATCAAAGCTTAGATTGCTTAAGCCGGGTTTAACTCTCGGACCATGGGTAGAAGCCCTAAGGTTATTGGGATGACTTGTTTATGTGTGTTAATGTGTGACAATATCAGTTGTGCCTTCTATGTTTCTATGTGCTTATATGATTAACATGTCTTAATTGTTTCGAGAATTGTATGTCTATGTAAAATTGTATGTTGTATACCTTATACATTAAATTCTTGTCTTATCATATTCCAATAATTGAGCATAATAATCTGTGCCTATAGATGGCTGGCCCTAGTACCCGCAATACCAATAGGAGCGATGAGCCTCAAGGAGCCGGAGATGCTCATCAAACTAATCCCGGCATGGCCATGTTTAACATGATGGAGAATGCTATGGATCACGTGTCCCGAGTGATGGAACGTCAAGATGCACGTGAAACAAACAACAACAACAACAACAACAGGAATGGTGGTAACAATGGGAGAAACAACAGAATGCGGGAGTTCCTTGACTTTCACCTGTCCAAATTCTACAGGGAAGCTGATGATGAAAAGGCAGAAGCTTGGCTATCTGAGATTGAAAAGATTTTCAGGCCACTAGACTATACTGATGAAGAAAAGATTGAGTTCGCTATGTTTCTGTTGCACGGGGATGCTGAGCATTGGTGGCACACTGTGGAGGCACTTTGGGAAACTGATCATACACCTCATTTGTGGGGTAATTTCGTCAAGGCATTCAAGGAGAAATATGTACCTACAGTTTCCAGGCAGAGGCGAATTGAAGAATTCATGCACTTGAACCAAGGTAACATGACGGTGGCTCAGTATGATATTCGCTTTAACAAACTGTCCTATTATGCTCAATACATGGTCAGTACCCCTGAGGCGAAGATGTGGAAATTTATGAATGGGTTGAGGCCAAAAATTCAGGATCAGTTGGCTTCACATGACTTTACTACCTATTCTGCTCTCCTTGCTGCTGCCTCCCGAGTTGAGAAGAGGAAACTTGACAGAGCCGGTTCAAGCCAAACGAACAAGAAACCATATCAGTATCCAGGACAACAGAGGAAATTCCAGACTCAGAGTCGCAGTCAGGTCCAGAGCCAGAACAGAACAGTCAATAACCATGGTCCGACTAAAGCACCATCAGCCTCTTTCACCCGTGGATCCACAGGTAGTTCACTTGCTACTCAGTCTATCAACTGTTCTTACTGTGACAAGAAGGGTCACACCGAGGCCCAGTGCTGGAATAAGTCAGGACGATGCGTGCGGTGTGGTAGTGATCAGCATCAAATTAAGGATTGCCCTAAATGGCAAGGAGGACTAAATCAGATTAAACCAGCTGGTAGAGGCAAGACTCCAGTTCCTAGAGTTCAGGCCCGAGCTTATGCTATTGAGTGCGAGGAGCTTCCTGAGGAGACTGCTGTTGTTGAAGGTACATTCTTGATACTGAATCAACCTGTTAGGGTGTTAATTGATCCAGGTGCTACTCATTCATTTATTACTCCCTTATGTGTGCAACGTGTAAAATTACAAGTTGAATGTTTGCCTTACGAAGTAGAAGTTGGTACTCCGATGGGTTCTAAACTTATTACTAGCTCAGTTGGTAAAACATGTAAAATCCAAATTAAGGATAGGGAATTCTCAGCCAATCTTATAGTGTTACCCTTTTGAGACTATGAAGTCATCTTAGGGATGGATTGGTTGGCAAAGCATCATGCCCAACTAGATTGTCGGACAAAGATTGACATTCCAAATACCTGGTCAACCAATATTGGAGGTAATGGGTCGAAGGGAATTCACTGGGAGTTCCATCATCTCATCTACGAAAGCAGTGAAGTCCTTGAGAAAAGGGTGTAGTGGATACTTAGCTTACCTCATCAACAAGCCATCGGACAAAGCTAAGTTGGAGGAGATGCCAGTGATTAAAGATTATGCGGATGTGTTTCTAGAAGAATTGCCCGGTTTGCCTCCGGATCGGGAGATCGAGTTCGTAATAGAATTACTGCCTGGCACCCAGCCGATATCTAAAGCTCCCTATCGTATGGCACCAGCCGAGCTACAAGAATTGAAGGACCAATTGCAGGAATTGTTGAAAAAGGGGTTTGTTCAACCAAGTTCTTCTCCGTGGGGCGCACCAGTCCTATTTGTAAAGAAGAAAGACGGAACGTTGAGGCTATGCATCGATTACCGAGGATTGAACCAAGTGACCGTCAAGAATAAATACCCACTTCCACTGATCGACGAATTGTTTGATCAACTTCAAGGAGCTAAAGTGTATTCGAAACTAGACTTGAGACAAGGGTATTATCAGTTGCGGATCAAAAAGGAGGATGTGCCTAAATCGGCTTTCAGGACGAGATATGGGCATTATGAATTTGTGGTGATGCCATTTGGGCTAACTAATGCCCCTGCAGCTTTTATGGACTTGATGCACAGGGTGTTTCGACCCTACTTGGACCAATTTGTGGAGATCTTTATTGATGATATTTTGGTATACTCGAAATCCGAGGCTGAGCATGAACAACATCTGCGATTGGTATTGCAGAAACTTCAAGAGCATCAATTGTATGCAAAGTTTAGCAAATGCGAATTTTGGTTGTGGCAGATTGCATTCTTGGGGCACATCATATCCCAAGATGGAATAGCGGTGGACCCAGCAAAGATAGAAGCGGTGATGTCTTGGAAGAAGCCGAAAAATGTTACGGAAGTTCGGAGTTTTCTCGGTTTAGCCGGCTATTATCGGAGATTCGTGAAGGATTTCTCAAAGATTGCAGGACTGCTTACAAAGCTCACTCAAAAGAAAACAAAGTTCATGTGGGATGACAAGTGTGAGAACAGCTTTCAAGAATTGAAGAAAAGATTGACTACCGCACCTGTTCTTGCATTGCGTGAAGGGAGTCAAGGCTTTGTAATCTATAGCGATGCTTCGAAGGAAGGACTGGGTTGTGTGTTCATGCAAAATGGTAGAGTGATTGTGTATGCCTCTAGGAAGCCAAGCCATATGAATTGAATTACCCGACGCATGATTTGGAGTTAGCGGCTATTGTGTTTGCACTCAAGAAATGGAGACACTATCTGTGGGGTAACAAGTTTGAGGTGTTTACTGATCACAAGAGCTTGAAGTACTTGTTTTCACAAAAAGAGTTAAACATGAGGCAAAGACGGTGGATGGAGCTCTTGGATGATTATAACTGCACAATCAATTATGTGCCCGGTAAAGCAAATGTAGTTGTAGATGCCTTAAGTCGGAAAGCGAGCATGGCAAAACTGGAAGTTAAGGTGTAGGAGTTGTTAAAGGAAACATTTTTGTGGAATCCACAATTGACTCGAAAATGGTTACTATTTGCCACTACACAAGTTCAGTCGACCTTGTTGTCTGAATTACGAGAGGCTCAACAGAAGGACCAACAGTTTCAGAAGATTAAAGAAAGCAACACAGATTTCAAGTTTCATGATGATGGTATTTGGAGGTTCAGGAATCGAATTTGTGTTCCTAATGAGCCAGAGTTGAAAAAGAAGATTCTTGAAGAAACTCATAATTCAAGATACACTATTCACCCCGGCGGGACAAAGATGTACTGGGATTTGAAGCAACACTATTGGTAGAATAACATGAAGAGGGAGACCGCGGAGTTTGTGGCACGATGTTTGACTTGCCAGAAAGTCAAAGCAGAACATCAATGACTGGTAGGTTTACTTCAGCCGTTGGAAATTCCTCAATGGAAATGGGAACACATAACTATGGACTTTGTCATGGACCTACCCAGGTCACAAAAGGGTCATGATGCCGTTTGGGTCATAGTGGATAGATTGACTAAGTCAGCGTACTTCTTACCGATGAACAAGGAGGATAGCCCTGAGAAACTGGGAGATATGTATGTGGCGGATATTGTAAGGCTACATGGGATGCCCGTAAGTATTGTATCGGATAGGGATCCTCATTTTACTTCCCGATTTTGGAAGAGATTGCAAGAAGCTTTGGGAACGAAGTTAAGTTTCAGCACGGCTTATCACCCTCAGACTGATGGACAATCTGAGAGAACTATTCAGATTCTGGAGGATATACGGAGGGCGTGTGTTCTAGACTTCGGAAAAAGTTGGGATAAATATCTACCCCTAGCGGAGTTCGTTTATAATAACAGCTATCAAGCCACTATCGGGATGGCCCCATTTGAGGCATTGTATGGGCGCAAGTGTCGATCCCCAATATACTGGGATGAAGTAGGTGAGACGAAGACTTTTGACCCGACCCTTCTACCTAAACTTATGAAGACTGTTAAGAATGTCCCCCTTATCCAGAAACGGATGCTTACCGCCCAAAGCAGGCAGAAAAGGTATGCAGTGTCACGCCCCAACCCAACCTATATAGGTTAGACTAGGGAGTGATCTAAACATTCAAGTCATTTCACGTACTTAATCGTTCAAGAAGGTTTAACACTTAACGTTTAGCCTAAACTCCATAAATTCTCCGAAAAATCGGCAGCATAACGGCTGTAATTGGGCTCCTTAGTTTGCCTTAATTTTCAAAAGGCCTCAAAACTTTCAATCTCAAATTCATTTCCAACCAAGATTACTATTTATCATCAATTGAAACGCCTACTAGTTGTCTCGAAGTCTCGTTTGATTAATAGCCTAGCATGATAACTAAGTCTCGTTTGTTTGTTAATCCTTGTTACAAAAGTACCTGTTGATCTTAGCTTAACAATGAGTACCTGCTTAAGATTTGATAGATTCATTTTACTTAATCCTTACCTGATACTTCATAATCCTATGATAGATACTAGCCAGTAGAGATAGCAAAACGACCACAAGAGTGTCTAACTAGTTATGATCAGTACAAGCCAAAATTAGACCCCAAATTACAACGGGGGTCATTTACAATACAATGACAAGCAACATAAGAAATAGTCTTCAAGAAACATATCGTTCACAAAATGGCCATAGTCAAGTAAGGCACGTAGGGCAAGCAATCATTCCAAGGAATCATCATTAGGCACGTTGTCCTCGGGTATCTGTTCCTGGTCTTCTTCACCTGAGATGATAAAAGAGGGTGAGTCCTTATGAACTCAGCGAGGGGGAACGAGAAATAAATTTTGAAACTCATTTTCCGGTTCAACTTATGAAAACCCTTTGCAAGCATGACATATATCACAAGTAAGTACATAATGTAATATAGAAATAAAAGAACACAATTACCTGTCTCTCCTCCCTGAGGTCCTCTAGGAACCAAGCGAGAGTACTTATATATATAGTGAAAAGGATACGGTAAGCTTTTGCTCTCAGTTCATTTTCGGTATCAGTTGTTGCGGCCGACTTCAAATCATCCCCTTATCACGCCAAATGGGTATACTCCGGATGTACCCCGAAATGCTACAACCCAACTCTCCGAAGAAGTCTAGCCCCCAAGCGAGAGAGGGAATTAGACAATGGTAGTCACGGTTGCACCGGCAAGCCCGATGTCGCCCGGTGTGCGTGAACGCTACCACGCCAGAATGAAAGGTTGCAACCTTGTATGCAATGCACATTTATGACATTTAATATATCACATTAGGAGGACAACAAAGTAGGTTGCCTCCGAGCAGTCATAAGATTGCACATTGACGAGTAAACACTCGAGGCACGATATGACAAGTAATTTCACTTGAAAAGTACATGGAGTTATATGAATATTAAACGGGCAGCCATGTAACGCATGTAAATCAAGTCATATAACTCATTTCGAAGTTCACGTAATCAAATAATAAGATTATACAACATGCAACGACATCTACGTGGGACCGGGTGCAAGAAAGGCGTACTTGTCAACATGTAATCATTGAAATCATGTTTAGGGCTATGAGGGAAACTACGGGAAGCCTACTAATTACATAATTAAACACGATATCCATAGGATCAACACTTAGCGAGTTTTTCCTAGTCATTAGGGTTTCATTTCATGCTCACCCGTGCGATTAAGCCCTAAGTTGTCACGTAATTAAACTCAAGCCATGCATTGATTAATTAAAACACCCTCAAGCATTCAAAACAGTCCACACAACATCCAAGTGTCACAATCCCAAGCATTTAATACAACAAGAGAAGTTACAATAATTTTCAAAGCAAATCCCTAATTGAAAACCTCACTGCAATGGTCTGTTTTCTCACAATCATTGAGACAAGCAAACAAACTCCAATTCTAGTGAACAAAAAGTAAAATTAAATCTTAAGGAGTGAACTAAATCCAGAAACAAACCTCGCATCATTTGGAGTTCGGGTTCAAGAGTTATAGCCAAAACCGTGAGACTACGCAAAACTGTCCAGATTTGCACACATTTCAATACTTATCGTTTTTGAGGACATTAGGGTCAGATTTAGCCTTAGTCTATTTCTGACAAAAATGTCCAGAACTGAAACATCTAGCAGCATACTAAATTTTATGCATTGTGGATATCATTTACTAAGTCAAAACTAGTTCGTTCTACACGGACAGTGAATCTGCCAAAACCTGCTTCATTTTCCCAAATTTTCCAGATTTGGACACCTTTCAATGTTTTGCCTTTTTGGGGATCATAGAGTCAAAATTAACTTTGGCCTATTTCTACAAAACATGCTCAAAACTGGCAAAACTAGTCACATACCAAATTTCACGCATTTTCAACATTAGTTACCTAGTCAAAACCACTTCGTTCCAACGAAACAGAAAGCTGCCAAATACGCGAGTTCACCTATCTTCACATTCTAGCCAAATATCTTGCCATGCATGTTTACAAAAGCTCATGTACACACATATATCACAAGTACAGAGGTAAAAATAGACATTTAAAGGCATGCATGTGGTTTTTGAAAGCTTTTCAAAGAAGTTTTAGCCCTCACCATAGCAAGACATCAAGAAGATGCACAAGACTCTTGATGAAGCATAATGTCGACGTTTTTCCTTGCTTAGCCAAGAGACCACTTGAGATTTCTCTAATTCCTAGCTTAGTAACCATGTTCTTAGTATGTGCAAGTGGCTAGAACAAAAGAAAATGAAATGGAAGCTAACATACTTACCTAAGCCGAACTGAATGTGCTATAAGCTTGCATGTGCATTTCTTTGCTCCTAGCTTTGCTTGGTCGAGCTCCTAAGTAGCTTGCATGACTTGATGAACCATTGAGTGATGAACTTAAGCTATGGAGAGTAGGATTTCAGCTAGGGCCGAGAGAGAGAGAGAAGAAATGAGAGAGTGAGAGAAAATGAGAGAAAGAAGGAAATAATGAAAGAAAAATGAAAAGCTTGATGGGTTTGATGCTTGTGTCGGCCTAGGGCCTTGAAATTTCAGATTTTTGTGTCTTCAAGGAGCATGTTTGAATCACCTAGCATGGGCATGGAGTGTGTGTCGAGATTGGTGTGCATTGGGTAGGGTTTTGAGTCAATTGTTTTATTGTTTTGTGTCATAACATGTCATAGAATGTCTAGGTTTAATTTTGAATCATGCAAGGCAAGCACAAATGCAAGAAAGTGGTCAGCCAAGGCATTGCAAAATTCTGAATTTTTGTCTTGGTTGAGCAATATAATATTGTGTGTTTGGGATGTGCAAAAGAATAAGGAATAAAGAATAAAGAATGCTTAGCTTTTGGTGCAATTTCGTCTTCTAGTAAGTTGAATTGGCATTTTAATATTAGTTAGTGGAATTTGTAGGATTAATTAATAATCTAGTGCTTCGTGTAAGATGCTTTCTTGATTAAGGTGTGGGCACGCTTTCCTAAGTTTAGGGCACGTACTATGAGGTAAGGCACGAACTACGAGACGAATGCACGTTTTCCAAATAAACGCACGCAACCCTAAATGAATGCACGTAATTCAATGCAAGGCACACAAAACGAAACACAATTCTTAAACCTAGGTCAAGGCATGCAAATCCAGGTTAAGGCACACGAAATGAGGTATCGCACGCAAATCGAGGTCGGGCCTCACATGCAGACCGACGGAGATGGAATCTAGAGTTTGAGGTCGACGATAAGGTGTTCTTGAAGTTATCACCTCGGAGGGGACTGATTAAACATGGCAAGGGTGGAAAGTTGAGCCCGAGGTTTGTAGGACCATTTGGGATAATTGAGAAGGTTGGCAAATTGGTGTATCGTCTGGAACTACCCCAAAACCTCTCCAATATTCATGATGTCTTCCATGTCTCAATGCTACGGAGTGTATCACCCTGATCCATCGCATATCTTGGAGCCAGAGCCGTTGTAGCTGCGGGAGAACTTGTCTTATAAAGAAAAGCCTATTCGGATCCTAGACGAGCAAGATCGGGAATTACGTAACAACTCGATACCAATGGTGAAAGTGTTGTGGGATCACCATGGAGTTGAAGAAGCAACATGGGAAAGATGAGACCAGATGGAGCAACTGTATCCGGCATTATTTCAAAGGTAATATTGAATTTCGGGACGAAATTCTTTTAAGGAGGGGAGGATGTGAGGCCCGACCTCGATTTGCGTGCGATACCTCGTTTCGCGTGTCCTAACCTAGAATTGCATCCTTTGACCTAGGTTTAAGGGTCGTGTCACATTTTATGTGCCTTGCATCGAATTACGTGCATTCATAGGGTTGCGTGCATTTGCTTAAAAAACGTTCATTCATCTCGTAGTTCATGCTTTACCTCGTAGTGCGTGCCCTAAACCTAAGAAAGCGTGCCCGCACGCTAATCAATAAAGCATCTTACACGAAGTACTAGATTATTAACTAATCCTACAAACTCCACTAACTAATATTAAAATGCTAAATCAATGCACTAGAAGACAAAATTTCACCAAAAGCTAAACATTCTTATTCTTTATTCTTTATTCTTTTGCATATTCCAAGCACATACAATAAAATAAGCCTTAACCAAGACAAAAAAATTCAGAAATTTCACAAGCTATGGCCGACCATGTGAAGAGCTTGTGCATGCTTTGCAATTTCAAAAATCATTCCTAGACAAGCCTATGACACAATGCATAAAAACGAAACAAAACACACCTACCAAGCTTCACTTTCTTGACTAAAACACTCCATGCTTCTTCACATTTCAAGATTGCACAAGGACTAAGGGAATTTCAGATTTTTCAAGGCCCTAGGCCGACACACTCACATACAAACACTTCATTCCTCACAAACATTTCAATTTCTCTCATCTTCTCTCACTCTCTCGGCCTTGGCTGCATTCGTGACTCTCCATAGCTTAAGCTCATCTCCTAAGGTTCACCTAGGCACACAAGGACTCTAGGAAGCTCGACCAAGCAAGCAAGAAGCCAGAAAACGCATGCAAGCACACAAGAACCCTTCATTTCGGCTAGGTATGTTTGATAGCTTCTATTTCATTTCCTTTTGATCTAGCCACATGCACATACTAAGAACATGGTAACTAAGCTAGGAATTAGAGAATCTCAAGCTATCTCTCGGCCAAGCAAGGAGAAAAGACGATTTTGTGCATCTTCAAGAGCTTTGTGCATCTCATTTATTGTCTTGCTAAGGTGAGGGCTAAAACTCTTTTAAAAAGCTTTCAAAAACCACATGCATGCCTTCATATGTCTATTTTTACTTCTGTACTTGTGGTATATGTGTGTACATGAGCTTTTGTAACCATGCATGGCAAGATATTTAGCTATAACTTGAAGATAGGCAAAAATCGCGTAGCTGGCAGATTTCTGACTTGTTAGAACGAAGTGTATTTGGCTTGGTAAATGATGTTTAAAATGCGTGAAAATTAGTAGGTGACTAGTTTTTCCAGTTCTGAGAAATTTTCGTAGAAATAGGCCAAGGCCAATTTTGACTCTAAGGTCTCCAAATGGCAAAACATCGAAAGGTGTCTAAATCTGGAAAATCTGAAAAAATGGAGCAGGTTTTTGGCAGTTCACTGTCCTTGTAGAACAAAACAGTTTTGACCTAGTGAACGATATCTAAAATGCAAGAAATTTGGTAGGTTGCCAGATTTTTCAGTTCTGGACATTTTTGTCAGAAATAGACTAAAGCTAAATCTGACCCTAAGACCCTCAAAAATGGAAAGTATTGAAATATGTACAAATCTGGACAGTTTTGCGTAGTCTCACGGCTTTAGCTATAACTCTTGAATCCGAACTCCAAATGATGCAAGGTTTGTTTCTGGATTTAGTTCACTTAATAAGATTTAATTTGACATTTTATTCACTAGAATTGGAGATTTTTTACTTGTCTAAATGATTTTGGGAAGACAGACCATTGCGGTGAGGTTTTTATCTAGTGATATGCTTTGAAAATTATTGTAACTCCTCTTGTGGTATTGAATGCTTGGGATTGTGGCACGTAGATGTTGTGTGGACTGTTTTGGATGATTGATGATGTTTTAATTAATCGATGCATGGCTTGGGTTTAATTACGTAATAACTTGCGGCTTAATCGCACGTGTAAGCATGAATTGAAACCCTATTGACTATGAAAACTCGCTAAGTGTTGATCCTATAGTTATTGCGTCTAATTGTGTGATTAGTGGGCTGCCTAATAAATGTTAAGTATGCTTGAAATGTGATTCCAATGATTACATGTTGATAAGTAGACTTTTCTTGCACCCGGTCCCATGTAGACGTCGTTGCATGCTTGTATAAACTCATTATCTAATTACGTGAACCCCGAAATGAGTTATATGACTTGATTTATATGTGTTACATGGCTGCCTGTTTAATATTCATATAACTCCATGTGCTTTACAAGTGAAATTACAAGTCAAAATTTGCCTCGTGTGTTTACTTGTCAATGTGCGATCTTATAACTGCTCGGAGGCAACCTACTTTGTTGTCCTCCTAATGTGATATATTAAATGTTATAAATGTGCATTGCATACAAGGTTGCAACCTTTCATTCTGGCGTGGTAGCGTTTCACGTACACCGGGCGACATCGGGCTTGCCGGTACAACCGTGACTACCATTGTCCAATTCCCTCTCTCGCTTGGGGGCTACACTTCCTCGGAGAGTTGGGTCGTAGGATTTCGAGGTACATCTGGAGTACACCCATTTGGCGTGATAAATGGATGATATGAAGTCGGTTGCAACAACCGTTATTGGAAATGAATTGAGAGCAAAAGCTCACCGTATCCTTTTCACTATGTGTATAAGTACTCTCGCTTGGTTCCTAGAGGACCTCGGGGAGGAAAGACGGGTAATTGTATTCTTTTACTTTTATATTACATTATAAACTTGTGTTATATGTCATGCCTTCAAAAAGGGGTTTTCATAAGTCGAACTGGAAAAAGAGTTTCAAAATATATTTCTTGTTCCCCCTCGCTGAGTTCATAAGGAATCAACCTCTTTTATCATCACAGGTGACGAAGATCAGGAACAGGTACCGAGGATAACGTGCCTATTGATGACTCCTTGGAGTGATTGCCTGCCCTACGTGCCTTACTTGACTGTAGCTATTTTGTGAACGATATGTTTGTTTTGAAGAGTATCTCTTATGTTGTTTTCATTGTTATTGTAAAAGACTCCCGTTGTAATTTGGGGTCTAATTTTGCTTTGTACTGATCATAACTAGATAGACACTCTTTTAGTCGTTTTGCTATCACTACTTTGGTTTAGTATCTATCACAAGCTTATGAAGTATTAGGCAAAGGGTTAAGTAAAATGAATCTATCCCATCTTAAGCAGGTACTCATTTGTAAGCTAAGATCAACAGGTACTTATGTAACAGGGATTGTCACATAAACGAGACATAATTAATTTGCTAGGTTGTTAATCAAATGAGACTTTGAGATAACTGGCAAGCTTTTCAATTGGTGATAAATAGTAATCTTAGTTGGAAATGAATTTTTGATTGAAAGTTTTGAGGCGTTTAGAAAATTAGGTCAAACTAAAGAGCCAATTACAGCCGTTATGCTGCCGGTTTTTCGAACAATTTTTGGAGTTCTAGTCTAACGGATAAGCTTAATCTTCGTTAATCAGTTATAGTCATAAAAGAAAGTGAATGTTTAGATCATACCCTAGTCTAATCTCTACAGGTCGGGTTGGGGGCTTGATAGCGTAACCCTAGTTATGGGCACCGGTGCGACGGATACTTGGTCACAAGCCCCACGCCCTCGGTTTGCTGGCCCAGCCTCTACGTGAAATGAAGTTGTCTTGCCCAAGGTGCCATGGGATTCGGTAATAGAAATTGGATGGATTAGGTTGTCGTCTTTTTCGCGGCTCACGACGTATGATCCGGGATGGAAAAACAACGCAAAAGAAGAAAATAGTCCCAAAACTGATGAAAACGTTCGATTTTGGGCTGCGACAACAGGCACAGTTGAGCAGGATTGTTATCCCCGTCGTAGAGCTCTCGAAGAGCTTTCCAACAGTATGTTTTGCGCCACGTAACTCCTTACGGATCAAAAGTTATGGACACCGGAGCAACGAATACCAGGTCACAAGCCCCACGCCCTCAGTTCGCGGGCCTAGCCTTTACGTGAAGTAAAGTTGTCTTGCTCAAGGTACCGTGGGATTCGGTAATAGAAATGTGATGGATTAGGTTGTCGTCCTTTTCGCGGCTCACGACGTACGATCCGGGACCAAAAAAAAGCGCAAAGGAAGAAAAGTATCCCGAAACTAATGAAAATATTTGAATTTGAGCCCTGAAAACAGGTGTAGCCTAGCAGGGTTACTGCCCACGTCGTAGAGCTCTTATAGAGCTTTCCAACGGTATGTTGTGCGCTGCGTAACTCCTTACGGATCAAAAGTTATGGGCACCGGAGCGACGGATACCTGGTTACAAGCCCTACATACTCTATTTGCTGGCCCAGCCTCTACATGAAGTGAAGTTTGTGTTGCCCAAGGTGCCATGGGATTCGGTAATAGAAATGTGATGGATTAGGTTGTCGTCCTTTTCGCGGCTCACGACGTACGACACGGGATAGAAAAACAGCCCAAAAGAATAAAAGTGTCCCGAAATTGATGAAAACGTTTAATTTTGGGCTCCAAAAATAGGCGCAGATGAGCAGGCTTGCTGCACCGGTCGTACAGCTCTCTGAGAGCTTTCCAACGGTATGTTGTGCACCATGTAACTCCTTACGGATCAAAAGTTATGGGAACCGGAGCGACGGATACCGGGTCACAAGCCCCACGCCCTCGGTTTGCGGGCACAGCCTCTACGTGAAGTGAAGTTGTCTTGCCCAAGGTACCGTGGGATTTGGTTATAGAAATGTGATGGATTAGGTTGTCGACCTTTTCGCGGCTCACGACGTACGATCCGTGATGGAAAACATCGCAAAAGAAGAAAAGTATCCCAAAACTGATGAAAACGTTTGATTTTGGACTCCGAAAATAGGCATAGCCGAGCAAGCTTGTTGCCCACGTCGTAGAACTCTCGAAGAACTTTCCAACGGTATGCTGTATGCCGCGTAACTCCTTACGGATCAAAAGTTATGGGCACCGGAGCGACGGATACCTGGTCACAAGCCCCACGCCCTCAGTTTGCGCGCCCAACCTTTACGTGAAGTGAAGTTGTCTTGCCCAAGATGCCGTGGGATTCGGTAATAGAAATATGATGGATTAGGTTGTCGTCCTTTTCGCAGCTCACGACATACGATCCGGGACGAAAAAAAAATGCTCAAAAGAAGAAAAGTATCCCGAAATTGATGAAAATGTTCGATTTTGGGAGATGAAAACAGGCGCAATCGAGCAGGGTTGCTGTCCACATCGTACAGCTCTCGTAGAGCTTTCCACGGGTATGCTGTGCACCGCGTAACTCCTTACGGATCAAAAGTTATGGGCTTCGAAGCGACGGATAGCTGGTCACAAGCCCCACGCCCTTTGTTTGCTGGCCCAGCCTCTACGTGAAGTGAAGTTGACTTGCCGAAGGTGCCGTGGGATTCGGTAATAGAAATGTGATGGATTAGGTTGTCGTCCTTTTCGCGGCTCACGACGTAAGAACAGGGACATAAAAACAGTGCAAAAGAAGAAAAGTATCCCAAAACTGATGAAAACATTTGAATTTGGGCTCTGAAAATAGGCGCTGCAAAGCAGGTTTGCTACCCACGTCGTAGAGCTCTCGTAGAGATTTCCAACGGTATGCTGTACGGCGCGTAACTCCTTACGGATCAAAAGTTATGGGCACCGGAGCGACAAATACCTGATCATAAGCCCCACGCCCTAGGTTTGCTGGCCCAACCTCTATGTGAAGTGAAGTTGTCTTGCCCAAGGTGCCATAGGAATCGGTAATAGAAATTTGATGGATTAGGTTGTCGTCCTTTTCGCGGCTCACAACGTACGTTACGGGATGGAAAAACTGCGCAAAAGAAGAAAAGTGTCCCGAAACGGATGAAAACATTTGATTTTGGGCTTCGAAAATAGGCGCCGCCGAGCAGGCTTGCTGCCCCCATCGTAGAGCTCTCTGAGAGCATTCCAACGGTAGGCTGTGCGCCGCGTAACTCCTTACGGATCAAAAGGTATGGGCACCGGATTGACGGATACCTGGTCACAAGCCCCACGCCCTCGGTTTGCGGGCCCAGCCTTTACATGAAGGGAAGTTGTCTTGCCCAAGGTGCCGTGGGATTCGGTAATAGAAATGTGATGGATTAGGTTGTCTTCCTTTTCGCGGCTCACGCCGTACGATCCGGGACAGAAAAAAAAAAGCGCAAAAGAAGAAAAGTATCCCGAAACTGATAAAAACGTTTGATTTTGGGCTCCAAAAATAGGCGCAGCCGAGCAGGTTTTCTGTCCATATCGTAGAGCTCTCGTAGAGCTTTCCAATGGTATGTTGTGCGCCGCGTAACTCCTTACGGATCAAAAGTTATGGGCACCGGAGCGACGGATACCTGGTCACAAGCCCCACGCCCTCGATTTGCTGGCCCAGCCTCTATGTGAAGTGAAGTTGTCTTGCCCAAGGTGCCGCGGGATTCGGTAATAGAAATTTAATGGATTAGGTTGTCGTCCTTTTCACGGCTCACGACGTACGATACAGGATGGAAAAACATCACAAAAGAAGAAAAGTGTCCCGAAACTGATGAAAACGTTCGATTTTGGGATCCAAAATAAGGCACAGCTGAGGAGGCTTGCTGCCCTCGTTGTAGAGCTCTCTGAGAGCATTCTAACGGTATGCTGTGCGCTGCGTAACTCCTTACGGATCAAAAGTTAAGGGCACCGGAGCAACATATATCTGTTCACAAGCCCCACGCCCTCTGTTTAAGGGCCCAGCCTTTACGTGAAGTGAAGTTGTCTTGCCTAAGGTGCCATGGGATTTGGTAATAGAAATGTGATGGATTAGGTTGTCATCCTTTTCGCGGCTCAAGACGTACGATCCGGGACGAAAAAAAAGTGCAAAAGAAGAAAAGAATCACGAAACTGAGGAAAAGGTTCAATTTTGGGCTCCGAAAATAGGCGCAGCTGAGCAGACTCGCTGCCAACGTTGTAGAGCTCTTGGAGAGGTTTCCAATGGTATGATGTGTGCTGCGTAACTCCTTACAGATCAAAAGTTACGGGCACCGTATTCTTGGTCAAAAGCCCCACGCCCTCGGTTTGTGGGCCCAGCCTCTGCGTGAAGTGAAGTTGTCTTGCCCAAGGTGCCGTGGGATTTGGTAATAAAAATGTGATGGATTAGGTTGTCGTCTGTTTCGCGGCTCACGACGTACGATCCGGGACGAAAAAACAGAGTAAAAGAAGAAAATTGTCCCAAAATTGATGAAAACGTTCAAGTTTGGCCTCCGAAAATAGGCACAGCAGAACAAGCTTGCAGCCCCCGTCGTAGAGCTCTCAGCGAGCTTTCTAACGGCAGTGCGCCGTGTAACTCCTTACGGATCAAAAGTTATGGGCACCAGAGCGACAGATACTTGGTAACAAGACCCACGCCCTCGGTTTGCTGGCCCAGCCTCTACGTAAAATGAAATTGTCTTGCCCAAGGTGCCATGGGATTCGGTAATAGAAATATGATGGATTAGGTTGTCTTCCTTTTCGCGACTCAAGACGTTTGATCCGGGACAGAAAAACAGCACAAAAGAAGAAAAGTGTCCAAAAACAGATGAAAACGTTCGATTTTGGGCTCCGAAATGAGGCGTAGCCTAGCAAATTTGCTGCTCTCGTCGTAGCGCTCTCGGAGAGCTTTCCAACGATATACTGTGCGCCGTATAACTCTTTACGGATCAAAAGTTACGGGCACCGAAGCGACAGATTCCTGGTAACAATCCCCACGCCCTCGGTTTGCAGGCCCAGTCTCTACGTAAAGTGAAATTGTCTTGCCCAAGGTACCGTGGGATTCGGTAATAAAAATGTGATGGATTAGGTTGTCGTCATTTTCGCAGCTCACGACGTACAATCCGAGATGAAAAAATAGCGCAAAAGAAGAAAAGTATCACAAGACTGATGAAAACGTTCGATTTTGGTCTCTGAAAATAGGCGAAGCTGAGTAGGCATTCTGACCCCGTCGTAGAGCTCTCGTAGAGCTTTTCAACGGTATGTTGTGCGCCGCGTAACTCCTTACAGATTAAAAGTTATAGGCAATGGAGCGACGGATACCTGGTTACAAGCCCCACGCTCTCAGTTTGCTGGCCCAGCCTCTACGTGAAGTGAAGTTGTCTTGCCCAAGGTGCCGTGGGATTCGGTAATAGAAAATGTGATGGATTAAGTTGTCGCCCTTTTCGCGGCTCACGACGTACGATCCGGGACGGAAAAATAATGTAAAAGAAGAAAAGTCTTCCGAAACTGATGAAAACGTTCTATTTTGGGCTCCGAAAATAGGTGCAGCCCAAGCAGGCTTGTTGCCCACGTCGTAGAGTTGTCGGAGAGCTTTCCAACGGTAAGCTGTGCGCCGCGTAACACCTTACGGATCAAAAGTTACGGGCACCGAAGCGACGGATTTCTAGTCACAATCCCCACGCCCTCAGTTTGCGGGCCCAATCTCTACGTGAAGTGAAATTGTCTTGCCCAAGGTACCATGGGATTCGGTAATAAAAATTTGATGGATTAGGTTGTCGTCATTTTCGCAGCTCACGACGTACAATCCGGGGTAAAAAAATAGCGCAAAAGAAGGAAACTATCACAAAACTGATGAAAACATTCAATTTTAGGCTCCGAAAATAGGCAAAGCCTAGCAGGCTTGTTGCCCACGTCGTAGAGCTCTCGTAGAGCTTTCCAACGGTATGCTGTGCGCCGCGTAACTCCTTACGGATCAAAAGTTATGGGCACCGGAGCGACGGATACCTGGTCACAAGCCCCACGCCCTCGGTTTGCTGGCCCAGCCTCTACGTGAAGTGAAGTTGTCTTGCCCAAGGTGTCATGGGATTCGGTAATAGAAATGTGATGGATTAGGTTATCGTACTTTTCGTGGCTCACGACATACGATCTAGGACTGAAAAACAATGCAAAAGAAGAAAAGTATCCTGAAACTGATGAAAACATTAGATTTTGGGCTCCAAAAATAGGCGCAGCCGAGCAGGCTTGTTGCCCACGTCGTAGAGCTCTTGGAGAGCTTTTCAACGGTATGTTGTGCACCGCGTAACTCCTTACGGATCAAAAGTTACAAGCACCGGAGCGACGGATTCCTGGTCACAAGCCCCATGCCCTCAGTTTGCGGGCCCAGCCACTATGTCAAGTGATGTTGTCTTGCCCAAGGTGCCATGGGATTCGGTAATAGAAATGTAATGGATTAGGTTGTCGTCCTTTTCGCAGCTCACGACGTACGATCTGGGATGGAAAAACAGCGCAAAAGAAGAAAAGAGTCCCGAAACAGATGAGAACGTTCGATTTTTGGCTCCGAAAATAGGCTCAGTTGAGCAGGCTTGCTACCCCCATCATAGAGCTCTCGGAGAGCTTTCCAACAGTATGCTGTACGCCGCGTAACTCTTTACGGATCAAAAGTTATGGGCACCGGAGCGATGGATACCTGGTCACAAGCCCCACGCTCTCGATTTACGGGCCCAGCCTCTACGTGAAGTAAAGTTATCTTGCCCAAGGTACCGTGGGATTCGGTAATAGAAATGTGATGGATTAGGTTGTCTTTCTTTTCACGACTCATGACGTACGATCCGGGACAGAAAAACAAAAAGAAGAAAAGTGTCCCAAAACTGATGAAAACGTTCGATTTTGGGCTCCGAAAAGGGGCACAGCCGAGTATGTTTGCTGGCCGCGTTGTAGAGCTCTCGGAGAGCTTTCCAACGGTACGCTGTGCGCCGCGTAACTCCTTACGGATCAAAAGTTACGGACACTGGAGCGACGGATTCTTGGTCACAATCCCCACGCCCTCGGTTTGCGGGCCGAGCCTCTACATGAAGTGAAATTGTCTAGCCCAAGGTACCGTGGGATTCGGTAAAAGAAATGTGATGGAATAGGTTGTCGTCATTTTCACAACTCACGACGTACGATCCAAGATGAAAAAATAGCGCAATAGAAGAAAAATATCACAAAACTGATTAAAACGTTCGATTTTGGGCTCCGAAAATAGGTGAAGCCGAGCAAGCTTGCTATCCACGTCGTAGAGTTCTCGAAGAGCTTTCCAACGGTATGCTGTGCGCCGCGTAACTCCTTACGGATCAAAAGTTATGGGCACCAGAGAGACGGATACCTGGTCACAAGCCCCATGCCCTCAGTTTGCTGTCTCATCCTCTACGTGAAGTGAAGTTGTCTTGCCCAAGGTACCGTGGGATTCGGTAATAGAAATGTGATAGATTAGGTTGTCTTCCTTTTTGCGACTCACGATGTATGATCCGGGACAGAAAAACAGCGCAAAAGAAGAAAAATATCTCAAAACTGATAAAAACGTTCGATTTTAGGCTCTGAAAAGAGATGCAGCCGAGAAGTCTTTCTGCCCACATCGTAGAGCTCTCGAAGAGCTTTCTAACAGTATATTGTGCGCCGCGTAACTCCTTACGGATCAAAAGTTATGGGCACCGGAGCGACGGATACCTGGTCACAAGCCCCACGCCCTCGGTTTGCTGGCCCAGCCTCTGCGTGAAGTGAAGTTGTCTTGCCCAAGGTACCGTGGGATTTGGTAATGGAAATGTGATGGATTAGGTTGTCGTCCTTTTCGCGGCTCATGACGTACAATCTGGGACGGAAAAATAGTTCAAAAAAAGAAAAGTGTCCCAAAACAGATGAAAACATTCGATTTTAGGCTCCAAAAATAGTCGCAACTGAGTAGGGTCGCTGCCCCAATCGTAGATCTCTCGAAGAGCTTTCCAACTGTATGTTGTGCGCTGCGTTACTCCTTACGGATCAAAAATTATAGGCACCGTAGCGACAGATACCTGGTCACAAGCCCTACGCCCTCGGTTTGCGTGCCCAACCTCTACGTGAAGTGAAGTTGTCTTACCAAGGTGCTATGGGATTTGGTAATAAAAATGTGATGGATTAGGTTATCGTCCTTTTTACGGCTTACGTCGTACGATCCGGGATGAAAAAATAACGTAAAAGAAGAAAAGTATCCGAAAACTAATGAAAACGTTTGAATTTGGTCTCCAAAAATAGGTGCAGCCGAGCAAGCTTGTTGCCCACGTCGTAGAGCTCTCGTAGAGCTTTCCAACTATATGTTGTGCGCCGCGTAACTCCTTACGGATCAAAAGTTATGGGCACCGGAGCGACGGATACCTGGTCACAAGCCCCACGCCCTCAGTTTGCGGGCCCAGCCTCTACGTGAAGTGAAGTTGTCTTGCCCAAGGTGTCGTGGGATTCGGTAATAGAAATGTGATGGATTAGGTTGTCTTCCTTTTCGCGGCTCATGACGCACGATCCGGGACGGAGAAAAAAACACAAAAGAAGAAAAGTGTCCCGTAACAAATGAAAACGTTCGATTTTAGGCTCCAAAAAGACACGCACCCGAGCAGGCTTGCTGCCCATGCCGTAGAACTCTTGGAGAGCTTTCCAATGGTATGTTGTGCGCCCCGTAACTCCTTACATATCTAAAGTTACGGGCACCGAATTCCTTGTCACAAGCCCCACGCCCTCGATTTGCGGGCCCAGCCTCTACCTGAAGTAAAATTCTCTTGCCCAAGGTGCCGTGGGATTCGGTAATATAAATGTGATGGATTAGGTTGTCTTCCTTTTCGCTACTCACGACGTACAATCCAGGACAGAAAAATAACGCAAAAGAAGAAAAGTGTCTCAAAAACTGATAAAAATGTTTGATTTTGGGCTCCTAAATGAGGCGCAACTGAGCAGGCTTGCAACACGTGTCGTAGATCTCTCGGAAAGCTTTCCAACGGTATGTTGTGCGCCGCATAACTCCTTACGGATCAAAAGTTATGGATACCGGAGCGACGGATACCTTGTCACAAGCCCCACGCCCTCGGTTAGCTGGCCCAGCCTCTACGTGAAGTGAAGTTGTCTTGTCCAAGGTGCCGTAGGATTTAGTAATAAAAATGTGTTGGATTAGGTTGTCGTCCTTTTCGCGACTCATGTCGAAAGATCCGAGAAGAAAAAACAGCACAAAAGAAGAAAAGTGTCCCCAGATAGATGAAAAAAATCAATTTTGGGGACCAAAAATAGTCGCAGCCGAGCAGGCTCACTGTCCCCATCATAGAGCTCTCGGAGAGCTTTCCAACAGTATGTTGTGAGCAGCGTAACTCCTTACGGATCAAAAGTTTTGGGCACCGGAGTGACGGATACCTGGTCACAAGCCCCACACCCTAGGTTTACTGGCCCAGCCTCTTTGTGAAGTGAAGTTGTCTTGCCCAACATGCCGTGGGATTTGGTAATGGAAATGTGATGGATTAGGTTGTCGTCCTTTTCGCTGCTCATGACGTACGATCCGGGACGGAAAAATAGTGAAAAAGAAGAAAAGTATCCCGAAACAGATGAAAATATTCGATTTTGGGCTCCAAAAATAGTCGTAACCGAGCAGGGTCGCTGCCCCAATCGTAGAGCTCTCGGAGAGCTTTCCAACGGTATGTTGTGCACCACGTTACTCCTTACGGATCAAAAGTTATAGGCACCGGAGCGACGGATACCTGGTAACAAGCCCCATGCCCCCGGTTTGCGGGCCCATCCTCTACGTGAAGTGAAGTTGTCTTGCCAAGGTGCCGTGGGATTTGGTAATAGAAATGTGATGGATTAGGTTGTCGTCCTTTTTGCAGCTCACGACGTACGATCCGGGACTGAAAAATGACGCAAAAGAAGAAAAGTATCCAAAAACTGATGTAAACGTTCGAATTTGGTCTCCGAAAATAGGAGCAGCTGAGCAGGCTTGCTGCCCACGTCGTAGAGCTCTCGTAGAACTTTCTAACGGTATGCTGTGCGCCGCGTAACTCCTTACAGATCAAAATTTAAGGGCACCGGAGCGACGGATACCTGGTCACAAGTCCCACGCCCTCTGTTTGCTGTCCCATCCTCTACGTGAAGTGAAGTTGTCATGCCCAAGGTGTCATTGGATTCGGTAATAAAAATGTGATGGATTAGGTTGTCGTCCTTTTCGCGACTGACAACGTACAATCCGCGATGGAAAAATAGCGTAAAAGAAGAAAAGTGTCCCGAAACTGATGAAAACGTTCGATTTTGGGCTCCGAAAATAGTTGCAGCCGAGTAGGCTTTCTGATCTCATCGTAGAGCTCTCGAATAGCTTTCCAACGGTATGCTGTGCGCCTCGTAACTCTTAACGGATCAAAAGTTGTGGGCACCGGAGCGACGGATACCTGGTCACAAGCCCCACGCCCTGGGTTTGCGGGCCCAGCCACTACGTGAAGTGAAGTTGTCTTGCCCAAGGTGTCGTGAGATTCGGTAAAAGAAATGTGATGGATTAGGTTGTCTTCCTTTTCGCGGCTCACGACGTACGATCCGGGACGAAAAAAAAAGCACAAAAGAAGAAAAGTGTCCCGTAATAGATGAAAACGTTCGATTTTAGGCTCTGAAAAGATGCGCAGCCGAGTAGGCTTGCTGGCCACGTCATAGAACTCTTGGAGAGCATTCCAATGGTATGTGCAAAACTCCTTACAGATCTTAAGTTACGGGCACCGGATTCCTTGTCACAAGCCCCACGTCCTCGGTTTGCGGGCCCAGCCTCTATGTGAAGTGAAATTCTCTTTCCCAAGGTGCCGTGGGAATCGGTAATAGAAATATGATGGATTAGGTTGTCTTCCTTTTTGCGACTCACGACGTACGATCCGGGATAGAAAAATAACGCAAAAGAAGAAAAGTGTACCAAAACTGATAAAAACGTTTGATTTTGGGCTCCAAAATGAGGAGCAACCGAGCAGGCTTGCTGCACGTGTCGTAGATCTCTCGGAGAGCTTTCCAACGGTATGTTGTGCGCTGCGTAACTCCTTACGGATCAAAAGTTATGGGCACCGGAGCGACGGATACCTTGTCACAAGCCCCACGCCCTCGGTTTGCTGGCCCAGCCTCTACGTGAAGTGAAGTTGTCTTGCCCAAGGTGCCGTGGGATTTGGTAATAGAAATGTGATGGATTAGGTTGTCGTCCTTTTCGCGGCTCATGACGAAAGATCTGAGACGGAAAAACTGAGCAAAAGAAGAAAAGTGTCCCCAAATAGATGAAAAAATTCAATTTTGGGCACCAAAAATAGTCGCAGCCGAGCAGGCTCGCTGTCCCCATCATAGAGCTCTCGAAGAGCTTTCCAACTGTATGATGTGCGCCGCGTAACTTCTTACGGATAAAAAGTTATGGGCACCGGAGCGACGGATACCTGGTCACAAGCCCCACGCCCTCGGTTTGCGGGCCCAACCTATACGTGAAGTGAAGTTGTCTTGCCCAAGGTGCCCTGGGATTCAGTAATAGAAATGTAATGGATTAGGTTGTCGTCCTTTTCGCAGCTCACGACGTACGATCTGGGACGATAAAACAGCGCAAAAGAAGAAATGTATCCCAAAATTGATGAAAATGTTCGATTTTGGGCTCCGAAGACAAGGGCAGCCGAGCAGGCTCGCTTTCCACGTCGTAGAGCTCTCGGAGAGCTTTCTAACGGTATGTTGTCTTTACGGATCAAAAGTTGTGGGCACCGGAGAGAGGGATACCTGGTCACAAGCCCCACGCCCTGGGCTTACGGGCCCAGCGTCTACGTGAAGTGAACTTGTCTTGCCCAAGGTGTTGTGGGATTGGGTAATAGAAATGTGATGGATTAGGTTGTCGTCCTTTTCGCGGCTCACGATGTACGATCCGGGACGGAAAAAAAAGTACAAAAGAAGAAAACTGTCTCGTAACTGATGAAAACGTTCGATTTTAGGCTCTTAAAAGAGGCGCAGCCGAGCAGGTTTGCTACCCACGTCGTAGAGCTCTTGGAGAGCTTTCCAATGGTATGTTGTGCGCCGCGTTACTCCTTACGGATCAAAAGTTACGGGCACCGGATTCCTTGTCACAAGCCCCATGCCCTCGGTTTGCGGGCCTAGCCTCTACGTGAAGTGAAGTTGCCTTGCTTGAGGTGCCATGGGATTCGATAATAGAAATGTGATGGATTAGGTTATCGTCCTTTTCGCGGATCACGACGTACAATCCGGGATGAAACAACACCGCATAAGAAGAAAAGTGTCCCGAAACTGATGAAAATGTTCAATTTTGGGTTACGAAAATAGGCGCAGCCGAGCAGGTTCGGTGCCCCTGTCGTAGAGCTCTCGGAGAGCTTTCCAATGGTATGCTGTTCACTACGTAACTCCTAACGGATCAAAAGTTATGGGCTCCGGAGCGACGGATACCTAGTCACAAGCCCCACGCCCTCTGTTTGCAGGCCCAGCCTTTCCGTGAAGTGAAGTTGTCATGCCCAAGGTGCTGTGGGATTCGGTAATAGAAATGTGATGGATCAGGTTGTCATCCTTTTCGCAGCTCGCGACGTACGATCCGGGACGAAAAAATAACGCAAAAGTAGAAAAGTATCACGAAATTGATGAAAAGGTTCGATTTTGGGCTCCGAAAATAGGCACAGTCATCCAGGCTTGCTGCCCACATCGTAGAGCACTTGTAGAGATTTCTAACGGTATGCTGTGCGTCGAGTAACTCCTTACGGATCAAAAGTTATGGACACCAGAGCGACGAATACCTGGTCACAAGCACCACGCCCTCGGTTCGCTGGCCCAGCCTCTATGTGAAGTGAAGTTGTCTTGCCCAAGGTGCCATGGGATTCGGAAATAGAAATGTGATGGATTAGGTTGGATTCCTTTTCGCGACTCACGACGTACGATCCGGGATAACAAAATAACGCAAAAGAAGATCTCTCGGAGGCGCAACCGAGTGAAATTTTCTTGCCCAAGGTGTCCCAAAACTGATAAAAACGTTTGATTTTAGGCTCCAAAATGAGGCACAACCGAGCAGGATTGCTGCACGTGTCATAGATCTCTCGGAGAGCTTTCCAACGGTATGTTGTGCGCAGCGTAACTCCTTACGGATCAAAAGTTATGGGCACTGGAGCGGCGGATACCTGGTCACAAGCCCTACGCCCTCTGTTTGCTGGCCTAGCCTCTACATGAAGTGAAGTTGTCTTGCCTAAGGTGCTGTGGGATTTGGTAATAGAAATGTGATGGATTAGGTTGTTGTCCTTTTCGCGGCTCATGACGAAAGATCCGAGACGGAAAAACAGCGCAAAAGAAGAAAAGTGTCCCCAATTAAAAGAAAAAATTCAATTTTGGGCACGAAAAATAGTCGCAGCCGAGCAGGCATGCGGTCCCTATCATAGAGCACTCGGAGAGTTTTCCAACGGTATGTTGTGCGCCGCGTAACTCCTTGCGGATTAAAAGTTATGGGCACCGGAGCGACGGATACCTGGTCACAAGCCCCATGCCCTCGGTTTGCGGGCCCAGCCTATACGTGAAGTGAAGTTGTCTTGCCCAAGGTGCCGTGGGATTCGGTAATAGAAATGTGGTGGATTAGGTTATCATTCTTTTCGCGGCTCACGACATACGATCCGGGACGGAAAAATAGCGCAAAAGAAGAAATGTATCCCAAAATTGATGAAAACGTTTGATTTTGGGCTCCAAAAACAAGCGCAGCCGAGCAGGCTCACTAAACATGTCGTAGAGCTCTCGGAGAGCTTTCCAACGGTATGTTGTACGCCTCGTAATTCTTTACAGATCAATAGTTGTGGGCACCGGAGCGAGGGACACCTGGTCACAAGCCCCACGCCCTGGGTTTGCGGGCCCAGCCTCTACGTGAAGTGAACTTGTCTTGCCCAAGATGTCGTGGGATTGGGTAATTGAAATGTGATGAATTAGGTTATCGTCCTTTTCGCGGCTCACGACGTACGATCCGGGACGGAAAAAATAGTGCAAAAGAAGAAAACTGTCCTGTAACTGATGAAAACGTTCGATTTTCGGCTCCGAAAAGAGGCGGAGCTGAGCAGGTTTGCTGCCCACGTCGTAGAGCTCTTGGAGAGCTTTCCAATGGTATGTTGTGTGCCGCGTAACTCCTTACGGATAAAAAGTTACGGGCACCGGATTCCTTGTCACCAACCCCACGCCCTCGGTTTACGGGTCCAGCCTCTACGTGAAGTGAAGTTGTCTTGCCCGAGGTGCCATGGGATTCGGTAATAGAAATGTGATGGATTAGGTTGTCGTCCTTTTCGAGGCTCACGACGTACGATCCGGAACGAAAAAATACTGCATAAGAAGAAAAGTGTCCCGAAACTGATGAAAACGATCAATTTTGGGCTCCGAAAAAAGTCGCAGCTGGGCAGGCTTATTGCCCCTATTGTAGAGCTCTCGGAGGGCTTTCCAACGGTATGCTATGCGCCGCGTAATTCCTTACGGATCAAAAGTTATGGGCACCGGAGCGACGGATACTTGGCACAAGACCCACGCCCTCGATTTATAAGCCCAGCCTCTACGTGAAGTGAAGTTGTCTTGCCCAAGGTGCCATTGGATTCGGTAATAGAAATGTTATGGATTAGATTGTCGTCATTTTCGCGGCTCATGACGTACGATCCGGGACGAAAAAATAGCGCAGAAGAAGAAAAGAGTCCCAAAACTGATGAGAACGTTCGAATTTGGGCTCCGAAAACTGGTGTAGTTGAGCAGGCTTGCTAACCCCGTCGTAAAGCTCTCGTAGAGCTTTCCAATGGTATGTTGTGCGCCGCGTAACTCCTTACGAATCAAAAGTTATGGGCACCGTAGCGACGGATACCTGGTAACGAGCCCCACGCCATCGGTTTGCGGGCCCAGCCTCTACGTGAAGTGAAATTGTCTTGCCCAAGGTGCCATGGGATTCGGTAATAGAAATGTGATGGATTAGTTGTCGTCCTTTTCGCGGCTCACGACGTACGATGCGGGACCGAAAAAAAAATGCAAAAGAAGAAAAGAGTCCCGAAACTAATGAAAACGTTCGATTTTGGGCTTCGACAATAGGCGTAGCCGAGAAGGATTGTTAACACCGTCGTAGGGCTCTCGGAGAGCTTTCCAACGGTATGCTGTGCGCCACGTAACTCCTTATGGATCAAAAATAATGGGCACAGGAGTGACAGATACCTGGTTACAAGCCCCACAACCTCGGTTTGCGGGCCCAGCCTCTACGTGAAGTGAAGTTGTCTTGCCCAAGATGCCATGGGATTCGGTAATAGAAATGTGATGGATTGGGTTGTCGTCTTTTTTGCGGCTTGCGACGTACTATCCGGGACGAAAAAACTTTGCAAAATAAGAAATCTATCCCGAAACTAATAAAAATGTTCGAATTTGGGCTCCGATATGAGGCGCAACCGAGTAGGATTGTAGCCCACGTCGTAGAGCTCTCTGAGAGCTTTCCAACGGTATGTTGTGCACCGCGTAACTCCTTACGGATCAAAAGTTATGGGCACTAGAGCGACGGATACCTGGTCACAAGCCCCACGCCCTCGGTTTGTGGGCCCAGCCTCTACGTGAAGTGAAATTGTCTTGCCCAAGGTGCCACGGTATTCGGTAATAGAAATGTGATGGATTAGGTTGTCAACCTTTTCTCAACTCATGACGCACGATCCGGGATGGAAAAACCACGCAAAAGAAGAAAAGTGTCCCGAAACAAATGAAAGCGTTAGATTTTGGGCTCCGACAATAGGCGCAACCGAGCAGGATTGCTGCCCCCGTCGTAGAGCTCTAGGAGAGCTTTCCAACGGTATGCTATACGCCGCGTAACTCCTTATGGATCAAAAGTTATGGGCACCAGAGCGACGGATACTTGGTCACAAACCACACACCCTCGGTTTGCAGGCCCAGCCACTACGTGAAGTGAAGTTGTCTTGCCCAAGGTGCCATGGGATTCAATAATAGGAATGTGATGGATTAGGTTGTCGTCCTTTTCGCAGCTCACGACGTAAGATCCGGGATGAAAAAATAGTGCAATAATGAAAAGTGTCCCGAAATAGATGAAAACATTCGATTTTGGGCTCCGAAAATAGGCGCAATGGGGCAGGCTTGCTTCCCTCGTTGTAGAGCTCTCGGAGTGCTTTCCAACGGTATGTTGTGCGCCGCGTAACTCCTTACGGATCAAAAGTTATGGGCATCGGTGCGACGGATACCTAGCCACAAACCACACGCCCTCGGTTTGCGGGCCCAGCCTCTACGTGAAGTGAAGTTGTCTTGCCCAAGGTGCTGTGGGATTCGGTAATAGAAATGTGATGGATTAGGTTGTCATCCTTTTCGCGGCTCACGACGTACGATCCGGGACAGAAAAAACAGCGCAAAAGAAGAAAAGTATACCGAAATTGATAAAAATGTTCGAATTTTTGCTCTGAAAACAGGCGCAGCCGAGCAGGCTTACAGCCAACGTTGTAGAGCTCTCGTAGAGCTTTCCAACGGTATACTGTGCGCCGCGTAACTCCTTACAAATCAAAAGTTATGGGCACCGGAGCGACGGATACTTGGTCACAAGACCCACGCCCTCGGTTTGCTGGCGCAGCCTCTACCTGAAGTGAAGTTGTCTTGCCCAAGGTGCCATGGGATTCGGTAATAGAAATGTGATGGATTAGGTTGTCGTCCTTTTCGCGGCTCACGACGTACGATCCGGGATGGAAAAACAGCGCAAAAGAAGAAAAGTGTCCCGAAACTGATGAAAATGTTCGATTTTGGGTTCCAAAAACCGGCGCAACCAAGCAGGATTGCTGCGTACATCATAGAGCTCTCATCGATCTTTCCAACGGTATGCTTAAAAGTTATGGGAACCGGTGCGACAAATAGTTGGTCACAAGCCCCATGCCCTCGGTTTGCTGGCCCAGCCTCTACGTGAAGTGACGTTGTCTTGCCCAAGGTGCCGTAGGATTCGGTAATAGAAATGTGATGGATTAGGTTGTCGTCCTTTTCGCGGCGCACGACATACGATCCGGGACGAAAAAATAGTGCAAAAGAAGAAAAGAGTCCTAAAATTGATGAAAACGTTCGATTTTGGGTTCCAACAACAGGCGCAGCTAAGCTGGATTGCTACCCCTGTCATAGAGCTCTCGGAGAGCTTTCCAACGGTATGTTGTACGTAGTGTAACTCCTTACGGATCAAAAGTTATGGGCACCGGAGCGACGGATACCTGGTCACAAGCCCCACACCCTCGGTTTGCAGGCCCAGCCTTTACGTGAAGTAAAGTTGTCTTGCCCAAGGTGTCATGGGATTCGGTAATAGAAATATGATGGATTAGGTTGTCGTACTTTTCGCAGCTCACGACTTACGACCGGGACTTAAAAAAAGCAAAAAAAGAAGAAAGGATCCCAAAACTGATGAAAACATTTGATTTTGGGCTCCGAAAACAGGCGCAGCCGAGCAGGCTTGCTGCCCACGTCATAGAGCTCTCGTAGAGCTTTCCAACGGTATGCTCAAAAAGTTATGGGAACCGGTGCGACGGATACTTGGTCATAAGCCCCACGCCCTCGGTTTGCTGGCCCAGCCTCTACGTGAAGTGAAGTTGTCTTGCCCATGGTACCGTGGCATTCGGTAATAGGAATGTGATGGATTTGGTTGTCGGTCTTTTCCCGGCTCACAACGTACGATCCAGGACAGAAATATAGCGCAAAAGAAGAAAAATATCCCAAAACTGATGAAAACGTTCGATTTTGGAATCCAAAATAGGCGCAGCCGTGCAGGCTTACTGCCCACGTTGTAGAGCTCTCGTAGAGCTTTCCAACAGTATGCTGTGCGCCGCGAAACTCCTTACGGATCAAAAGTTATAGGCACCAAAGCGACGGATACCTAGTAATAAGCCCCACACCCTCAGTTTGCGGGCCCAGCCTTTACATGAAGTAAAGTTGTCTTGCCCAAGGTGCCGTGGGATTCGATAATAGAAATGTGATGGATTAGGTTGTCGTCCTTTTCGCGGCTCACGACGTACGATCCGGGACGAAAAAAAATCACAAAAGAAGAAAAGTATCCCGAAATTGATTAAAACGTTTGATTTTGGGCTTCGAAAATAGGCTTAACCAAGCAAGATTGTTGCCCACGTCGTAGAGCTCGCGTAGAGCTTTCCAACGGTATGTTGTGCACTGCGTAACTCCTTACGGATCAAAAGTTATGGACACCGGAGCGACGGATACCATGTCACAAGCCCCACACCCTCGGTTTGCTGGCCCAAGCTCTACATGAGGCGAAGTTGTCTTGCCCAAGGTGCCATGGGATTCAGTAATAGAAATTTGATGAATTAGGTTGTCGTCCTTTTCGCGGCTCACGACGTACGATGCGGGATGAAAAAATAGCGCAATAGAAGAAAAGTGTCCCAAAACTGGTGAAAACGTTCGATTTTGGACTCCAAAAATAGGCACAGTCAAGCAAGCTTGCTGCCCCAGTCGTAGAGCTCTCTGAGAGCTTTCCAACAGTATGCTGTGCGCTGCATAACTCCTTACAGATCAAAAGTTATGGGCACCGGAGCGACGGATACCTGGTCATAAACCCACGCCCTCGATTTACGGGCCCTGCCTTAATGTGAAGTGAAGTTGTCTTGCCCAAGGTGCTGTACAATTCGGTAATAGAAATGTGATGGATTAGGTTGTCGTCCTTTTCGCGGCTCACGACGTACAATTCGGGACAGAAAAACAGCGCAAAAGAAGAAAAGAGTCCCAAAATTGATGAAAACGTTTGATTTTGGGCTCCGACTATGATAACCCAAACCCGGCATGCTTTTAATAGCACTTGACTGCATTTGATTAAATGTTTAATTAGTTAAATCAACCAATTTGCACTATTTTAATATTTCTCTTGGAAGTATTTAGTAGTTGTATATTGAATAATTAAAAGATTATTATCTATTTCTAATAATTATAGTAATTGAATTTATTCTCTTGTGATTAATTCAGTGTCATCTTAAATGTTAGGGTTTAATTGTATTTGACTATGTGTTTATATTAACTTTCATTTGTAGCTTAATAATAACTTCATAATTCTTTAAAATATTCTAGAAATAGTTAAATTAATTATTTTAAATGAATATTGATTACCTTGATTGTTTTGATTATTTTAATAATCGGTTTTGGTTGTCTTGCATTAAAATCACTCGGTTTTCAAATAAATGAGGAAAGTAGCTCCAAGCCGGAGTAAATTTTAAACTATGATGCTTTCCAAAAATGATATATTTCTTAGATTCTTTGAGATTTAATTGTTACTTCTTTGTTGTCGCAACGTGCATTGCATATCGAGAGCGATAGTTAGAGAGCGGTTCCTAGTCCTCAACAAATAGTGAAAACTAGCATTTAGTGTTTTAAGTTGTATTTAACTAGAATAGGATTTATGTTAGTTGTTTTAGCTTTAAAATGCATGAAATTAAGCTTATTTGACCAATTCTTAAGTTGGTTTGACCAAGGAGCTTGACCATTGACCATAGTCATCTTATTTAACTTATAACAATGCAAAATAAAAAAAACAAAAGTTGAAAAACAGTGGGGTGCTGGCCGAAAATAGAAGAGAGGAAAAAAAAGAAATTTCAAACTTTAAATCTTTGATTCTTCGCGTGAGCTTGCAAGGGGTGGTTTCCGAGGCATCCAACGAGGTTTTCCTAGCGTCTAGGAGCATCTAAGGTGAGGGTTTCATGTTTATTTGCGCATTTGAAAATTTTATGTGTTAACTTTGATTTTTGGAATTTATCCGTATATTGTTATTTTAATCGTTTTGAGGCTTAAAGAATGTTTCCTAGCAATCGTAGAACATGTATTTATAGCTTTTTAACATTTTCTGCTGTTGAATATCGAAATTGAAATATAAATTGTTAGTTGAATAGTAATTGTGAATAGTAAACCCTTGAAATGATGAAGTTGCGTCGTTATGCTGTCTGTTGATGTGAAAAGGTGCTAGGTATGCTAGGATTCCTAAATGCATGGTTTATTTGGATTGTGTAATGGAAAAAATGAGAAAAACGCCTTGGTGAAAGTCGGGGTCGTTTAGGTCGAGTTTAGCGTTTTCTCGTATTGCATGTTGGCATTGTTTCGGGAGGCCATGGAAGCACTTTTGGTGCGATTGTGGAATTGGTTGGGTGTTTGGTTAGTATAGTTGTAGTTCAAATGAGCAAAGGGGAAAATCAGGGCTTTGCGTGAATTCTAGGGTTAAGTAGGGTTTCGGGGTCTTTAGACGTGCCTTATGGTGACCTAGGAGGATTGGTGAAGTCGGTTTCGAAAGTTCGTGGCTCGTTTGAAAGTAGTAGCATTTGAAAGTTGGGGTCATTTTTGGGATTTTGTGTGTTTTCATAGTGTATTGCCTATAGAATGCTTATATTGCCTATAGAATGTTTATAATGCTTATAGAATGTTTATAATGTTTATAGAATGTTTATAATGCCTATAGAATGCTTATAATGTCTATAGAATACTTATTATTGCTTGATAATGTTGTTGGTGTTGTTCTTGTTACAAATTTGATTGTAAATGCTTGTTAATGCTTATTACGCTTGTTAGAGTTGATTGTTGATTGAAATGTTTATCAATTGTTGATAATGCTTGATATCTTGTTTATCGCCTTTAATCCGTGTTGTTGTGCTATCGCTCGTTTATCGCCTTGTATCGAGTCTTGCATTGCATAGTGTCCGGTGCGTGAGTGATGGGCCTCTCTGGGTAGCCTCGGGTTGCCAGTGTTGGTTGCTCTAGCTCCGTGACTATTCCCTTTTCTCGCTTGGGTTGCCTCCCAGGGAGATTTGGGTCGTAGAATTGATGGTTACTCCCGGGGTATTCCAAACTGGTGTTATAAGGTGGTTGCGCGCTTATTGTCATCGTTGTCAACATCAAGCTCGAGATTGATGTATCGCTCGTGAAATGGTATATTGCTCGTAAGAGTGAACCATAGCCTTCAGAGTGTGGTATAGCTTTGAATGATTGTGTTAATGCTTTCTTGAATGTTTAATTTATTGTTGTTTGTATTGAATGCTTTCTTATTGACTTTATTGCTTAGCTGTGTCTATTTGCATTGCACGACTTTTTTTCTCTCCAACTCGATATCTGTCTCGCCCTCACTGAGTATACGTGTTGTGTATACTCACTCCTCACCACCACATTTCAGGAAATGTCATGTTAGCTGGAAAGTTCGTGATTTCGTGAAAGTTCGTACCTGAAGAGTTGTCTTGCGTGCCTATGTGGCTTGAGTGTCGAAGTTGTAAAGATATATGCTTTCATATGTTGTATGTATTTATTGTTAAAAGAAATGTAATTTAAATTTAGCTAAGTAGTTGAGGTGAATTGATAAGCTAGTTTATGTAATCAGTTAGCATAGCTTAACTTCAATGCATGTTTGTAATGTCCAAAGGAAAAGAGTCAGAATGACATGTTAGTTTATATTATGCAGTAGTTTAGTATGGTTTAACTGTCTAGTTTGAATGTACTTGTCAAAAATGAAAAGAGATAAGTTAGCTTGTAAATTGGAAATGTATGTATACTTGCTGAGTTTAATTGTTGAGAACCAAGGCTCAGATGGCCTTGAGGTGTTTGTATGGTTGGACACGGTGTTGGTCCACTTATATGCTGTCGCAGGTTTTACATTTCACCTAGAAACAGGGGAGACTCCGTCCGTTTTTGCTGAAAATTTATGCCCGGGTTTAGATTTGGGTTGTGATTAGATTGATTGATAGAACTCCCGGTCTCGAGAGGGATCGGGGTGTTACACCGACAACAGGTGCAGCCGAGCAAGATTGCTGCCTCTATCGTAGAGCTCTCAGAGAGCTTTCCAACGGTATGCTGTGCGCCGCGTAACTCCTTACAGATCAAAAGTTATAGGCACCGGAGCGACGGATACTTGGTAACAAGCCCCACACCCTCAGTTTGTGAGCCCAGCCTTTACGTGAAATAAAGTTGTCTTGCCCAAAGTGCCATGGGATTTGGTAATGGAAATGTGATGGATTAGGTTGTCGTCCTTTTCGCGGCTCACGACGTACGATCCGGGACCAAAAAAAAGTGCAAAAGAAGAAAAGTATCACGAATCTAATGAAAACGTTTGATTTTGGGCTCCAAAATTAGGCGCAGCCAAGCAGGCTTGCTCACCACGTCGTAGAGCTTTCCAACAGTATGCTGTGCACCACGTAACTCCTTACGGATCAAAAGTTATGGGCACCGGAGCGACAGATACCTTGTCATAAGCCCCACGCCCTCGGTTTGCTGGCCCAGCCTTTATGTGAGGTGAAGTTGTCTTGCCCAAGGTGCCATGGGATTCGGTAATAGAAATTTGATGGATTAGGTTGTCGTCCTTTTTGCTGCTCACGACGTACGATACGGGATGGAAAAATAGCGCAAAAGAAGAAAAGTGTCCCGAAACTGCTGAAAATGTTCAATTTTAGGCTCCAAAAATAGGCGCAGCCGAGCAGGCTTGTTGCCCCTGTCTTAGAGCTCTCTGAGAGCTTTCCAACGGCATGTTGTGCGCTGCGTAACTCCCTACGGATCAAAAGTTATGGGCATTGGAGCGACGGATACCTGGTCACAAACCCACGTCCTCGGTTTGCGGGCCCTGCCTTAACGTGAAGTGAAGTTGTCTTGCCCAAAGTGCCGTGCGATTTGGTAATAGAAATGTGATTGATTAGGTTGTCGTCTTTTTCGCGGCTCACAACGTACGATCCAGGGCGGAAAAACAACGCAAAAGAAGAAAAGAGTCCCGAAACTGATGAAAATGTTCAATTTTGGGCTCCGACAAAAGGCGCAGCTGAGCAGGATTGCTCCCCCCATCGTAGAGCTCTCGGAGAGCTTTCCAACGGTATGCTGTGCGCCGCGTAACTCCTTACGGATAAAAAGTTATGGGCACCGGAGTGACGGATACCTGGTCACAAGCCCCACGCCCTCGGTTTGCGGGCCCAGCCTTAAGGTGAAGTGAAGTTGTCTTGCCCAAGGTGCCGTGGGATTCGGTAATAGAAATGTGATGGATTAGGTTGTCATCCTTTTCGCGGCTGACGACGTACGATCCGGGACGTAAAAACTGCGCAAAAGAAGAAAAGAGTCCTGAAACTGATGAAAACGTTCGAATTTGGGCTCCGACAATAGACGTAGGTGAGTAGGATTGCTGCCCCCGTCGTAGAGCTCTCGGTGAGCTTTCCAACGGTATGTTGTGCGCCGCGTAACTCCTTACGGATCAAATGTTATGGGCACCGGAGCGACGGATACTTGGTCACAAGCCCCACACCCTCGGTTTGCGGGCCCAGCCTTTACGTGAAGTAAAGTTGTCTCGCCCAAGGTGCCGTGGGATTCGGTAATAGGAATGTGATGGATTAGGTTGTCATCCTTTTCGCGGCTCACGACGTACGATGCAGGACGAAAAAACAGCACAAAAGAAGAAAAGTATCCCGAAACTGATGAAAACGTTCTATTTTGGGCTCTAAAAACAGATGCAGTCGAGCAAGCTTTCTGCACACGTCGTAGAGCTCTCGTAGAGCTTTCCAATGATATGTTGTTCGCCGCGTAACTCCTTACGGATCAAAAGTTATGGACACCGGAGCGACGGATACCTGGTCATAATCCCCACGTCCTCGGTTTGCTGGCCCAGCCTCTATGTGAAATGAAGTTGTCTTGCTGAAGGTGCCATGGGATTCGGTAATAGAAATTTGATGGATTAGGTTGTCGTCCTTTTTGCGGTTCACAACATACGATATGGGATAGAAAAACAGCGCAAAAGAAGAAAAGTGTCACAAAACTGATGAAAACATTCGATTTTGGACTCCGAAAACAAGCGCAGCCGAGCAGGCTTGCTGCCGAAATCGTAGAGCTCTCGTAGAGCTTTCCAACGATATGCTGTGCGGCGTGTAACTCCTTACGGATCGAAAGTTATGGGCACCGGAGCGACGGATACCTGGTCACAAGCCCCACGGCCTCTGTTTGCTGGCCCAGCCTATACGTGAAGTAAAGTTGTCTTGCCCAAGGTACCCTGGGATTCAGTAATAGAAATGTGATGGATTATGTTGTCCTCTTTGTCGCGGCTCGCAAACTTACCATCTGGGACGAAAAAACAGCGCAAAAGAAGAAAAGTATCCCGAAATAGATAAAAATGTTCGATTTTGGGCTCCAAAATGAGGTGCCACCGAGTAGGATTTCTACCCACGTCGTAGAGCTCTCAGAGAGTTTTCCAACGGTATGTTGTGCACCGCGTAACTCCTTACGGATCAAAAGTTATGGGTACCAGAGCGACAGATACCTGGTTACAAGCCCCACGCCCTCGGTTTACGGGCCCAGCCTCTACGTGAAGTGAAGTTGTCTTGCCCAAGGTGCCATGGTATTCAGTAATAGAAATGTGATGGATTAGGTTGTCATCCTTTTCCTGGCTCACGACGTACGATCCGGGATGAAAAATAGCGCAAAAGAATAAAAGTGTCCCGAAACTAATGAAAACGTTCGATTTAGGGCTCCAATAAGAGGGTCAGCCGAGCAGGCTTGCAGCCTACATCGTAGAGCTCTTGGAGAGCTTTCCAACGATTTGCTGTGCGCCGCGTAACTCCTTACGGATCAAAAGTTATGGGTACCAGAGCGACGGAAACTTGGTCACAAGCCCCACGCCCTCGGTTTGCGGGCCCAGCCTCTATGTGAAGTAAATTTGTCTTGCCCAAGGTTCCATGAGATTCGGTAATAGAAATGTGATGGATTAGATTGCCGTCCTTTTCGCGGCTCACGACGTACGATTCAGGACAGAAAAATAGCGCAAAAGAAGAAAAGTATCCCGAAACTGATGCAAATGTTCGATTTTGGGATTCGAAAAGATGCGCAGCCGAGCAGGCTAGTTGCCCACATCATAGAGATCTCGTAGAGCTTTCCAACGGTATGCTGTGCACCGCGTAACTCCTTACGGATCAAAAGTTATGGGCACCGGAGCGACGGATACTTGGTCACAAACCCCACGCCCTCGGTTTGCTGGCCCAGCCTCTACGTGAAGTGAAGTTGTCTTGCCCAAGGTGCCGAGGGATTCGGTAATAGAAATGTGATGGATTAGGTTGTCGTCCTTTTCGCAGCTGCCGACGTACGATCCGGGATGAAAAAATAGCGCAAAAGAAGAAAAGAGTCCCGAAACTAATGAAAACATTCGATTTTGGGTTCCGCCATCTGGCGCAGTCGAGCATGATTGCTTCCCCCATATTAGAGCTCTCAGAGAGCTTTCAAACGGTATGTTGTGCGCCGTGTAATTCCTTATGGATCAAAAGTTATAGGCAGCGGAGCAACGGATACCTGGTTACAAGCCCCATGCCCTCGGTTTGCGGGCCCAGCCTTTACGTGAAGTGAAGTTGTCTTGCCCAAGGTGCCGTGGTATTCGGTAATAGAAATGTGATGGATTATGTTGTCGTCCTTTTCGCGGCTCACGACGTACGATCCGGGACAAAAAAATAGCGCAAAAGAAGAAAAGTATCCCGAGCCTGATGCAAAAGTTCGATTTTGGGCTCCGAAAAGAGGCGCAGCCGAGCAGGCTTGCTGCCCACATCGTAGAGCTCTCGTAGAGCTTTCCAACGGTATGCTGTGCACCGCGTAAGTCCTTACGGATCAAAAGTTATGGGCACTGGAGCGACGGATACTTGGTCATAAGCCCCACGCCCTCGGTTTGCTGGCCCAGCCTCTACGTGAAGTGCAGTTGTCTTGCCCAAGGTTCTGTGGGATTCGGTAATAGAAATGTGATGGATTTGGTTGTCGTCCTTTTCGGTGCTTACGACGTACGATACGGGATGAAAAAACAGCGCAAAAGAAGAAAACAGTCCTGAAACATATAAAAAAGTTTGATTTTTGTCTCTATCAACAGGCGCTGCCGAGCAAGCTTGCCACCCTCATCGTAGAGCTCTCAAAGAGCTTTCCAACGGTATGCTGCGCACCGTGTAATTCCTTACGGATCTAAATTTATGGGCACCGGAGTGACGGATACCTGATCACAATCCCCACGCCCTCGGTTTGTGGGCCCAGCCTGTACGTGAAGTGAAGTTGTCTTGCCTAAGGTTCCATGGGATTCGGTAATAGAAATGTGATGGATTAGGTTGTCGTCCTATGCGCAGCTCACGACGTACGATGCGGGATGAAAAAAAAGCGCAAAAGAAGAAAAGTATCCCAAAACTAACGAAAACGTTCTATTTTGGGCTCTGAAAACAGGCGCAGCCGAGTTGGCTTGCTGCCCACGTCGTAGAACTCTCGTAGAGCTTTCCAACGGTATGCTGTGCGCCGCGGAACTCCTTACGGATCAAAAGTTATGGGTACCGGAGCGAGGGATACCTAGTCACAAGCCCCACGCCCTCCGTTTGCTGGCCCAGCCTCTACGTGAAGTGAAGTTGTCTTGCCCAAGGTGTCGTGGGATTCGGTAATAGAAATGTGATGGATTTGGTTGTCGTCCTTTTCCCGGCTCACGACGTTCGATCCGGGATGAAAAAACAGCGCAAAAGAAGAAATATGTCCAAACACTGATGAAAATGTTCGAATTTGTTCTCCGAAAATAGGCGCAGCTGAGTAGGCTTGCTGCCCCCATTGTGGAGCTCTCAGAGAACTTTTCAACGGTATACTGTGCGCTGCGTAACTCCTTACGAATCAAAATTTATGGGCATCGGAGCGACGGAGACTTGGTCCCGAGCCCCACGTCCTCGGTTTGCGAGCCCAGCCTCTACGTGAAGTGAAGTTGTCTTGCCCAAGGTGACATGGGATTCGGTAATAGAAATGTGATGGATTATGTTGTCGTCTTTGTCGCGGCTCATGACGTACGATCCGGGACGGAAAAATAGCGTAAAAGAAGAAAAGTATCCCGAAACTGATGAAAATGTTCAATTTTGGGCTCCGAAAAGAGGTGCAGCCGAGCAGGATTGCTGCCCATGTCGTAGAGCTCTCGGAGAGCTTTCCAACGGTATGCTGTGCGCCGCGTAAGTCCTTATGGATCAAAAGTTATGGGCACCGAAGCGACAGATACCTCATCACAAGCCCCACGCCCTCGGTTTGCGGGCCTAGCCTCTACGTGAAGTGAAGTTGTCTTGCCCAAGGTGCCGTGGTATTCGGTAATAGAAATGTGATGGATTAGGTTTTCATCCTTTTCGTGGCTCACGACGTACGATCCGGGAATAAAAAATAGTGCAAAAGAAGAAAAGTATCCCGAAACTGATGAAAACGTCGATTTGGGGCTCCAAAATGATGCTCAGCCGAGCAGGCTTACTGCCCACGTCGTAGCGCTCTCGGAGAGCTTTCCAACGGTTTGATGTGCGTCGTGTAACTCCTTGCGGATCAAAAGTTATAGGCACCAAAGCGACGGATACCTGGTCACCAGCCCCACGCCCTCGGTTTGCGAGCCGAGCCTCTACGTGAAGTGAATTTGTCTTGCCCAAGGTGCCGTGGGATTCGGTAATAGAAATGTGTTAGATTAGGTTGTCGTCCTTTTCGCGGTTCACGACGTACGGTCCGGGACATAAAAATAGCGCAAAAGAAGAAAAGTATCCCGAAACTGATGCAAACGTTCCATTTTGGGATTCTAAAAGAGGCGCAGACGAGCAGGCTTGCTAGCCACATCGTAGAGCTCTCATAGAGATTTCCAACGGTATGCAGTGCACCGCGTAACTCCTTACGGATCAAAAGTTATGGGCACCGGAGCGACGGATACTTGGTCACAAGCCCCACGCCCTCGGTTTGCTGGCCCAGCCTCTACGTGAAGTGAAGTGGTCTTGCCCAAGGTGTCACGCCCCAACCCGACCTATAGAGGTTAGACTAGGATGTGATCTAAACATTCATATCATTTCACGTACTTAATCGTTCATTAAGGTTTAACACTTAACGTTAGCCTAAAACTTCAAAAATTCTCTGAAAAACCAGCAGCATAACGACTGTAATTGGACTCTTTAGTTTGACCTAATTTTCTAAAGGCCTCAAAACTTTCAATCTCAAATTCATTTCCAACTAAGATTACTATTTATCACCAATCGAAATGCCTACTAGTTATCTCGAAGTCTCGCTTGATTAACATCTTAGCATGATAACTATGTCTCGTTTGTTTGTCAATCCTTGTTACAAAAGTACCTGTTGATCTTAGCTTACCAATGAATACCTGCTTAAGATTGGATAGATTCATTTTACTTAACCCTTTACCTAATACCTCATAAGCCTGTGATAGATACTAAACCAAGTAGCGATAGCAAAACGACCAGAAGAGTATCTATCTAGTTATGATCAGTACAAACCAAAATTTGACCCCAAATTACAACGGGGGTCATTTACAATAGCAACAGTAAGCAACACAAGAAATAGTCTTCAATACAACATGTCATTCACCAAATAGCCACAGTCAAGTAAGGCACGTTAGGCAGACAATCACTCCAAGGAGTCATCAATAGGCACGTTAGGCAGACAATCACTCCAAGGAGTCATCAATAGGCACGTTATCCTCAGGTACCTGTTCCTAATCTTCTTCACCTGTAGTGATAAAAGAGGGTGAGTCCTTATGAACTCAGTGAGGGGGAACACGAAATACGTTTTGAAACTCTTTTTCCGGTTCAACTTATGAAAAACCCCTTTTGAAACATGTCACGTATCACAAGTAATAAGGTACGCAAATTATAAGAATCAAATTGAGCAACATATACAATTACCAATCATTTCAAGGATACGGTGAGCATTTGCTCTCAATATCAATTTCGATACAATTGTTGCGGCCGACTTCAATAATCCACTTATCGCTCCCATTTGGGTGTACTCCGGATGTACCCCGAAAACCTACGACCCAACTCTCCGAGGGTGGAATGCCAAGCGAGAGAAGGAATTGGACCATGGTAGTCACGGTAGCACCGACAAGCCTGATGCCGCCCGGCGTATGTGAAACGCTACCATGCCACAATGAAAGGTTGCAACCTTGTATGCAATGCACATTTATAACATTTAACATATCACATTAGGAGGACAACAAAGTAGGTTGCCTCCGAGCAGTTATAAGATTGCACATTGACAAGTAAACACGCGAGACACGCTATGATAGGTAATTTCACTTGCAAGGCACATGGAGTTATATGAATATTTAACGGGCAGCCATGTAACACATGTAAATCAAGTCATATAACTCATTTTGGGATTCACGTAATCAAATAATATGGTCACACAACATGCAACGACATTTACGTGGGAACGGGTGCAAAAAAGGTCTACTTGTCAACATGTAATCATCAGAATCACATTTAAGGTTATAAGGACAACTACGGGCAGCCCACTAATCACATAATTAGACACGATAACCATAGGATCAACACTTAGCGAGTTTTCAAAGTCACTAGGGTTTCAATTCATGCTTACCCGTGCGATTAAGCCACAAGTTGTCATGTAATTAAGTCAAGGCCATGCATCGATTAATTAAACATCCTCAATCATTCAAAACAGTCCACACAACATCCAAGTGCCACAATCCCAAGCATTTAATACCACAAGAGAAGTTACAATTGTCACGCCCCGACCCGGCCTATAAACTTAGACTAGGGTGTGATCTAAACGTTCAGGACATGTCATATACTTAACTGTTTATGAAGATTTAACACCTATCGTTTGAGTCTAGACTCCAAAGTTTTTCGAAAAACCGGCAGCATGACGGCTGTAATTGGACTCTTTGGTTTGGCCTAATTCTCTAAACGCCTCAAAATTTTCTAATCTCAAGTTTCATTTCCAACTAGGATTACTATTTAATATCAATTGAAATGCCTATTGGTTATCTTGATGTCTCATTTGATTTATAACCTAGCATGATACTATGTCTCGTTTGTTTGTTTATCCTCGTTACAAAAGTACCTGTTGATCTTAGCTTAATAGCGAGTACCTGTTTAAGATTGAATAGGTTCATTTACTTAGTCCTTAACTAATACGTCATAACCTATGATAGATACGAGCGGTAATAATAGCAAACGATCACAGTGGTGTCTAGTGTCTGTCTAGTTAATATCAGTACAAACCAAAATTAGACTTCAAATTACAACGGGGGTCTTTACATTACAACATCGAGCAACATAAAAGGAAATAGTTTTCAAGTAGCATAAAGTTCACAAGTAGCCATAATCACGCAAAGCACACAAACAAGTAATCATTCCAAGGATTCATTGTTAGGCACACCGTCCTCGGGTACCTGTTCTGGATCTTCTTCACCTGAGATGATAAAAGAGGGTGAGTCCTTATGAACTCAGCGAGGGGGAACGAGAAATAGGTTTTGAAACTCATTTTTCGGTTCAACTAATGAAATACTTTTGCAAGCATGAATATAACAATAATATAAGTATAGGAACAGAAATACCGGTCTTTCCTCCCCGAGGTTCTCTAGGAACCAAGCGAGAGTACTTATACACATAGTAAAAATGATACAGTGAGCTTTTGCTCTCAGATCAGTTCCAGAATCAGTTGTTGAGGCCGACTTCAAATCATCCCCTTAACACGCCAGGTGGGTATACTCCGGATGTACCCCGAAATCCTACGACCTAACTCTCCGAGGAAGTCTAGCCCCCAAGCGAGAGAGGGAATGGGACCATGGTAGTCACGGGTGCACCGAAAAGCCCGATGCCGCCCGGTGTGCGTGATCGCTACCATGCTGACAAGAAAGGTTGCAACCTTGTATGCAATGCACATTTATGACCTTTAATATATCACATTAGGAGGACAACAAAGTAGGTTGCCTCCGGACAGTCATAAGATTGCACATTGACAAGTAAACAAGCGAGGCACGAATAGACAAGTAATTTCACTTGAAAAGCATATGGAGTTATATGAACATTAAACGGGCAGCCATATAACACATGTAAATCAAGTCATATAACTCATTTCAAAGTCCACGTAATCAAATAGTAAGATTATTCAACATGTAACAACATCTACGTGGGCTCGGATGCAAGAAAGGCCTATTTGTCCACATGAAATGATCAAAATCACATTTAGGGCTATAAGGGCATCTACGGGCAGCCTACTAAGCATATAATTCCACACAATATCCAAATGATCAACAATTAGCAAGACTACCTAGTCATTAGGGTTTCCATTTCGTGCATATCCGTGCAATTTGAGCCCAAAACCAACTCAAAGTCAATCTCAAGCCATGCATCATTTAATTCAACATCCTCAAACATTCAAAACAGTCCACACAATATCCCAAAGCTACAATCCCAAGCATTTAATTCAACAAGAGAAGTTACAACAATTTTTCTAGGCATAACACTAAGTGAAACCCTTACTGCAATAGGCTGTATTCTCACAATCATTAAGATAAGCAAACAATCTCCAATTCCAGTGAATAAGATGTCAAATTAAATCTTAAGAAGTGAACTAAAATCAGGAACAAACCTTGCATCATTTGGAGTTCGGGATCATTAGATATAGCCGAAACAGTGGGATAGCACAAAACTGTCCAGATTTGCACACATTTCAATGATTGTCATTTTTGAGATCCTTAGGGTCAGATTTAGCCTTGGTCCATTTCTTACAAAAATGTCCAGAACTGGAAAATATAGCAGCACACCAAATTTCATGCATTTTGGACGTCATTTACTAAGTCAAATCAGGTTCGTTCTACAAGGTCAGTGCATCTGCCAAAACCTGCTTCATTTTTCCAGATTTCCAGATTTGGACACATTTTAAAGATTTGCCATTTTGAAGACCTTAGATTCAAAATTAGCTTTGGCCTATTTCTGCGAAAAATGTTCAAAACTGGCCAAACTAGTCACCTACCAATTTTCATGCATTTTCAACATCATTTTCCTAGCTAAACTTACCTCAAAACAAACTGGTCAGAGAGCTGTCAACAATCCGACTTCACCTATCATCACTTTCAAGCCAAGATCTTGCCATGCATGGTTGCAAAAGCTTATGAACGAACATATAACTCAAGTACAGAAGCAAAGACATACTTTTATGAGCATGCATGTGGATTTTTGAAGGATTTTCAAAAGGTTTTAGCCCTCACCTTAGCAATCAACCAAGAAGATGCACAAAAACTTGTTGAAGCACAATTTTCTTCTCCTCCTTCGCCTAGCTGAGGTTCCAACTAGATTTTCTCTATTTTTCCTAGCTTGGTGACCAAGCTCTTAGTACATGCATGAGGTTAGAACAAGAAGAAAAGAAATGGAAGCTTAAAAACTCACCTAGGGCCGAAATGAAGACTCTATGTGCTTGCATGCATCATTTGAGCTAACTACTTGCTTTCCTTTGCTTGGGCTTGCCTTGAATGACCTTAGGATGATGAAGATGAGTTGTGAATTGTAGAGAATCAGCCAAGGCCGAGAGAGAGAGAGAGAGAAAATGAGAGGGAGAGAGAGAGAAATGTGAGAGGAAAATGAGAGAATGAAAAGAAACAAAGGCCTTGAAGTTAGATGAGCATGTTCGGCCTTGGGGCTTTCAATTTCAGCTTTGTGTCTTCAAAATGCTTTAATTTTGAAATGTTTAGCATGGGCAAAGGTGGTTTGGTCGAGCAAGGTAGAGGATTGAGGTGGTTTTGAGCATTTTTTTATGCATTGTGCTAAGTGTTTGTCATAGTTTGTCTAAGCATGCATGTTTAAATGAATAATTGTTGAATCCTTGCTCAAATGTCTTGGTATGGCCGGCCATAGCATGTGTAATTTCTGAATTTTTGTCATCTTTTGAGTGTTATTTAATTGTGTTTTGAAAGTGCAAAAAGAATAAAGAATAAAGAATAAGGAATGCTTAGTGTTTAGTGAATTTTTTGTCTTCTAGTGAGTTGAATTAGGATTATAATATTGATAGTGGATTTTGTAGGATTATTTAGTAGTCTAGTGCTTTGTGTGAGATGCTTTCTTGATTAGCGTGAGGGCACGCTTTGCTAGGTCTAGGGCACGCACTACGAGGTAGGACACGAACTACGAGACGAATGCACGTTTTTCAAGTAAATGCACGCAATCCTAAATGAATGCACGTAATTCAATGCATGGCACATAAAATGAACACAATTCTTAAACCTAGGTCAAGGTACACAAATCTAGATTAGGGCACATGAAACGAGATATCACACGCAAATCGGGGTCGGGCCTCACAACAATAATTTCCAAAGCATATCACTAGATAAAAAACCTCACTGCATTGGTCTGTTTCCCATAATCATTTAGACAAGCAAACAATCTCCAATTTCAGTGAACAAAATTTCAAATTAAATCTTATTAAGTGAACTAAATCCAGAAACAAACTTCACATCATTCGGAGTTCGGATTCAAGAGTTATAGCCAAAACCGTGAGACTACGCAAAACTGTCCAGATTTGTACATATTTCAATACTTGTCATTGTTGTGGGCCTTAGGGTCAGATTTAGCCTTAGTATATTTCTGACAAAAATGTCCAGAACTGAAAAATCTAGCAACCTACCAAATTTCATGTATTTTAAATATCATTTGCTAAGTCAAAACTGGTTCGTTCTACAGGGACAGTGAACTGCCAAAAACCTGCTTCATTTTCCAGATTTTCCAGATTTTTCAGATTTAGACACCTTTCGATGTTTTGCCATTTTGGAGACCTTAGAGTCAAAATTGGCCTTGGCCTATTTGTACAAAAAATTTTCAGAACTGGCAAAATGAGTCACCTACAAATTTTCACGCATTTTCAACATCTTTTACCAGGCCAAATACACTTCGTCCTAACAAGTCAGAAATCTGCCATTTTCGCAATTTTATCTATCTTCAAGTTCTAGCTAAAAATCTTGCCATGCATGGTTACAAAAGCTCATGTACACACACATACCACAAGTACAGAGGTAAAAATAGACATATGAAGGCATGCATGTGGTTTTTGAAAGCTTTTAAAAAGGATTAACCCTCACCTTAATCTATTGACAACAAATGATGCTCAAAACTCTTGAAGATGCACAAATGGTCTTCTCTCCTTGTTTGGCCGAGGGATATTGCTTGATTTCCTTAATTCCTAGCTGAGTTATCATGGCCTTAGTATGTGCATGTGGTTAGAACAAAAGGGAGATGAGATAGAAGCTATCAAACATACCTAAGCCAAAATGAGTGTTCTATGAGCTTGCATTCATGTCTTTTTGCTTCTAGCTTGCTTGGTCGAGCTTCCTAGGGCCTTGAGTGTCTAGATGAACCTTAGGATGATGAGATTAAGCTATGGAGTGTGATGAAGCAGCCTAGGCTGAGAGGGTGAGAGAAAATGAAAGGATGAGAGAATGAAATGAATGAAGTGTTGGTGTTTGTGAGTGTGTCGGCCTAAGGCTTCAAAATTTTTGATTTTTGTGTCTTCAAGAGCATATTTTGAATTGCCTAGCATGGGCATTGAATGGATCGACAAGGGGAAGCATGGTGGAGGATAAAATAATGCTTGGTTTCCATTTTTTTTTTTTTGCATTGTGTCATAGAATGTCTAAACTTGATTTTTTTTTGAAATTGCAAGCATGACAAAAGCTCCTCACATGGTCGGCCAAGGCAAGCTCAAATCTGAATTTTTTTTGTCTTGTTTTGAGCTTATTTTATTGTGTGCTTGGGATGTGCAAAAGAATAAAGAATAAAGAATAAGAATGTTTAGCTTTTGGTGAAATTTCGTCTTCTAGTGAGTTGAATTAGCATTTTAATATTAGTTAGTGGAGTTTGTAGGATTAATTAATAATCTAGTGCTTCATGCAAGATGCTTTCTTGATTAGCGTGCGGGCACGCTTTCTTAAGTTTAGGACACGCACTACGAGGTAAAGTAGGAACTACGAGACAAATGCATGTTTCCCAAGAAAATGCACGCAATCCTAAATGAATGCACGTAATTCGATGCAAGGCACATAAAACGATACACGACTCTTAAACCTAGGTCAAGGCACGTAATTCTAGGTTAGGGCACACAAAACGAGGCATCGCAAGCAAATTGAGGCTGGGCCTCATACAAGGTGCTGTGGGATTTGGTAATAGAAATGTGATGGATTAGGTTGTCGCCCTTTTCGCGGCTCACGACGTACGATCCGGGACGGAAAAACAACGCAAAAGAAGAAAAGAGTCTGGAAACTAATGAAAACGTTTGATTTTGGGCTTCGAAAACTGGCTCAGCCGAGTAGCATTACTACCTTTGTTGTAGAGCTCTCAGAGAGCTTTCCAACGGTATGTTGTGCGCCGTGTAATTCCTTACGGATCAAAAGTTATGGGCACCAGAGCGACGGATACCTAGTCACAAGCCTCACGCCCTCGGTTGCGGGCCCAGCCTCTACGTGAAGTGGAGTTGTCTTGCCCAAGGTGCCGTGGGATTCGGTAATAGAAATGTGATGAATTAGGTTGCCGTCCTTTTTGCAGCTCACGACGTACGATCCGAGACGGAAAAACAAAGCAAAAGAAGAAAAGAGTCCCGAAACTGATGAAAACGATTGATTTTTGGCTCTGACAACAGGGGCTGCTGAGCAAGCTTGCTACCTCCGTAGTAGAGCTCTCAGAGAGCTTTCCAATAGTATGTTGTGCGTCACGTAACTCCTTACGGATCAAAAGTTATGGGCATCGGAGCGACGAATACCTGGTCACAAGCCCCACGCCCTCGGGTTGCTGGCCTAGCCTCAACGTGAAGTGAAGTTGTCTTGCCCAATGTGTCATGGGATTCTGTAATAAAAATGTGATGGATTAGGTTGTAGTCCTTTTCGCGGCTCACGACGTACGATCCGGGATGAAAAAACAGCGCAAAAGAATAAATGTGTCCCAAAACTGATGAAAACATTTGAATTTCAGCTCCGAAAATAGACGCAGCCGAGCAGGCTTGCTGCCCTCATTGTGGAGCTCTCGGAGAGCTTTTCAACGGTATACTGTGCACTGCGTAACTCCTTACGGATCAAAAGTTATGGGCATCGGAGCGACGGAGACCTAGTCTTAAACCCCACGCCCTCGGTTTGCGAGCCCAACCTTTACGTGAAGTGAAGTTGTCTTGCCCAAGGTGTCGTGGGATTCGGTAGTAGAAATGTGATAGATTAGGTTGTCGTCCTTTTCGCGGCTCACGATGTACAATCCGGGATAAAAAAACAGCGCAAAAGAAGAAATATGTCCCAAAATTGATGAAAACGTTCGAATTTGGGCTCTAAAAATAGGCACAGCCGAGCAGGCTTGATGCCCCCGTCGTAGAGCTCTCGGAGAGCTTTCTAAAGGTATGTTGTGCGTCGCGTAACGCCTTACGGATCAAAAGTTATGTACACCAGAGCGACGGAGACCTGGTCCTAAGCCCCACGCCCTCGGTTTGCGGGCTCAGCCTCTACGTGAAACGAAGTTGTCTTGCCCAAGGTGCCATGGGATTCGGTAATAGAAATGTGATGGATTAGGTTGTCGTGCTTTTCGCGGCTCAGGACGTACGATCAGAGACGGAAAAGCAGCGCAAAAGAAGAAAAGTGACCCAAAATTGATGAAAACATTTGATTTTGGGCTCCAAAAATAGGCGCAGCCGAGCATGCTTGTTGCCCTATCGTAGAGCTCTCGGAGAGCTTTCCAACTGTATGTTGTGTGCCGTGTAACTCCTTACGGATCAAAAGTAATGGGCATTGGAATGATAGAGACCTGGTCCCAAGCCCCACGCCCTCGGTTTGCTGGCCCAGCCTCTACCTGAGGTGAAGTTGTCTTGCCTAAGGTGCCATGGGATTCGGTAATAGAATTGTGATGGATTAGGTTGCTATCTTTTTTGCGGCTCACGACGTACGATCCGGGACGAAAAAACAGCGAAAAAGAAGAAAAATGTCCTGAAACTGATGAAAACGTTCGATTTTGGGCTTAAAAAATAGGCGCAACTGAGCAGGCTTGCTACCCTTGTCGTACAGCTCTCGGAGAGCTTTTCAACGATATGTTGTGCGATGCGTATCTCCTTGCGGATCAAACGTTATGGGCAGCGGAACGACAGAGACCTGGTCCCAAGCCCCATGCCCTCGGTTTGCGAGCCCAGCCTCTACGCGAAGTGAAGTTGTCTTGCCCAAGGTGCCGTGGGACTCGGTAATAGAAATGTGATGGATTAGGTTATCATCCTTTTCGCGGCTCACATCGTACGATCCGGGATGAAAAAACAGCACAAAAAAAGAAATGTGTCCCAAAACTGATGAAAATGTTCGAATTTGGGCTCCGAAAATGGGCACAGCCGAGCAAGCCCTCTGCCCTGTCATAGAGCTCTCGGAGAGCTTTCCAACGGCATGTTGTAAGTCGCATAACTCCTTGCAGATCAAAAGTTATGAGCACCGGAGCGATGGAGACCTGGTCCCAAGCCCCACGCCCACGGTTTGAGGGCCCAGCCTCTACGTGAAGCAAAGTTGCCTTGCCAAAGGTGCCATGGGATTCGGTAATAGAAATGTGATGGATTAGGTTGTCGTCCTTTTTGTGGCTCACGGCGTACGATCCGGGACGGAAAAACAGCGCAAAAGAAGAAAAGCGACCCAAAATTGATGAAAACATTCGATTTTGGGCTCCAAAAATAGGCGCAGCCAAGCATGCTCACTGCCCGGTTGTAGAGGTCTCGGAGACCTTTCCAACGGTATGTTGTACGCCGCGTAACTCTTTACGGATCAAACGTTATGGGCACCGGAGCGACGGAGACCTGCTCTTAATCCCTACGCCCTCGATTTGCGGGCCCAGCCTCTATGTGAAGCGAAGTTGTCTTGTCCAAGGTACCATAGGATTCGGTAATAGAAATGTGATGGATTAGGTTGTCATCCTTTTCGCGGCTCACGACGTATGATCCGGGACCAAAAAACAGCGCAAAAGAAGAAAAGTGTCCCAAAATTGATGAAAACGTTCGATTTTGGGCTCCGAAAATTGGCGCAGTCGAGCAGGCATGCTACCCCCGTCGTAGAGCTCTCGGAGAGCTTTCCAACGGTATGTTGTGCGCCACGTAACTTGTCATGCCCTAACCCGGCCTATAAGGTTAGACTAGGGTATGATCTAAACATTCAAGTCACGTCTCGTACTTAATTGTTCATGAAAATTTAACACTTAATGTATTAGCGTAAACTCCAAAAATTTTTCGGAAAACCGGCAGCATAACGGCTGTAATTGGCTCTTTGGTTTGACCTAATTCTCTAAACGCCTCAAATTTTCCAATCTCAATTTCATTTCCAACTAGGATTACTATTTACCATCAATTGAAATGCCTACTGGCTATCTCGATGTCTCGTTTGATTAATAACCTAGCATGATACTATGTCTCGTTTGTTTGTTTATCCTCGTTACAAAAGTACTTGTTGATCTTAGCTTAACAACGAGTACCTGCTTAAGATTTGGTTGGTTCATTTTACTTAGCCCTTACCTAATACTTCATAATCCTATTATAGATACTAGCAGTAATAATAGCAAAATGACCATAGTAGTGTTTGTCTAGTTCATATCAGTACAAACCAAAATTAGACCCCAAATTACAACGGGGGTCTTTTACATTACAAACAACAAGCAACATAAAAGAAATAGTCTTCGAGTAGCATAGTTTACAAATAGCCATAATCACGCAAAGCACATAGGACAGGTAGTCACTCCAAGGAATCATCGTTAGGTACATCGTCCTCAGGTACCAGTTCTTGATCTTCTTCACCTGAGATGATAAAAGAGGGTGAGTCCTTATGAACTCAGCGAGGGGAAACGAGAAATAGGTTTTGAAACTCATTTTCCGGTTCAACTTATGAAAATCCTTTTGTAAGCATGAATGTACACAATTAAGTACATAACAATAATATAAAGTAAAGGAACACAATTACCAGTCTTTCCTCCCCGAGGTCCTCTAGGAACCAAGCGAGAGTACTTATACATATAGTAAAAGGATACGGTGAGCTTTTGCTCTCAGTTGTTGCGGCCGACTTCAAATCATCCCCTTATCACGCCAAGTGGGTGTACTCCAGATGTACCCCGAAATCCTACGACCCAACTCTCCGAGGAAGTCTAGCCCCCAAGCGAGAGAGGGAATTGGACAATGGTAGTCACGGTTGCACCGGCAAGCCCGATGCCGCCCGGTGTGCGTGAACGCTACCACACCAGAATGAAAGGTTGCAACCTCATATGCAATGCACATTTATCAAATTTAATATATTACATTAGGAGGACAACAAAGTAGGTTGCCTCTGGACAGTCATAAGATTGCACATTGACAAGTAAACAGCGAGGCACGAATAGACAACTAATTTCACTTGAAAGGCACATGGAGTTATACGAACATTAAACGGGCAGCCATGTACGCACGTAAATTAAGTCATATAACTCAATTCAAAGTCCACGTAATCAAGTAATAAGACTATTCAACATGCAACAACATTTACGTGGGTTTGGATGCAAGAAAGGCCTATTTGTCAATATGCAATGATCAAAATCACATTTAGGGCTATAAGGGCAACTACGGGCAGCCTACTCAACATATAATTACACACAATATCCAAAGGATCAACACTTAGCAAGTTTACCTAGTCACTAGGGTTTCCATTTCGTGCTTACCCGTGCGATTAAGCCCCAAGTCAACTCAAAATCAATCTCAAGCCATGCATCAATTAATTCAAACATCCCCAAGTACTCAAAACAGTCCACACAACATCCCAATGCCACAATCCCAAGCATGTAATACCACAAGAGAAGTTACAACAAATTTTCTAAGCATATAACTTGGCGAAACCCTCACTGCAATAGGCTGTTTTCTCACAATCATTAAGACAAGTAAAAAATCTCCAATTCCAGTGAATAAGATGTCAAATTAAATATTAAGAAGTGAAATAAAATCAGAAACAAACTTGCATCATTTGGAGTTCGGGTCCAATAGTTATAGCCAAAACAGTGGGATTGCACAAAACTGTCCAGATTTGCACACATTTCAATACTTGTTGTTTTTGAGATCCTTAGGGTCAGATTTAGCCTTGGACCATTTCTGACAAAAACGTCCATAACTGAAAAGTGTAGCAGCACACCAAATTTCATGCATTTTGGACATCATTTACTAAGTCAAAACTGGTTCGTTCTACAAGGTCAGTGCATCTGCCAAAACCTGCTTCATTTTTCCAGACTTTCCAGATTTGGACACATTTTAATGATTTTCCATTTTGAGGACCTTAGAGTCAAAATTAGCTTTGGCCTATTTCTGCGAAAAATGTTCAAAACTGGAAAAAATAGTTACTTACCAATTTTCATGCATTTTAAACATCATTTTCCTAGCCAAACTCACCTTGCAACAACAAAACAGAAAGCTGTCACCAAACCCGATTTCATCTATCATCACCTTCAAGCCAAAATCTTGCCATGCATGGTTGTAAAAGCTTATAAACACACAAACATCTCAAGTACAGAAGCAAAGACAAACATTTAAGAGCATGCATGTGGATTTTTGAAGGATTTTCGAAAGGTTTTAGCCCTCACCTTAGCAAATCAACAAGAAGATGCACAAAACTTTGATGAAGCACAAATTTCTTCTTCTTCCTTGCTTAGCCGAGACTCCAACTCGATTTTCTCTATTTTTCCTAGCTTAGTGGCCAAGTTCTTAGTAGATGCATGTGGTTAGAACAAGAAGAAAAGAAATGGAAGCTAGCAAACTCACCAAGGCCGAAATGGTGACTCAAAGAGCTTGCATGTGTGATTCTTGCAACTTAGCTAGCTTGGTCGAGTCTCTTTGATTGTTGCTTGTCTTGATGCACCATGGAATGATGAAGATGAGCAATGGTAAGATGAAACTCAGCCAAGGCCGAGAGAGAGAGAGAAGAATGAGAGGGAGAGAGAGAAATGTGAGGAAATGAGAGAATGAAGAAAAAAAAATGAAGGCTTTTGCAATTGTTAAGGTATATGTCGGCCTTGAGCTTTGTAATTCAGCTTTTTTTATGTCTTCAAGGAGCGTTTTGAAATTCCTAGCATGGGCAAGTCGCATTTGGTCGAGATTGGGAGTTTTGAAGAGGTGTTTGAGCTAGTTTTTTTATGCATTTGTGTCATAGAATTGTCATAGTTTGTCTAGGAATTAAGTTGAATTAAACAAGCAAGCACAAAAGCCCACATGGTGGTCGGCCAAGGCATCTAAAAATCTGATTTTTTGTCATCTTTTGAGCATTATTTAATTGTGTGTTGAAAGTGCAAAAAGAATATGGAATGTCTACATTTTTGTGAGATTTTGTCTCCTAGTGGGTTGAATTAGTAATTTAATAATAGTTAGTGGAATTCGTAGGATTAATTAATGACCTAGTGCTTCGTGTAAGATGATTTCTTGATTAGCGTGAGGGCACGCTTTCCTAGGTCTAGGGCATGTACTACGAGGTAGGGCACGAACTACGAGACGAATGGGCGGTTTCTAAGTAAATGCACGTAACCCTAAATGAATGCACGTAATTCAATGCATGGCACACAAAACGAACACAATTCTTAACCCTAGGTCAAGGCACGCAAATCTAGGTTAGGGCACACGAAATGAGGAATTGCACGCAAATCGAGGTCGGGCCTCACATAACTCCTTACGGATAAAAAATAATGGGCCCCGGAGCGACGGAGACTTGGTCCCAAGCCCCACGCCCCCAGTTTGCGGGCCTAGCCTCTACGTGATAGATTTTGTCTTGCCCAAGGTGCCATGGGATTCGGTAATAGAAATGTGATAGATTAGGTTGTCGTCCTTTTTACGGCTCACAACGTACAACCCGAGAAGGAAAAACAGCGCAAAAGAAGAAAAACGTCCAAAACTAATGAAAACGTTCAATTTTGGGCTCCAAAAATATGCGCAGCAAATTAGGCTTGTTGCCCCGTCGTAGAGCTGTCGGAGAGCTTTCCAATGGTATGTTGTGCGCCACGTAACTCCTTACGGATCAAAAGTTATGGGCACCGGAGCGAAGGAAACCTAGTCCCAAGCCCCACGCCCTCAATTCACGGGCCTAGCCTCTACGTGAGGCGAAGTTGTCTTGACCATGGTGCTGTGGGATTTGGTAATAGAAATGTGATGGATTAGGTTGTCGTCCTTTTCATAGTTCACGACGTATGATCCGGGATGGAAAAACAGCGCAAAAGAAGAAAAGTATCCCAAAACTGATGAAAACATTCGATTTGGGCTCCGAAAATAGGCGCAGACGAGCAGGTTTGCTACCCCGGTCGTAGAGCTCTCGGAGAGCTTTCCAACGGTATGCTGTGCGCCGCATAACTCCTTACGAATCAAAAGTTATGGGCACCGGAGCGACGGAGACTTGGTCCCAAGCCCCACGCCCTCGGTTTGCGGGCCCAGCCTCTACGTGAAGCGATGTTGTCTTGCCCAAGGTGCCATGGGATTCGGTAATTGAAATGTGATGGATTAGGTTGTCGTCCTTTTCGTGGCTCACGACGTACGATCCCGGACCCAAAAATAGCGCAAAAGAAGAAAAGCGTCTGAAATTGATAAAAATGTTCAATTTTGGGCTCCGAAAATTGGCGCAACAAATCAGGCTTGTTGCCCCCGTTGTAGAGCTCTCAGAGAGCTTTCCAATGGTATGTTGTGCGCCGCGTAACTCCTTACGGATCAAAAGTTATGGGCACCGGAGCGAAGGAGACCTGGTCCCAAGCCGCACGCCCTCGGTTTGCGGGCCCAGTCTCTACGTGAGGGCGAAGTTGTGTTGCCCAAGGTGCCATGGGATTCGATAATAGAAATGTGTTGGATTAGGTTGCTGTCCTTTTCGCTGCTCACGACGTACGATCTGGGATGGAAAAAATTGCGCAAAAGAAGAAAAGTGTCCCAAAATAAATGAAAACGTTCGACTTTGGGCTCCGAAAATAGGCGTAGCTGAGCAGGCTTGCTGCCCCTGTCATAGAGCTCTCGGAGAGCTTTTCAACGGTATGTTGTGCGCCGCGTAACTCCTTACGGATCAAAAGTTATTGGCAGCGGAGCGACGGAGACCTGGTCCCAAGCCCCACGCCCTCGGTTTGCGGGCCCAGCCTCTACGTGAAGTGAAGTTGTCTTGCCCAAGGTGCCTTGGGATTTGGTAATAGAAATGTGATGGATTAGGTTGTCGTCCTTTTCGCAGCTAATGACGTACGATCCAGCACGAAAAAACAGTGCAAAAGAATAAATGTGTCCAAAACTGATGAAAATGTTCGATTTTGGGATCCAAAAACTGGGGCAGCCGAGCAGGCTTGATGCCCCGTCGTAGAGCACTCGGAGAGCTTTCCAACGGTATGTTGTGCGCCGTGTAACTCCTTACGGATCAAAAGTTATGGGTACCGGAGAGACGGAGACCTGGTCCCAAGCCCCACAACCTCGGTTTGCAGGCCCAGCCTCTACGTGAGGCGAAGTTGTCTTGCCCAAGGTACCGTGGGATTCGCTAATAGAAATGTGATGGATTAGGTTGTTGTCCTTTTCGCGGCTAACGACGTGCGATCCGGGATGGAAATACAACGCAAAAGATGAAAAGTGTCCCGAAACTTATGAAAACGTTCAATTTTTAGCACCAAAAACAGGCGCAGCTTAGCAGGCTTGCTGCCCCTGTCGTAGAGCTCTCGAAGAGCTTTTCAACTGTATGATGTGCACCGCGTAACTCCTTACGGATCAAAAGTTATGAGCAGCGGAGCGACGGAGACCTGGTCCCAAGCCCTACGCCCTCGTATTGTGGGCCCAGCCTCTACGTGAAGTGAAGTTGTCTAGCCCAAGGTGTCATGGGATTCGGTAATAGAAATGTGATGGATTAGGTTGTCGTCCTTTTCGCGGCTCACGACGTACGATCCGGGATGAAAAAATAGCGCAAAAGAAGAAATATGTCCCAACACTAACGAAAACGTTCGATTTTGAACTCTGAAAATAGGCACAGTCTAGCAGGCCTGCTATACCCGTGGTAGAGCTCTCGTAGAGCTTTCCAACGGTATGCTGTGCGCCACGTAACTCCTTACGAATCAAAAGTTATAGGCACCGGAGCGACGGAGACCTGGTCCCATGCCCCACGCCCTCGGTTTGCGGGCTCAGCCTCTATGTGAAGCGAAGTTGTCTAGCCCAATGTGCTGTGGGATTCGGTAATAGAAATGTGATGGATTAGGTTGTCGTCCTTTTCACGGCTCATGACGTACGATCAAGGGACGAAAAAAAAATGCAAAAGAAGAAAAGTGACCCAAAATTGATGAAAACATTCAATTTTGGGCTCCGAAAATAGGCGCAACCGAGCATGCTCATTGCCTAGTCGTAGAGCTCTTGGAGAGCTTTCCAACGGTATGTTGTGCGCCACGTAACTCCTTACGGATCAAAAGGTATGAGCACCGGAGCGACAGAGACCTGGTCCCATGCCCACGTCCTCGGTTTATGAGCCTAGCCTCTATGTGAAGAAAAGTTGTCTTGCCCAAGGTTCCATAGGATTCGGTAATAGAAATGTGATGGATTAGGTTGCCATCCTTTTCGCGGATCACAACGTACGATCCGGGACGAAAAAATAGCTCAAAAGAAGAAAAATGTCACAAAATTGATGATAACGTTTGATTTTGGGCTCCAAAAACAAGCGCTGTTGAGAAGGCTTGCTGCCCCCATCGTAGAGCTTTCGGAGAGCTTTCCAACGGTATGTTGTGCGATGCGTAACTCCTTACGGATCAAAAGTTATGGGCACCGGAGCGACGGAGACCTGGTCCCAAGCCCCACGCCCTCGGTTTGCAAGCCCAGCCTCTACGTGAAGTGAAGTTGTCTTGCCCAAGGTGCCGTGGGATTCGGTAAAAGAATTGTGATGGATTAGGTTGTCGTCCTTTTCGCGGCTCACGACTTACGATCCGGGACGGAAAAACAGCGCAAAAGAAGAAAAATATCCCGAAATTGATGAAAATGTTCGATTTTGGGCTCCGAAAATTGATGCAGCCGAGCAAGCTTGCTGCCCCTGTCGTAGAGCTCTCGGAGAGCTTTCCAACGGTATGTTGTGCGCTGCATAACTCCTTCCGGATCAAAAGTTATAGGCACCGGAGCGACGGAGACCTGGTCCCAAGCCCCACGCCCTCGGTCTGCGGGCCCAGCCTCTACGTGAAGCGAAGTTGTCTTGCCCAAGGTGCTGTGGGATTCGGTAATAGAAATGTGATCGATTTGGTTGTCGTCCTTTTCGCAGCTCATGACGTACGATCCGGGATCGAAAAACAGCGCAAAAGAAGAAAAATATCCCGAAATTGATGAAAACGTTCAATTTTGCGCTTCAAAAATAGGTGCAGCCGAGTAGGCGATTTGCCCTTGTTCTCGGAGAGCTTTCCAACGGTATGCAGTGCGCAGCGTAACTCCTTACGGATCAAAAGTTCTGGGCACCGGAGTGACGAAGACTTGGTCCCAAACCCCACACCCTTGGTTTGCGGGACCAGCCTCTACGTGAAATGAAGTTTTCTTGCCCAAGGTGCCGTGGGATTCGGTAATAGAAATGTGATAGCTTAGGTTGTCGTCATATTCGCGGCTCACGACGTACGATCCGAGACGAAAAAACAGCGCAAAAGAAGAAAAGTTTCTCAAAATTGATGAAAACTTTTGATTTTGGGCTCCTAAAATAGCCACCGTCGAGCAGGCTTGTTGCCCCCTTCGTAGATCTATCGGAGAGCTTTCAAACGGTATGCTGTGCGCCGCGTAACTCCTTACGGATCAAAAGTTATGGGCACCGGAGTGACGGAGACCTGGTTCCACGCCCCACGCCCTCAGTTTGCGGGCCTAGCCTCTACATGAAGTGAAGTTTTCTTGCCCAAGGTGCCGTCGGATTCTGTGATAGAAATGTGATGGATTAAGTTGTCATCATTTTTTAGGCTCACGACATACGATCCGGGACAGAAAAACTGCGCAAAAGAAGAAAAGTGTCCCAAAATTATTGAAAACATTCGATTTGGGGCTTCAAATATAGTCGCAGGTGATCAGGATTGCTGCACCGTTGTACAACTTTTGAAGAGCTTTTGAACAGTATGTTGTGCGCCGTGTAACTCCTTACGGATCAACAGTTATGGGCACCGGAGCGACGGAGACCTGGACCCAAGCCCCACGCCATCGGTTTGCGGCCCAGCCTCTACGTGAAGCGAAGTTGTCTTGCCCAAGGTGCCATGGGATTCGGTAATAGAAATATGTTGGATTAGGTTGTCGTCCTTTTCGCGGCTCAAGACGTATGATCTGGGATAAAAAAATAGCGCAAAAGAAGAAATATGTGCCAAAACTGATGAAAACGTTCGATTTTGGGCTCTAAAAATAGGTGCAGCGTTGCAGGATTGCTGCCCAGTCGTAGAGGTCTCGGAGAGCTTTCCAACGGTATACTATGCACCACGTAACACCTTACAGATCAAAAGTTATGGGCACCGGAGCGACGGAGACCTGGTCCCAAGCCTCACGCCCTCGGTTTGCTGGCCAAGCCTTTACGTCAAGCGAAGTTGTCTTGCCCAAGGTGCCATAGGATTCGGTAATAGAAATGTGGTGGATTAGGTTGTCATCCTTTTCGCGGCACACGACGTACGATCCGGGACGGAAAAAGAGCGCAAAAGAAGAAAAGTATCCCAAAATTGATGAAAATGTTTAATTTTGGGCTCTGAAAATAGGGGCAGCCGACCAGGCTTGCTGCCGCGTCGTAGAGCTCTCGGAGAGCTTTCCAACGGTATGCTGTGCACCGCGTAACTCCTTATGGATCAAAAGTTATGGGCACCAGAGCGACTAAGACCTGGTCTCAAGCCCCACGCCCTCGGTTGGCGGGCCTAGCCTCTACGTGAAGCGAAGTAGTCTTGCCCAAGGTGCCATGGGATTCGGTAATAGAAATGTGATGAATTAGGTTGTCGTCCTTTTTGCGACTCACGACGTACGATTCGGGACAAAAAAACAGCGCAAAAGAAGAAAAGTGTCCCAAAATTGATGAAAATGTTCGATTTTGGGCTCCAAAAATAGTCGCAGCCGATTAGGCTTGCTGCACCGTCGTAGAGCTTTTGGAGAGCTTTCGAACGGTATGTTGTGCGCCGCGTAGCTCCTCATGGATCAATAGTTATGGGCACCAGAGCGACGGAGACCTGTACCCAAGCCCCACGCCATCGGTTTGCGGTCCAGCCTCTACGTGAAGCGAAGTTGTTTTGCCCAAGGTGCCGTGGGATTTGGTAATAGAAATGTGATGGATTAGGTTGTTGTCCTTTTTGCGGCTCACGACGTACGATCCGGGACGGAAAAACAACGCAAAAGAAAAAAAGTGTCCCAAAATTGATGAAAATGTTCGATTTTGGGCTCCGAAAATAGGTGCATCCAAGCAAGCTTGCTGCCCCTGTCGTAGAGCTCTCGGAGTGCTTTCCAACGGTATGTTGTGCGCTCTGTGGGATTCGGTAATAGAAATGTGATGGATTAGGTTGTCGTCCTTTTTACGGCTCACGACGTACGATCCGGGACGGAAAAACAACGCAAAAGAAGAAAAATGTCCCGAAACTGATGAAAACGTTCAATTTTGGGCTTCAAAAACAGGCGCAGCTGAGCAGGATTGCTACCCCCATCGTAGAGCTCTCAGAGAGCTTTTCAACGGTGTGCTGTGCGCTGCGTAACTCCTTATGGATCAAAAGTTATGGGCACCGGAGCAACGGAGACTTGGTCCCTAGCCCCACGCCCTCGGTTTGCGGGCCCAGCCTCTACGTTAAGCGAAGTTGTCTTACCCAAGGTGCTGTGGTATTCGGTAATAGAAATGTGATGGACTAGGTTGTCATCCTTTTCATTACTCACGACGTACGATCCGGGACGGAAAAACAGCGCAAAAGAAGAAAATTATCCCGAAACTGATGAAAATGATTTTGGGCTCCGAAAACTGGCGCAACAAAGCAGGCTTGTTGCCAACGTCGTAGATCTCTTGGAGTGCTTTCCATCGGTATGTTGTGCGCCACGTAACTCCTTACGGATCAAAAGTTATGGGCAACGTAGCGACGGATACCTGGTCACAAACCCGATGCCCTCGGTTTGTGGGTCCAACCCCTACGTGAAATAAAGTTGTCTTGCCCAAGATGTCGTAGGATTCAGCAATAGAAATGTGATAGATTAGGTTGTCGTCTTTTTCGCTGCTTACGACGTACGATCCTGGACGGAAAAACAGTGCAAAAGAAGAAAAGTGTCCCAAAACTGAAGAAAACATTCGATTTTGGACTCCGAAAACAGGTGCTGCTAAGCAGGCTTGCTGCTCCCGTCGTAGAGCTCTCAGAGAGCTTTCTAACGGTATGCTGTGCGCCACGTAACTCCTTACGGATCATAAGTTATGGGCACCAGAGCGACGGAGACCTGGTCCCAGGCCCCATACCCTCGGTTTGCTAGCCCAGCCTCTACGTGAGGCGAGGTTGTCTTGCCCAATGTGCCGTGGGATTCGCTAATAGAAATGTGATGGATTAGGTTGTCATCCTTTTCGCGGCTCATGACGTACGATCCGGGACGGAAAAATAGCGCAAAAGAAGAAAAGTGTCCCGAAATTGATAAAAACTTTCAATTTTGGACTCCGAAAACAGCAGTCGTCGAGCAGGCTTGTTGCCTCCGTCGTAGAGCTATCGAAGAGCTTTCAAACGGCATGCTGTGCACCGCGTAACTCCTTACGGATCAAAAGTTATGGGCACCGGAGTGACGGAGACCTGGTCCCAAGCCCCACGCCCTCGGTTTGCGGGCCCAGCCTCTACGTGAAGTGAAGTTGCCTTGCCCAAGGTGCTGTGGGATTCGGTAATAGAAATGTGATGGATTAAGTTGTCATCCTTTTCGCGGCTCACGACGTACGATCCAGGACAGAAAAATAGCGCAAAAGAAGAAAAGTGTCCCAAAACTAATGTAAACATTTGATTTGGGGCTCCGAAAATAGTCGCAGCTGAGCAGGCTTGTTGTCCCGTCGTAGAGCTCTCAGAGATCTTTCCAATGGTATGTTGTGCGCCGCGTAACTCCTTATGGATCAAAAGTTATGGGCACCGGAGTGACGGAGACCTGGTCCCAAGCCCCACGCCATCAGTTTGCGGGCCCAGGCTCTACGTGAAGTGAAGTTGTCTTGCCCAAGGGACCATGGGATTCAGTAATAGAAATGTGTTGGATTAGGTTGTCGTCCTTTTCGCGTCCACGACGTACGATCCGGGATGAAAAAATAGCGCAAAAGAAGAAATGTGTGCCAAAACTGATGAAAATGTTCGATTTTGGGCTCCAAAAACTAGCATAGCGTTGCAGGCTTGCTAACCCGTCGTAGAGCTCTCGGAGAGCTTTCAAACGGTATGTTGTGCGCTGCGTAACTCCTTACGGATCAAACGTTATGGGCACCAGAGCGAAGGAGACCTGGTCCCAGACCCTACGCCCTCGGTTTGTGGGACCAGCCTCTACGTGAAGCGAAGTTGTCTTGTCCAAGGTTCCGTGGGATTCGGTAATAGAAATGTGATAGATTAGGTTGTTGTCTTTTTTGCGGCTCACGATGTACAATCCGGGACGGAAAAACAGCGCAAATGAAGAAAAGTGTCCCAAAATTGATGAAAACGTTTGATTTTAGGCTCTGAAAATAGGCGCAGCCGAGCAGGCTAGTTGTCCTGTCGTAGAGCTCTTGTAGAGCTTTCCAACAGTATAGTGTGCACCGCGTAACTCCTTACGGATCAAAAGTTATGTGCACCGGAGCGACGGAGACCTGGTCGCAAGCCTCACGCCCTCGGTTTGCGGGCCAAGCCTCGACGTCAAGCGAAGTTGTCTTGCCCAAGGTGCCGTAGAATTCGGTAACAGAAATGTGATGGATTAGGTTGTCGTCTATTTCGGGGCACACGACGTACGATCCGGGACGGGCAATTACCCGCAAGCCCTATGTCGCCCGGCACAATATGACGCTGCCAAGCCCAACACTTTCACATAAGGGACTACGCACAACGCTTTCACATAAGGGACTACGCCCAACACTTTCACATAAGGGATTATGCCCAACGCTTTCACATAAGGGACTACGCCCAACGCTTTCACATAAGGGATTATGCCCAACGCTTTCACATAAGGGACTACACCCAACGCTTTCACATAAAGGACTACGCCCAATCGCATTCACATTCGCATAAGGGTACCCACCGAACGCATTCAACGCATTCGCATAAGGGTATCCACCCAACGCATTCACATTCGCATAAGGGTATCCACCCAACACATTCAACGCATTCACATAAACCATTTAACTCATATTCATGACAAATAAAGGAGATCAACAAAGTAGGTTGAACTCCCATGCATATTCACGTATCATGTTCATTTGACAAACTCCCAACTATATACCCGAGCAATCATGCCACATTTAACATGCATCAATACACTCACATTTAAAGGCAACACATTCTTTAATTCAACCAAACATCATTAAACATATATCCAACACATTAGTACCAACATTCAACTATCAAAGAACATGATCTTTTCAACACATTAACATCACCTAAGTACAAAAAAAACATGACATTTACACATTAACACCAATTAAACCTTAAAAGAATATAATTACTACAAATCAACTCTAACCTTCTAACAATATTAAACCATCCTATGAATCTCTACAACACATAATTTCAACACATCAATATAGCAACTAACTATAATGCATCATGAATACATTACAACAACAAAACCAAGCATTAAACAATCTAAACAAACAAATCTATAAAATTGCATAGTTGCTGGAATTTTATGAAATTAATCAAAATAAACTCCTAAATTCACCAAACTCTCACTAAAGCGATGAAATCATATACCAATCACATATATATAATCATAAACACCAAATCTAACTCAAATTCTCAACTTCTAATTAATAAAGTTAACACAAAATCACCTATTTCATCACCAATAAATTCATATGTATGTATTAAGCTCTCACATTACTACTACAACATATAATCATCTATATAAGCACTTATAACACACTTATATATAAATTCTATGAATCGAAGTAAAAATACACAACAATACATTTGTATTTATATATAACACATTCGACAATTGATATCTCACATTTAGGTAATAAAGTAGATCACCCAACCCATAGTAAACATTTACAACATGCTTGACAAGGACTCTACAACACTCAATTAACAAACTAGCTAAGACACTTCTAATTTCTAAATCAGCGGAAGCTTAAATTAATCAAATTGTATGTCTATGATGAAAATCTCTAAATCCCCTATTTTTCTATCTAGAAACGAAGCTTATCGAATGTAGATAGTTCTAGGTTCAAACAGAACTCAATTCCGAGTTAAATTCATTGAGTTATAGCCATTTTAGTGTAAGTACTACAAACTGTCCAGTTGTAACGTCTTTCTGCCACATCTCGGAAATGGAAAATTCGGAAGGTATAAACGTTGGAATATGACTTTTTCTAAAACATAAAGTTTGTTCCCAACTGCCTAATCTAGTTACTGTAAAAATTTAATTCGATTCCGAGATCGTTTACTATTTTTAAGACATAAAAGAAATTAGAGGCAATGAGCTGTCCAATAAACAATTGATAGCTTTCATACAAATTCACTTCCTATCTTACTTCTATAACATCACAAACCTCAAATACAAGTACAAACAAGATCACACAATATTACAACAACCTAGATCTACAAACCCTAGCACTTATATTCAAAAATGCAAAACAAATACAAGATATAACAACAAGAACACAACAAACCCAAAAGTCTACTCCTAACACATATATCTAGCATTATGAATCAAGATAACAACATTTCTTCAAACTAAATTTAATTTCCAGAATTTAAATCATGCAAGCACACAACCTCCCTCACTTTAATTTAGCATCTAAGGCTAGAAATGAAGATGAAATGGCAAGAAAAAACTTCTCTATGGATCAAACTTTGCTCAAATCCACCAAGGAATGAAGAATCAAGCTTGGAAATAGTTTTTCTTCTTTTTTCTCTTAAAGCAGAATTTCATAGGTGTTCTAGGTGTTGTGTGTGTTTTTGTCTTGCAAAATAATGTTTGGCTGAAATAAATAGGCTAAGTCCAATGGTCAAGTAACTAATAAGCAAAGTCAAATAGCATTTGTTTGGTCAAACCCGTGTATACAAAAAAACTTTGACACCTTTTACTAAAATGATCATAACTTATGCTAGAGAACTCCAATTCACGAACGGTTTGAAGCGTTAGAAACTAGACTTGTAGAGCTTTCTAACCATATATAATTTGCTATATAAATGTTCCCAATTAGTACAGTGTGTATATTTTGTCTTGCAAGAATAATGATAGGTTGATATTTAAAGACCAAGTCAAAGTTGGTGTTTTACAAAATGTCTTATGTATTTGTATGTATTTTAGTATGCATACATGTATGTAATAAAAATATCTAATATATTTATACATATTCAAATACGTATACATATATGTATTGTATAAATATAATGTATAAAATAATTTAGTGGTCAAATGAAGTCAAATACAAAAAGTCAAAAAGTCAAAGTTATCATACTAAGTATATTCTAATAGATTTATATGTATTTATGTATGTATTATATGTATATAAGAGTAAGACTAAGTCAAATACGGTGGTCTTAGTAAAAATATGACTATACATATTCAAACGTATACAATTTAAATGCAAATTCATTGTAGTAAAATTGTTAAACACATAATTAGCACATAATACTACTAAATAATGTTTAAAACAAATAAATGCACATATAATGAAATGCTCGGGTCTCACAAAGTACTTCAGACTTTTATGATCAATGAAAATCTCGAACTTACTACCCCACAGATAATCACGCCACTTTTTAAATGCGAAGACTACAGCTGCTAACTCAAGATCATGAGTCGGATAATTCACCTCATAAGGCTTCAACTTTCTAGAAGCATAGGCAATAACCCGACCATTCTTCATAAGTACACATCCTAAGCCCTCCTTAGATGCATCGCTGTAGATAACCATATTATCGGTCCCCTCTGGTGGAGCAAGTACTGGAGCGGTAGTCAACCTCTTTTTCAACTCCTGAAACCCACTCTCACATTTTGCATCCCAAGTAAAGCTGGTCCGTTTTTGAGTTAACTTAGAAAGTGGCCCTGTAATCTTCGAAAAGTGCTTCACAAACCTACGGTAATAACCCACCAAGCCAAGGAAGCTATGAACCTCTGAAACATTCTCCGGCCGTTTCCAAGACATCACCACTTCAATCTTAGTGGGATCTATAGATATACCGTTCTGTGTAATCACATGGCCAAGAAAATATATTTGTTGCAGCCAAAATTCACATTTGTTGAACTTGGCGAACAACTGATGCTCCTACAGCTTCTGTAAGACAAGTTGTAGATATTGCTTGTGCTCCGATTTAGATTTAGAATAAACCAAGATATCATCAATAAAGATCACCACGAACTAGTCCAAGTACGGCTGAAAGACCCGATGCATAAGATCCATGAATGTTGCCGGTACATTAGTTAATCCAAAAGGCATAACAATAAACTCATAATGCCCGTACCGAGTCCTGAAGGCAGACTTCAGAACATCCTCCGTACGAATCCGAAGCTGATAATACCCCTGCCTCAAGTCAAACTTAGAGTAGACTTTGGCTCCCTGAAGTTGATTAAACAACTCGTCAATCAGTGGCAAAGGATACTTGTTCTTGATGGTCACTTGATTCAACCCACAATAATCGATACACAATCTCAAGGTACCATCCTTCTTCTTCACAAATAAAACAGGAGCTCCCATGATGAAGAACTCTGCTGAATGAACCCCTTCTCTAACAACTCCTGCAACTGAGTTTTTAGCTCCTTCAACTCAGCTGGTGCCATCCGGTACGCTGATTTAGAAATAGGTTGAGTACCGGGAATAAGATTAATCACAAACTCCACATCTCTCTCTGGCGGTAACCTTGGCAACTCCTCGGGAAATACATTGGGATATTCTCGAATAATAGGAACTTCCTCCAGTTGTAGCTTATCAGATGGCTTGTTGATCAAATAAGCTAGATAACCCGAACACCTCTTACTCACCAACTTAACGGCTTTAGTTGTTGAGATAACAAAACTCATCTTAGCACCCCAGTTCCCCGCTACCTCTACTACTGGCTGATCTGGAAACTGAAACCGTACTACCTTCGTTTTACAGTTTAACTGGGCATCATACTTAGAAAGTCAATCTATACCTAAGATAACATCATACCCCTGGATAGAAAATAAGATAAGGTCCAAAGGAAAATTATGCCCCTTAACATGTATTCTACAGTCTTTACATACTAAGCCAATTACATACTTATCAGTCAAAGAAGTACTAATCTCAACCACATAAGGCAATCTTTCAGGTTACATATTAACACGTTGCACACAAGCAGGAGTAATGAAAGAATGCGTAGCGCCAGAATCAATCAACGCTTTAACAAGTTGATCAAGTATAAGGAAATTACCTTCCACAACTGCTGTCTCCTCAGGCATCTCCTCCAAATCGGCTACGTAGGCTCGAGCCTGAACCCGCTGCTGCTGAGGTGCACTGCCCGCAGATCTACCCTGATAACCCTGAGTCGCTGCCCGACCCTCCGTCCTCTGAAATCTAGGGCAATCCTTCACCCTATGCTGATTGTTGCCGCAACCCAAACACGTTCCTGCCTTCGCCCTGCAGTCGGCCTCCACATGGCCCTGACGTTTGCAGTAAGTACACTGCGGTGACGAAGCACTGCCACTGCCCCTAGAAGAACCAGAAGCCAAAGAAGCAGCTATACCAGCCTGCTACTGAGATCTCACAACACTAGGCCTATAATGACCCTGAGACTGGGTCGGCCTATACTGGGACTGAGCCTGATAAGACCCTTGCTGAAACTGAGGCCGATAATAACCCTGCTGACCCTGCGGCATGAAAGAACCTTACTGCGCTGGCGGCCTGTACACAACCTGCTGTACTAGAGGCCTATACATTACCTGCTAGCCCTGCGGCTGATATGGCCTCTTACTAAGCTGACTAGATACAATCTGTTCCCCTTTCCTCTTCTATAGTCTAGAAGCTGCATCCAAGGCCTCAGTAAATATATCATACTGATTCAGGGCCATCGTATCCTGAATCTCGGGCCTCAAACCCAACATGAACCTACGAGTCTTACGCTCCTCGTCAGCCACAAACTCCGGTGCATACCGGGACAGTCTAGTAAAAGTGGCCTCATACTGAGCCACTAAAGCATCTCCCTAAACTAGAGACAGAAACTCGGCCTCTCTCCTTTCCCGTGCAATCCTCGGGATATACTTCACCCGAAATGCTCTTAGAAAGGTATCCCAGACATAAGGAATACCCTGAGTCTCCCAACTAGATCTCACCATGCGCCACCATTCCTCTGCCTCATCATCAAACAAGTATACGACAAAGGTGACCTTCTTCTCATCAGTATAATCTAGTGGATCAAATATTTTCTCCACTTTACTAATCCATGCCTCAGCTTTCTGATCATCTGGCTCCCCCTGAAAACTCGGTGGATCATACCCCAAGAACTCCTTCAGTGTACCAGGCCCGTGGTACCCACCCTGTATATTCAATAACTGATTCTGCAATGCCTGAGTTTGGGCAGCCTGCCCTGCTAGTAACTGTGCCTGACCGGCCATAATCTCAGTCATCCTATCCATGGCTACACCTATATGATCATTACCCCGATCTCGGCCCAATGCCACATTATCCGGAACCTCATTACCACCCTCAGGCCTACCACATGTTCTCGGATGCCCAACCATTCTACTAATCAAAGAGTTAGCACAGGTTATAGCACGTAAACAGACTATAAACAACTATTAGCACATAAACAACAAACTCATATAAAGCACATAAATCACTTAAGTATCAATCACATAAACAAATTGATCACATAATCACATAAGCACTAAATCACATATTTACTTAATCACTTAATCATATTAACACATAGTTCACTTTTCTTTCACTTCATACATACTTTCATGCTAAGACCATTACCCACATTCCGAGAATACCCCGGCTGACGACTAAACATGCACTCTGATACCACTTAATGTCACGCCCCAACTTGACCCCTCCTACAATCAGTCAAAACGCAACAAGATTTCGGTAGTATAACGACAATAGTTAGGACACCGAGGCTCTAAACCAACCCCTTCGCAACTCATACAACCAAACTCCACAAATAATTCAACAATCAACTCCTTAGTTAAGTTAACAACATACAACACAACCATATTATACATTATTCATTCTTTCAACAATTCATTCATAGTTATTCGCCTCCGTTCCAACATAATACATTAACTATAATATACATTGTAAAATAGATTAAAACCAACCTAGCAACCTATTCATAATCAAAAGAAAGACTACTAAGTTAGCGTCATTTAGTTTATTATCTTTGCTACAACTTATAAGACAACTAAGTTTAATATACAAGACAACAAAGTGTACAACATCTCAGACGTCAAGGACAAGACTCTAGCACATAGGACTCATCCACATATGGCACATTATCCTCTTCTGGAGGCACGTACCTATAATCTTGTTCAATAACACCTGTAAGCATGCAATAATAGAGAGTGAACTTATATAAAACAAGATCAGTGATGATTCGATAGATCTCTAACAATATTTACTATACTCCTTGGAAATCATGCTTTGAGTAGTAAACACATAACAATCATGAATAACAATATAAGCACATTGATTATAATGACCAATCAATAAAGGATACTCTAGTTGGTGTAGCTCCAAATGGCATCACGATCTCAACTGTTCTTCTTGTAACTCCCCATTACTCACACACCCGAGGTACCTCTCTAGCCTCTCCCTCCATGACACCTCCGTCATGCGAGCTAGGGGTAGCCTATGACAGTTATACCGGTTTCAACCCGACAGCCCGATACTGCCCGAGAGGTGGCACACACTTACCAAGACTCATGACAATAATAATAAACATTCACGTCACAGGAGGACAACTTTGCAGGTTGACTATCTCCCGGCTTATCAATAATCAATTAATAATCATATTTTCAACAATATATCAGCAACTAATCAAATCAACAACAAACAACTAAGTTAGATGACAAAGTAGGCCACCCAACTTAACATGTATTAAACCACACAATCAAACCCTAGTCTAACCATTAACAACTCACAATTCAGTCACTCAAACACCACCGAAACAACCAAAGGCATAATTCAACATTTTAAAGAAAGACAACCTAAACTTCTAATAATCGTAACTTACATTTTACTAATCCAAACACCTCCAAACCAGTTTCTATCACTCATCCACTCAATCAACTACATTAACCCTCTTGGAAACCAACCAAAATCCATCCAGATCAAGCCCAACAACCCTAAAACCCTAATGCATCATGGCTGAAATTTCTGGACTTTAACACCGACATCGCAATCAAAATTTCGGCATTACAACATTACTACCACGTATTTAACCAACTTTTACAAACTAACAGCAAGAAATTCAAACAACCACAATAACATTTATTCAACAAATAGCCAAAATACTCAACTTTTAATACCCGAAAATAGAAATGCATACTACAACGGTTCAAATCTTATATAAACACATATAATCGATCCTTAGCATGCACTGAGCAATAACATAACATCAATTCAACATTCTAACGGTTCAAAATTCAATTATACGCAAAAACATAAAAGATGACATTTGAGATCTAGAATTTTCCTCTCACCTTTGATGTGTTATGAAGCTATAAAGATGCTCAATGAATGCCCAACAAGTGAATTCGAGCTTTGGTTGATGAAATTTGGCCTTGAATTGCAACTTTTAATGAAAAATTACCTTGAAAACCTTGAGTTTTTCTTCCCTCTTTTCTCCTATGGTGCTTTCAGCCTAGTGTGTGTGATTGAGTGTGTTTTGTGAGCTTTCTAATGTGTGTTGATGCTAATATACTCAAGGTCAACTAAGTTAAAATGGTCAAAGTTAGTTTCTTAGTTTATTTTTAGTGTTTTCTTGTCTTTTAATTTAGTTTCTTGACTATTTCTTGCTCAAACATTAAATTGACACTTAGACTATTCCTAGACAATTTATTTTAGGTGACAAAGAGTTTTACATTCAAACATTTTCACCCGAGTTGGCTTAAAACTCGATTTTTGCAAAAGAAGGTGCAAAAATCCTTTTAAATTCCTAAGTCGATTTGAAATCCGTTTTAATAAAACACAGGTCTATTAATGTCCGAGAACTAAGTTTTTAAGGGTTAAAAAGACCAATGTCAAAATTATAGCGGACATGTTTCAAAAATACTATTCATAAAAGTTGACAATAAAATTTCTGATTCCATTTTTTATGAAAATTTCATGAATGCACACTTAGCATGTATTAGGAGTATAAATCACAGATCTAGCACATTCTAAGTCATATAACAGACAAACATGTCAAATCATGCAAAACGAGGCAAAGCACGCAAATCGATGTAAGAACGAAAACTGAGGTTTTACACCTGAAATTTTTCACCAAATCTTAAATTATATTCTAAAGATTCCTCGGATTCTTCCTCAAACCTACTCAATACTACTTCATCATTATTCAAAATATTCTCCAAAAAATCTTTTTGCATAAGACTAAGAAAAGACCCTTCAATTAATGGATCAATCTTATCAAGAATAAAACATTCAAAACTATCATCTCTATCTACAAACCTAGCAGCATTAGCAACATTCAGCTTTACCTTAATATCTCCAAATGTAAAATCCAATTCTCCAGTTGCACAGTGAATTTTTGCATTAACTGTTGCTAAAAATGGTCTCCCTAGTATAACTAGAGTTTGGAACTTTTGAATTTCTCCTGGTTCCATATCTAGCACAACAAAATCCACAGGAAAATAAAATTCATCAACCTTTATTAATACATCTTCAATCATGCCCTTATGAATTCTAAGTGATCTATCAACCAATTGAAGGGTGACAGGAGTAGGTTTCAATTCTCCTATATCTAATTGCTCAAAAAGATTAAAGGGGAGAAGATTCACACTAGCTTCTAAATCAAGAAGGGCATGATCCACACAGTGATTACCAATATAGCAAGGAATAGTAAATGCTCCTGGATCTTTCAATTTTGGTGGAACATGAGAAGTGATAATGCTACTTACCTTTTCGGTCAACCTTACTTTGTTGGATATCAAAGATGAATTCCTCCTTTTCTGAGTGCACAATTCCTTAAGAAATTTTGCATAAGCAGGAATTTGCCTGATGATTTCTAACAGAGGTAAATTGATTTTCACTTGCTTAAAGGTTTCAAGCATTTCTTCCCTTTTTGAATCTTTATTAGGTGGATTGCCTAATGCCTGTGGAAAGGGTACCTTGGGACTCAATGTCAATGGAATATTTTCATGTGGAATTAAAGTTTCAGGTTCATTTGCAGTTTCTTTTGATGAATCAACAGTAACTTGAGACTTAGCTTTTGCTTTGCGAGTCTTGCATTTTCGTAAGCCTCAACACTTATTTTGTTATCAACTTTCTTACCACTTCGCAATGTAGTGACAGCTTGAAAATCCTCTACTATTTGACTTTCCATCAGGTTGAGCAGGGAGTGTTCCTTCTTCTCTTTTCTGAATTGTGTTAGCTAATTGCCCAATTTGCCTTTGTATGTGTACTTACCAGTTGCATAGTTAGTTCCCAGCTATGAAGCTTTTTCAAAACCTATTCTTCAAAAGTTGTTCCATATCCTGAATTAGAGCTTGTAGGTACCTGTCCTTGTGGAACTAGATGAAATCCTAGAGGATAGCTTCTTGGTCTTTGCCGATGAAAATCTTCTTGATTCTGATTCCACCAGAAATTTGGATGATCTTGTGTACCTAGATTATAAGTGTTAGAGAATGGATCATAATTACGGGGGTATCTATAAGCAGCACAAGCTTGTTCCGAAATTGAAGTAGGATTTGGTGCAAGAACATCTTCACCTGAATCAATTACATGCAATGATTCTTTCCTTTTAACCATTTTTTCCAAAGCAAGAGTTAGATTTTCAATCTTTGATATCAAAGAATTGTAATCCTTTGAACTTTCACTTTCTCTTCCTACTCTAGATGAAGATGCACGCTTTCATGAATTATTACTCAGTTTAATGAACAATTATGTGGCTTCTTCTGGATATTTTTCAAGAAGTGAACCATTACAAGCTGAATCAAGCAAACTTTGATTATGCTCATTTAACCCTTGATAGAAATTCTGAGCTAATTGCCAATCTGGAATACTATGCTATGGACATTCATGAATTAAGGTTTCAAATATGTCCCAACTCTCATGAAGTGCCTCTCTAGGTAACTGGAAAAATTATTTAATTGATTCCTACATTCATCGGTTTTTGAAGAAGAGTAAAATCTTTCAAGAAATTCTCTCTGCAATTGTCCCCAAGAAGTGATAGAACCAGAACGTAATCTGTAAAGCCAATTTTGTGCGTGACCCATTAAAGAGTAAGGAAACAATCTCAACTTAACAACCTCTTCCGAGGCAATTCTAGTATTGATCGATCTGCATATATGAACAAAAGTATTAATGTGATCAGATGGGTTTTCATTAGAAAGACCATGGAACATGGGAAGCGTTGAAATCATGTGAGACTTTATTTTAAAACCTTCATCAGTTTCAAGTAAGGTGATAGCTCGTGGAGGAATATAATCTTGTGGTGTGGAAAAATCTTTTATGCTCCTCCTCATATTTCCTACTTCTCTACCTTCAATTTGATCCTAATTTTGGTTTTGATTCGGAGTTTGATCAGCCATGATTAGAAATTTATGTGCTTTGTTTCTGAATTTAAAAGTTTTCTCAATTTCTGTATCAAAAACAAAGATGGGTGGTTTTAAAGATCTCCGACCATGCATACAAAATTAAAACATGAAAATGAAACAAAAATGAAATAAAGTCTATATAAAATAACAAAGTTGACTTAAATAAAATAAACAAAAACTAAAAATAAAAACTAAAAACTATATACATATTAATACTTATATACATAAATCAAAAAATTACCTTATTTGATGAACACTGATCTCCGGCAACGGCGCCAAATTTTGATTGTGTCATTTTGCCCTAAAAAAATAGTAAGGTTAAATGATTGAAAATATTGCTTACCTTGAATTACCTCTAGCTATGGTGAGTAGAGGTCGATCCACGGAGATTGGGTTATCAGATTAAGTTAAGTCCTTAATTTAGAATTGTTTGACTATTTCTCGTCACGGATAAGTTGATTAAGTCCAAAAGTTCGAAAGTACGGAAGTACAAAAAATTAAGTCCAAGAAATGTCCACAAAATGTCCAAAGATACGGTAGTAACAAGATCCAAAAATGAATTAAACAAACGTACTAAATTGAAGAATTACAACACTCAACAATGAAAATCCAAAGAGTTAATGATTCAGGGTGGTTATAGCTCGGTATACACAAGTACAAAGTTATTGATTCATATTTAAAATTAAGTCCTTCAGAAATAGGGCTACAAGCTCCCACTACTGAAATGAGCCTTTAATTACATAAGTGTGAATATTAATTAATTAGCAAAACTGGATGTGTTGGTACAACCTAACGATATCCAATCTCTCAATTAATCTTTCACTTATGTAACCTGGAGGTGTCGGTACAACCAGACTAGAATCCATCTGAGATAGTCTCGTATTGCCACTAGTTTACAAAACCGAGCGTATATGTACTTTCAATTAAATATAACATAACCACAAGTATACGTATAATTAATCAAAGATTACTTGAAAATAGAAATAGACTTTAATAAATCTGAATCAAAACATATATACAAGAATAACCTCACACATACTACCCCGAATCTGGGGTCTAGTGTGCCATGATAAACTTTAAAGTACACAAATTCATAACGAAAACCAAAATCAAAGAATACTTATCGTGTCTGAAAGGATTTCCGTAGACCGGTATGACTTTGATATGCTGACGGCTCACTAGACCCTTTCTTCGGGATTAAAACTTTGCACACAACTAAATATAATAATTAAAACACTCACAACTCACTTTACAAACACAAGAATAGCAGAAATTATGTTAGGAGAGAAAATGGTACGATTTTGTTGCTGAAAATCGTGAGTTTTATAGGCAGAAATTCAGGAGGGCGCTCGAGCGCCAGTCAGGTGCGCTCGAGCGCCCTTCTGCACTTTTGATTTTTATATTTTTTTTCTATCATTTTTGATTTGCACTCTGCCGCGCAATTGTCGGAATTTTTCAAAAAGTGGCGCTTAAGCTCGGAAAAGGGGCGCTCGAGCTCTACTTTGACTGTGGCAGGTGAACTTTGACTCCAAACATTGACTTTGATAGGCTCGGTTTATTTTGACCATTGACCGTTGACTTTAACCGTTGACCAAGTCTATTCCAAGGTTTTTCAGCATCCTGAATCCGTTTCCGCACTTGGTTTGGCCGAATTCAATTTCAAATTGCTCGTTTTGAAGTTGTTCTACCATTCTTCACTAGTGTCGTGCTGAATTTCTTGTTCAAATGTTGGTTTTTGTAGCCGTTTTTGCTATTTCTTCTTTAAAACCTATATCGTACTAAAATTGTGTAAAATATATAATTAAACTTGAAATAATAATGCAATATACATGATTCAATGGGTTAAAGTTACTAAAAATATGGATTTATCACATGGTCCCCAAAATAATCTTCTTTTTTTTTTTAATTTGATTCAAGGGAGGCTTACGACCATACAACATATATGTAACTAGAAGAAATTGATCTCGTAACCTCTCATAAATAAGTGAGTAACTTTACCACCAGACCAAAACCAAAAGGTGACGTGCGAGAAAATGTGGATTTGTGCTGTATTGCTTTGTAATTTTTGGACAAAAAAGTTGACTAAGAAAGCTGCCAGAAGGCGACGTGTGAGAAAATATCAACTTTCCATTGAAAAATTAGTAGTACTTAACCTCATAATTTATATGAAAAAAATATGTTTTACGCAAACAAGAGAAATAGTCTATGGGAAGCTACTAGTTGCATTCTCATAACATAGAAATGACGTAAGGATCTTATTATTATTATTATTTTGAAAAAATGACGTAGGAATTTTTTTTTTAAATGACGTATGGATTGACCTAACCTGATTATGATATTATTTCTACAAGCGAAGACTTCGACACTGGCCTAAGCTTTTTTTAATCTCTGACAAAAAGAAAACAAAAGCAAAAAGCTTTTCTAATCATTTTTTTTGTCGGTTTCTAATCATGCACTCAGCGAAAATGATGTTTAATTGGTTTTAAAAAGAAAAACAAAGGACAACTGGACATGGATGAGTTTTGATTTACCAAATATTGCATATAAAATATTTGATAATTTCATTGTGGAATAAAGTCCTTTTTTGGTCTTGTTAACATGTGAATCCATAACGTATAGGATTTTCTTGAGACCATAAAAATCATTGTTATAACTGATGAATGCGAAGCTAAAATATTTAAATATAGAGAGTAGTTGTAGAAATTTTTAGATATTACAAGGTTTATGATAAGCAAATGATATAAGAAATGAGATAACCTAATCATAATATACATATTCTGACATTTTAAAACTCTACCTCTTGCCAAAGCCTTTTTATTATGATATTTATTAGAAATGAGATTTAATTAGTCTAAATTTAGAAAAGAAATAAGCAAATGATGATCACAGATAAAACAAGAAATAAGAAAAATTTGTGAAGAATGGGGGATATATAGTTGGACATGAATGAAGCTAACAACTGGATTCAAGTGATGAACCATTCTGACCCAAAAAAAGAAAGTGACGAATTGAATTTCATATTAAAGTCTGTTACGTCCCTTGTTGCAACAAGAGCTGTGAAATTAATTGGCTTGTGTTTTGCCAAAATTATGTCTTGGTTGAATTTAATTATGGTAAATGCAAATATGTTTAGAGAACTATGATTGACAGGTTTACCATATTTACAAGAGAGTTGAAAAAACAAATTGATATCTACATTAAAGGTGATTGAAGTTTCCTTACTCAAGATAGGAAGGTTGCCTTATTCAAGAATTGCTTGAAGACAAAGTCTTTCCATACAACTCAAGGCCCAAACACGGATTACCTTGTGGAGGTTTAGGCAATTAAGTCGGCATATATACAGAGCCTTACACGACTAAAAGATATGTGTGAAACAGAGCTGAAAACGAGGATTTATTTGAGTATGTCGAGCTGTCAGGTTTTGCTGTAGCAGATTGACGATGTGCTGCAACAGAAGTCAGTAACATAGGAAATTTGATAGAGCATGTGTTGTTGTAGCAGACTGTGAAACAAACAACTTATTTATGTTTCCGCTATGCTTATTGTTTTAGTCTTTGATAGGAAGAGTTTTTAGTTTGATCATTGTTTTATTCATTCTTCGGGAGAAGAATGTGTAGTTCTCGAGAGAGGACGTCGCAAGTCGAGGGGAGCTTGTGACACCCCGATCCCTCTCGAGACCGGGAGTTCTATCAATCAATCTAATCACAACCCAATTCCAAACCCAGGCAAAATTTTAGGGAATAACGGACGGAGTCTCCCCTGTTTCTAGGCAAAATGCAAAACCTGCAATAGCATATAAGTGGACCAGCACCATGTCCAACCATTCAACCACCTCAAGTATACATACATTTCCAAGTACCAGACTATTCTAACTCTTTCTTTAAACAATACAAACATGCATTAACGTTAAGTTATACTAACTAAATACATGAACTAACCTATCATACCACTTCAATAACCTAATAAAACTTATATTACATTCCTTTTTAACATTAAATACAAACAACACATGAACATACATCTTTGCATCTTTGACAACTCGAGCCACATAGCACGCAAGATAACTTTTCAAGCACGAACTTTCCAGCTAACAAGGCATTTCCTGAAATGTGGTGGAGAGGAGTGAGTATACACAACACGTATACTCAGTGAGGGCGAGACAAATATCGAGGTGGAGAGAAAGAAAGTCGTGCAATGCAAATAAAGCAGTTAAACAATATAACTGATAAGTAAGCAATCAATATAAACAATCAATACAATAAGCAATTAATAAAAGCATTAACACAACCATTCAAAGCTATACCACACGCTGAAGGCTATGGTTCACTCATACGAGCAATGTACCATTTCACGAGCAATACATCAATCTCGAGCTTGATGTTGACAACGATGACAATAAGCGCGCAACCACCTTATAACTTCAGTTTGGAATACCCCGGAAGTATCCAATCAATTCTACGACCCAAATCTCCTTGGGAGGCAACCCAAGCGAGAATGGGAATAGGACACGGAGCTAGAGCAACCAACACTGGCAGCCCGAGACTACCCAGAGAGGCCCATCACTCACGCGCCTGACACTATGCAATGCAATACAAGATACAAGCAATAAACGAGCGATAGCACAACAATACAGATTAGTGGCGATAAACGAGATATCAAGCATTTACAATCAATACTAGCATTCAATTAACTTTTCAAGCATAACTATCATTAATAGCAACAAGAACACCAATTAAACAAGTAACAACAGTTCAAACACGAAAACGACAAATATCACTATTCAATCTCTAACTTCCAAAGGCAATTACGAGCAAACGAGCTACGGGATTAGGAAACCGATTTCACTACACTCACTTAGGCACTACAAGGTACGTTTCTATGTCACTAAACTTCACTTTCTCACTCGAGGTCGACTTACAAGGCACGTTTCTATGTCACTAAACTTCACTTTCTCACTCGAGGCCCGAAAGTCGACCTACTGCGTTTGAACTACAGCTATGCTAACCGGTCATTCAATCAACGCCACAACAGTGCCAAAAGTGCTTCCATGCCATCAATAGCAAAACCCCCAACTCAATTCGAGCACGGTCAACTTTTGGTCAAACGGTCCTTTTTCGTTTCATTGTCTAATTTCCAATTTTATCAAAGGCCGGTCCGTTTTTATTGCACATTTTATCTTTCTATCACTAATGGCACCTATCCAAATCAAGCAATCGCAATTCGGATCAAAATCCAAAATTCTAGGGTTTTACTATTCACAATCACTATTCATTGTTCTTCCCCAATTTCAAATATGTAATTTCAGCCATAAAAATTACTAAATAACTATCAAACAATGCTCTACGAACTCACAAGAAGCTATATCAAGCAATTATAGGCATTATAACACATTATATATCAAATCTAAAAATTTGAAACAAAATTCAAATTCGAATTTAAATGCACAAAAGCGTGAAAACCCTCACAGAGATTGAAGACCAAGACCCGCAAGGACCCGAGCCACGACTCCCGAGCAATTCCACGCATGATTGTAGAAGAAAAATGCAAAACAATTTTTCTTTCTTTTTCCCTCAAACCTTCGGCCATGGGGGGGACATGGGGGGAATTTATGGTTTTGTTTTTTTTTATTTTTTCCTTGTTTTATTATTTAAAAGGGTGACAAGGGCATTTTGGTCATTTGCAAAATCAAGCTTAAGTTAAAAATGGTGAAATAAACTTATTTTGATGCCTTTTAAATCTAATTCAAGTTAAAACAATGCAATTAAATAAAAAACAACTAAAACTGGTTAAATTAAGCTAAAAACATTTTTCACTAAGTCCGAGGAATATTTCTCTAACTCTCATTTTCGAAATACTACGACCAAACGGTCAATAAATGATCGCTAATAAAGTGATGAGCAATAATATAAAACTTTAATTTTTTGAAAAGTAGAATAGTAGAATAGTTTAAAATTTACTCCGGCTCGGAGTTACTTTTCTCATTTATTTGAAAACCGAGTAATTTTAATGCAAGACAATTAAAACCGATTATTAAAATAATCAAAACAATCACAATAATCAATATTCATTTAAAATAATTAACTTAACTATTTCTAGAATATTTTAAAGAATTATGAAGTTAATACTAAAATACAAATAAACAAGTTAATATAAACACGTAATCAGATGCAATTGATTACTAACATTTAAGATGACACTTAATTAAATGCAATTAAATGCCATTAAATGCATGCCGGGTTCGGGGTATCACATTCTTCCCCCTTAAAACAATTGCGTCCTCGCAATTCTTCTTCCAATAGAATTCAGCATCCACTAAAGTCCAACTCCGACTATCCTTCATCGTTTACTAAGCAAGATCCTGAATAAGAATGCTCGAAGAATACCCTACTAAGAACCCCCCAATGGTACTAACTAAAAACTCCAAGGCAATAAGGCCAAATAAAGGCTCAAAATGAAGATACCATCTTGAAATCCAAATATGAATTCCGCTGGTCAAGAATATCATAGAAGAATTCCCTGCGAAGGAATATTCTATATACGAATCTCCAATAGAAGTCCAACAAGTATCAAATAAGGAAGTCAAAAGATAGCCAGAGTAGATGCAGCACATATAAGACCAAACTCCAAGATTTCATCATCATTTGCCGAGTGCAAACTTTATACTACTTACCACCAAGGAAACCCAAAGTATTCCACAACTAACCGTAAACAATGTGAGATAACAAGTCCGAACAGGATTCCAAGTGTAAAACTTCCAATAAGGGCTAATAAGGAAAATACTAGTAAAATGCCCAATAAGAATTCTATAGAATACCGTAAGTAATATTACACTATAAGTCCGATAGGAATTCCAATTTACCAAACCAACTGAGGGATGCCAAAGAAAATACCCGAACAATGCTCCAGTAAGAAAGTACCAAGAATTTCCCAATAAATAAGTATTAGATAAATGACCACTAAGAATTCTAGAGAATACCATTGAAGAATTTCCAATAAGAAAACCAAAGAATACTCCAGAGAACAACCAAATAGAACCCCAAGAGAAAGCTACTCTTTCACAACTGTTAAGCACAGAGGAAAACCTTAGAGATTCACCAATAACCGAGCTCCAAAAGCAAACACCATCTCCCAAATAAAGGCTAGTCAAATGCTGCTCATTCCCGCCAATCCACATGGCTTGGAAGGCCTGCTACTAATCACTTCTCTTCAGGGGAGGAAGAAGTCTTTCTTACCATTTCCACGGGACATGTATGAATGCCAAGATATCACATTTATACATATATACCTTAATCTATTATGCAAGCATGTTTGTAAAACAGTTTATAAAACAGTTTATTCAACAAAGTCACTCAAGCACGACAATCAAGTCAAGCACAACATAATCAATTCAAATCACGGCACAACCAATTCAAAACATTCCAATACACATATTACAAGCAATACTTCAAACAAATAACAATTCACGAGATCAATTCGATTCATGATGCCAATTCGATACACGAGTAGTCACTTCACTTCACATAACACACATTTAGCACATAACACATAACCATATCACATAGGTGCATACATTCAAGTCAAGACACACAATCTCACATACAAGCATACACTTTCAAGACACACTTAACAAGCACACATTCAAGGATCACTACCCACTAGACCGAGGACCCTGTCCCAACTTATGAGCTAACTAAGCTCTGATACCACCTGTGACACCCCGATCCCTCTCGAGACCGGGAGTTCTATCAATCAATCTAATCACAACCCAATTCCAAACCCGGGCAAAATTTTAGGGAAAGACGGACGGGGTCTCTTCTGTTTCTAGGCAAAATACAAAACCTGCAATAGCATATAAGTAGACTATCACCATGTCAAACCATTCAACCACCTCAAGACCATCCGAGCCTTGGTTCCCAACAATTAAACACAATGAGTATACATACATTTCCAAGTACCAGACTATTCTAACTCTTTCTTTAAACAATACAAACATGCATTAAAGTTAAGCTATACTAACTAAATACATGAACTAACCTATCATACCACTTCAATAACCTAATAAAACTTATATTACATTCCTTTTTAACATTAAATACAAACAACACATGAACATACATCTTTGCATCTTTGACAACTCAATCCACATAGCACGCAAGATAACTCTTCAAGCACGAACTTTCCAGCTAACAAGGCATTTCCTGAAATGTGGTGGAGAGGAGTGAGTATACACAACACGTATACTCAGTGAGGGCGAGACAGATATCGAGGTGGAGAGAAAGAAAGTCGTGCAATGCAAATAAAGCAGTTAAGCAATATAACTGACAAGTAAGCAATCAATATAAACAATCAATACAATAAGCAATTAATAAAAGCATTAACACAACCATTCAAAGCTATACCACACTCTGAAGGCTATGGTTCACTCATACGAGCAATGTACCATTTCACGAGCAATACATCAATCTCGAGCTTGATGTTGACAACGATGACAATAAGCGCGCAACCACCTTATAACTTCAGTTTGGAATACCCCGGAAGTATCCAATCAATTCTACGACCCAAATCTCCCTGGGAGGCAACCCAAGTGAGAATGGGAATAGGACACGGAGCTAGAGCAACCAACACTGGCAGCCTGAGACTACCTAGAGAGGCCCATCACTCACGTGCCTGACACTATACAATGCAATACAAGATACAAGCAATAAACGAGCGATAGCACAACAATACAGATTAGTGGCGATAAACGAGATATCAAGTATTTACAATCAATACTAGCATTCAATTAACTTTTCAAGCATAACTATCATTAATAGCAACAAGAACACCAATTAAAAAAGTAACAACAGTTCAAACACGAAAACGACATATATCACTATTCAATCTCTAACTTCCAAAGGCAATTACGAGCAAACGAGCTACGGGATTAGGAAACCGATTTCACTACACTCACTTAGGCACTACAAGGCACATTTCTATGTCACTAAACTTCACTTTCTCACCTGAGGCCCGAAAGTCCACCTACTGCGTTTGAACTACAGCTATGCTAACCGGTCATTCAATCAACGCCACAACAGCGCCAAAACTGCTTCCATGCCCTCAATAGCAAAACCCCTAACTCAATTCGAGCACGGTCAACTTTTGGTCAAACGGCCCCTTTTTGTTTCATTGTCTAATTTCCAATTTTATCAAAGGCCGGTCCGTTTTTATTGCACATTTTATCTTTCTATCACTAATGGCACCTATCCAAATCAAGCAATCGCAATTCAAATCAAAATCCAAAATTCTAGGGTTTTACTATTCACAATCATTATTCATTATTCTTCCCCAATTTCAAATACGCAATTTCAGTCGTAAAAATTGCTAAATAACTATCAAACAATGCTCTACGAACTCACAAGAAGCTATATCAAGCAATTATAGGCATTATAACACATTATATATCAAATCTAAAAATTTGAAACAAAATTCAAATTCGAATTTAAACGCACAAAAGCGTGAAAACCCTCACAGAGATTGAAGACCAAGACCCGCAAGGACCCGAGCCACGACCCCCGAGCAATTCCACGCATGATTGTAGAATAAAAATGCAAAACAATTTTTCTTTCTTTTTCCCTCAAACCTTCGGCCATGGGGGGAATTTATGGTTTTTTTTTTGCCTTGTTTTATTATTTAAAAGGGTGACAAGGGCATTTTGGTCATTTGTAAAATCAAGCTTAAGTTAAAAATGGTGAAATAAACTTATTTTGATGCCTTTTAAATCTAATTCAAGTTAAAACATTGCAATTAAATGAAAAACAACTAAAACTGGTTAAATTAATCTAAAAACATTTTTCACTAAGTCCGAGGAATATTTATCTAACTCTCATTTTTGAAATACTACGATCTAACGGTCAATAAAAGATCGGTAATACAGTGATGAGCAATAATATAAAACTTTAATTTTTTGAAAAGTAGAATAGTAGAATAGTTTAAAATTTACTCCGGCTCGGAGTTACTTTTCTCATTTATTTGAAAACCGAGTAATTTTAATGCAAGACAATTAAAACCGATTATTAAAATAATCAAAACAATCACAATAATCAATATTCATTTAAAATAATTAACTTAACTATTTCTAGAATATTTTAAAGAATTATGAAGTTAATACTAAAATACAAATAAACAAGTTAATATAAACACGTAATCAGATGCAATTGATTACTAACATTTAATATGACACTTAATTAAATGCAATTAAATGCCATTAAATGCATGCCGGGTTCGGGGTATCACAGAGCTCGCCAAACCGAGGTTCATTAAGGAGTTATTCATCTAGGCGTCAAAGGTCAAGAGGAAGTCTTTACTTGTGTGAGTCCATTGATGCTGTAACTTGTTATTTATTAATGAACAGGTTTGTTGGACCAGGGGAAGTCACGTGGACGTATACCGCACGGTTGAACCACGTTAAATCTCGGTATTCTTACTTTTTGCATTCGTATATTTACTTTGTTTAACTCTTGTTACAACAAGCTAATAACAATAAACTATCAAGTGGCATCAAGAGCAGGTTACTGAACTTAGTTAGATCTTTGGAAGAGTTTTTATGGTTATTTTTGCAGATATGGACACTCTGCGAGATGGCAGATCAATCAATAAACCATCTCTTTTCGATGGCACAAACTATTCGTACTGGAAGGCATGGATGAGAGCTTTCGTTAAAGCTATTAATGAAGCTACTTGGAGAGTGGTGTTAAGTGGATGGGAACACCTTACTACCACAATTGCTGAAGGCACTGTTGAAAAAAAATATGAATTGCAATGGACCAAAGTTGAAGACTTGGCAGCCACCAACAATTCAAAGGCATTGAATACTATTTTTAATGTCATTGATCTGAATCAATTCAAGCTTATTTCATCTTGTGAAACAACAAAAGAAGCTTGGGAAATCTTGCAAATGACATATGAATACACTGTTGCAGTAAAAGTTTCAAAATTACAAATACTTGCAACAAGGTTTGAAGAATTGCAGATGCACAAAGATGAAACCATTGTTGAATTTAATGCTAAACTTTGTGACATAGCAAACGAAGCTTTTGCATTGGGAGAAAAGCACTCAGATTCAAAGTTGGTGAGAAAAGCATTAAGGTCACTTCCTGACAAGTTTGCCATTAAGGTTGCAGCAATAGAAGAAGCAAAGAATGTGGATTCCATGAAGCTTGATGAACTTATGGGGTCCTTGCAAACCTTTGAGATGAAATTCAGGCAGAAAAGAAAAGAAAAGGGCATTGCACTACAAGCAGAAATTCAAAAGCGAGATGATGAAGATCCTTATGATGATGATGAATTGACGGAATCTCTGGCCCTTTTAACAAATAATTTCAAAAAGGCGTTTAAAAAATGGAAGAATCAAGCGAAAGGTCCAAAGTTCACCAATTTTGGCAAAAACTCACATGCCGCAGCAAATGCTGAAACTTTCAAAAAGCAGAATGAAAAAAGTTTGATGAAAAGAAAAAGAATAAAGGGATTGAATGTCGAGAGTGTGAATAATTTGGTCACATTCAATCTGAGTGTGCTACTACTTTGAAAAGAAGGAAGAAAGCCATGAATGCTGCATGGAACGATGAAGAATCAGAAAGTAGCAGCAGCAACGATGAAGAGCACACAAGCAACTATGTTGCGTTCTGTGCAGCAGCAGCATAATCAGATGCTGAGATAGATGCTGAAACAGAAACTGAACCCGTTGTAGCAGAATTAGCAACAACATCAGCAACAAGATTGGTTATGACAGATGGTGAAACTGATTCTGAATTGGACAGTGATGAAGAAGATGACAAGTTCATAAGGACCTACAAAACGATGTATCAAAAATGGTTGATCGTGTGCAGGGTAAATCAAGATCAACTAACCAAGATTGCTGAACTTGAAAGGGAAAAAGCTGAGTTGCAGAAATCATTGGGAGAAAGTTAGCAAAAAGCCGACATGCTGCAATAGGAATTGTCACAGATCCAGCGAGGCTTCAAGATGATGAACTCAAGTACTGAAAAGTTTGATTATATGCTATCCATTCAAAAATCTTGTAGGGATCATACTGGATTGGGATATTAAGGAGGAGCTTCAACAAGTCAAACAGTTTTTGTCAAAGAAGTTGAAAAATCAAAGGTGGGACAATTTGTTGCAACAGAACTTGGGACAGAATGAGGAACTTCACAAGTAAGGAAGTTTATTCCTATTTGTCATTTTTGTTTCATTCCTAGTCATATCATACCTCATTGCTACAAGATTATAAGAGCATTGAAAAGAAAAATAAAAATTATCTCTACCTATCGCAGCAAAAGGTAAAACAGATATGGGTAAGAAAGTCTCCTATAACTTGTCTTGTCTCGTCTCCTATACTGCCTTGAAAGCATGTCCTACTTAATCTTGGTACTTTGACAGTGGTTGTTCTAGGCACATGATAGGTGAAAGAAGAATTCTCAAAAATTACAAGTCATGCAATGGAGGAGAAGTAACCTTTGGCGATGGTGAAAAAGGTCGTGTTCTTGGAAAATGAACCCTTGCTCTTAAAGACTTTTCAAGATTGAAGAAAGTCTTGCATGTAGAAGGATTTAAGGCAAACCTCATTAGTATTAGTCAACTGTGTGATCAATGATTGCTTGTAAACTTTACCATGGATTGTTGTGAAGTAATTGATAACTCTAACAAATGTGTTATTGCAGGAAATAGATCAATGGATAATTGCTATATGCTTTTTGTTCCACATGAACAAAATTTTGTTTGTCAAAGCAACATAGTTGATAGTACTAAACTGTGGCACCTCAAGTTAGGACATCTGAATTTCAAAACTCTAAGCAAAATTATGAACACAGGTATTGTTCGAGAAGTTCCTAAATTGAAAAGATTGAAGCATGAGGTTTATGGTCCATGTCAACTTGGAAAGCAAGTAAAGACCACTCATAAACAGCTACAACAGATTGTCACAAAACGAACTTTAGAACTATTGCATATGGATCTCATAAGACCTATGCAAACTGAAAGTCTTGGTGGAAAAATGTATATGTTTGTTTGTGTTGATGACTTTTCTAGATATTCATGGGTTGATTTCTTGAGATCAAAGTCTGATACAATTGATGCATTCAAAATATTGTGCTTGAAAATTTCAAATGAAAAGGATTGTCATATAGGAAAAATTGTTAGAATCAGAAGTGATCATGGTAAGGAGTTTGAGAATGATACCTTCTCTGATTTTTGTGATATGCATGGAATTGCTCATGAATTTTCTACACCAAAAACACCACAGCAAAATAGTGTTGTAGAAAGAAGAAATAGGCTTTTGCAAGAAATGGCTCGTGTGATGATAAATGCAAATAACATTCCTTATAAATTTTGGGCTGAAGCTGTTAACACTGCTTGTTACACAGTGAATCGAGTGTATCTTCGTCCAGGTACACTTAAAACTCCATATGAAATTTGGAAAGGTAAAAAATCTTCACTTAATCATTTTCATGTGTTTGGGAATGTTTGCTACATCTTAAAGGACAGAGAGCCAAGAGGTAAGTTTGATGCAAAATCTGACAAAGGTATATTCTTGGGTTACTCTACAAATAGCCGAGCTTATAGAGTATTCAATTTATATACACTTACTATGATGGAATCAGCTAATATTGTGGTAAATGATAATGTAGGTGCACTAAAAACTGGTGAATCGAATGTTGTAGCGGGCGATTTTGTTCCAGAAAATGTTACAATAGGTACTAAGAATGATACAGGAAGAACAAAAGATAGATTAACTTCAGATACTGTCGCAGCAAAAAGTAAACCTGTCGCATCAAAGGCTAGAATGCATGAAACAGGAACAAACACTGCTACAACAGAGACTGAAGCTGATACAGCAGATGCTAAATATGGTGCAACAGGTGCTGAAATAGAAGGACTTGAGCAAAGATTTGCAGAACTTCAAATAGCTGAACCTTCAAGTAGAGTTCAAAAGAATCATTCAAGAGTGATATCATTGGTTCCTTGCATGATGGTGTTCGTACTCGAAACAAGCAAAAGGTAAATTACAGAGAAATGGTCAGGTATGTATGCTTTACTTCCCCCATTGAACCAAAGAATGTAAAAGAGGCTTTAGAGAATGATTGTTGGATCAATGCTATGCAAGAAGAGTTGAACCAATTTGTCAGGAATGATGTGTGGGTCTTAATTCCTTAGCCAAAAGACACAAATGTAATTGGGACAAAATGTATTTTCAGGAACAAGACTGATTAATGTGGAAACTTAACCCAAAACAAGACTAGGTTAGTTGCTCAAGGATATACTCAAGTTGAGGGCATTGACTTTGAGGAAACTTTTGCTCCAGTTGCTAGGTTAAAGTCAATCAGACTTTTGTTGTCTATTGCTTGTGTGTTGAAAATTAAGCTATACCAAATGGATGTAAAGAGTGCTTTTAAATGGTATACTTAATGAAGAAACATATGTTGAACAACCTAAAGGGTTTGAAGATCCTCATCATCCTAATCATGTTTTTAAATTGAAAAAGGCCTTGTATGGTTTGAAACAAGCTCCAAGAGCGTGGTATGAGAGGTTAACTACATTTCTGCTTGAAAAAGACTATAAAAGAGGAAGTGTTGATAAGACTTTTTTTCATTAAATTCACACATGGAATTTTGATTGCTCAAATTTATGTTGATGACATAGTCTTTGGTGCAACAATTAAAAGCAATGTTGCTGAATTTATTGATCAAATGCAGCATGAATTTGAAATGAGTATTGTTGGAGAATAGACATACTTTTTAGGTTTGCAGGTGAAGCAATACAAGAATGGCATTTTCATCTCTTAGGAGAAATATGCCAAGAATCTTGTAAAAAGGTTTGGTTTGGAAGATGCAAAGCACATGAGGACTCCAATGGGGTCAAGCACAAAGTTGATGAAAAATGGGAATGAGAAGTCTGTGGATGCAAGTCTGTATAGAAGCATGATAGGGAGCTTACTTTATTTAACTGCTAGTAGACTTGATATTTATTTTAGTGTAGGAGTATGTGCTAGGTTTCAAACTGATCCAAAAGAGTCACACTTAAAAGCTGTAAAGAGAGTCATTAAATATGTGAGTGGGACTATTAATTTTGGTATTTGGTACTCTAATGACACTAACACAAATCTTACAGGGTTTAGTGATGCATATTGTAACACCACGATACCTCTCGAGATCGGGAGTTCTATCAATCGATCTAATCACAACCCAATTCTAAATCCGGGCAAAATTTTAGGGAAAAACGGACGGAGTCTCCCCTGTTTCTAGGCAAAATGCAAACCTGCGACAGCATATAAGTGGACCAATACCATGTCCAAACATTCAACCATCTCAAGGCCATCCGAGCCTCGGTTCTCAACAAGCGAACACAACCAAATATACATTTCCAATTTAAAAACTAACCTATCTCTTTTAATCTTTGACAAGAACATTCATGCTTGACAATTAAACTACACTAACCCATTACATAAATCAGACTATCATACTATTCTAACTCTTTTCCTTTGGCATTACAAACGTACATTAAAGTTAAACTATTCTATCTAAATACATAAGCTAGCTTTTCATTTAATCCTCAACTATCTAGTTAAATTTAAATTAAATTTCCTTTAACAATAAATACAAGCAACACATGAACATACATCTTTGCATCTTTGACCACTCAAGCCACATAGCACGCAAGACAACTCTTCAAGCATGATCTTTCAGGTAATCACGAACTTTCCAGCTAACATGGCAATTTCCTGAAATGTGGTGGTGAGGAGTGAGTATACTCAACACGTATACTCAGTGAGGGCGAGACAGATATCGAATTGGAGAGAAAGAAAGTCGTGCAATGCAAACAAAACAATTAAGCAATATAACTGATAAGTAAGCGATTAAGACAAACAATTAATACGATAAGCAATTACTGAAAGCATTAACACAACCATTCAAAGCTATACCACACTCTGAAGGCTATGGTTCACTCATACGAGCAATGTACCATTTCACGAGCGATACATCAATCTCGAGCTTGATGTTGACAACGATGACAATAAGCGCGCAACCACCTTATAACTTCAGTTTGGAATACCCCGGAAGTATCCATCAATTCTACAACCCAAATCTCTCTGGGAGGCAACCCAAGCGAGAAAAGGGAATAGGACACGGAGCTAGAGCAACCAACACTGGCAACCCGAGGCTACCCAGAGAGGCCCATCACTCACGCGCCTGACACTATGCAATGCAAGACACGATACAAGGCGATAAACGAGATATCAAGCATTATATTCAATAAAGTATCAAGAGCAACACTAACAAGCATTATCGACAATTGATATACAAATTCAATCATAATCAACTTTAACAAGCATAACAAGCATTATTAAGCATTCTATAGACATTATACTATGAAAACACACAAAATCACAAATTGACCCCAACTTTCAAAATGCTACTACTTTCAAACGAGCCACGAGTTTTGGAAACCGACTTCACCAACCCTCCTAGGTCACTATAAGGCACGTCTAAAGACCCCGAAACCCTACTTAACCCTAGAATTCATGCAAAGCCCCGATTTTCCCCTTTGCTCGTTTAACTACCACTACCCTAACCAGACACCCAACCAATGCCATAACTATACCAAAAGTGCTTCCATGCCTCCTGAGGCAATGCCATCACGCAAAACGAGAAAACACTAAACTCGACCTAAACGACCCCGACTTTCACCAAGCCATTTTTCTCCATTTTTCCATTACACAATCCAATTAAACCACACATTTAGACATTCTAGCATATCTAGCACCTTCCTACATCAACAGAACGCATAACGGAGCAACTTCATCGAAACAAGGGTTTACTATTCATAATTTACTATTCAATTAACAATTTATATTTCAATTTCGATATTCAACAGCAGAAAATGTTAAAAAGCTATAAATACATGTTCTACAAGTGCTAGGGAACATTCTTCAAGCATCAAAACGATTAAAATAACAATATATGGATAAAACCCAAAAATTAAAGTTGATACATAAAATATTCAAATGTGCAAATAAACATGAAACCCTCACCATAGACGCTCCTAGACGCTAGGAAAACCACGCTGTATGCCTCGGAAACCACCCCGCACAAGCTCCCGCGAAGATGTGAAGATTTGAAGTTGAAATTTCTTTTTTTTTTCTCCTTCTATTTTCAGCCAGCCTGCTCTATTTTTTTCAGCTTTGTTTCATTTTTTTTTCTTTGTTATTTCCTTAATAAAAGGTGACAAAGAAGTCAATTGGTCAAGGCTTTGGTCAACCTACTTAAAATTGGTCAAATAAGCTCTTTTTATGCATTTTAAAGCTAAAACAACCAACATAAATCCAATTCCAGTTAATAACAATTAAACTACTAAAATTAAAACACCAAACACTAGTTTTCACTATTTGCTGAGGACTAGAAATCATTTCCTAACTATCGCTCTCGATATGCTATGCACTTTGCGACAATAGAAGAATAACAATTAAATCTCAAAGAATTTAAGAAAATATAATTTTCGGAAAGTAACATAGTTCAAAATTTACTCCGGCTTGGAGCTACTTTTCATTTAGTTGAAAACCGAGCACTAAAATGCAAGAAAAATTAAAATCGATTATTAAAATAATCAAAATAATCAATATTCATTTAAAATTAATTAATTTAACTATTCCTAGAATATTTTAAAGAATTATGAAGTTAATGCCAAAATACGAATGAACAAGTAAATATAAACATGTAATCAAGTGCAATTAAATATTAACATTTAAGATGGCACTTAATTAAATACAAGAGAATAAATTCAATTACTATCATTAATAGAAATAGATAATAATCTTTTAATTATTCAATATACAATTACTAAATGCTTCCAAGAGAAATATTAAAATAGTGCAAATTGGTTGATTTAACTAATTAAACATTTAATTAAATGCAGTCAAATGCTATTAAATGTATGCCGGGTTCGGGTTATCACACATATTGGGCTGGAAATGTGGATGACAGGATGAGCACTATTGGAGGTTGCTTTTATATAGGTAACAATCTTATTTCATGGTACAACGAAAAGCAAAACTCAATTTCCTTGAATACTACTGAAGCAGAATACATAGCAGCATGTAGTTGTTGTGCTCAACTTCTTTGGATGGGTCAAATGATAGATGATTATGGCATTGATCAAAATAGGTTTACTGTCTTTTGTGATAACATGAGTGCCATAAATATCTCAAAGAATCCTGTTCAGCACTCACGAACAAAACACATTGACATAAGACATCATTTCATAAGAGAACTTGTGGAACAAAATAAGGTTATGTTGGAATCTGTTTCAACAAAAAATCAACTAGCAGATATCTTCACTAAGGCACTATACTCTGTAAGGTTTGAGACCTTGAGAAAAGCCTTAGGCATTTGTTCTCTATAAGATTTATTGGTTTGTGTGTATATGCATTGGTTCATCACTAGAGCATTGAAAGTTATATATATAAATCAGCTAGTGATTTCATTTGTGGAACCATATTATCAATGAACATCATGTACTTGTCATTCTGATGAATCTTAGATTGAAGTCTCAACATGGAAAGATTGTGAACTTGCTTGACGACTGGGGATCTATCAAAAAGAAGTCTCTTTGAGATTCATTTCTAAATTCTATTCATATTTTCAACAGAAAAATCATATGTAGGGTATTGCAGCAAAAGTTAGAATGGAAAGGGCTACCTAAGACCACAAAGAATGGTTCTAAAGTGAAAGCCATCATACCAAGAAAAAAAAACTTGAAACTCTTGCTTGAAAGATGGTTACATATAATATCTTGCAGGGGTGATTAAAGGACCAAGTATGTTGGAACAAGTATTGCTTCTAATCTCACCTGGTGTGATGAATGTTGAGGACGATCTGGATTGACTTGTACATGAAACACACACACACATGGTCCACTCTTGAAATTCTTGATTGATTTATGCATGTGATTAGTAGAAATTTGAGTAGTGACTCAAAGTTCATACTCATGAGAATATGTTTGCTTTTAATTCTGAATTTTTCAAAAAGTCAAAAGAATCTTGAGGGTTGAACGTCAAAGTGTGAAATTTGTTTGGCTGACTTATGTTGCAGTTTAATCTCATACACTAAGTTTTCGAACTACATCTAGTCATAAGTTGTTATAGCAAAAATTTTGCCTATCTGTCAGTTATGTGTTTGTTGCATTAATGTTGAAAAACTAACTGTTTTGTTGCAGCAAAACTTTTCTTTTTGTTAACCAGTGTTGCAGCAGAAGCTGAGCAGTTACTATTTTTCTGCTGATGTGTCATAACTGAAATTATTTGAGCGGGAACTTAATGGCACGTTCAGCGCATGTCTTTCAAAAAAAGAAGAGAGAAATAACTTCCAAAAATCGTTCAACTTCCTTCTTGCCTGAAATATTGTGCTCCAATTAATCTATTTTCATTAATTTGTGTTCCTTCTTAATTTATCATTCATTAGTCTTAATTATTATGTAACCCTTTTTATTGCACATCTTTAACTCGTTGTCTTTCGTCTCTTCTCTGTCAATTGCTCAAAGCACCATATAAGCAGTTGTTTTCTTCACATATCACAGGTACCATTACAATGGCACGAACATGTACCGAAACACATTGTTGGCCCCAAGTTCCACCCAATGCACCTGGAGGTAATCCAAACAAACCAATCGCCTGTGACGACACGTCATCAAGTGGTGCTGCTACGGCCCATTAGGAAAATCAGCCACCACCACCTACTGTTGATACCACTCCCGCCGTGGATCATATGGGGAAAGCTCGAGCCTTTGAGTCCTCCGCCTCTGAGCCAGACTCAAGTTCTGAATCATCATTTCATGAAGCTTGTCTGATTCGCTGGGCAAGGAGACTGAATCGCCACTTATCGGCGTGAGTCATAGCTCAAAGCAAGCAACTATCGAACCAAGTGTTGCAGCACCATCTATGGGCAAGAAGAAGACTATACCCGACGCTACAGAAAAATGCACTTCCCATGCAAAAACTATCATGGCTGATGCAGACATGGTTGCAGCAGATTCTGATGAAGATGATACACCACCAACCGACCACCCACCAACTGTTCGACAGAATGCCTCTTTCACTGATTCGACCGATTCCAATGCCATGCCTAGTTTTGTTGCATCTGAGCAAGTTGCAGATGATGCTGCTACATCATCTCCCGTTAATGTTGCAGTAATGAGCGAACCAGGCCCTATATTGCATGTTGCTCATTCTGCTGTAGCTGATGATGAAACAGAAAACACACCTGGTCAAGCTTCATCTGGAGTTAAAACTGCTGCAGCAGGTAGCGAGTCTAGTCTACTCAAACGTCCCAGAACCAAATGGCAAGCACAAAAGAGGAAGTCGACAGCCTCTTCTCCAGCAAGCCAACGCAAGATACAATGCACTATGAAGTTTGGATATGTGGTTAGTCTTGCTCACTCCAAAAAGTTTTATTTTTCTGCCTCTCTTGTTCGATGAGAATTGGTTAATAAGAGAGCCTTTGTGGAAGAATGAACTTTACACACTGAATCATATAAGGGCACAGGCATACTTGAACTTCTAGAACAACGGATGTTGCTGGTCACTTTTAAGCTAGATGCATCATACGTTGCAGTAGTTGTTCATGAGTTTTATGCAAATTTGACTAAGGCCATTGGAGATCCTACTTCCCCATATTATCATCAGGCTTATGTTAGGGGTAATGTGTTCATTTTTTCTCTTACTATGACAAATGAGTTTGTGGGTTTTAAGAAGTCGGAGAAAGATGTTGCAGAGGTGAGTTCACTCTTGATCAAGTTGCAATAAAATTGTTGGGATACACTACTACATGTCCTCACGACAATCGACTAGCTGCTACAGCTTTAACGACCAAATATGCTGCATTGCATCAAATTGCCTTAGCAATTGGTTTCCAGGGAAACATGCCAACATGGTGCATGCCGAGATGGCCACCTTACTGTTTCAGGTTGGCACAGGTTTGAATTTGAACATCGGGCAGGTCATTTTTAATCGATTTTGGAAGAAGCTGAAAAGAATGCTCCTACATTATATCTTCCATTTATGTCTATGATTTATGGTGTTTTAAGCCTACAACATAAGGTCAAAAAGTCATATGAGGTATTAGCTAAGCTTCCTTCTCCTTTACATTTTTCTAGAAAGTATTTGCAGGGCAAACATCAAGCAGGTACTCAGGGGGAGCAAACTATAGTTCATGTGTCTGCTACAACAGGAGCTGCTGCTCAGGAAGAGCATGGTGCTACAGAACCTAGTGGCACAGACTCTGCTCCCAATTCAAGTGCTGATGTGCAGCAAGTGTTACAACATATTCAAGCTGAGCTGCAACAGATCAAGACTGCCCAAGATGCACTTCAGGCCTCTCACGAACAAATTCTCAAAGGGCAACAACAGATTCTTGCTATTCTTGCCACCATCCGTCCTCCAACACCACCAAACGTTTAACCCCTTGCCTTTGTTTGTCAAAAAGGGGGAGAATAGTCTGTTCTATGTTCTACTGATATGTTTATGCTCTAAATGTTTATGCTATGATCCTGAACTTTTTATCCTTGTTCTTTTCCTATCATTGCTCTGATACCGTTTGTTTAGCTTTGTTGTTTTAGTCTCTACTTTAACACTCTGATATGTTTACTGTTATGTTTTCATTGGCTCTGTCTTATATAGTTACACTGATGTCTCCTTGTCTTTATTGTTGTTATGTTATTGCTCTGCTATTCAGTTTTGCCAAAAAAAAGCCAAAAGAGGAGCTTGTTACGCCCCTTGCTGCAACAAGAGTTGTGAATTTAATTGGCTTATGTTTTGCCAAAATTATGTCTTGGCTAAATTTAATTATGGTAAATGCATATATGTTTGGAGAATTATGATTAACAGGTTTACCATATTTACAAGAGAGTTGAAAATACAAATTGACATCTACATTAAAGGTGATTGAAGTTTCCTTATTCAAGATAGGAAGGTTGCCTTATTCAAGAATTGCTTAGAGACAAAGTCTTTCCATACAACTCAAGGCCCAAACATGGATTACCTTGTGGAGGTTTAGGCAATTAAGTCAACATATATACAGAGCCTTACATGACTGAAAGATGTATGCGAAATAGAGCTGAAAATAAGGATTTATTTGAGTATTTCGACCTGTCAGGTTTTGCTATAGCAGATTGACGATGTGTTGCAACAGAAGTCAGTAACATAGAAAATCTGATAGGGCATGTGTTGTTGTAACAGACTATGAAACAAACATCTTATTTATGCTTCCACTATGCTTATTGTTTTAGTCTTTGATAGGAAGAGTTTTTAGTTTGATCATTGTTTTATTCATTCTTCGGGAGAAGAAGGTGTAGTTCTCGAGAGAGGACGTTGCAAGTCGAGAGGAGCTCACCAAACCGAGGTTCATTAAGGAGTTCTTCATCTAGGCGTCAAAGGTCAAGAGGGAGTCTTTACTTGTATAAGTCCATTGATGCTGTAACTTGTTATTTATTAATGAACAGGTTTGTTGGACCAGGGGAGGTCCCGTGGACATAGACCGCACAGTTGAACCACGTTAGATCTCGGTGTTCTTACTTTCTGCATTTGTATATTTGCTTTGTTTAACTCTTGTTACAACAAGCTAATAACCAGAAACTATCAAAGTCAAATAATTTATATAGATTATTTGTATTCCTAGGATTCTGTTAATTATTTTCAACTTTTTGCTTCCTTTGTCAGCGTCGCTTTGACTTTGCTTTTTCTTTTCTTTCTTGATCTCCTTATACCATTTTATTTATGTGCTTATATAATTTTTACTTTGTATTCTTTCTTGAAACCAATCAGAAAGCTTTCAACACTTGTGTTATTGTTTGAGATAAAAACTTTTTGGCCCTTCAGGTTTTGGGAAAGTATTCTTTTGGTCCCTCAACTTTTGAAAAGTGACAATTTGGTCCATTTTTTACAGTAGGTTGACGGAAAAGTTATAAATTGAGGGGTATTTTGGTGATTTTGCATCGTTTTAAAATATAAAAAATAATAATAAGTGGTCCTAGTAGAACCACGTCGGCTCCACTAAAACCACCTTAGTGGGTTGTTTAAATCACAGGAAAAGCTTTGGTTTTCTCTTGGTAAGCTTGGAAATTGTTCCATGGAAACGTCTTGTTCGTCGGGTATCCAAAATGTGTAGAATGAGTATCGTGATCTTGCGCAGTAAAAATAGAGCTTGTATGGATTGTCTCTTGATTCAGATATGCGAACAGTTATTTTTGACCCACAATAACATCTCCTATTTTTGAACTTGATAATTGTTCCGTTTATTTCTTCTCTAACTATGGTGGATGATGATATTGAAGATATTTTGTAGAAATTGTATTTTTTTATTTTGGTTTGGACAAGTATATTTTGTGAATTTTTTGGTAAATTTGTTTTTTATTTTTGGTGATATCCATGTGTCACGCCCCACCCCCGAACTCGTTGCCAAGACAAGGCCGGAACGTGATGTGGACTAGAAAGATAAACCTGTATAATCAATCATTCATAATCTAAACATTTATAAAATCCACAAGTAACTACAAGAAGGTACCCAACTTTTGGCACTTTAATTTGCATTAACCTGTTCATACCTATAAACAAGGCCTACACACAGTCTTTTGGCATGCCACATCTACCAATACTTCCTACGCCTCAAAAGAATAGGTTAATGATAAGGGTTACAAGCCAACATCCAAAAGAATATTATAATACTTGAAGTTGTTCAAATCTAACACAGTTCAATATGTCTACATAACCATCTACAGGTAACTAGGATCATAGCAAGCAAAAGTCTGTCTCATCACACAAATAGGCCTCGCCATCAGCTTGAGTCCCTAGCACACGCTCAACCTCGGCCTCACCTAAAAAATTGTCATAAAAAAGGATGAGCTACACTTAGCTTAGTGAGGGTTAACAGTCACGGTAGGTTTTGCAAACATTTTTGACATTTAGAAAGTCCTTTTGAAAACATGTCATGCATGAGTTGCAATTAGTGTACAATAATTAATAAGCAAACAGTAACGCATAATCCTACCCTCCGAGGTCCTCAAAGGTCCAAGCGAAGGTAGGTTTACTATATATCAAAGGATACAATACTTGAACAGTTGTTGGAGATGGCCAGTCTCGAATTAGCTTCCAATATAACCCAGCACACCAACCGATAAGGGTACTCCGGAGGCAACCCAACCATAGTAGCCGAGTCCGTCCTGGCAAGCCCAACGCCCCCCAGGCGGCCCAGAACTTCTACTATGGCATTCAATAACTTAATCATACCAACCATCTCTCCAAGGAAACACACCAAGCAAGAGAGGAGTTCAATCATAGCAAACAAGCTCGGAGGCAACAAAGTAGGTTACCACCGATTAGTACAAGCAATAAATCACGCAATAATATAATCATGTTAAAGATGGAACTCATATAGCATGTAGGCAGGCAATCAATGATAAAATCGTGCATTCAGAACTCTCAATTCATAATGTGGAGGTCAACAAGAATAGTTGTTTCATCCTACAAGTGTTTCCAATCCTTTTGCAGTAGCTTAACTTAAGAGGTAAATTTTTCTATTTTTCCAAACTCCAATTAATCTGATTTTGGTTTAGAATCCAAGCTTATCGAAAATAAATAGTTCTAGAACAAACGGGACTTCATTCGGAGTTGAAACGAATGAGATATGGCCTCCGGAAAATCACTGTGCAAAGTTGTCAAACATCCGGGCGTTGCAGCCTTAATCCGGTCGACTGAAAAAAGCAGGTAACGCTCGGATAGGAGTTTTTTGCCAGGCGTTGGGGCTTCTATCCAGGCGACCGAATAAAGGCTGTAATGCCCGGATAGCTGGACAGGAAAAGCTTAAATTCTACCCAAATCATCCAAACTACAACCCATCAACCTACCAACATACAAACAAGTTCAATGTGGCTATTCGGCATCATACAAGGGTTCTAACTCAACCAAAACCTCCCCCCATCAACAATCAACAACACCCAATAATTCATGTTCAACCTTCACAACATTAACGCCCTCAACAACTCAATACACCTCTTAACAAGTTCAAGTATACATATATAACCACATGTAAGCACCCAATCAAGCTATAAACACAAGTAGAATCATAGACCATGCTTAATGTATCTTGAAAAGCATTTGAAAACAACCCTCACCTCAAACTTGAGTTTAGAAGCAATAGAAAGCAAAAGAACTCTTGAGACTAGCTGAGAGATGTAGAAGTACCTTGGAACAAGGCTGAAATTCCCTTCTTTCTTCTTCTTTTCCTCTTTTCTTCTCTTCCTCTCTTCTCCCTCTTTGATCGTGTATGAGTGTGTGTGAGTGTGTGTGCAGGAATTTTGTGTGTGTTTTGAGTGTGTTGTGTGTGTTTTGAGTGGGAATGCATTGTAGAAGTAGGTGATCAAATATCTAGTGAGCCAAATTACAAGAGTGCCCTCCAACTATATTGTGTACTACTAGTTTGCCATTTTGGTTAATTTGCAACTAATTAGTTACTACTCTTGACGTATTTGAAGTACAATTAATGCCTACGACACGTGAAACTCCATAATGCACAAAATTGAACATTTTGACACGCAAAACGATGAATATGCACGTTGAATGTTGTTAAGGCATATTAATTGATGCTAATGCACATGAAATAATATAAATGCATCATAAATAGTGTAATTACGTATAAGCACATGTGTTGGGTTTTACACCATGGCTGCCAAAATGGTGTTCAAATAAGCATCATAGTAGCCGTTGCTCCCTCTCTTTTTACTGTTGGTAGCAATGGTAAAAGAACGAGAGATTTATCAGCTTTCAAAATGTGTTTTTATTGCCATGCAGGAGAAAGAAAATGGGTCCAAAGGTAAAATAGAAAAATTACAAAAAGTTAACATTTTCCATCAACTTACCGTTAAAAATGGACCAGATTGTCACTTTTTCAAAAGTTGAGGGACTAAAAGGTTACTTTCCCAAAACCTGAAGGACCAAAAGGTTTTTATCTCGTTATTGTTTTTGTTTTTTTGCTCGAAAAGCAAAAAAATATCATTAAGACCACACTTAAAAAGAAAGTACAAAGCTCCATCAACCTACAAAAATATCGGTCACCTAATGAATAAAAAGTCACCAAGTTGCCCATTGGTACTAAGAACCCTATTAATTAGGGATCTAATAAACAAGTTACCTATACATAATCTATTTTTGATAACATTAAAAATCGTATCCCATATGTGTTCCTCTGAATTAAACACGTTACTATAAATTCTCCAATTTCTTTCCTTCCATATCTCATATTCAACTCCACAAAACAAAATGGTCTACACCTGTGTTATTGTTTTTGGCATTTGTTTGACATTTACAGAATGATGACCGGTTTTCCCCCCGCAATTGATGTTCTGTCTTGTCATGCTGTTTATACCATTTGGAGTCTTTCATTTACCTATTCTATTCATTGGATCTATTTGAAGTGTTCATGGGAGATGTTACCTTTCACTTCCTATAAATAAATTTCAACTTGAACATATACCTTCATTATTTGGATCTTAATTTGATCAATGTAAGATTTGGATCTGACACATGTACTTAGTAAAATTTGAATACTATACCATCCGACACTTCTGGTTAAAAGAAAATTCTATTTAATCATTTTTAGGATTTTTTTTCTATGAGGTTGTGACAGATTTATCAACCAATTGTCATAAGTAAGGTCATAACTTTGAGTAAAAATACTAACTTAGCCTTGATATGACCCCATCAAACATGTGCTAAATTGACGAAATTGGATATGAATAAAAAAATAGTATATATATAAAATGACCTAAATGGGCACAAAGTGAAATATAAAATTTTACCAAATGGCTTTTTACTTTAAAAAAAAATATATTTTTTTTCTTTTTTCACCCAGACTAAACCACACCCACCCTACCTCCTACCCCACTTGTGACCCCAACCCCATTTTTCCCCAGCCCACCCGTACCCCATCTCTTCCCTTCTTCCCCAGACCACCATCCCTACACCCCACCCAACCCCCACACCCTACTCGTAACCCTACCCTATTCCTTGTGTTTGTGTTGTTATGTGCATTTTGTGTATGGGTCACTATATGTATTGTGTTTGTGTCTGGTATTGTGTGTGTAGGTGTGTGTGATGGTGTATGTCTGTGCTATTGGTATGTATCTATGTATGTTGGTGTATGTACTATGTGTTGGTGTATGTGTATTGTGTGTGTTGGTGTGTGTGTACTGCTTGTGTTGGTGTGTGTCTGTGTGTGTACTGTGTGTTGGTATTCTGTGTGTGTATATCTTGGTGTGTTGGTGTGTGTGAGACGAAGGGGGAAGAAGGTGAGGGTACTTTAGCAATTGTGCAGGGGAAAGGTAAAAAGACTTTGCAGACTTACTTTAATTCTGTAAAGGGCACATTTGAAATTGCAAAGGAAATGACATTTAAAAAAAAAAAAAAAGATGAACATCAGCCGTTAGATATCTATTCCACTATATCAACGATCTATATTTATGAGGCTGTCACGTCCGTAGCCTCATGGAAGACGAACCCTCATTCTTATGAAGCTGAAATTAAGGTGTTTTTTCTTTCTAATTGGCCTACAATCATCTCTCTCCTTCCTTTAACTATTATCTTTACCATTACTCCACTAGTACAGTTAACTAGAACCCTTGACTTTGGGATAAGAACTGTCGCGTTCTTGATGTTTTTATCTAATATTACAATATTTAAAATTGTTTTAAAAGGCAAAAAATGTTTCAAATGGCTTTATGTTCTCATTATAAATTCTCTATTACATGAGTTTCTCGTAAATAAGCAACGGGGTAAAAAAACCATTGAAATTATACTATAACGTAAACCCATTATGAAAAAATAATTTGATTATCAATAATTAACAAAAAGTGATATAAAAAAAATCTAACATTTGCAATGAAACAACTGTTGCAAAAAAAAATAATTTATACAACGATTAAAAAAGCTGTTGCAATGAGATCACTTATTAAATCAGTTTTTTTGTTTATTTTTGAATTTATTGGTGGAAAAGAGCTGAACTTTTATAGGAGTATTCTATTATCGACTCCGTTATTATCCTGGTAGATGTACAAGTTCAATGACAATATGTTCTAGGGGAGGTTTGGCATATATCTCTAATAGGTCCTTGACGTATTAAAATTCTTCAAAGAGATTCTTAGACTTGGATGGAATATAATTTTTGATTAGTTTTTTTTTTTTTTTCATGTTAGGGATGGTTTGATAAATAAAAAAATATGTCGGGGATGGTGTAAAATGGGTTAAGCCTAGAAATTGTGGAGCGTATGGAGGTGATTGATGTTGGGAATATTTTCCCGAAAGATAATTGTGAGAAAGCAAAATCGGATTTGATCAATGTTGTTTTTCAGTTGCCGTTTCCCTTTAGTTTCTTCCTTCTCAGTTGCTTTTCGTAATTTTTCTCTTTCGCTTCTATATTTTTCGGGCTTTATACTTTGTGTGCTTTCAGTTATTAAGATTATTCCTGTTTTTATTTGATTTTTTTCTTTTCAATCTTCAAAATTTAATGCTCTTTCAATTTTTTAAATCTATTCGTTACTACTGCCTCTTCCAAGGGTGAGATCCACTAGGCAGTGTGGAGTTTGGGTAAAACCAAAGCACCAGGGCTGATGGATTCACGGGAATCTTCTATCAGAAGTATTGGGATATCGTTCAGGAAGATGTCTGTCAGACTATTCTTGCTTTCTTCTGGGGAGGGCCTTTGCCGCCGACCCTTAATCAGAATCATATTGCACCGGTTCCTAAAACTGAGGCACTTGAGCAAATTTCTTACTATCGACCGATCAATTGTGTCAACTTCTGCTGTAAGATTATTTTGAAGTTGTTCGCCTCACGCCTTTGTCCATTCATGGACATACTAGTCTCTCCACAATAGAGTGCTTCTGTCATAGGCCAGGCCATTCAGGATGATGTGCTTATTGCCCAGGAAGTTGGCTACTATTTAAGGCGCAAACGCCGGTGGAATTCACATGTGTCTACTATCAAACTAGATATGTCCAAGGCTTATGATATAGTGACATTTCTCCACAGACTTCTCATGAAATTGGGTTTCAATGCTGTCTGGACTGACTAGGTCATGCGATGTGTCTCTTCGGTCTCTTATAGTATCCTGCTGAATGGTGAGACGCTTCCCTTCTTTAGCCCAGGTAGAGGTTTACGTCAGGATGATCCTCTCTCACCTTTCCTTTTTTCTTTGTTAACGGAGGGGCTCTCGAGCATTATCTAGCATTTTGTGATATGGGTCAACTTCATGGGGTCAAGCTTGCCTGGACATGCCCTTCCTTCACCCACCTGCTCTTTGTTGATGATTCGCTATTTTTTATTCGTGCCACCCAGTCTGAGGCACTGGTATTAAAGGAGGCCATATATTAGTATTTCTTTGTGTCTGGTCAGCAGGTTAACTTTCAGAAATCATCCATTGTCTTTAGCCAGGGTACGACAGAAGTCACTCAACAACAACTAATGGACATCACAAGATTGGATAAGCAGATATCCGTGGACTCCTATTTGGGACTGCCAGTCAACTGGGGATCTTCAAAGGTACAATCTCTCTCCTGGATCATAGATAGAGTTCAAGCCAAGGTACGGGGATGGAAACAGAATCTTCTATCCAAGGCTGGTAGGGAGGTCTTGATAAAAGCAGTACAATAGGCTATCCCAACGTATGCGATGTCCATTTTCTGCTTTTCAAAGACCGTTTATAAAAAGTTGGCTTCTCTGGTTGCTCAATTCTGGTAGGGTTTGAGCTCTGGTTCAGGTATCTTGTGGTTAAAATGGTCCATCATGACTACTTCTAAATGGCAATGTGGGTTAGGATTTCGTGACTTTGAGGCCATGAACCTTGCTTTCATTGCGGGTCAGGTGTGACGACTATTGCACCACCCGGGGAGCCTAGCTCATTGGGTATTATGAAGTCTACAGTTTCCTGACTCGGACCTACACGGGAGCTAAGAAGATCCAAAAGCCACATATCGAAGCGGGTGATATTAGACTCTATCTTATGGAACTCGGCTCCAGAAATAGCGAAGAGCGGTCCCATTAGCCCCGTCAGCTAGCTGATTCTGTTTGGATTCCACCTCCTTCCGGCACCCTCAAATTAAACTGTGATGCATCCTTCGTTGACTCAGCTCACTTGTCCAGTATTTTAGTGGTTTTTCGCGATCAACATGGTAGGGTGATAGATGGTCGAGGCTTCACATCCCGATGTGTTGACATACTACAAGCTGAGGCTCAAGCATGCCAGGCAGCTTACTCTATCCTCTCTGCACATCCTTTTTCAACCTCTTCTATTGTGGAATCTGACTCAACATGTGTTGTCAAAGCTTTCAGGGGATTATCATTGTGTAACTAGCGGATTTCCACCATTGCTCACAATTCACTCTCTGCCCTATCGTTTGAGTCTGGCTACTCTTTTAGGTGAATCTGTCGATCAGTCAACTGTGTACCAGATTGAATTGCTCATGCGATTAGGATAAGCTCTTTCCTTGTTGATTAGTTTAGTAACCTACCCCTAAAACTCCTATTGCTTGTACGTCACGAAGCCAATCCCACTGGGATCAGTTGATGCTTTTGGTTTGATGTAATGAATCACATTGACAAAGAAAAAAAAAACTATTCGTTAGGTAAATTATGTAAACAGTCCTTAAGGTATTTAATAAATGTCACTTTCATCACTAATCTAATATACATAATTTTTTATCCCTAATAATCTTATTTGTGCCATATTAGTTTGTACTATTTGGGGACAAAAAAGTTGTCTAAAAAAGCTAGCAGGAGGCGAAGTGTGAAAAAATGTCAACTTTCAATCGAAAAATTAATACTACTTTAACTTCATAATTTATAAGAAAAGATGTGTTTTACGTAAACAGGCAGCTACGGTAGAATATATATATATATATTATACACTGTTGCATTCTTATATATAATATATAAATGACGTTGGGAATGACATAACCCAATTATGACATAAACTCTACAAGTGAAGAGTCAGCAGTGGCCTAAGCTTTTTTAATCTATGACCAAAAAAATAAAAAATCTTTTCTGTCGAGGTTGAAAATCTCACAGTTGAATTTGGGAGCTACTTTAGCCGAGCTGGACTTCTCAGGTCGGCCTCCGAGCTGTACTTTCTTGGTCGGCTATCGGACCTATACAAGGAAAGTAAGGAAAAGGCGGGGTGATGACCCGGATTTTTCCCTCAAGCGTGCGAATGATTAGTATTTCCGATCTAGTAAAGTAGATCAGAGTATTTAATAGTGAGATGGCCTTAAATGAAGAAGGTGGACATATATTTATACTAAGTTCGGGTCTAACAGCATTTAATGCGATGCAGTTTTATGTCTTATCAGTGTTTTATTTCCCATCTAAAGATCTGGAACTGAGGTCGGGGTTAATGGGGTCGGGTCAGTCATCTAGGTTGGGCACTGGGCTGAACGCGCTGTTAATGGGACGCGGATTAGCCCGTCTCAGCTCGGAGTGGTCGGCTCACTTGGATCAGCTCGGGAACTCCTCGTCAATTCGCCCCTCCAAGTCGAGATCGGGAGGGTGAGATCTAGACAGAAGTTAATCCCGAGCTGTGGGTGCCCGACCCCGATGGAGTAGGGATGGCCACGTCAGCGGTGCATGCCCAACGGATGGCTGCCATGTCACCTGGCGGTTCTGGCGAGACGCAACGTTTGGGCTCCCCGAGGCGACTTTCAGTGATGCCTATAAATAGGGCCATATTCTCCGAGATTCGTTCCATACTTCGCTTTCAATTTTCCAAGGAATTCAGGTCGGACACTAGAGTGGTCGGACACAACTAGCTCGGAAAGGATCTCCTCGGGGTAATTCAGCTCGGACCCAGTATACTCCGCAGTTGAGAGCATTAGGTACGTCCCGACTCCCTTTAGTCATTCTTGTACATTTGTATTTACTGTAGACAGGATGGGGAGGTCGGAATCAGAAGATTCTCAGGCTATGGAAGTAAGGTCCTATGGTGGAGATGAAAGTCCGCCGAGCTCGGCATCTACCTCGAATAGGATCCGTGGCGGAGAGAGCACCAGCTCATCCTCAGGGCCGACTCGGAAACCAAATCACGAGGGGAGCGACGACGACTGCCAAGTTATTGGGGTCAGATTGGTGCGAGAGGAAGCAGAGGATGATCATTTGGCCGACCTGGGAGAATTTGATGACGGGGAGGATGAGGAGCCGCTGAATCGACTGGAGGGCATCGAGATACCACAAGAGTTCTTAGCCGGGGTTTCTGCCATCGAGCCGATCGAGGCTATCCCAGTCAGTGCTGTTCGACCTGGGAGCTCGGCTTCAGCCAGCGCTTCTTCAATTCGAGGGAAGAGGATTGAGCAGCTGTTTGCCTGCTGCAAGCGTGAGTGCCATTCTACAGTGCAGATGGCGAACGCAAGGCTGAGGAACTAGTCAGTTGACCGGCATCACAAGCTGAAGGTTCCAGGTCGGCAAGAATCGGTGTGTTACCCCCCAGCCAACCACTATACCATATACGATCTGGCCTTCGACGTCATCCAACTCCCCCTCCCCGGCTTCATCATTGGAATTCTGAACTATTTCGAGCTCAGCCCGGGTCAGATGTCACCGAATGGTTGGGCCATAATGGTGGCCTTCTACGTGTTCTGCTTGGAGAAGGGAGTGGAGCCAACCTTGCACCGATTCAGGCATTTCTTCGTGTGCAAACCCAACCCGAAGCAGCCAGGGTGGTTCCACTTCGCAGCTCGGGTCGGCCACACCATATTCACCAAGTGGCACTCCTCTAACAAGGGTTGGCATAATGACTATTATTGGGTGGAGCCGTCTGTGAATCCTGGATGTAGGCTGGACTGGCTCCCGAGCCTGAGGAAAACCGCCAACGATGACCCTAAACTCTCGAAGGAGGAGCTTAGAGAAGTTGCAGTGCTCAAGCCCGCGCCCGGGATGCTGATAGACATTGACAGCGTGCTAAAATGGGAGCGAATCTGGGATTCCAAGTTGTTTGGTCGGGAGCCCGACCTCTCGAGGGATCATCCCCACCTGATTCCCGACCCGGAAGGAGATGACGGGTCTAGCTCGAAAGAGGGTCAGTTTGCAGGATTGGTGTCCGACCTCCTGTCCCGTTTATTAGCTTAGCTTTTTTAGTTGGGTCTTCGATTCATTTTTAACTCCTTTGCTCTGCTTTTTGCAGATATGGTGGACATGAGGAAGCTTGCATACGCCCAGGCACGGAGGAAGAGTGAGGTCAGTGGCGATGCATCAGCTCGGTCAGGACTGGGCGGCACTGGCCAAGGTCAAAGGCAGCGCCCCAGCGGCCAAGGACGAGAGGTTGGTCCCGAGGTCTCTTCAAAAGGGGCTTCGGGGTCCCCTTTGCCGAAGAAATCGGGATCGGGCCTAGCGATCCCGGAGCGCTTTTCCTCCCGACCCGAGAGCAGAAAGCGGCCTCGGCCCGAACACTCTGGGAAGGGCAAAGCCACGGAGGTGAGCCCTCCCGACAAAAACTTCATTGAGGCGTCCAAGGTGGATCATGACCCCCAGTTGGCGACGGTCCCCGCGGAGCAACTTTCGCTCGACTTGAGGACGGCCATTGTTACTGTAAGTCATTAACCATTTTCTGTTAAGGTTGTATTTTTAGCTCGACTGATTGTTTTATTTTCTGCTGAACAGGCCGAGTCCCACATTCTCTCTGCCCCGAGCTTCGTTATCAAGGCCCAGACTCACTGCGTCGAGCTCGAGTAGCGATATGTTGATGCCCGAGCCGAGCTTGAAACCGTGAGGGAGGAGGCCGCTCAGAGGCAGAAAGCTGATTCGGCGGAGGTCGACCGCCTGAAGAAGGAGCTGGACCTAGAGAAGGACCGACGCGAAGCCGCGGCAAAGGACGTTGACCGCTATAAGCGAGAGAAACGGGAGGCAGAGGGTAAACTCAAGGACCTGGTGGAGCGGGTCGGCGTCCAGGGGGAGAAGGCAGTGGAGGCCTTTAAGTCCAGCGACGCGGCGGTGGATTGGTTGGCCACGGAAGGCGGGGCCATGGCGAAGTACGCGGAAATGGAGTTCTACTTCCGAGGTCAAGTTGCGGCTCGGGAGAGAGCGAAGACTTTCTTCCCAGTTTCCAAGAACGACTACATCAAGATCTTGGAGGTTCCGCCGCCAGAATTCTGGGAGATCCCCGAGCTTCCGTCCGACCTGATATCCCAGGCCAAGGAGGTCACTGAGTTTGTCCAGAAAGGCCTGGACCAGGTTGGGGATGAAGCTGAGGCCACCACCTCCGCCGCCGCGCAAAAATAGATTTTGCAGTGTTTCCCTAGTAGGGTTGTTGTAATCTCGCCTGAGTCGGGCTCTTGTAACTTCCTTTCAGTTTTAATGAAATACTTGTTTTGGCTTTATTTGCGTTTTAATTGAGTTCGTACACGTATGTTTATTGTCGCAAATTTTTACTCAAGTAAGTGGGGTCGGACCAATCTTAATGGACCATTCAAACTTAAGTTTTAATGAACCGAGCTGGAAATGGTTAATCGTTCTACCATCTTAATCCGAGCCGGAATAATCGGGGCAACTTTATAATCGTTACCAAATCGAACTCATCAGTCCGTTACAAAATTTGGTGAACTTAATGTTGACATATATGCCGACCTAAAGCCGGAGTACGCCGAGTTGGAACACAATCCGAACTGGCAAATTTAATCAAATTGTCATTGATTTTACCCGAGCTGGAACTTAGTCCGAGCTGGTTTACTTCGTGATTACAGGTGGCCACTGCGTTAACCCGAGTTGGAGTAATTTTCGTAGTTGTAGCACTTGGGCCCGAGTCGGGCATTGTGCCGGAGTCTGTCCCCAGGTCGGACATTCACTCTAGCTTACAAAATTGCATTGCATTGAATTCGTACAAGTAATGTTTCGGCCTGGGGCCTTTACAAAATACTTTGGCTCGGGGCCGTTTACAAAATATTCCGGCTCGGGGCCGTTTACAAAATATTCCGGCTCGGGGCCGTTTTTAGACAAAATACCGCTTCAAATGTTCTGAATGCCATGCATTTTTTAACAGTTTTCCGTTCTTGTCACGAAGGTAGAAGGTCTTGGGTCGGACTTCTTTCATGACTTCGTAGGGTCCCTCCCAGGTCGGGGAAAGCTTGTTAGTGTAGCGCGGAAAAAAGATGGCCTTCCTGAGTACGAGGTCGCCGACCTTAATAGGCTTAGGCTTGACCTGTTTGGAAAAGGCTCTTTTCATTGCAGCTTTGCTGGCCAGCATTCTGATTTGAGCTTTAGCTCGGAGCTCTTCGGCGAGGTCGAGCTCTTCACGGATTCGTGCTCCGTCTATTTTTTGGTCATGGTGGAGGGTTCTACTGGTCGGAGACCCGATCTCCACTGGCAGCACTGCTTGAGTGCCGAAGGTCAGTTCGAAGGGCGATTCTCCCGTCGCCGAGCTGGTGTTAGTCCGCTGAGCCCACATCAGTTCTGGGAGAATTGATGCCCATTGGCCCTCTACTTCCTCCAGCTTGGTTTTCAGACCCTGCAAAATGATTTGGTTAGTCCTTTCAACTTGGCCATTACTTTAAGGGTGAGCAACGGACGAGAATCTGAGGTCGATCCCAATCTCAGCACATTTGCCTCGAAAGTATGCACTGTCGAATTGCTTGCCGTGGTCAGTGACGATGACCTTTGGCACCCCAAATCGGCAAATGATGTTTTTCCATACGAAATCCCAAGCTTCCTTTTCTGTTATTCTGGCAACACCTTCAGCCTCGGGCCATTTAGTGAAGTAGTCTACGGCCACGAAGGCGTGCTTCTTTTGGCCGACACTGGTCGGCAAGGGGCCGATGATGTCTAGACCCCACTGATAGAATGGCCAAGGGCTTATCATCACTGTGAGGTCCACAGCAGGCTTCCGTTGCACGTTGGCGAACCTCTGGCAAGTGTCGCACTTTTTTACATATTCTTTGGCATCTTGTTCTAAGGTTGGCCAGAAATAGCCTTGCCTTAATGCCTTCCAAGCCAGAGCTTTACCCCCCAGGTGGTTTCCACACACCCCTTCATGAATCTCCCGGAGTACATAGTTTCCTTCTTCGGGTCCAACACATTTCAAAAGAGGCCAGGTGTAGGCTCTTTTGTAGAGTTGCCCGGCGATTATGACAAACCTTGAGGCCTGCCTCATGAGTTTTCGGGCAGCTTTTTCATCCTCTGGGGTCATACCCTCTTCCAAGTAGTACATGATTGGTTTGGTCCAATCTGGACTTAAATTGAGCTCGGCTACCGCCTGTACTCCCAACTGGACACTAGGTTCAGATACTTCTTCCACGTGGACAAGGGCAGGTCGACTTTCGCCCAAGGCCAGCCTTGATAGGGCGTCAGCCTTCATATTCTCTTCCCTGGGAATATGCTGTATCATGAACCTTCTGAGTGTTGAGGTCAAATCCTTGACTCTGTTGAGGTAGGCTAGCATAGCACTGTCCTTAGCTTCGAACTCCCCCGATATCTAACTAGAGACCAACTGAGAGTCGGTGCTTAGGTCGATTGTCTGTGCCCCGAGCTGAGCTGCAATTTTTAGCCCTGCAATCACCGCTTCGTACTCTGCTTCATTGTTGGACGCCGGGAAGGTGAACTTGAGGGAGTACTGGTGCTCATACCGGTTTGGGTTGACTACCCCAGCTCCACTTCCGGACTTCCCTGAGGCCCCATCCACATGGACCTTCCACACGTCCTCCCGGTCATGCTCTGCTGGGCCAGTGCATTCTACAACAAAGTCCGCAATGGCTTGGGCTTTGATGGCTGTCCTGGGCTGGTAGTTGATGTCGAATTGACTCAGCTCAACTGCCTATTTCAGTAGCCTGCCTGATGCCTCTAGCTTGTGCATGATGGACTTGAGCGGAGCATCAGTCATGACCTTAACTGGATGAGCGTCAAAGTATGGCTTCAGCTTTCTAGCCGCCGTGATGAGCGCGAGGGCAAGTTTCTCCAAGGAAGAGTATCTCGCCTCGGCTCCCTGCAAGGTTTTACTAACATAATAGACCGGCTTCTGTTCCTTTCCTTCTTCTCAGACTAGCGCCGCCGCCACTACTGTTCCCGAGCATGCCAAGTATATTACTAGCTCCTCCCCCACCTCAGGTCGGGATAACAGAGGTGGCGAGACTAGATACCTTTTCAGCTCTTGAAAGGCATTTTGGCATTCCTTAGTCCATTCAAAGTTCTTAGGGTTCCTCAATATTTTGAATAGGGGAGCGCACTTGTCAGCCGACCTGGACATGAATCTGCTTAGTGCTGCGACTTTGCCTGCTAACACCTGGACGTCCTTCACGCAAGTCGGGGGCGCCAGGTCTAGTATCGCCTGGACTTTCTCCGGGTTGGCTTCTATTTCGCTGGCTGTGACCATGAAGCCCAGGAACTTGCCTGCCTTGACGCCGAATGCGCACTTTTCCGGGTTCAGTTTTATCCCAAAGTGCTCCATTACGGAAAAGGCCTCAGCCAGGTCGGCTACATGGTCTTCCGCCCTCCTGCTCTTGACCAACATGTCATCTACATAGATTTCCATATTCCGGTCAATCTGATTTTTGAAGACCTTGTTCACCATCCGAGTGTATGTGGCTCCAGCATTCTTGAGGCCAAAGGATATGACCTCATAGTAGTAGAGTCCTTTATCGGTGGTGAAGGCGGTCTTCTCCTTGTCCCCGGGAGCCATCTTAATTTGATTATAACCTTTGAAGGCATCCATGAAGGAGAGCAGCTCAAAACCGGAGGTGGCGTCCACCATTTGGTCAATCCGTGGTAGGGGGAAGCAGTCCTTGGGGCAAGCTTTGTTGAGGTCGGTGAAATCAATACACAGTCTCCATCCACCCGAGGACTTAGTCACCAGCACCACATTGGATAGCCAGGTTGGGTACTGTATTTCCTTTATGTGGCCGGCGTCCACCAACTTATCCACTTCTTCCGCTATGATTTGTTGCTTATCATAATGAAAGTGCCGGCGCTTTTGTTTCACCGGATAGTGATTCGGGTCGGTATTCAGGTGATGCTCAATCACATTCGGGTCAATTCCTGTCATGTCAGAGGTAGACCAGGCAAATACATGCTCATTCTTTAAAAGAAATTGGCTTATACCTTTCTTGAGATTGGTAGATAGTTCACTCCCGATCTTGGCTCTCTTAGTTTCATTGGAGAGTTCCACCTCCTGAAGGTCCTCAGCCGGGCTTCCTCTCTTAGCATCTCTATTTTCTTCGGACATATCTGGTCCCCAGCCGATTTGATATTTGGGCTGGAGTGAGTTTTCATAACATTCCCGCGCTGAGAGTTGGGCTCCGCGAATGGTGGCTACCCCGGCCGGGGTCGGGAACTTCAAGGCCTGGTGGTATGTTGAGGGGACGGCCCTGAAGTGATTAAGGGCCACCCGACCCAAGATCTCGTTGTAAGTTGAATTACAATCCATTACAATGAAGTTGGCCTGCATCAACGCCCACTTACCCCCATCCTCCAGCTTCAGTGGGATGTTGATGACTCCCTCAGCTCGGTGGGACTGCCCTGTAAAACCTGCTAAAGTACCCATCAACGGCCTGAGTCGGCTCCTGTCCAACCCCATCTGCTCAAAAGCGTTTAGGAATAAGACTTCTGCCGAGCTCTCGGTGTCCACCATCAGCCTTTTGACGGTGAAGTTGGCTATTTCAGCGCTGATCACCAGGGGGTCGTCGTGAGGCAATATCACCCCCTCCAAGTCTTCTGAAGAGAAGGTGAGCTCTTGCATCTCCGGGGTCGGTCCCCTCACTGGTACATATTCTCTCCCTACACGAACATAACCATTTCTGCCTGCTGAGGTCTCGCCTCCTGACGCCAATCCTCCGGCGATGGTTTCAATCACGGCCAAGCGTCCGCCCCCAGCCTGGCGCCTGGGCGGACTCCTCTCCTTATCCCTTTGGTCTGGATTCCGGGTTGGCTGCGGATCTATATACCTCCGTAGATGGCCTCGGGCTATTAGTGCCTCGATCTCCTGTTTCAAGTCTTTACATTCCTCGGTGGTATGGCCGTAGTCCATGTGGTAGCGGCAATATTTGGTCCTATTGCGCTTCTCGGGTCGGCCTTTCATTCTCGGAGCGGGAGGCAAGTGGTTCTGGTGCTGGATCTCCATTAGGATTTGCTCCCTTGAGGTGTTAAGGGGAGTGAACATAGTGAACCGGGGGTTCGGCTTCGGCTGCTGAGGCTGCTTGCCTCGGTCGTTCTGGGCTTTGGCCCCAGGTTGGGCTCGGGAGGCCTCTCCTTTCTTCCCAGCCTCCTTCTCATTGTCATCGTCCCTTTTTGCCTGATGGATCTCCTCCGAGTGTATGTACCCTTCTGCTCGCACCATCAGCTTGGACACAATATCCACGGGGTCGATTGCCAAGGAAGATGTGAGGGGGCCCGACCTGAGCCCGCTCTGGTAAGCCATCAAAGCCATGGAGTCCTCCAAGTTGGGAATTCGGAGGGACTCTTCATTGAATCTAGCCGTGTAAGCCCTCAAAGTTTCCCCTCTATGTTGCTTCACCAACAGCAATGTAGAAGTATGGCGGGTGGCGCGGCGGCTTCCTGCGAAGCAGGATAGGAAAGCCTCCGCCACCTGGTGGAAGCTTGCAATTGATCCAGGATGAAGTTTTTGGAACCAGTCCAAGGCATTGCCAACCAGGGTGGTCGGGAATGTCTTCGCCTTCATGAGATCGGGTATGTCGTGCAGAGTCATGTGGTGATCAAAATTGAGCAGGTGGCTGGCTGGGTCTCCATCTCCGTTGTAGACGGCCAGGTTGGGCATTCGGTTGCCGGTGGGCAGAGGCGTGGCCAGTACCTTAGGAGAGAGTGGGCTTACACCGAGTTGGTTGATGACCTTAGCTATGGCAGCCGCGGTCTTTGCCTTCTCGGGGTCGGCTTGAGCCGCCCTTTTACCTCTCGCCGCGTCGGATCTTGGTGTCGGCTCTAAGAAGCCCTCCTCTTCCTGCGTCCGTTTTCGCATAGACTCCGGGATGTGGAACTGGAGGCGCGATGGCCGTGGCACAGCCTCTTGCGGTGCCAGGGGGCCCTCAGTTAGCCGGGCTACCTGCTCCTTAAGTTCTTCGAACATCCTCAGCATCATCCTTATCTCCGGTGACAGGCTGGAGTTGGGGTCTCATTCCGCTGCGGGTTGGTTTGAGTGGCTAAATGTATACGTTGGCTCGCTCCAACGTCGGTTTGGGTTAGGTTTTGCCTGGGCGCCTGTGCGGTTTCGAGGTCCCCTTCCAGGTTGGGCGAATCCTCTACCGGTATGTTGTGACTTCTAGTTTGTACCATGATGGTTTCTCAATGAGTGGCGAAGAGAGTTATGAAAGAACTCGTCGGTTCCCACAGACGGCGCCAAACTGTCGAGGTTGAAAATCTCACAGTTGAATTTGGGAGCTGCTTTAGCCGAGCTGGACTTCTCAGGTCGGCCTCCGAGCTGTACTTTCTTGGTCGGCTATCGGACCTGCACAAGGAAAGTAAGGAAAAGGCGGGGTGATGACCCGGATTTTTCCCTCAAGCATGCGAATGATTAGTATGTCCGAGCTGGTAAAGTAGCTGAGAGCATTTAATAGCGAGATCCCCTTAAATGAAGAGGGTGGAGCTCTATTTATACTAAGTTCGGGTCTGACAGCATTTAATGCGATGCAGCTTTATGTCTCATCAGTGCTTTATGTCCCATCGGAATAGTTGGAACTGAGGTCGGGGTTAATGGGGTCGGGTCAGTCATCTAGGTTGGGCACTGGGCTGAACGCGCTGTTAATGGGGCGCGGATTAGCCCGTCTCAACTCGGAGTGGTCGGCTCACTTGGATCAGCTCGGGAACCCCTCGTCATTTTCTAATCATGACATTCAGTGAAAATGATGTCTAATTGGTTTTGAAAAACAAACGGCAAACGATGATTAGATATAAAGAACAAAAGAAGAAAAATTTCAAAACAGTGGATCGAGGTTATGCAATGGCGGACAGCTGGAGGGAAAATAGCACATTTAGTTTTTATTATTTGAAAAAAAAAATTAATTTAATTTTTATTATTTAAAATTTTTCAATTTCGTCTCTATTGTTTTCAAAAAAATTTAACTTCATCCTTATTATTTCCAAAAAAATTCAACTTCGTCCTTATTGTTGTTCTAAAAATTTTAATTTCGTCCCTAATGTTTTCTTAAAATTTCAAATTCATTTCTATTATTCAAAAACTAAATTGAAATTTTCTAAGAAACAATAGGGACGAATTTGAATTTTTTAGAAAATAATAGAGACTAAATTGACTAATTTTGAACAATAGAAACGAATTTAAAACTTTAAAGAAATAATAGAGATAAAATTGAAACTCTTTAAAAATAATAGGGATGAAATTAAAACTTTTTTAAAAAATAAAAGGGATGAAATTGAAACTTTTTTAAAATAATAGGGACTAAATGTAACATTTTCCCCCAGCTGGACATGGATGACTTTTGATTTACAAATATTTCATATAACAATGTATTTGCAAATTTATTTGATCTATAAATGAATACCATGAGAATTTGTATTTACAAATAAATTCTCTTATTTAGAATTGTAAAACACTATTAAGTCAATTATGTGATTTGTAAATATATTTATTGTTAATATTCCTTTCTGCCCCTATATCTTGGAGCTCTTCTTTTGAAACTTTGACACCAATATGTGTTCTATCAATAGCACTAAGAAATTTTTAAAATTGATAAATAAAGATAAGACTACTAGAAAATAAAGATGAACAAATAAATATCTTACAATTTCGGGTTCTAATTTGACAAAAAAGAATTTGGATTAAGAAATATGAAAAAAGTGGGGCCTAATTCCACATTTGTGTAAAGGTGGCATTTGGACTGGGTCGACACAGGCCCAGTTTAGCCCAGTACACGAAAATTCGGGTCCAATCCAGCTCGAATGAAAGTGGGTTCGACTCGGCTCAACCTACCACATATAAGTGGGCCGAACTGGGTCATATATTTTTGGACCCAGTCTATTTGTGCCAAAACCCATTTGTGTCCAAGCCCAGCCATAAGCTCAGCCCAGCCCACCTCGAACCCAACACAGGCCTAGCTTAGGCCCAATTCGAGCCCAGATAAAGCCCATCTTGAGATTATAATTTGTACATATAATTTTTTTTATAAATAATTAGTGTATTCAACTTCATTTTATTACAAAACTATATATTTATTTTACTACCTATCGTCTCTTTATTTTACTACAAGAGAATACACAATATCTATGGCTATGGGGAAAGAAAATCTTTCACAACGATTACGTTTAAATGTTTGAAATCATTTTGCTTACTTTGAAGAAAATAGATATGTAATTTGTAACTATTGTGAACATAAATATATATTTAGTCGTCAATTTAGAACTGAAACGCTTGTAAGACATCTTGTATCTCAACATTCAAATGTTCCAAACTATTTTAATCATCAACCACTATTACTACCACCACCAATAGGCCCAACACCCGCACAAGGAGCATAATAAAATAGAAAACTTCTCCACCAACTTTCTTCAAGCATTTATGTAATGTTCTTTTTTTATGTTTATTAGTGATAGGGGTAGATCTCGAGCCCCAGAAAGATCCAGCCTACGGAGCTGGGGTAGCCACGCCAATGTTCGGACCTGGGCTCACAAGGAGCTCTGAGCAGCAGACGGAAAGATCTAGCCTACGGAGCTGGGAGCCCTACCAACGTCCTGACCTAGGCTCACAAGAGGTAGCCCCACTAGCGTCTTGACTTGGGCTCACAAGAGGTAGCCCTACCAGCGTCTTGACCTAGGCTCACAAGGGATAGCCCCATCAACGTCCTGACCTGGGCTCACAAGGGTAGCCCCATTGACATCCTGACCTGGGCTCATGGGGAGCACTGGGCACCAAACGAAAAATAAGGGAGTTTTTGGATAAGGATAAGTACAGAGAGATTTAACTGGATCTTTGAAGATATGAGATCTAGATATTATCTCCTTGAGCCTAAAGATAATGGATTTATCTTATCTCTTTTGATATTATCTCATTGAGCCTAAAATCGTGGGATTCACCTCTATCATATCTTACAACTCCATATTTCAGCAATTATAAATACAGGTAGTCATGAATAGTACATGTATCTCATTCTAACGCTTACAAGTTCTCTCTTAATTGCTCCTAAGTAACCACCTTACTCTCACGTAATACTTTAATGCTATTAAGCAATCTCTTGCTCCTATAACTGACTTGAGCATCGGAGGGGGCCCCGGGGTACCCCCCAAGGGTCCTTGTTTTGCAGGAAATAAGCTGGTGGAGCCTCAAATAGTAGATTCCATCTCCTACAGTTCATACAGCCCAGGCTGACGGGGCTCGTCCATCCCCACCAAACAAGTTAGCCTAGGCCATCGAGCACCGACCAAGGACAAAAGGTCAGACCTCGGAGCTCCAGGACAACGAGACTTGATGCACAAATATGATGCGGCCCTCTCTGACATGGTAATAAGCAAGGACCTAGCAGAACATTTAGCAGGAGGGGATAAACCCCTAAGACAAGGATGAGGAACAGGGCAAACGTGCCAGCCCTGACCATCAAGCTCCATCAGGAATGAAAAACTGGGGCTGTAGCCATAGGAAAGGTCAGCCAACGAGATTGATAACAGCCTTGCTAATAGTCTGACCTGGATTTACAAGGACTGCAAGGTGGACAGAGCATACAAAATATTATTCGAATAAGGGAACTCATCCAGCCCCGGAAAGAGTTTGGGGCTGCCAATTTTTACCTTAACAGTTTGGCGCCGTCTGTGGGAAACGAAGAATTAAGCCACTGAGAAACCACCATCAATACGAGTAAGATGCATAACTTTAATACTCGTGTCATGGTAATTGCTATCCGTCTATCGCTTGATACTTTAGTGTTTCCATTTTTATGTGCATTCTTGACAACGCATCTTAGTTCACGATAATGTTTGTGCTATCGTAGTTGATTATATGTTTACCATATCCTAGCCTTGCACATCGCAGACTCTTAACCAACTATGCATATCTTTAGATCAATGTTTCAAGAATTATGAAACCTAGTTAAAGACTATATTCAAGAGCATATTCAAAAGTCCACGCAGCACAACTTACAAGCATGGATAAAAAGTACAATATTCTAATCACTACATTGTTCATTTTAAATATGGATGCACTTCCTAAATCCGAGAACATGTAGACACAGTAGAGCTTCTAATTTGAATGCCCGTGCTAAATATTGTTTGAACAAAAGGCTTTTCATAAGATGCACCTAACGTGTTCGAAAAAATGCCAAGGTGAACTTGGCATTAAGAAACTTAGACACAAATTGTATATCTCTTATGTTATGTGTCGAAGATGTTTGATAAAATGTCGATGTGCAATTTGCATGGAAAAACTTATACAAATACATGCCCCTCATCATATGTACTCAGGGTGTTTGATAAAACACCTGAGAAAAATAAGTGCTTTAGGGAACAATATGTCTGAGCTAATTTAAGTTGCCTATAATTATGGTTCAACCTGCTGTGCATATATTTGACATGCATAATGACAACCTAGCTGGTCATACTACTGCATTTTGAGGTAGTATAAGAGGAAAAAAAAATTACACTGTGAAAGAAGTATGAAACATAGCAAGTATCAGAGCTCTCCTTACCTCAAAGGGCATGAGCTCTCCTCAGCCTAGTAGAGTATCGGAGCTCTCCTAAAATAAGCGGAGTTATCCTTACCTCAAATGGCAGGAGCTTTCCTCAGCCTAGCAGAGTATCGGAGCTTTCCTAAAATCTGTGGAGCTCTTCTCAGCCCAGCCAAGCATCGGAGCTCTCCGTACCTCAAAGAATAGGAGCTCTCCTTAGTCCTGTAGAGTAGCGGAACTCTCCTAAAATCAGCGGAGCTTTTCTTACCTTAAAGGGCAGGAGCTCTTCTCAGTCTAGCAGAGTATTGGAGCTCTCCTAAAATCAGCGGAGCTCTTCTTACTTCAAAGGGTAGGAGCTCTCCTTAGTCCAGCAGAGTATAAGAGCTTTCCTAAAATCAGCGGAGCTCTCCGTACCTCAAAAGGCATGAGCTCTTTTCAGCCCAGCAATGGTATCGGAGATTTCCTAAAATCAGCGAAGCTCTTCTTACCTCCAAGGGCAGGAACTCTCCTCGGTCCAATAAGGTATCGGAGCTCTTCCAAAATCAGCGGAGATCTCCTTAGCCCAGCTAAGCATCGGTGCTCTCCGTACCTTAAAAGGCAAGAGCTCTCCTCAGCCTAGCAGAGTATCAAAACTCTCGTAAGAAGAACGAAGTTCCCTTTAGCTCAAAAAGTAAGAGCTCTCCTAAGCCCAGCGGAGCGACAGAGCTCTCCCAAGATCAGTAGAACTTTCCCTAGCTAAAAAAGAATGAGCTCTCCTAAACTCAGTGGAGCTCTTCCAAGATTTGCAGAGCTTTCCTTAGCATGAAAAGTAGGAGCTCTCTTAAGCTCAGTAGAACTCTCCCAAGATTATCGGAGCTCTCCTTAGCTCAAAAAGCAACAACTCTCCTAAACTCAGTAGAGTTCCCCAAACTTCAGTGGAGCTCCTCTGGCATAAATAAATGGGTGACTAACTCAGCCCGGTCACAACAGAAGTCTCCCAAGCTCCTCCAGGCTATGAGAGCTGGCCTACGAGCCATAAGAGCTCAATACTATCAAGGGTTGCAGCACCCTGAAGGCTAAGACTAGAACCCACCGGGGTCTCCAGCCACCACATGAGACATTATTCCCCAAGCAAAGATAAGAACCCTCTGGGGTCTTACCAGCCATCATAGGGAACATTACTCCCTAGGCCAAGACGAGAACCCTTCGGGGTCTTACCAGCCACTACCGGGGACATTATTCCCCAGGCAAAGACGAGAACCCTTCGGGGTCTCACCAACCACCATATGGGACATTACTTCCCAGGCCAATACGAGAACCCATTTGGGCCCTCACCAACCACCATATGGGACATTACTCCTAGGCCAAGACAATATCCCTCTGGGGTCATTCCAGCCATCACAGGGGATATCACTCCCCAGGCTAAGACAAGAACCTCCGAATTCTCACTACCACCATCGGGGTCATTATTCCTTAAGCTTAGATAAGAACCCTTCGGGGTCTTACAAGAAACTGTTTGGGTTATCATCCCTCAGGCCACACATCGAGGCCGAACAAGGGACCAAACGATAGAGAACATATCCAGAAGCATCCAAGCACCGGATGGGGCTCGACATAGCCCATTTAGGTCACGATGCTCAGTGAGCTCTTTGCTCCAAAAGTCAAGCATAGCCTGTAACAATTGAGCACCGAGTGGAGCTTGGTTTCAGCCTACTTAAGTTGCAACATTTGATAAGTAATACAGCCCCGTAGGTCCTACCAGGAAGAAAGGACCTCCATTAAGGCCTAAAGCATCCTTAGCAAGTATGCAGGAAGCTAACTAAAGAATTCTTAAGCTAAATAATCTAGAGTCTATGCTCAAGTAACAGGCTCGAAATCAAAGGATTATCTGCATCCTCACTTAAGGACCTGCAAATTGTTGGTCCAAAATCAGGGAGGCCTATTTCACAAGCAAGAGATCATATAATGGTTCAAAATGCTGAATAATACCAACTTTTGAACCAGTCCCCGACGTTGTAAAAGCTCAAGGCCGATTGCCCCCAACTATCGAGTCAGCCCTCGAGGACGTAAGAACTCAAAGCTACTTGAGTAAAAAAGACTTAGAGATGTTAGCATCAATTTAAAGGTCACCAAGAGAACTGGGGATGAACGGGAGGCCCATAGGGATATATCTTACCCAAAAGACCAGTGGACATGCCAAAATGCTCCTCAAACCTCAAAATTAAATGAGGCTGAACTTTAGCACATTCTTCAAGAGGTAGGGACTAGCAAAGCTAGAATTATATAAAAGACCTCAGACAATCCGGTCTGAGGGGCAATCGAGATCTAAATAAAGAGATCAGAGAAAGAGTCGAAGCCCAAGCTGAAAGGAGCTGAACCACGGCACAAAGGCCTTTTGCCAAAAAGGTCGATTCTGTAACAAAAATATAATGAGCTCAAGGTCGTAAAAAGGGCCCACTATAAGTCCTTGGACCTCGAAAAAGCTCACTTAAGGCCGAAGAAGAGCTCCACGCAAGTCCCTAGGCCTCAATAAAGTTTACAAGAAGGTTGAAACATACCTTTAAATTCCCTAAGACCTCAAGAAGAACTTGCAAAGAGATTGAGGAAAGGTCTCCATAAGACGCCTAAACCTCTCTGAGCTCGAAAGGAACTGAAATAATGTTGATACAAGACTAACTAAAGCCAGTCGAGTTGGAACCCAACTCGCGATAAATCAAGGCTAAGCACAATGACCAAGCCAATCCATACATGGACAAGGCCAAATCCCGACATATCTCAAGGGCCAAGAGGAATATGTCGGGATCCTAGAAAGGCCAAAATGAGCCTAGGCCAAGGGTCGGAGAAGGGACCCCAAAAGTCTCTTAGACTTTCGAAATCAAAGGTATGTTCAGAAAAGACCATCAAAAGGGCTCCCACAAGTCCCAAACGCTAAGAAAACTTAGCTGAAAATAGAGCCCGGTGGTGAGCTTCGAAAGAGCCAGGGCTGAACGACCAAAATCAAGTTAAGTAGAGCAAAGCCTTCAATACTTCTCTCTCATCAAGGAAGACCAACTCAAAAGAGCTGCAAAGAACTCAAGTATGAGTGGAACTCAGGGAGAGCTCGGGAAAGTTGAGCCCAAACTCAAATACAAGGCAAGGCTAAGAGCCATCTCCAAAATAAGAAGAGCCAAGAGGGGAAGCTGAAGTGCCATTCTTAGGCTGGACATATGCCAAAGGCCAAAAAATGGCTAAGGCTGAGGCGAAAATGGCAAAGTCGAATTGCCCTTGGCTAAAAAAGGCAAATTGCGTGTCAAATATCACTTCAAGCCAAACATTCTAGCATTGCAAGAGCAATAAAAGGTTGGAGGTTGGACCATAAGAACCCAAGATAAACATGGGATGATGGCTAAATCAAGCTTAAAAGCTGGCCCTAACATCATGTGCTCGTAATTACAGGTTCGCAATGCGCGCTCCTATTGAAAAGGCCTACGCCTCAAATTCTTCCATTGGTTGACTTCTCTTCTCGATCCCACAGTGCCTTTACATCCAACCTTAATAGTCACAACAAGCTCTCCAATCTCTCTAAAAAAGACTTGGGGGCATACCAAAGCTTCACCAAAATATCAGTAAGAGCAATTTCAAAATTGAATTCACTGAAATAAGGGTCTAAGGGCTCACCGACTAGACCACAAAAATAAAGCCATAAGCTGAATTCAAAAATAAGGTCATTAGCCCGAGTCATGCAAAAACCATATCATGAAAGAGATCTTTTTGATGACGTGAAGTAGGGAGCATGAATCTCAAGGTATGTAGACCAACTGAGATGATGGTATATCTAGTTTGCAAAGTGGCGATTACAATAGCTAAACTGACGGGGGAACAAAGGAGCTCTACCCACATGACAATCCCCTAACCTCTTGCGGAGCTCACGAGATTGAGGGGTCAATTGATAGGGGTAGATCTCGAGCCCCAGAAAGATCCGGCCTACGGAGATGGGGTAGCCACGCCAATATTCGGACATGGGCTCACAAGGAGCTCTGGGCAGCAGACGAAAAGATCTAGCCCATGGAGCTGGGAGCCCTACCAGCGTCTTGACCTAGGCTTACAAAAGGTAGCCCCACTAGCGTCCTGACCTGGGCTCACAAGAGGTAGCCCCACCAGCGTCCTGACATTGGCTCACAAGGGATAGCCCCATCAACGTCCTGACCTGGGCTCACAAGGGTAGTCCCGTCGACGTCCTGACCTGGGCTCACAGGGAGCACTGGGCAACAAACGAAAAACAAGGGCATTTTTTGGATAAGGATAAGTACAGAGAAATTTAACTGGATCCTTGAAGATATGAGATCCAGATATTATCTCCTTGAGCCTAAAGATAAGGGATTTATCTTATCTCTTTTGATATTATCTCATTGAGCCTAAAATCGGGGAATTCACCTCTATCATATCTTACAACTCCATATTTCAGCAATTATAAATAAAGGGTAGACATGAAGAGTACAGGTATCTCATTCTAACGCTTGCAAGTTCTCTCTTAATTGCTCCTAAGCAACTACCTTGCTCTCACGCAATACTTTAATGCTATTAAGTAATCTCTTGCTCCCATAATTGACTTAAGCGTCGGAGGGGGCCCCCGGGTACCCCTCAAGGGTCCTTGTTTTGCAGGAAATAAGTTGGTGGAGCCTCAAATAGTAGATTCTAACTCCTACAGTTCATACAGCCCAGGCTGACGAGGCTCGTCCAGCCCCGCCAAACAGGTTAGCCTTGGCCATCGAGCACCGACCAGGGACAGAAGGTCAGACTTCGGAGCTCCAGGACAATAAGACTTGGTGCACAAATCTGATGCGACCCTCGCTGACATGGTAACGAGCAAGGACCTAGCAGAACACTTAGCAGGAGGGGGTAAACCCCTAAGACAAGGATGAGGAACAGGGCAAACATGCCAGCCCCGACTATCAAGCCCCATCAGGAATGAAAGACCGGGGCTGTAGCTGTAACACCCCGATCCCTCACGAGATCAGAGTCCCAAACCCAAACCCGAGGCACGAAAAACGAGGAAAAACGGGCGGAGTCTCCCCTGTTTATAGGATATTCTAACACCTGTCTCCAGAGTAATTAACACACAGAACTCCACAAAAAAAACATAAGACATTGTAATTCCCAAGATAACGCTAGTTATCTAATCTTAGCAAAATAGTCTATAGAGTTCTAGATTAGATAGCTAACAGTCTTAATGTCCTCCATAAATATTACAGACCGCTAGCCTAGGTGAACTTTAGCTTAGTTACATATTTACATTTATCAAATATTTACAAGGCACACAGGCCTCAAAATATTACATATTAACCACTACATTTACAGAAACTACCACACAATACCGTACAAGAACTCAAGGAGACTCTCGAGCCTCCTCCTCCGTCTCTAGAGGAACTGAGCCTGCCTCACCTGAAATAGTTAAAGAAAAAAGGAATGAGTATACATTATGAGTATACTCAGTGAGTGAGGTGTACAAACACCCGGAGAGGTTTTCACAAGATTCTCATACAATGCAGATAAACAAGTGTATCATGTAGCTCAAGTAACAATAAGACCAAGTGATAAAATCAATTGCACGACTAAATGCTAAGTCAAGGAAATAAATCTACAAGCTTACTTTAGAAGTTTTGGCTCGGAACCAAATCATAAATAGCAGTAGAACATCTCACACATTAAACAACAACTCAACATTAACCAACACTTTAATAGGAATACAATTATAGTAACAATCATATTAAAAAGGATACGGTTCATCTTCTTGCTTTTAATCTCGAACCACGAGCCACGAACTTCACGCTAGTGCCGGCAAACCCCAAACACCAACAAGTTGGGTTACTCCAAATGTATCCCGATCCTACGACCCTTTCTCCTGAGGTAGGTCCATGCCCAGCAGGTGAACCACGCCTCTGGGATAGTGGAGTATGCCTCAGCAAGAAGGGAATAGGCACCATGGTAGTCGAGCGAGCACGGCAAGCCCGATGCCGCCCGTGTGTCTCGACGCTACAATGTCTGAAAAGGTTGCGCAACCCCAAAATCAATTACAAGATAGCAAATAAATAGTACATGCAACATTTATTTATTACTAGGCACAGAAATGAGGACAACAAAGTAGGTTGACCTCAAACACATAGCTTTAGAGTCAAAGTCATTAAAGGACTCCAGTTTGAACATGCAACTTGTCTATTTACTCAAATGATTGGCATTAATGAGTAAATAATGGCTTGTAAGGAATTGAATAAATCAACCAATAGTAAAAGTTAACCATGAGCTATTTGACTACTAACTGACTTTAATAATTAGGAGATAACCAAGCCTTATACTAAGTTCACTGAATCCCTTTTTATATTTCTAGACATGAGCATATGTTGTTAGTTAAAGATTTTGCACACGAAAAGATAAGGATTCAGGTGTTCAACAATCAACAACACTTAACATCACTACTTATGGATACATAACAATTTCACTTAAAATAAATCACTACCTTATACAATTAAGGTAACCAAGCCTTTAGACTATAGTTCATTGAGTTGCTTCTTATTACCACACGTGAACCTTTATTGCTAACTCAAGCTTTAGCACTTAAGAACAAAAGTAACGAATTGCCAAACAACTAATAGCTTAACAACTTAGTCGTTCCGTCATCAAATCTGAGCTAAACCATCACTTTCGGCTAAGCTTTTACCCAAGGTCAACTAAGTTGCTTTGCCAATAACTAGTACAGTAGTTTAGATAACACTAAATACTTCGAGTTAACCCCTAATTCTAGTGTTTTCCACATAATCAATTCCGATAGTTCAAAAGCTAGCATTAATGGAAAGAAGATACATATAACAATTATTAACAAGCTAATTTATATCCACTTGCAGTTTTAGATTAGCAACACTGTTAGTTATTACTATATAATAATTCATAGGTAGGTGATATATTAGTCTATAACTAGATTTACTTGACTTTGTTCAACATCCTATTTTTAGCTAATTCTTTACTGAGCAAGATGACAACTAAGGTATGATCTATAGACCAAAATAAATGAGTCCCTTGATAATTTCCAGTCCTTTATCTTATTAATTCAGCCAATCAATTTATGCTAACTCAGTTTAGATGTAAATTCCTACTCTATATCATTACTTCTAAATAGCTGTGCTTACACTTATTTAAGTCCTACCACTAATAAGTTAAAATCTTGCTTTGCTAATCGTTATTAAACTACACATAACTCGAACACTTTACCATTTCCAACAACATTAGCCTTACTAATTGACTAACTAATTACTAAAATTCATCACTTTTTAGCAACTTATTTTACTCAAGGCAAACCACACACCACATTAACTAAACTAACTCACAGCTATCACGCAAGGAATCAAAGAAGAAAGCATATCAGCTGTAGTCTTGAGTTATTGCGCCTTAACCCAACCAATTACAACCCATTTCCATTCAATCCCATAATTATTTACAACCCTAGTTAGCAATTCTTAATAAGTCCCTGACCCTTACTTAACAATCTACATGGCAATTGGGTATCAAGGAGAAATTTAAAGATTCACGGCAGCCTCAAAGGACTGCCCGCAGCAGCGCCGGCAGCCTCACAACCACCCACGCCAGCGGCAAACAACCACACCAGCGCCGGCACTCGGCGCCCACACATATAACAAAATCAATTAGTACAATTTGCTCACAATAATATGAGGTAAAAATCTGGAAGTTTAAGCTAGATCATAAATTAATTATAATTAACATTTCAAAGCTTAACAAATCTATAATTGCAATTAAACAAGCAAGATGCAAACCCTCACTTGGTTAATTCCCGCTTCTAATTTGCCTCCTACCCCTTTCGTCGGGCTTGCCGTCGGATAGAGAGGCTTTGAGCCCTAATTATTTCCCTCGTCTTGCCGCGGCTGCTACTCCTGATCTTTCATTTTTTTTTTCTTCTTCTTTCCTTGATTTCCCCTCTGCCCGACGTGAAGGTGGAGTGAAAGTGGTGAGATGAGTGTTGATTTAATATGTGTGTGGGTGAGATACATGTGTGTGTCGCGTGAGAGAGATGAAAAATCAGAGTGGATTTGGTGGTTTTGTGTGGCCATGCGCGTGTGTGTACATGAGAGTGGGTGAGATATTGTATTTGTGTGGTTGAGCTAATTTTTTTTTTGTTTTTTTTTTTAAATGTTATTTGATTACTATCCCTTAACAACTCCTAAGATGAATATAAAGCTATCCCAAGGCACTAAGGCATAGCCAAGCTTGGAAGACCACTGTTACCTACTCGAGTTCGGGCTCCTATTCAGGTTGGGCTTGCTAATTAATTTAAATACTAAACTAGAGTAATACTAGGTCCAGACTAAAATAAAACTATGCTGAATAATTTATTTCACTAGTTCCAGTCGGAGCTTCACATCAATAGTAGAATCCAACTAATTAACTAAAGTATAAATGATATAAAGTTTAACACATAAAAGAATAAAATAATTATCCTAAGTAAATCAAATAAGTAGAATTAAATGAACATGAAAATTTTCCATGGAACGTTTCTCAAAATGCAATTTAATAAAATAAATATGCAATTCTCATTAAAAATCTATATGCTAGGTCTGGGCGTCACACTCTTCCTCCCTACAAAGAATTGCGTCCTCGCAATTCCTTACTCTCAGAAGAAATCCCCACATCAACTATGATAACCCTAGTCAGAATTGCTGCTGAAGACAAACATCGCCCAAGAATACCAATAAGAACTCAACATAAGAATTCCCGATCAAAGAGTCGAATGAGAAACCCATTCTAGAATTCCGAATCTCAAGTAAATACGATTAAATAGCAACAAATAATCTAAATCACAACCGCGGTCTCAAAGAAGATCACTGGTTCTAATTATTGATTAAGAATCCATGAAGAATTTTCATAAGAATGCCACGAAGAATTTCATATAGAAAATTCATAAAAAGGGTACCAAATAAAGGTCCCTATAAGAAACACCAGCTAATCATACTTCCATAAATAGAAATGCCACACAAGAATTCCAAATGCAATGTCAAGCAAGAAGACCAACCGAGTTTTCCCAATGATATTACTAATGGAGATGTTGTTAAAGGTTGACTGACATTAAATAATTTCTCCCCAATAAAATACCAAAAGAATATCCCACAAGAAACTCCACTGCAACCGTCATCTCTCCGTAGAAAACCAGTTATGTATATGGATGCTTCCAACTCCTTATAGATTAGTATGAATGGATGCCAACATTAATTATTTAAATATGAAAGAGACTCATTTGATTCTTACCCAATCCCTGAAGTACTCCTTGCGGGTCCATGATGTATACCACAGCCAGATCCCTGTGGGTAGAAGCCCCGTCTGCAGCACTGCCCTGGGTAGTACCACTCACTCCTGTCTCCCATTTAGGACAGTATTTCACTTGATGTAAGTGGCTTCCACAACCTGTACAACGTCCCTTTCGTTTCCAACAATCTACAACAGAATGCCCCTGGTGTTTGCAATAGCTACAGCGCACGAGCTGAAAAGACCACTTAGCAGTCTGATTTGGCCCTGCTTCGGAGTCATGTTGCCTCTTGAGAGATATGTATGTGGCGGAGATCGTAAGATTGCACGGGATGCCTGTGAGTATTGTATCGGATAGGGATCCTCGTTTTACTTCCCTATTTTAGAAGAGATTGCAAGAAGCTTTAGGCACGAAGTTGAGTTTTAGCACGGCTTATCACCCTCAGACTGATGGACAATCGGAAAGAACTATTCAGATTCTGGAGGATATGCTGAGGGCGTGTATTTTAGATTTCGGGAAAGGTTGGGAGAAATATCTATCTCTAGCGGAGTTCACTTATAATAATAGCTATCAGGCCACTATTGGGATGGCCCCATTTGAGGCGTTGTATGGACGTAAGTGTCGATCCTCAATTTACTGGGATGAAGTAGGTGAGACGAAGACTTTTGACCCGACCCTTTTACCTGAACTTATGAAGACTGTTGATAATATCCACCTCATCCGGAAACGGATGCTTACCGCCTAGAGTAGGCAGAAAAGTTACGCAGACCGACGGAGACAGAGCCTAGAGTTTGAGGTCGGCGATAAGGTGTTCTTGAAGATATCACCTCGGAGGGGACTGATTAAACACGGCAAAGGTGGAAAGTTAAGCCCGAGATTTGTAGGAGCATTTGAGATAATCGAGAAGGTTGGCAAACTGGCATATCGCCTGGTACTACCCCAAAACCTCTCAATATTCACGACGTCTTTCATGTTTCAATGCTGCGGAAGTATCACCCTGATCCATCGCATATCTTGGAGCCAGTGCCGTTGCAGCTTCGGGAGAACTTGTCTTATGAGGAGAAGCCCAATCGGATCCTAGACCAGCAAGATCGGGAGTTGCGCAGCAAAACTATACCGATGGTGAAAGTGTTGTGGGATGATCATGGAGTTGAAGAAGCAACGTGGGAAAGGCGAGACCATATGGAGCAACTGTATCCAGCTTTATTTCAAAGGTAATATTGAATTTCGGGATGAAATTCTTTTAAGGAGGGGATGATTTGAGGTCGGCCGCAACAACTGATACTGGAAATGAACTGAGAGCAAAAGCTCACCGTATTATTTTCACTATGTGTATAAGTACTCTCGTTTAGTTCCTAGAGGACCTCAGGGAGGAAAGACGGGTAATTGTGTTCCTTTACTTTTATATTATTGTTCTGTACATAATTGTGATACATTCATGCTTGCAAAAAGGGTTTTCATAAGTTGAACGGGAAAATGAGTTTCAAAACCTATTTCTCGTTCCCCCTCGCTGAGTTCATAAGGACTCACCCTCTTTTATCATCTCAGGTGAAGAAGATCAAGAACATGCACCCGAGGACGACGTGCCTAACGATGATTCATTGGAATGATTGTCTGTCCTATGTGCTTTGCTTGATTATGGACATTTGTGAATACTATGCTACTTGAAGACTATTTCTTTTCATGTTGCTTAATGTTTGTAATGTAAAAGACCCCCGTTGTAATTTGGGATCTAATTTTGGTTTGTACTGATAATAATTAGACAGACACTACTATGATCATTTTGCTATTGTCATTGGCTAGTATCTATCATAGGATTATGAAGTATCAGGTAAGGACTAAGTAAAATGAACTTATCCAATCTTAAGCAGGTACTCACTATTAAGCTAAGATAAACAGGTACTTTTGTAACGAGGATTAACAAACAGACGAGACATAGTATCATACTAGATTATTAATCAAGACAACTTTGTTTCACGTAGGGGCTAGGCCCGCAAACCGAGGGCGTGGGACTTGGGACCAAGTCTCCGTCACTCCGGTGCCCATAACTTTTGATCCGTAAGGACTTACGCGGCGCACAGCATACCGTTGGAAAGCTCGCCGAGAGCTCTACGATGTGGGCATTAAGCCTGCTCGGCTACGCCTATTTTCGGTGCCCAAAATCAAACGTTTTCATCAGTTTTGGGACACTTTTGTTCCTTTGCGCTGTTTTCCTGTCCCGGATCGTACATCGTAAGCCGCGAAAAGGATGACAACCTAATCCATCAAATTTCTATTACCGAATCCGAAGGCATCGTGGGCAAGACAACTTCGCTCCACGTAAAGGCTAGGCCCGCAAACCGAGGGCGTAGGGCTTGGGACCAGGTCTCCATCGCTCCGATACCCATAACTTTTGATCCGTAAGGAGTTACGAGACGCACAGCATACCGTTGGAAAGCTCTACGAGAGCACTACGATGGGGGCAACAAGCCTGCTCGGCTGCACCGGTTTTTGGAGCCCAAAATCGAACAATTTCATCAGTTTTGGGATATTTTTCTTCTTTTGCGTTGTTTTTACGTCCCAAATCGTACGTCGTGAGCTGCGAAAAGGACGATAACCTAATCCATCACATTTCTGTTACCGAATCCCCTGGCACCTTGGGCAAGACAACTTCGCTTCACGTAGCGACTGGGCCTGCAAACCGATGGCCTGGGGATTGGGACTAGGTCTCCGTCACTCCGGTACCTATAACTTTTGATCCGTAAGGAGTTAGCGGTGCACAACATACTATTGGAAAGCTCTCTGAGAGCTCTACGATGTGGGCAGTAAGCCTGCTAAGCAACGCTTGTTTTCAGAGCCCAAAATCGAACATTTTCATCAGTTTCGGGACATTTTTCTTCTTTTGCGCTGTTTTTCTGTCCCGGATCGTACGACCTGAGCCTCGAAAAGGATGACAACCTAATCCATCACATTTCAATTACGGAATCCCACAACACCTTGGGCAACACAACTTCACTTCACATAGACGTTGGGCCCGCAAACCGAGGGCGTAGGGCTTAGGACTAGGTCTCCGTCGCTTTGGTGCCCATAACTTTTGATCCGTAAAGAGTTACGCAGCACACCGCATACCATTGGAAAGCTCTCCGAGAGCTCTACGACGGCGGAAGCAAGCCTACTCGCCTGTACCTATTTTCGTAGTCCAAAATTGAATGTTTTCATCATTTTCAGGACACTTTTATTCTTTTGCACTGTTTTTTCATCCCGGATTGTACGTTGATAGCTGCGAAAAGGGCGACAACCTAATCCATCACATTTCTATTACTGAATTCTATGGCACCTTGGGCAAGACAACTTCGCTTCATGTAGAGGTTGGGTCCGCAAACCGAGGGCGTGGGGCTTGGGACCAGGTCTGCGTCGCTCCGGTGCCCATAACTTTTGATCCGTAAGGAGTTACGTGGCGCACAGCATACCGTTGGAAAGCTCCCTAAGAGCTCTACGAATGCGGCACCAAGCCTCATTGGTTGCACCTATTTTTGGAGCCCAAAATTGAACGTTTTAATCAGTTTCGGGACACTTTTCTTCTTTTGCGCTGCTTTTTCGTCCCGGATTGTACGTCGTGAGCCGTGAAAAGGACAACAGCCTAATCCATCACATTTCTATTACCGAATCCCACGACACCTTGGGCAAGACAACTTCGCTTCATGTAGAGGCTGGGCCCTCAAACCGAGGGCGTGGGGCTTGGGACCAGGTCTTCGTCACTCCGGTGCCCATAACTTTTGATCCGTAAGGAGTTATGCTGCTCACAGTGTACCGTTGGAAAGCTCTCCGAGAGCTCTACGATGTGCGCAGTAAGACTGCTCAGCTGCGCCTATTTTTAGTGCCCAAAATCGAACATTTTTATCAGTTTTGGGACACTTTTCTTCTTTTGTGATGTTTTTTAGTCCCGGATTGTACGTCGTAAGCCGCGAAAAGGATGACAACCTAATCCATCACATTTCTATTACCGAATCTCAAGGCACCGTGGGCAAGACAACTTTGCTTCGCGTAGAGGCTGGGCCCGCAAACCGAGGTCTTGGGGCTTGGAACCAGGTCTCTATCGCTCCAGTGCCCATAACTTTGGATCCGTAAGGAGTTACGCAGCGTACAACATACCATTGGAAAGATCTTCGAGAGCTCTACAACGAAGGTAGCAAGCCTGCTGGGCTACACTGGTTCTGGAGCCCAAAATTGACCATTTTCATCAGTTTCAGGACACTTTTCTTCTTTTGCGCTATTTTTCCATCCCGAATCGTACGTCGTGAGCTGCGAAAAGGACGATAACCTAATCCATCACATTTCTATTACCGAATCCCATGACACTTTGGGCAAGACAACTTCACTTCACGTAGAAGGTGGGCCTACAAATCGCGGGCGTGGGGCTTGTGAGCAGGTATCCATCACTCCGGTGCCCATAACTTTTGATCCGTAAGGAGTTACACGGCGCACATCATACACTTGAAAAGCTCTCTGAGTGCTCTACGATGGGGGTACCAAGCCTGCTTGGCTGCGTCTATTTTCGGTACTCAAAATTGAACACTTCCATCAGTTTTGGGCCACTTTTTCTTCGTTTGCCCTATTTTTTCGTCCCGAATCGTACGTTGTAAGCCGCGAAAAGGACGACAACTTAATCCATCACATTTCTATTACAAAATCCGAAGGCACCGTGGGCAAGACAACTTCGCTTCACATAGAGGCTGGGCCCGCAAACAGAGGGCGTGGGGCTTGGGACCAGGTCTCCATCGCTCAGTTGCCCATAACTTTTGATCCGTAAAGAATTACGCGGCGCACAGCATACCATTTGAAAGCTCTCCGAGAGCTCTACGACGGGGGCAGCTATCCTGCTCAGTTGCACTTGTTTTTGGAGCCCAAAATCAAACATTTTCATCAATTCCAGGATACTTTTCTTCTTTGCATTGTTTTTCCGTCCCGAATCATACGTCGTGTGCTGCGAAAAGGACGACAACCTAATCCATCCCATTTCTATTACCAAATCGCACGATAACTTGGGCAAGACAACTTCGCTTCACATAGTGGCTGGGCCCGCAAACCGAGGGCATGGGGCTTGGGACAAGGTCTCCGTCGCTCCGGTGCCCATAACTTTTGATCCGTAAGGAGTTACGCGGCGCACAAAATACCGTTGAAAAGCTCTCCTAGAGCTCTACGACGGGGACAACAAGCCTGCTTGGCTGCGCCTGTTTTTTGAGCCTAAAATAGAATGTTTTCATCAGTTTCGAGACACTTTTCTTCTTTTGCGCTATTTTTCCGTCTCGAATCGTACGTCGTGAGCCGCGAAAAGGACGACAACCTAATCCATCCCAATTCTATTACCGAATCCCATGGCACCTTGGGCAAGACAACTTCGCTTCATATAGAGGCTGGGCCCGCAAACCGAGGGCGTGGGTCCTGGGACCTGGTCTCTGTCACTCCGGTGCCCATAACTTTTGATCCGTAAAGAGTTACGCGGCGCACAGCAGATCGTTGGAAAGCTCTCCGAGAGCTCTACGATGGGGACAGTCAGCCTGCTTGGCTGTGGCTATTTTTGGAGCCCAAAATCAAACGTTTTCGTAAGTTTTGGGACATTTTTCTTCTTTTACACTGTTTTTTCGTGCAGGATCATACGTTGTGAGCCGTGAAAAGGACGACAACCTAATCCATCACATTTCTATTAACAAATCCCACAGTACCTTGGGCAAGACAACTTCACTTCACGTAGACGCTGGACCCGCAAACCGAGGGCTTGGGGCTTATGACCAGGTCTCCATCGCTCTGGTGCCCATAATTTTTTATCCGTGAGGAGTTACATGGTGAACAACATACCGTTGGCAATCTCTCTGAGAGCTTTACCATAGGGAAGCAAGTCTGCTCGGCTGTGCCTATTTTCGGTGCCCAAAATCGAACGTTTTCATCAGTTTCGGTACACTTTTCTTCTTTAGCTCTTTTTTTTCGTCCCGGATCGTACGTCATGAGCCTTGAAAAGGACAACAACCTAAGCCATTACATTTCTATTACCGAATCCCATGCCACCTTCAGCAAGACAACTTCGCTTCACGAAAAGGCTGGGCCCGCAAACTGAGGGCGTGGGGCTTGGGACCACGTCTCTGTCGCTTCGGTGCCCATTACTTTTGATCCGTAAGGAGTTGTGCAGCGCACAGCATACCGTTGGAAAGCTCTCCGAGAGCTCTAAAACTGGGGCAGCAAGCCTGCTCGTCTGCGCCTGTTCTCGTAGTCCAAAATTGAACGTTTTCATCAGTTTCGGGATACTTTTATTCTTGTGCTCTATTTTTTATCCCGGATCGTACGTCGTGAGTCGCAAAAAGGACGACAACCTAATCCATCACATTTCTATTACTGTATCCCAAGGCACCTTGGGCAAGACAACTTCACTTCACGTAGAGGCTGGGACCGAATACCGAGGGCATGGGGCTTAGGAATTGGGACCAGGTCTCCGTCTTTCCGGTGCCCATACCTTTTGATCCGTAAGGAGTTACGCGGCGCACAGCATACTGTTGTAAAGCTCTCCGAGAGCTCTACGATGGGGGCAGTAAGCCTGCTAGGCTGTGCCTGCTTTCGGAGCCCAAAATCGAACGTTTTCATCAGTTTCGAGACACTTTTCTTCTTGTGCATTATTTTCCGTCCTGGATCGTACGTCGTAAGTCGCAAAATGGACGACAACCAAATCCATCACATTTCTATTACCGAATCCCAAGGGACCTTTGGCAAGACAACTTCGCTTCGCATAGAGGCAGGGCCCGCAAACCTAGGACGTGGGGACTGTGACTAGGTCTCCGTCACTCCGGTGCCCATAACTTTTGATCTGTAAGGAACTATGTGGCGCACAGCCTAACGTTGAAAAGCACTTTGAGAGCTCTACGATGGGAGTAATAAGCCTGCTCGACTACGCCTATTTTTAAATACCAAAATCGAACATTTTCATCAGTTTTGGGCCACTTTTTCTTCGTTTGCCCTATTTTTTCGTCCTGAATCGTACGTTGTAAGCCGCGAAAAGGACGATAACCTAATCCATCACATTTCTATTACAAAATCCGAAGGCACCGTGGGCAAGACAACTTTGCTTCACGTAGAGACTGGAAATGCAAAGAGAGGGCGTGGGGCTTGGGACCAGGTCTCCATCGCTCTGTTGCCCATAACTTTTGATCCGTAAAGAATTACGCGGCGCACAGCATACCGTTGGAAAGCTCTCTGAGAGCTCTACGATGGGGGCAGCTAGCCTGCTCTGTTGCACTTGTTTTCGGAGCCCAAAATCAAACATTTTCATTAGTTCCAGGATACTTTTCTTCTTTGCATTGTTTTTCCGTCCCGAATCATACGTCGTGTGCTGCGAAAAGGACGACAACCTAATCCATCACATTTCTATTATCGAATCCCACAGTATCTTGGGCAAGACAACTTCGCTTCACGTAGAGGCTGGGCCTGCAAACCGATGGCTTGGGGCTTGGGACCAGGTCTCCGTCACTCCGGTGCCCATAACTTTTGATCTATATGAAGTTACTCGGCGCATAACATACCGTTGGAAAGCTCTATTGGAGCTCTACGACGGGGGCAACAAGCCTGCTTGGCTGGACCTATTTTTGGAACCAAAATCCAATGTTTTCATTAGTTTTAGGCCACTTTTCTTGTTTTAGCGCTATTTTTTCGTCCCGGGTCGTTCATCATGAGCCGCAAAAAGGACGACAACCTAATCCATCCCATTTCTATTACCGAATCGCATAGCACCTTGGGCAAGACAACTTCGCTTCATATAGAGGCTGGGCCCGCAAATCGAGGACGTGGGGCTTGGGACCAAGTCTCCGTCGCTCCGGTGACCATAACTTTTGATCCGTATGGAGTTACGTGGCGCACAGCATACCGTTGGAATGCTCTCCAAGTGCCCTACGATGGGGGCAGCAAACCTGCTCGGCTGCACCTATTTTCGGAGCCCAAAATAGAACATTTTCATCAGTTTCGGGACACTTTTATTCTTTTGCACTATTTTTTCGTCCCCGATCGTACATCGTCAGCCGCGAAAAGGACGACAACCTCATCCATCAAATTTCTATTATCGAATCCCACGGCACCTTGGGCAAGACAACTTCACTTCACGTAGAGGCTGGGCCCGCAAAATGAGGGCGTAGGGCTTATGACCAGGTCTCCATCGCTCTTCGGTGCCCATAACTTTTGATCCGTGATGAGTTACACGGTGAACAACATACCGTTAGAATTCTCTCCGAGAGCTCTACCATAGGGGCAACAAGTCTGCTCGGCTGTGCCTATTTTCGGTGCCCAAAATCTAACATTTTCATCAGTTTCATGGCACTTTTCTTCTTTTGTGCTATTTTTCTGTCCCGGATCGTACGTCGTGAGCTGCTAAAAGGACGACAACCTAATCCATCACATTTCTATTACTGAATCCCACTGCACATTGGGCAAGACAACTTCGATTCACGTAGAGGCTGGGCCCGCAAACTGAGGGCGTGGGGCTTTGGATCAGGTCTCCGTCGCTCCGGTGCACATAACTTTTGATCCGTAAGCAGTTACGTGGGGCACAACATACCGTTGGAAAGCTCTCCGAGAGCTCTACAATGGCGACAGTAAGCCTGCTTGGTTGCGCCTGTTTTCGGAGCCCAAAATCGAACATTTTTATCAGTTTCGAGACACTTTTCTTCTTATGCTCTATTTTTATCCCAGATCGTACGTCGTGAGCCGCGAAAAGGACAACAACCTAATCCATCACATTTTTATTACTGAATCCCAAGGCACCTTGGGCAAGACAACTTCGCTTCATGTAGAGGCTGGGCCCAAATACCGAGGGCATGGGGCTTGGGAATTGGGACCAGGTTTTCGTCTTTCCAGTGCCCATACCTTTTGATCCGTAAGGAGTTACGCGGCGCACAACATACCGTTATAAAGCTCTCCGAGAGCTCTACGACGGGGGCAGTAAGCCTGCTAGGCTGTGCCTGCTTTCGGAGCCCAAAATCGAATGTTTTCATATGTTTCTGGACACTTTTCTTCTTGTGCACTGTTTTTCTGTCCCGGATCGTACGTCGTAAGTCGCAAAATGGACAACAACCAAATCCATCACATTTCTATTACTGAATCCCAAGGGACCTTTGGCAAGACAAATTCGCTTCACGTAGAGGCTGGGCCCGCAAACCGAGGGCGTGGGGCTTAGGACCGGGTCTCCGTCGCTCCGGTGCCCATAACTTTTGATCCGTAATGAGTTGCATGGTGCACAGCATACCGTTGGAAAGCTTTTCTAGAGCTCTACAACGGGGGCAGCAAGCCTGCTCAGCTGTGCCTATTTTTGGAGACCAAAATTGAACATTTTCATCAGTTTTGGATCACTTTTTTTCTTTGGCACTGTTTTTCCATCCCGGATCGTACGTCGTGAGGCGCGAAAAGAACAACAACGTAATCCATCATATTTCTATTACCGAATCCCACGGCACCTTGGACAAGACAACTTTACTTCACGTAGAGGCTGGGCTCGCAAACCGAAGGCGTGGGACTTGTGACCAGGTATACGTCACTCCGGTGCCCTTAACTTTTGATCCGTAAGGTGTTACACGGTGCACAACATACCGCTGGAAAGCTCTCCGAGAGCTCTACGACGCGGGCACTAAGCTTGATTGGCTACGCCTATTTTCGGGGCCCAAAATCGATCATTTTCATCAATTTCGGGACAATTTTCTTTTTTTTGCGCTGTTTTTTCATCCCGGATCGTATGTTATGAGCTGCGAAAAGGATGACAACCTAATCCATCACATTTCTATTACCGAATCCCAAGGGACCTTTGGCAAGACAACTTCGCTTCACGTAGAGGCTGGGCCTGCAAACTGAGAGTGTAGTCTCCATCTCTTCGGTGCCCATAACTTTTGATCGTTAAGGAGTTACGCGGCGCACAACATACCGTTGGAAAGCTCTTCAAGAGCTCTACGATGGGGATTGCAAGCCTGCTTTGCAGTGCCTATATTTGGAGCCCAAAATCGAACATTTTCTTCAATTTCGGGACACTTTTCTTCTTTTGCGCTATTTTTTCATCCCGGATCGTACGTTGTGAGCCGCAAAAAGGACGACAAACTAATCCATTGCATTTCTATTATCGAATGCCACTGAACCTTGGGCAAGACAACTTCGCTTCACGTAGAGGGTGGGCCCGCAAATCGAGGGCGTGGGGCTTGGGACCAGGTCTCCGTCTCTCCGGTCCCCATAACTTTCGATCCCGAAGAAGTTACACGGCGCATAACATACTGTTGGAAAGCTCTCTGAGAGCTCTACGACTGGGGCAGCAAGCCTGCTTGGCTGCGCCTATTTTTGGAGCCCAAAACCGAACATTTTTATCAGTTTCGAGACACCTTTCTTCCTTTGCGTTGTTTTTCCATCCTGGTTCATACGTCGTGAGCCACGAAAAGGACGACAACCTAATCCATCACATTTCTATTACCGAGTTCCATGGCACCTTGGGTAAGACAACTTCGATCCACGTAGAGGGTGGGCTCGCAAACCGAGGGCGTGGGGCTTGTGACCAGGTATTCGTCGCTCCGGTGGCCATAACTTTTGATCCGTAAGGAGTTACGCGGTGCATAGCATGCCATTGGAAAGCTCTCCGAGAGCTTTACGACATAAGCAGCATGCCTGCTCGGCTGTGCCTATTTTTGGAGCCTAAAATCTAACATTTTCAACAGTTTCAGCTCACTTTTGTTCTTTGGCGTTGTTTATTCATCCCGGATCGTACGTCGTGAGCCGCGAAAAGGACAACAACCTAATCCAACAAATTTCTATTACCAAATCCCACAGTACCTTGGGCAAGGCAACTTCACTTCACGTATGGGCTGGGCCCGCAAACCTAGCCATGGGGCTTGTGACCAGGTATCCATCTCTCCGGTACCCATAACTTTTGATTTGTAAGGAGTTACGCGGCGTACAACACACCATTGGAAAGCTCTACGAGAGCTCTACGACGGGGGCTACAAACCTGTCGGGCTACGTGTGAGGCCCGACCTTGATTTGTGTGCGATACCTCATTTCATGTGCCCTAACCTTGAATTGTGTGCCTTGACCAAGGTTTAAGAGTCGTGTTTTGTTTTATGTGCCTTGCATTGAATTACGTGCATTCATTTAGGGTTACATGCATTTACTTGGGAAACGTGCTTTATCTCGTAGTGCGTGCCCTAAACCTAGGAAAGCATGTTTGCACGCTAATCAAGAAAGCATCTTACACGAAGCATTAGATTATTAATTAATCCTACAAACTCCACTAACTAATATTAAAATCCTAATTCAACTCACTAGAAGACGAAATTTCACCAAAAGCTAAACATTCTTATTCTTTATTCTTTATTCTTTTGCACATCCCAAGCACACAATAAAATAAGCTCAAAACAAGACAAAAAAATTCAGATTTGAGCTTGCCTTGGCCGACCATGTGAGGAGCTTTTGTCATGCTTGCAATTTCAAAAAAAAATCAAGTTTAGACATTCTATGACACAATGCAAAAAAAAAATGGAAACCAAGCATTATTTTATCCTCCACCATGCTTCACCTTTTTGATCCATTCAATGCCCATGCTAGACAATTCAAAATATGCTCTTGAAGACACAAAAATCAGAAATTTTGAAGTTCAAGGCCGACACACTCACAAACACCAACATTTCATTCTTTTCAAACATTCTCTCAAAAGCTCTGAATTCCTCTCTCTCTCTCGGCCAAAGCTGCACCCTCAAGATCCATAGCTTAAGCTCCTTTCCTAAAGCTCACCAAGACACTCAAGGCCCTAGGAAGCTCGACCAAGCAAGCTAGAAGCAAAGAGACATGCATGCAAGCTCATAGAACATTCATTTCGGCCCTAGGTATGTTTGATAGCTTTTCTTCCATCTCCCTTTTGTTCTAACCACATGCACATACTAAGGAAATGGTAACTCAGCTAGGAATTAAGGAAATCGAGCATTATCTCTTGGCCAAACAAGGAGAGAAGACCATTTGTGCATCTTCAAGAGTTTTGAGCATCATTTGTTGGCAATATGCTAAGGTGAGGGTTAATCCTTTTTAAAAGCTTTCAAAAACCATATGCACGCCTTCATATGTCTATTTTTACCTCTGTACTTGTGGTATGTGTGTGTACATGAGCTTTTTTAACCATGCATGGCAAGATTTTTAGCTAGAACTTGAAGATAGATAAAATCGCGAAAATGGCAAATTTCTGACTTGTTAGGACGAAGTGTATTTGGCCTGGTAAACGATGTTGAAAATGCATGAAAATTGGTAGGTGACTCGTTTTTCCAGTTCTGAGAATTTGTCGTAGAAATAGGCCAAGGCTAATTTTTCCTCTAAGGTCTCCAAAAGGGCAAAACAACGAAAGGTGTCTAAATCTGGAAAATCTGGAAAATGAAGCAGGTTTTTGGCAGTTCACTGTTCCTGTAGAACGAACCAATTTTGACTTAGCAAATGATATCTAAAATGTATGAGATTTGGTAGGTTGCTATATGTTTCAGTTCTGGACATTTTTGTCAGAAATAGACTAAGGCTAAATATGACCCTAAGGCCCACAAAAATGACAAGTATTGAAATGTGTATAAATCTGGATAGTTTTGCGTAGTCTCACAGTTTTGGCTATAACTCTTGAATCCAAACTCCAAATGATGCGAGGTTTGTTTCTAGATTTAGTTCACTTAATAAGATTTAATTTGACATTTTTTTCACAGGAATTGGAGATTGTTTTCTTGTCTAAATGATGGTGGGAAAATAGACTATTGCAGTGAGGTTTTTATCTAGTGATATGCTTTGAAAATTATTGTAACTTCTCTTGTGGTATTAAATGCTTGGGATTGTGGCACTTGGATGTTGTGTGGACTGTTTTGAATGATTGAGGATGTTTAATTAATCGATGCATGGCCTTGACTTAATTACGTGACAACTTGTGGCTTAATCGCACGGGTAAGCATGAATTGAAACCCTAGTGACTATGAAAACTCGCTAAGTGTTGATCCTATGGTTATCGTGTCTAATTATGTGATTAGTGGGCTGCCCGTAGTTGTCCTTATAGCCCTAAATGTGATTCCGATGATTACATGTTGACATGTAGACCTTTCTTGCACCCGGTCCCACGTAGACGTCATTGCATGTTGTATGACCTTATTATTTGATTACGTGAACCCCGAAATGAGTTATATGACTTGATTTACATGTGTTACATGGCTGCCCGTTAAATATTCATATAACTCCATGTGCCTTACAAGTGAAATTACCTGTCATAGCATGCCTCGCGTGTTTACTTGTCAATGTGCAATCGTATAACTGCTCGGAGGCAACCTACTTTGTTGTCCTCCTAATGTGATATGTTAAATGTTATAAATGTGCATTGCATACAAGGTTGCAACCTTTCATTGTGGCATGGTAGCATTTCACGCACACCGGGCGGCATCGGACTTGCGCCTGCTACCGTCACTACCATCCTCCAATTCCCTCTCTCCCTTGGCATTCCACCCTCCAACAGTTGCCTCCTAGGTTTTCACCCTACATCCGAACTACAACCAAATGGCAACGATAAGTGCATTATTGAAGTCGGCCGCAACAATCGTATCGAAATCAATATTGAGAGCAAATGCTCACCGTATCCTTGAAATGATTGGTAATTGTATCTGTTGCTCAATTTGATTCTTATACTTTGCGTACCTTATTACTTGTGATACGTGACATGTTTCAAAAGGGGTTTTTCATAATTTTAACCGGAAAAAGAGTTTCAAAACGTATTTCTCGTTCCCCCTCGCTGAGTTCATAAGGACTCACCCTCTTTATCATCTCAGGTGAAAAAGACCAGGAACAGGTACCCGAGGATAACGTGTCTATTGATGACTCTTTGGAGTGATTGCATGTCCTACTTGCCTTACGTGGTTGTGGCTGTTTTGTGAACGATATGTTTCTTTGAAGACTATTTCTTATGTTACTTGTTATCGTTATTGTAAATGACCCCCGTTATAATTTATGGTCAAATTTTGGTTTGTACTGATCATAACTAGATACTCTTCTGGCCGTTTTGCTATTGCTACTTGGTTTAGTATCTATCACAAGCTTATGAGGTATTAGGTAAAGGGTAAGTAAAATGAATCTGTCTAATCTTAAGTAGGTATTCATTGGTAAGCTAAGATCAACATGTATTTTTGTAACAAGGATTGACAAAAAAAGGAGACATAGTTATCATGCTAGGTTGTTAATCAAGCGAGACTTCGAGATAACTAGTAGGCATTTCGATTGGTGATAAATAGTAATCTTAGTTCGAAATGAATTTGAGATTGAAAGTTTTGAGACCTTTAGAAAATTAGGACAAACTAAAGAGCCCAATTACAGCCGTTATGCTGTCGGTTTTTCAGAGAATTTTTGGAGTTTTAGGCTAACGTTAAGTGTTAAACCTTAATGAACGATTAAGTACGTGAAATGATATGAATGTTTAGATCACATCCTAGTCTAACCTCTATAGGTCGGGTTGGGGCGTGACACTGCGCCTATTTTTAGAGCCCAAAATTCAACGTTTTTAGCAGTTTCGGGATACTTTTCTTCTTTTACGCAGTTTTTTCATCCTGGATCGTACGTCGTGAGCTGCAAAAAGTACAACATCCTAATCCATCACATTTCTATTACCGAATCCCACGGTACCTTAGGCAAGACAACTTCACTTTACATAGAGGTTGGGCCAGCAAACCGAGGGTGTGGGGCTTGTGACCAGGTATCTGTCGTTCTGATGCCGATAACTTTTGATCCGTAAGGAGTTATGCAGTGCACAGCATACCGTTGGAAAGCTCTCCGAGAGCTCTACAACGCGAGCAGCAAGCCTGCTCGGCTACGCCTATTTTCGGAGACCAAATTTGAACTTTTTCATCAGTTTTGGGACACTTTTCTTCTCTTGCACTGTTTTTTCGTCCCGGATCGTATGTCGTGAGCTATGAAAAGGATGACAACCTAATCCATCACATTTCAATTACCGAATCCAACGGCACCTTGGGCAAGACAACTTCACTCCACCAAGGGGTTGGGCCCGTAAACCGAGGGCGTGGGGCTTGTGACCAGGTATCCGTCGCTCCGGTGCCCATAACTTTGATCCATAAGGAGTTACGCGGTGCACAGTGTCACGCCCCAACCCGACCTATAAAGGTTATACTAGGGTGTGATCTAATCATTCAAGTCATATCACATATTTAATCGTTCAAGAGGGTTTAACACTTAACATTTTAGCCTAAACTCCACAATTTTCCAGAAAATCGGCAACATAACGGCTGTAATTGGGCTATTTAGTTTGACCTAATTCTCTAAATGCCTCAAAATTTCCAATCTCAATTTCATTTCCAACTAAGATTACTATTTATAACCAATCGAAACACCTACCAGTTATCTCGAAGTCTCGTTTGATTAATAACCTAGCATGATACTATGTCTCGTTTGTTTGTCTGTCCTCGTTACAAAAGTACCTGTTGATCTTAGCTTAACAAGGAGTACCTACTTAAGATTAGATAGGTTCATTTTACTTAGTCCTTATCTGATACTTCATAATCCTATGATAGATACTAGCCAATAACGATAGCAAAAACGACCATAGTAGTGTCTATCTAGTTATTATCAGTACAAGCCAAAATTAGATCCCAAATTACAATGGGGGTCTTTTACATTACAACAACAAGCATCATAAGAAATGAAATAGTCTTCAATCAACATATTGTTCACAAAATGGCCATAGTCAAGCAAGGCACGTAAGGCAAGCAATCATTCCAAGGAATCATCATTAGGCACGTCGTCCTCGGGTACCTGTTCTTGGTCTTCTTCACCTGAGATGATAAAAGAGGGTGAGTCCTTATGAACTCAGCGAGGGGGAACGAGAAATAAGTTTTGAAACTCATTTTTCGGTTCAACTTATGAAAACCCTTTTTGCAAGCATGAATATATCACAAGTAAGTACATAATGTAATGTAAAAGTAAAGGAACACAATTACCCGTCTTTCCTCCCCGAGGTCCTCTAAGAATCAAGTGAGAGTACTTATACACATAGTGAAAAGGATACGGTGAGCTTTTGCTCTCAGTTTATTTCTAGTATCAGTTGTTGTGGCCGGCTTCAATTCATCCCCTTATCACGCCAAATGGGTGTACTCCGGATGTATACCAAAATCCTACGACCGAACTCTCCGAGGAAGTCTAACCTCCAGGCGAGAGAGGGAATTGGACAATGGTAGTCACGGTTGCACCGGCAAGCCCGATGCCGCCCGGTGTGCGTGAACGTTACCACGCCAGAATGAAAGGTTGCAACCTTGTATGCAATGCACATTTATGACTTTTAATATATCACATTTGGTGGTCAACAAAGTAGGTTACCTCCGAGCAGTCAGAAGATTGCACATTGACAAGTAAACAAGCGAGGCACGATATGACATGCAATTTCACTTATAAAGCACATGGAGTTATATGAGTATTAAACGGGAAGCCATGTAATGCATGTAAATCAAGTCATATAACTCACTTCGAAGTTCACGTAATCAAATAACAAGATTATTTAACATGCAATGACATCTACGTGGGACCGGGTGCAAGAAAGGCCTACTTATCAACATGTAATCATCGAAATCATATTTAAGTCTACAAGGGCAACTACGGGCAGCCTACTAAACACATAATCAAACACAATATCCAAAGGATCAACACTTAGCGAGTTTACCTAGTTACTAGGGTTTCAACTCATGCTTACCCGTGCGATTAAACCCTAAGTCATCTCGTAATAAAACTCAAGCCATGCATTGATTAATTCAAACACCCACGAGTATTCAAAACAGTCCACACAACATCCAAATGCCACGATCCCAATCATTTAATATAACAAGAGAAGCTACAATAATTTTTCTAAGCATATCACTAAGTGAAACCCTCACTGCAATGGGCTGTTTTCTTACAATCATTAAGACAAGCAAACAATCTCCAATTCCAGTGAATAAGATGTCAAATTAAAGCTTAATAAGTGAACTAAATTCAGAAACAAACCTCGCATCATTTGGAGTTCGGGTTCAATAGTTATAGCCAAAACAGTGAGATTACACAAAACTGTCCAAATTTGCACACATTTCAATACTTGTCGTTTTTAGGGCCTTAGGGTCAGATTTAGCCTTAGTCCATTTCTGACAAAAATGTCCAGAACTGAAAAATATAGTAGCACACCAAATTTCATGTAATTTGGATATCATGTACTCAGTAAAAACTGGTTCGTTCTACAAGGTCAGTGAATCTGCCAAAACCTGCTTCATTTTTCCAGACTTTCCAGATTTGGACACATTTTGATAATTTTCCATTTGGAGGACCTTAGAGTCAAAATTCGCTTTGGCCTATTTCTGAGAAAACTTCTCAGAACTGGCAAAACTAGTTACCTACCAATTTTTACACATTTTCAACATCATTTACCTGGTCAAAATCACCTCGCACCAACAAGGAAGAAGGCTGTCACATACCCGATTTCATCTATCATTACATTCTAGCCAAATATCTTGCCATGCATGTTTACAAAAGCTCATGAACACACATAAATCACAAGTACAGAAGTAAAGATAGACATTTAAAGGCATGCATGTGGTTTTTGAAAGATTTTCAAGAAGTTTTAGCCCTCACCTTAGCAAGACAACAAAGATGACGCACAAACTCTTGATGAAGCACAATGACAACTCTTCTCCTTGCTTAGCCGAGAGACAACTTGGGATTTCTCTAATTTCCTTGCTAAGTTACCATGTTCTTAGTAGGTGCATGTGGTTAGAACAAGAAGAAAATTAAATGGAAGCTAACAAACTCACCTAAGCCGAAATGGATGGTCAATGAGCTTGCATGTGTGTCTCTGGCACTCTAGCTTTGCTTGGTCGAGTTCCTTGGTAGCTTGGAGGTCTTGAAGAGCCTATGGATGAAGAACTTAGCTATGGAGTCTACAATATTCAGCTAGGGCCGAGAGAGAGAGGAGAAATGAGAGAAAGAATGAGAGAAATAGAGGAAATGAAAGAAAAATGAAAAGCTTTGCAATGTTTGAAGCTTGTGTCGGGCTAGGGCCTTGCAAAAATCTGATTTTGTATCTTCAAGAAGTATTTTGAATTTTCTAGTACGGGCATGGAGCTTGTGTCGAGAATATGGAGCTTTGGGGGGTCTTTGAGCCATTTTTTATTGCTTTGTGTCATTAAATTGTCATAGAATGTTTGGGGAAAAAATTTTGAAATTCAAGTGCATGGACAAGTGCTCCTAGTGGTCGGCCAAGGGTGAGTTAAAATCTGAATTTTTGTCTTGGTTAAGCAATAATTAATTGTGTGTTTGGGATATGTAAAGAATAAAGAATAAAGACTGTCTAGTTTTTTGTGAGATTTTGTCTTCTAGTGGGTTGAATTAGCAATTTAATATTAATTGGTGGAGTTTGTAGGATTAATTAATGATCTAATGCTTCGTGTAAGATGCTTTCTTGATTAGCGTGAGGGCACGCTTTCCTAGGTTTAGGGCACGCACTACGAGGTAAGGCACGAACTACGAGACGAATTCACGTTTTCCAAGTAAATGCATGCAACTATAAATGAATGCACGTAATTCAATGCAAGGCACACAAAATGAAACACAATTCTTAAACGTAGGTCAATGCACGCAAATCTAGGTTAGGACACACGAAATGAGGTATCGCACGTAAATCGAGGTCGGGCCTCACACACAACATACTGTTGGAAAGCACTCTGAGAGCTCTACGACATGAGCAGCAAGCCTGCTCAGTTGTGGCTATTTTCAGAGCACAAAATGGAACATTTTTAACAGTTTCGGGACACTTTTCTTCTTTTGCGCTGTTTTTCAGTCCTAGATCGTACGTCGTGAGCCGTGAAAAGGACGACAACCTAATCCATCACATTTCTATTATCGAATCCCATTGTACCTTGGCCAAGACAACTTCGCTTCACGTAGAGGCCGGGCCCGCAAACCTAGGCCGTAGGGCTTTCCACCAGGTATCCGTCGCTCAGGTGCCCATAACTTTTGATCCGTAAGGAGTTACGCGGTGCACAGCATACCGTTGGAAAGCTCTCCGAGAGCTCTACGACGTGGGCAGCAAGCCTGCTCGGCTGTTGTGAGGTCCGACCTCGATTTATGTGTGATACCTTATTTCGTGTGCCCTAGCTTAGATTTACGTGCCTTAACCTAGATTTAAGAATCATGTTTCGTTTTATGTGCCTTGCATTGAATTACGTGCATTCATCTCATAGTTCGTGTCCTAGACCTAGGAAAGCGTGCCCTCACGCTAATCAAGAAAGCATCTTACACGAAGCACTAGGTCATTAATTAATCCTACAAATCCCACTAACTAATATTAAATTACTAATTCAACCCACTAGAAGAAGAAATTGCACCAAAAGCTAGACATTCTTATTTTTTATTCCTTATTCTTTTTCTCTTTCCAATCACACAGTTAAATAATGCTCAAAAGATGACAAAAAATCAGATTTTTACATGCCTTGTCCGACCACCTTGTGTACATTTGTGCTTACTTGCATAATTCAAATTGAACCCAAACATTCTATGAGATAAATGCATAAAAAAATAACCCAAAACCCTACCCAATGCACCTATATTCTCGACCCATTCTCTTGCCATGCTAGGTAATTCAAAAACCATGCTTCTTGAAGACACAAATCTGAAATTGCAAAGCTCAAGGCCGACACATGCTTCAAACCTTGCAAAAGCTTTCATTTTCTTTCATTTCTCTCATTTCCCCTCATTCCTCTCTCTCTCCCTCTCATTCTTCTCTCTCTCTCTCAGCCTTGGCTGAGTTTCTACACTCCTTAGCTTATCTTCATCACTTCATGGTTCATCAAGGCAAGCAAGAAGCTAGGGAGCTCGACTAAGCAAGCTAGGTTGCAAGAAACACACATGCAAGCTCTTTGAATCTCCATTTCGGCTTAGGTGAGTTTGCTAGCTTCCATTTCTTTTCTTCTTGTTCTAACCACATGCACCTACTAAGAACTTGGTCACTAAGCTAGGAAAAATAGAGAAAATTGAGTGGTGTCTCGGCTAAGCAAGGAAGAAGATCAACTTTGTGCATCACCAAGAGTCTTGTGCACCTTCTTGTTGTTTTGCTAAGGTGAGGGCTAAAACTTCTTGAAAATCTTTCAAAAAACCATATGCATGCTCTTAAATGTCTATCTTTGCTTCTGTACTTGAGATATATGTGTGTTCATGAGCTTTTATAAACATGCATGACAAGATTTTTGGCAAGAATGTGATGATAGATGAAATCGAGCATGTGACAGCTTTCTATCTTGTTGGTGTGAGGTGATTTTGGCTAGGTAAATAATATTGAAAATGCGTGAAAATTTCTAGGTAACTAGTTTTGCTAGTTCTGAACAGTTTTTACATAAATAGGACAAAGCTAATTTTGACTCTAAGAATCTCAAAATGACAAATCATTAAAATGTGTCCAAATCTAGAAAGTCTGGAAAAGTGAAGCAGGTTTTGGCAGATTCACTGACCTTGTAGAACGAACCAGTTTTGACTTAGTAAATGACATCCAAAATGCATGAAATTTTGTGTTCTGCTATACTTTTCAGTTCTGGACATTTGTGTCAGAAATGGGCTAAGGCTAAATCTGACCCTAAGGACCTAAAAAATGACAAGTATTGAAATGTGTCCAAATCTGGACAGTTTCGTGCAGTCTCACTGTTTTGGCTATAACTATTGAACCCGAACTCCAAATGATATGAGGTTTGTTTCTGAATTTAGTTCACTCCTTAAGCTTTAATTTGAAATCTTATTCACTGAAATTAGAGATTGTTTGCTTGTCTTAACGATTGTGAGAAAACAGTCCATTGCAGTGAGGGTTTCACTTAGTGATATGCTTAGAAAAATTATTGTAGCTTCTCTTGTTGTATTAAATTCTTGATATTGTGGCATTTTGATGTTGTGTGGACTGTTTTGAATACTTGAGGGTGTTTGAATTAATTGATGCATGGCTTGAGATTGATTTCGAGTTGACTTGGGACTTAATCGCACGGATAAGCACGAAATGGAAACCCTAGTGACTAGGTAAATTCACTAAGTGTTGATCCTATGAATATCGTGTTTAATTATATGTTTAGTAGGCTGCCCGTAGTTGCCATTGTAGCCCTAAATGCGATCTTGATGATTACATGTTGACAAGTAGGCCTTTCTTGTACCCGGTCCCACGTAGATGCCGTTGCATGATGAATAATCTTATTAATTGATTACGTGAACTTTGAAATGAGTTATATGACTTGATTTACGTGCGTTACATGGCTGCCCGTTTAATGTTCATATAACTCCATGTGCCTTTCAAGTGAAATTACTTGTCTTATCGTGCCTCGCTTGTTTACTTGTCAATGTGCAATCTTATGACTGCTCGGAGGCAACCTACTTTGTTGTCCTCCTAATGTGATATATTAAATGTCATAAATGTGCATTGCATACAAGGTTGCAACCTTTCATTCTGGCATGGTACCATTCACGCACATCGGGCTTGCCAGTGCAACCGTGACTACCATTGTCCAGTTCCCTCTCTCGCTTGGGGGCTAGACTTCCTCGGATAGTTAGGTCGTAGGATTTCGGGGTATATCCGGAGTACACCCATTTGGCGTGATAAGGGGATGACTTGAAGTCGGCTACAACAACTGATACTGGAAATAAACTGAGAGCAAAAGCTCACCGTATCCTTTTCACTATGTGTATAAGTACTCTCGCTTGGTTCCTAGAGGACCTCGGGGAGGAAAGACGGGTAATTGTGTTCCTTTACTTTTATATTATTGTTGTGTACTTATTTGTGATATATTCATGCTTGCAAAAAGGGTTTTCATAAGTTGAATCGGAAAATGAGTTTCAAAACCTATTTCTCGTTCCCCCTCACTGAGTTCATAAGAACTCACCCTCTTTTATCATCTCAGGTGAAGAAGATCAAGAACAGGTACCCGAGGACGACGTGCCTAACAATGATTCCTTGAAATGATTGCCTGTCCTATGTGCTTTGCTTGATTATGGCCATTTGTGAACACTATGCTGCTTGAAGACTATTTCTTTTCATGTTGCTTGATGTTTGTAATGTAAAAGACCCCCGTTGTAATTTGGGGTCTAATTTTGGCTTGTACTGATAATAACTAGATAGACACTACTATGGTCGTTTTGCTATCGTCATTGGCTAGTATCTATGATAGGATTATGAAGTATCAGGTAAAGACTAAGTAAAATGAACCTATCCAATCTTAAGCAGGTACTCATTGTTAAGCTAAGATCAACAGGTACTTTTGTAACGAGGATTAACAAACAAACGAGACATAGTATAATGCTAGGTTATTAATCAAACGAGACATCGAGATAACTAATAGGCGTTTCAATTGATAAATAGTAATCTTTGTTGGAAATGAAATTGAGATTGGAAAATTTGAGGAGCTTAGGGAATTAGGTCAAACCAAAGAGCCCAATTACAGCTGTTATGCTGCCGGTTTTCCAAAAAAATTTGGAGTTAGGCTAAAACGTTAGGTGTTAAACTTTCATGAATGATTAAGTACGAGATATGACTTGAATGTTTAGATCACACCCTAGTCCAACCTTTATAGGCCGGGTTGGGGCGTGACAGCTATGCCTCTTTTAGTAGCCCAAATTCGAACATTTTAGACAGTTTCGTGTCACTTTTTCTCTTTTACGCTGTTTTTTCATCCCGGATCGTACGTTGTGAGTCGCAAAAAGGACGACAACCTAATCCATCACATATCTATTACCGAATCCGATGACACATTGGGCAAAACAACTTTACTTCATGTAGAGGCTGGGCTCGCAAACCGAGGGCATGGGGCTTGTGACCTGGTATCCGTCGCTCCGGTGCCTATAACTTTTGAACCGTAAGGAGTTATGGGGCGCACAATATACCGTTGGAAAGCTCTCCGAGAGCTTTACGACGGGGGTAGCTAGCCTGCTCGACTGCGCCTGTTTTCAGAGCCCAAAGTAGAACGTTTTCATCAGTTTCGAGACGCTTTTCTTCTTTTGCGCAATTTTTTCGTCCCGAATCGTACGTCGTAAGCCGCGAAAAGGACGACAACCTAAAACATCACTTTACTATTACCGAATCCGAACGCACCTTGGGCAAGACAACTTCACTTCACGTAGAGGCTGGGCCAGCAAACCGAGGGCGTTGGGCTTGTGACCAGGTATCCATCTCTCTGGTGCCCATAACTTTTGATCCATAAGGAGTTACGCAGCGTACAACATACCGTTGGAAAGCTCTCCGAGAGCTCTACGATGGTGGCAGCAATCCTCGTTGGCTACGCCTATTTTCGGTGCCCAAAATTGATCATTTTCATTAGTTTTGGGATACTTTCCTTCTCTTGCACTGTTTTTCCGTCCCGGATCGAACGTCGTGAGCTGCGAAAAGGACGACAACATAATCCATCACATTTCTATTTCCGAATCCCACGGCACCTTGGGCAAGACAACTTCACTTCACGTAGAGGCTGGGCCAGCAAACCCAGGCCGTGGGGCTAGTGACCAGGTATCCGTCGCTCCGGTGCCCATAACTTTTGATCTGTAAGGAGTTACGAGGCGCAAAGCATACCGTTGGAAAGCTTTCTGAGAGCTCTACTATGTGGACAGCAAGCCTGCTCGGATGTGCCTGCTTTCGGAGCCCAAAATCGAAGATTTTCAACAATTTCTGATCATTTTTGTTCTTTTACGCTGATTTTTCATCCTGGATCGTACGTCGTGAGCCGCGTTAAGGGCGACAACCTAATCCATCACATTTCAATTATCGAATCCCACGGTACCTTCGGCAAGACAACTTCACTAGACGTAGAGGTTGGGCCCGCAAACCGAGGGCATGGGGCTTGTGACCAAGTATCCGTCGCTCCGGTGCTCATAACTTTTGATCTGTAAGGAGTTACGTGGCGCACAACATACCGTTGGAAAGATCTCCGAGAGTTCTACGACGTGGGCAGCAAGCTTGGTTGGCTACCCCTGTTTTCGGGGCCCAAAATCGAACATTTTCAACAGTTTCGGGTAAGTTTTTTTTTTTACACTATTTTTTCGTCCCGGATCGTATGTCGTGAGCCGCGAAAAGGACGACAACCTAATCCATCACATTTCTATTACCGAATCCCACGACACCTTGGGCAAGACTACTTCACTTCATGTAGAGGCTGGGCCAGGAAACTGAGGGCGTGGGGATTGTGACAAGGTATCCATCGCTCCGGTGCCCATTACTTTTGATCCATAAGAGTTACGCGGTGCACAGCATACCGTTGAAAAGCTCTCCGAGCGCTCTATGATGTGAGCAGCAAGCCTGCTTGGCTGTGCCTATTTGCAGAGCCCGAAATCGAACATTTTCAACAGTTTCGGGACACTTTCATTCTTTTACGCTGTTTTTTCATCTCGGATCGTACGTTGTGAGTCGCGAAAAGGGCGACATCCTAATCCATCTCATTTCTAGTACCGAATCCCATGGTACTTTGGGCAAGACAACTTCACTTCACGTAGAGGCTGGGCCAGCAAACCTAGGCCGTGGGGCTAATGACCAGGTATCCGTCGCTCCAGTGCCCATAACTTTTGATCCGTAAGGAGTTATGAGGCGCAAAGCATACCGTTGGAAAGCTCTTCGAGAGCTCTACGACGTGGGCAGCAAGCTTCCTTGGCTGTGCCTACTTTCGGAGCCCAAAATGAAGATTTTCAATAGTTTCTGGTCACTTTTGTTCTTTTACGCTATTTTTTCATCCCGGATAGTACGTCGTGAGCTGCGAAAAGGATGACAACTTAATCCATTACATTTCTATTACCTAATCCTACGGTACCTTGGGCAAGACAAATTCACTTGACATAGAGGTTGGGCCCAGAAACCGAGGGTGTGGGGCTTGTGACCAGGTATCCGTCGCTCCAGTGCCTGTAACTTTTGATCCGTAAAGAGTTACACGGTGCACAGCATACCGTTGGAACGCTCTCCAAGAGTTCTACGACATGGGCAGTAAGCTTGGTTGGATACGCCTGTTTTCGAGGCCCAAAATTGAACATTTTCAACAGTTTCGGGTAAGTTTTTTTCTTTTATGCTATTTTTTCATCCCAGATCGTACGTTGTGAGCCGCGAAAAGGACGACAACCTAATCTATCACATTTATATTATCGAATCCCAAAGCACCTTTGGCAAGACAACTTCGCTTCACATAGAGGCTAGGCCCGCAAACCGAGGGCGTGAGGCTTGGGACCAGGTCTTCGTCGCTCTGGTGCCCATAACTTTTGATCCGTAAGGAGTTACACGGCGCAGAACATACCCTTGGAAAGCACTCTGAGAGCTCTATGACGTGGGTAGCAAGCCAGCTAGACAGTGCCTACTTTTGGAGAGCAAAATCGAACATTTTCATCAGTTTCGGGACACTTTTCTTCTTTTGTGCTATTTTTTTGTCCCTGATCGTACGTCGTGAGCTGCGAAAAGGACGACAACCTAATCCATCACATTTCTATTACCGAATCCCATGGCACCTTGGGTAAGACAACTTCGCTCAACGTAGAGGCTGGGCCCACAAACCGAGGGCGTGGGACTTGTGACCAAGTATCCGTCGCTCCAGTGCCCATAACTTTTGATCCGTAAGGAGTTACGCAGCGCACAGCATACCATTGAAAAGCTCTCATAGAGCTCTACAACGGGGGCAGCAAGTCAACTCAGTTGCGCCTGTTTTCGGAGCCCAAAATTGAACGTTTTCATCAGTTTCAGGACACTTTTCTTCTTTTACGCCGTTTTTCTGACCCGGATCGTACGTCGTGAGTCGCAAAAAGGACGACAACCTAATCCATCACATTTCAATTACCGAATCCCATGGCACCTTGGGCAAGACAACTTCGCTCCACGTAAAGGCTGGGCCTGCAAGCCGAGGGCATGGGGCTTGTGGCTCGGTATTCGTCGCTCCGGAGCTCATAACTTTTGATCCGTAAGGAGTTACATGGTGCACAGCATACCGTTGGAAAGCTCTACGAGAGCTCTACGACATGGGCAGTAATGCTGCTCAGTTGTGCCTATTTTCGGAGCCAAAATTTGAATATTTTCTACAATTTTGGGTCACTTTTGTTCTTTTACGCTGTTTTTTCGTCCCGGATCGTACGTCATGAGCTGCGAAAAGGACGACAACCTAATCTATCACATTTCTATTACCAAATCGCACGACACCTTGGGTAAGACAACTTCGCTCCACGTAGAGGCTGGGCCCGCAAACCGAGGGCGTGGGGCTTGTGATTAGGTATTCGTCGTTCCAGTGCCCACAACTTTTGATCCGTAAGGAGTTACGCGGTGCACTGCATACCGTTGGAAAGCTCTCTAAGAGCTCTACGACGGAGGCCGCAAGCCTTCTCAGCTGCGCTTGTTTTTGGGGCAAAAAATCTAACATTTTCATCTTGGATCGTGCATCGTAAGCCGCAAAAAAGGCGACAACCTAATCCATCACATTTCTATTACTGAATCCCACGGCACCTTGGGCAAGACAACTTCACTTCATGTGGAGGCTGGGCCCGCAAACCGATGGTGTGGGGCTTGAGACCAGGTATCCGTCGCTCTGGTGCGCATAACTTTTGATCTGTAAGGAGTTATGTGGTGCACAACATACCGTTGGAAAGCTCTCAAATAGCTCTACGATGGGGGCCGCAAGCCTAATCGGCTGTGCCTGTTTTCAGAGTAAAAAATGAACATTTTCAAAAGTTTCGGGATACTTTTCTTCTTTTGCGCTGTTTTTTCATCTCGGATCGTACGTCGTGAGCCGCGAAAAGCGCAACAACCTAATCCATCATATTTCTATTACCGAATCCGATGGCACCTTGGGCAAGACAACTTCACTTCATGTAGACGCTGGGCCCGCAAACCGATGGCGTGGGGCTTGAGACCAGGTATCCGTCGCTCTGGTGCCCATAAATTTTGAACCGTAAATAGTTATGTGGCGCACAACATACCGTTGGAAAGCTCTCCGAGAGCTCTACGATGGGGGCAGCAAGCGTGCTTGGCTACACCTATTTTCAGGGTCTAAAATCGATTGTTTTCATCAGTTTTGTGACACTTTTCTTTTTTTACGCTGTTTTTTGGTCCCGAATCGTACGTCGTGAGTCGCGAAAAGGACGACAACCTAATCCATCACATTTCTATTACCGAATCCCATGACACCTTGGGTAAGACAACTTCGCTCCATGTAGAGGCTGGGCCCACAAACCGAGGGCGTAGGGCTTGTGACCAGGTATCCGTCGCTCCGGTGCCCATAACTTTTGATCCGTAAGGAGTTACGCGGCGCACTGCATATCGTTGGAAAGCTCTGCGAGACCTCTACGACAGGGGGCTGCAAGCCAGCATAGCTGCGCCTGTTTCAGAGCCCAAAATTGAATGTTTTCATCAATTTTAGGACACTTTTCTTCCCTTGTACTGTTTTTCTATCCCGGATCGTACGTCGTGAGCCGCGAAAAGGACGACAACCTAATCCATCACATTTCAATTACCGAATCCCATGGCACCTTGGGCAAGACAACTTCGCTCCACGTAGAGGCTGGGCCAGCAAGCCGAGGGCGTGGGGCTTGTGGCTCGGTATTCGTCGCTCCGGTGCCCATAACTTTTGATCCGTAAAGAGTTACGTGGTGCACAGCATACCGTTTGAAAGCTCTCTGAGAGCTCTACGACGTGGGTAGTAAGGCTGCTCAATTGTGCCTATTTTCGGAGCCAAAATTTGAACATTTTCTACAATTTTGGGTCATTTTTGTTCTTTTACGCTGTTTTTTCATCCCGGATCGTACGTTGTGAGCCGCGAAAAGGACGACAACCTAATCCATCACATTTCTATTACCAAATCCCACGACATCTTAGGTAAGATAACTTCGCTCCACGTAGAGGCTGGGACCACAAACCGAGGGAGTAGTTCTTGTGACCAGGTATTCGTCATTCCGGTGCCCATAACTTTTGATCCGTAAGGAGTTACGTGGTGCACAGTATACCGTTGGAAAGCTCTCTGAGAGCTCTACGACGTGAGCAGCATGCCTGCTCGGCTGTGCCTATTTTTAGAGCCCAAAATTGAACATTTTCAATAGTTTCGGGTGCCTTTTGTTCTTTTGCATTGTTTATTCGTCCCGGATCGTACGTTGTGAGCCTAAAAAAGGACGAAAACCTAATCCATCACATTTCTGTTATCGAATCCCATGGTACTTTGGGCAAGACAACTTCACTTCACGTAGAGGCTTGGCCCGCAAACCTAGGCCGTGGGGCTTGTGACCAGGTATCCGTTGCTCCGGTGCCCATAACTTTTGATCTGTAAGGAGTTACGCGGTGCACAGCATACTGTTGGAAAGCACTCCGAGAACTCTACAACATTAGCAGCAAGCCTGCATAGCAATGCCAATTTTCAAAGCCCAAAATCGAACATTTTCAATAGTTTCGGGATACTTTTGTTCTTTTGCGTTGTTTATTCGTCCTGGATCGTACGTCGTGAGCCGCGAAAAGGACGACAACCTAATCCATCACATCTCTATTACCGAATCCGACGGCACCTTGGGCAAGAGAACTTCACTTGACGTAAAGGCTGGGCTAGCAAATCGAGTGCGTGGGGCTTGTGACCAGCTATCCATCGCTCTGGTGCCCATAACTTTTGATCCGTAAGGAGTTACACGGCGCACATCATACCGTTGGAAAGGTCTCCGAGAGCTCTACGTTGTGGGCAGCAAGCCTGCCCAGGTGCGCCTATTTTCGGAGCCCATAATCGATCGTTTTCATCAGTTTTGAGATATTTTTTTTCTTTTACGCAGTTTTTTCGTCCCGAATCGTACGTCATGTGCCGTGAAATGGACGACAACCTAATCCATCATATTTCTATTACCGAATCCCACGTCACCTTGGGCAAGACAAATTCGCCCCACGTAGAGGCTGGGCCCGCAAACCGAGGGTGTGGTGCTTGAGACCAAGTATCTGTCGCTCCGCTGCCCATACCTTTTTATCTGTAAGGAGTACGCAGCGCACAAGATACTGTTGGAAAGGTCTCCGAGAGCACTACGACGCAGCCAGCAAGCTGCTCGGCTATGCCTTTTTTCGAAAACAAAATTTGAACATTTTCATCAGTTTCGGAACACTTTTCTTCTCTTGTACTATTTTTTCATCCCGGATCGTACGTCGTGTGCTATGAAAAGGACGACAACCTAATCCATCACATTTCTATTACCGAATCCAACGGTACCTTGGGAAAGACAACTTCACTCCACCAAGAGGCTGGGCCCGTAAACCGAGGGCGTGGGGCTTGTGACCAGGTATTCGTCGCTCCGGTGCCCATAACTTTTGATCCATAAGGAGTTACGCAGTGCACAGCATACCGTTGGAAAGCACTCCGAGAGCTCTACGACGTGAGCAGCAAGCCTGCTCAGCTGTGCCTATTTTCAGAGACCAAAATCGAACATCTTCAATAGTTTTAGGATACTTTTGTTCTTTTGTATTGTTTTTTCGTCCCGAATCGTACGTCGTGAGTCGTGAAAAGGACAACAACCTAATCCATCATATATCTATTACCGAATCCGACGGCACCTTGGGCAAGACAACTTCACTTCAAGTAGAGGCTGGATCCGCAAACCGAGGGCGCGGGGCTTGGGACTAGGTAACCGTCGCTCCGATGTCCATAACTTTTGAACCGTAAGGAGTTACGCGGCGCACAACATACCGTTAGAAAGCTCTCCAAGAGCTTTATGACGGGGATAGCAAGCCTGCTCGGCGTCGCCTATTTTTGGAGCCCAAAATCCAACGTTTTCATCAATTTCGGGACACTTTTCTTCTTTTGAGCTGTTTTTTCGTCCCGGATCGTACGTCGTGAGCCCCGAAAAGGACGAAAACCTAATCAATCACATTACTATTACCGAATCCGACGGTACCTTGGGCAAGACAACATCACTTCACGTAGAGGCTGGGCCAGCAAACCGAGGGTGTGGGGCTTGTAACCAGGTATCCGTCTCTCTGGTGCCCATAACTTTTGATACGTAAGGAGTTGCGCAGCGTACAACATACCGTTGGAAAGCTCTCCAAGAGCTCTACCACGGTGGCAGCAAGCCTGGTCTGCTACGCCTATTTTCGGTACCCAAAATCGATCATTTTCGTTAGTTTCAGGTCACTTTTCTTTTTTGGCGCTGTTTTTTCATCCCGGATCGTACGTCGTGAGCCGCGAAAAGGATGACAACCTAATCCATCACATTTTAATTATCGAATCTCACGGCACCTTGGGCAAGAAAACTTCGCTGCACATAGAGGCTGGGCCCGCAAACCGAATCCCACGACACCTTGGGTAAGACAACTTCACTTCACGTAGAGGCTGAGCTCGCAAACCGAGGGCGTGGGCCTTATGACAAGGTATCCATCGCTCCGGTGCCCATAACTTTTGATTCGTAAGGAGTTACCATTAGAAAGCTCTCCGATAACTCTATGACAGGGGCAACAAGCCTGCTCGGCTACGCCTGTTTTCGGAGCCCAAAATTGAATGTTTTCATCAATTTCGGGACACTTTTCTACTCTTGCACTGTTTTTTTGTCCCAGATCGTACGTTGTGAGCCTCGAAAAGGACGATAACCTAATCCATCACATTTCTATTAATGAATCCCACGACACCTTGAACAAGACAACTTCGCTCCACGTAGAGGCTGGGCCCGCAAACCGAGGGTGTGGGGATTGTGACCAAGTATCCGTCGCTCCGGTGCCCATAACTTTTGATCCGTAAGGAGATACGCGGTGCGCAGCATACTGTTGGAAAGCTCTCCGAGAGCTCTACGACGCGAGCTGCAAGCCTGCTCGGCTGTGCCATTTTTCAGAGCCCAAAATTGAACATTTTCAATAGTTTCGGGTCACTTTTGTTCTTTTACGCTGGTTTTTCGTCCCGGATCGTACGTCGTGAGCCGCGAAAAGGACGACAACCTAATCCATCACATTTCTATGACCGAATCCCATGGTACCTTGGGCAAGACAACTTCACTTCACGTAGAGGCTGGGCCAGTAAACCTAAGCCGTGGGGCTTGTGACCAGGTATGCGTCGCTCCGGTGCCCATAACTTTTGATCCGTAAGGAGTTACACTGCGCACAGCATACCGTTGGAAAGCTCTCCGAAAGCTCTACGACTGGGCAGCAACCCTGCTCGGCTGTGCCTGTTTTCGAAACCCAAAATCGAAGATTTTCAACAATTTCGGGTCACTTTGGTTTTTTTACGCTGTTTTTTCATCCCGGATCGTACGTCATGAGCCGCCAAAAGGACGACAACTTAATCCATCACATTTCTATTACCGAATATCATGGCACCCTAGACAAGACAACTTCAATTCACGTAGAGGTTGGGCTTGCAAACCGAGGGCGTGGGGCTTGTGACCAGGTATCCGTCGCTCCGGTGCGCATAACTTTTGATCCGTAAGGAGTTACGCGGCGCACAATATACCGTTTGAAAACTCTCCGAGAGCTCTACGACGGGGGCTCAAGCTTGGTTGGCTACGCATGTTTTAGGAGCCCAAAATCGATCGTTTTCATCAGTATTGGGACAATTTTCATTTTTGAGCTATTTTTTCATTCCGGATCGTACGTTAGGTAAGACAACTTCACTTCACATAGAGGCTGAGCCCGCAAACCGAGGGCGTGGGCCTTGAGACAAGGTATCCGTCGCTCCGGTGCCCATAACTTTTGATCTGTAAGGAGTTATGCGGTGCATAGCATACCGTTGGAAAGCTCTCCGAGAGCTCTACGACAGGGGCAACAATCCGGCTCGGCTGCGCCTATTTTCAGTGCCCAAAATTGAACATTTTCATCAGTTTTGGGACACTTTTATTCCTTTGCACTATTTTTCTATCCCGGATCGTACGTCATGAGCCACGAAAAGGACGACAACCTAATCCATCTCATTTCTATTACTGAATCCCACAGTACCTTGGGCAAGACAACTTCACTTTACATAGAGGCTGAGCCAGTAAACCTAGGTTGTGGGGCTAGTGACCAGGTATCCGTCGCTCCGGTGCCCATAACTTTTGATCCGTAAGGAGTTACACGGCGCAAAGCATACCGTTGGAAAGCTCTCCAAGAGCTCTACGACGTGGGTAGCAAGCCTGCTCGCCTGTGCCTGCTTTCGATGCCCAAAATTGAAGATTTTCAACATTTTTGGGACACTTTTGTTCGTTTACGCTATTTTTTCATCCGGGATCGTACGTCGTGAGCCGCGAAATGGACGACAACCTAATCCATCACATTTCTAATACCAAATCCTGCGGTAACTTGGGCAAGACAAGTTCACTTGACGTAGAGGTTGGGCCCACAAACCGAGGGCGTAGAGCTTGTGACCAAGTATTCGTCGTTCCGATGCCCATAACTTTTGATCCGTAAGGAGTTATGTGGCGCACAGTATACCGTTGGAAAGCTCTCGGAGAGTTCTACGACATGGGCAGCAAGCTTGGTTGGCTACGCCTGTTTTCGGAGCCCAAAATTGAACACTTTCAACAGTTTCGGGTCAATTCTTTTCTTTTATGCTATTTTTTCATCTCGGATCGTACTTCGTGACCCTCGAAAAGGACAACAACCTAACCATCACATTTCCATTACCGAATCCCACGACACCTTGGGCAAGACTACTTCACTTCACGTAGATGCTGGGCCAGGAAACCAAGGGCTTGGGGCATGTGACCAGGTATTCGTCGCTCCGTTGCCTATAACTTTTGATCCGTAAGGAGTTACGCGGCGCACAGCATACCGTTGGAAAGCTCTCCAAGAGACCTACGACGGGGGCAACAAACCTGCTCGGCTACGCCTATATTTCGGTGCCCAAAATCGAACGTTTTCAATAGTTCTGGGACACTTTTCTTTTTTTGCGCAGTTTTTTCGTCCCGGATCGTACGTTGTCAGCTGCGAAAAGGACGACAACCTAATCCATCTCATTTCTAATACCAAATCCCACGGTACCTTGGGCAAGACAACTTCGCTGTGGGGTTTGTGACTAGTTATCCGTCGCTCCGGTGCCAATAACTTTTGATCTGTAAGGAGTTACGCGGCGCACAGCATATCGTTGAAAAGCTCTCAGAGAGCTCTACAACGTGGGGATCAAGCATGCTCGGCTGTACCTATTTTAGGAGCCCAAAATCGAACATTCTCAACAGTTTTGGGTCACTTTTGTTCTTTTATGCTCTTTTTTTTGTCTCGGATCGTACGTCGTGAGCCGCGAAAAAGGATGACAACCTAATCCATCACATTTCTATTTTCGAATCCCACGGCACCTTGGGCAAGACAACTTCACTTCACGTAGAGGCTGGGCCCGTAAACCGTGGGCGTGGGGCTTGTGACCAGGTATCCGTCTCTCTGGTGCCCATAACTTTTGATCCGTAAGGAATTACGCGGTGCACAACTTACTGTTGGAAAGCTCTCCGAGAGCTCTTCGACTGGGGCAGCAAGCCTGCACGGCTGCGCCTGATTTCAAATTCCTAAATTGAACGTTTTCAAAAATTTTGGTACACTTTTATTCTCTTGCACTGTTTTTTCCTCCCGGATCGTACGTCTTGAGCCGCGAAAAGGACGACAACCAAATCCATCATATTTCTATTACCGAAACCCACGGCATCTTAGGCAAGACAACTTCGCTCCACGTAGAGGCTGGGCCTGCAAACCGAGGGCGTGGGGCTTGTAACCAGGTATCCGTCGCTTTGGTGCCTATAACTTTTGATCCGTAAGGAGTTACGCGGCGCACAACATACCGTTGGAAAGCTCTCTGAGAGCTTTACGACGTGAGCAGCAAGCCTGCTCGGCTGTGCCTATTTTCAGAGCCCAAAATCTAACATTTTCAATAGTTTCGGGGCACTTTTCTTCTTTTGCGCTATTTTTTCATCTCAGATCGTACTTCGTGAGCAGCATAAAGGACGACAACCTAATCCATCACATTTCTATTACCGAATCCCACGGTACCTTGGGCAAGACAACGTTACCTCACGTAGAGGCTAGGCCAGCAAATCGAGGGCGTGGTACTTGTGACCTAGTATCCGTCGCTCCGGTGCCCATAACTTTTGATCCGTAAGAAGTTACGCGGCGCACAGCATACCGTTGGAAAGCTCTCCGAGAGCTGTACGATGTGGGCAGTAAGCCTGCTCGGCTGTGGGTATTTTCGGAGCCCAAAATTGAACATTTTCAATAGTTTCGGGACACTTTTGTTCTTTTACGCTATTTTTTCATCCCGGATCATACGTCGTGAGTCGCGAAAAGGACGACAACCTAATCCATCACATTTCTATTGCCGAATCCCACGACACCTTGGGCAAGACAACTTCACTTCACGTAGAGGCTGGGCCTGCAAACCGAGGGTGAGGGGCTTGTGACTAGGTATCCGTCGCTCCAGTGCCTATAACTTTTGATCTGTAAGGAGTTACACGACGCACAATATACCGATGGAAAGCTCACCAAGAGATCTACGATGGGGGAGGCAAGCCCTCTTGGCTGCGCCTATTTTCAGAGTCCAAAATCGAACGTTTGCAACAGTTTTGGGACACTTTTCTTTTTTTGCGCAGTTTTTTCGTCCCACATCATACGTTGTGAGCCGTGAGAAGGACGACAACCTAATCCATCTTATTTCTATTATCAAAGCCCACGGTACCTTGGGCAAGACAACTTCGCTTCAAGTAGAGGCTGGTCCCGCAAACCTAGGCCGTGGGGCTTGTGACCAGTTATCCGTCGCTCCGTTGCCAATAACTTTTGATCTGTTAGGAGTTACGCGGCGCACAGTATACCGTTGGAAAACTCTCCGAGAGCTCTGCAACGTGGGCAGGCTGCTTAGCTGTGCCTTTTTTTGGCACCCAAATTCAAACATTTTCAACAGTTTCGGGTCACTTTAGTTCTTTTACGCTATTTTTTCATCCCATATCGTACGTCGTGAGCCGCAAAAAGGATGACAACCTAATCCATCATATTTCTCTTACCGAATCCGATGGCACCTTGGGCAAGACAACTTCACTTCACATAGAGGCTGGGCCCGCAAACCGAGGACGTGGGGCTTGTGACCATGTATCTGTCGCTCCGGTGCCCATAACTTTTGATCCGTAAGGAGTTATGTAAGGCCCGACCCCGAATAACGTGTGTTACCTTGATTTACGTACCCTGTCTTGGTTTTCGTGCATACTTCGTCATTCGTGCCTTGACCTAGAATTATGTGCCCTAATCCTCGACTTACGTGCCCTAACTTCGAATTGTGTGCGTTACCTCATTTTGTATGCCCTAACCTTGAATTGCGTGTCTTAACCTAGGTTTAAGAGTCGTGCCTCGATTTACGTGCATTGCATTGAATTATGTGCCTTGCATTGGTTTATGTGCATTCACCTAGGGTTACGTGCATTTGCATTGGAATCCGTACATTTATCTTGAAGTACGTGCCTTACCTCATAGTTTGTGTCTACCTCGTGATTCGTACCCCGTATTGATTTATGTGTATGTCTCGTAGTGCGTGCCCTAGACCTAAGAAAGCGTGCCCGCACGCTAATCAATAAAGAATCCTACACAAAGCACAAGACAATAAAATAATCCTACACAATCCATTAACCAATATTATATTCCTAATTTAAATTCTCTACAATACCCACTAACTAATAAAATATTCTATTACACTCAACTAACCAATAAACTATTATAAACC